>CM057007.1:28048615-28648615 GCA_029891345.1 Dryococelus australis | reverse complement strand
ACCGGACCAAACACAGATTTTGTTATAGAGAGGTTTTTTGTTATAACGAGATTCACTATGTAGCAGTTTTACTGTATTTGGACAGGCTGACCTAATTCAACAAAATCCTACACGTGTTACAGGTGTTACTTCACTAGCATATTTTTCAAAATCATTTAATTACATATTAGCTTAAATTGTATGCGCCTCACTTGATTTTACAGATTTGCTCTTTTCCTTTTATTTTATAAATACTCCTCCTCTTAAAAAATCACTCTCTCCTTGAACACAAATATGTTATAGGCCTACTCTGATGTGTTGATAACACTTTGCTACTCATAATTGTAAAAAGGGACCCTGAAAAAAAAACCTTAAAAAACATGCTTGGGTAAGAAAACAAAAGTTCAGTTTAAAACTTTTTGTTGTTCATTAAACATCAGTGCATGCTCTAAAATATGTGTTTCAAGGTGTCATATCAGAGCTTTAATATTAATTTTTATAATAGGAAATACCAATAAACATTATTTTCATTTTCAGCATGTAGTTTTTCTTATTTATATTACAAACATTTTATCAATTTATTACGAAGTCTAAAGCTGCGAAAATTCTGTCCCATCACTTTTGTTGTTTCTTTGAATAGTACAATTGCTACTGGATTACAGTTTCAATTATTGAGACAGAATAGATATGGAAAAATGGTGAAGCATTTACGTTTACAAAGACAAACTGGAAAAATACGAAAAAGAAAAATTTCTGGAACCTGCAAGAAGAAATTAAGTTCTTTCCCTCTAGCCAGTGACTTGCTGTGTGCACTATTTAAGATTATGCATACATATATGAAAAATACTACAGAGGTCAAGGAAGCGAAACACCAAGATACCATATAAGAATGAAATTGTAACCACTTTGTTCTTTAAATAAACTGTATAAATTTGTTTCATGTACTTAGGTCAGGTACTAAGACTGTGTCCGAATTCGGCTGAAGTACATGCTTGTGCGTAGCTGTCCCCGGAAGTGAAGTAATGCCCGAATTGCAAGTAAAGTATGCAAGTAAACTGAGTTGTATACTTCTCGCATACTTGCAAAATATGTGCTGCCATTTTGAAAAAGCAATCGGTAGGTCACAATTGATTTCCGACATAATTATTTTATGTAAAGATTAATAGGGGAACATTACTACTTCGTAGAGATAGAATTTTGAAATGAGTAAATAATTATCGTAAGTTTCACCTTAAAAAAAAGGTCTAAGTAATAAATTTGTATTAGGCCATGTTCCTAACCTACAGAAGATAAGATAAAAAAAAAAGCAATCAAAACTGCACTTGTATACAATAATTTAAGACAATAATAGTTAATTAAAATCAAACTGAAATATTATTTAAAACTTTATTTAACCCCCAAAAACTTTGGGAAATTATCAAATTCTTTAGTCGGAATACATGTACATTAAAAGTGGTTAATTGGATTATAACTGGTACCGTAGCCAACAAGACTGCCTGTCTGAATTCATCAAGTTTGGTGCCATGTGTAAGTAAGTATGCAAGGATGCAAATACGCAAGTATATACCTGTATTCGGACACAGCCTAAAGAATTCCACGTAACACAAAACAAAATGCTTGAAAGAATTTTTGATTATGTACACAGTTTTGTACACACAGCCTAATATTTACAAGTACTTGAAATGAAATGAAAGAACTGCCATGATGATATATTGCAGTGAAATTAAGATCAGCTAATATTGTGAAGTTTG
Source organism: Dryococelus australis (assembly GCA_029891345.1). Lineage (NCBI taxonomy): Eukaryota > Metazoa > Arthropoda > Insecta > Phasmatodea > Phasmatidae > Dryococelus > Dryococelus australis. The sequence goes on along the minus strand of CM057007.1, from coordinate 28,646,885 downwards.
TTCTATACACAATGGAAAAAATAAAACTGGTGAACGACTAAACACAGCTTACAGTATTAACTGCAATCTCTGAAATTATACCTAAATAAAAATATACATAACACTAGTTCCTTGCAAGCTCCCAATAAAATGTACTATGAACAACACAAAATTGCATAACTATGAAAGACAGTAAAACAATTACACTCTGAATACCAAATTTTTCTCATGCACATATATACTTCATTCAAACTTTGGACAGACAGACAGCTCACATTTAAAAACAAGAGTCAACAATATATAAAGTTCACATTAGCTAGCAGTTAATGACACAACTGTGGGCAAGTTGTCTAGCCCTCTGTGTTAAGAGGCTCACGGGCATGGTGAATCTTGACGTGCTTGTTGTGATTCGATTTTGTGCTAGAAGCCTTGCCACATATGTTGCACACAAAGGGACGAGAACCACTGTGGATGCGCAGGTGCTCCGTCAGATAGTAGCGACGGTGGAACAGCTTGCCACAGATGTTGCAGGAGAAGGACTTGGTCCTCTCGTGCTCACGGACGTGCCGCTGGCAGTTGTACTTACGAATGAACTGACAGCCACAATAGTTGCACGTGTATGGCCGTATGTTGCAATGCGAGTGCATGTGTGACTTGTAGTCATTCTGGTGAATGAATGCACTCTTGCAGAGGGAGCACTTAAAAGGTTTGGAACTCCGCGAGGCATGTGTCCATCGGTGGATACTCAGGTTCCACTTGGTGGTGAATGTCTTCAAACACACAGGACAGGAAAAGGGCTTCGCGCCAGAGTGTACGCGCATGTGCATCGCTAGGGACGACTTGAAGAACACGCCACCGCACACTGTGCACGGCACCAGCTGGCTCTTGGAGCTGCGCTTTGATACATACGTGTTATCATGAGCTTTACGAATGTGTCTCGTCAAACTTGTCTCGTGCACATATTTTTCACTGCAACACAAGCATGACTTAGGTTTCGTATCATGAATTTCTTTGTGCCATTCTAATTTTTTCTTTGAGTGGAAAATTTCACCACAATGACAAACAAAATCTTTCACTTTTTTTTTAATTTTTAAATGTTGTCTGTTTTTATGCTCTATTAAATTACTGTAGCGTCGAAATCTGTTGTCACAAAGGGAACACTTGAGTGGACTGTTACCGGTATGAGTGTTTGTGTGTTCCTCTAACTTTTGCCTGGTAATAAACGACTTATCACAAATACCACACTTATATGGTCTAATGCTTAAATGACGTCTAATATGAAGCTTAAAATTTTGTCGCCTATAAAAATACTTTCCACATCGTGTGCACTCTAAAGGATGAATCTTAAAATGAACTTGCATTAAAGCTTCACTGAGAAATCTTTTTTTACAAATTTTACAAGTAAGTTTTATTGTCCTTTCACTAATGTGTGAGATTCGCATGTGTGCTCGTAACAGTCTCACTGAGCTGAATGTTTCCTTACACCGTAAGCACGAATGTACTTCCCTTAAAATCACTGTCTCTGTTTCATCAAAATGTTTTTGTTCACTTTTCACTTGCTGTACTTCAGAAGTACAAACACTTACTTTACTATCTTCACCAACCACCCCTTCATCCTTGTCTACTACTGCTTCCGTTTTAAGGATCACCTCTTCGAATTTTGTGAACTGTGGACTGCCCGAAGTATTTTTGACTTCAACGACATCCTTTTTATGCTTGACAGGTTTTGACTTTGTTTTGCATTCCTGTTTTTTAACAGAAGTTCTTTTTCTCATTCTGACACTACCTTCTCCATGGTGGGTCATCCGCTGATGAACTCTCCTTTCTTTCGGGCAGTCAAATATCTTATCACAAGTAATACATAAATACGTTTTGGCAATCCCCACTTTTGGTTTTCTAGTTGCCCTTGATGAAGAGCTCTTGCTGCTTTTAACTCCACTACTGCATCTCTCTGAAATCAACTTTTCACTCTTGCTTCTGTCTAAATTTAACTTTTCAGACATACTAGGTGAAAAAAGTCCATTTCCCTCACCATCTGAGCCATCAGATGCTTCCCAACTTTCTCTCGCCAGAAGATCGTATGATGCACACACATCATCATCGGCTCTTGTAACCTGTCAACAAGTAAGCAATTGGAGATCAAATATTACTGCTTAAAAAACTTAACTCTACATACTGTTGCTGCCTTGGTTAGGCAAGCAATTGGTCACTTACCAACATCTCCACGGAATCAATACTTTACAATTTCTAATTAATTAATGAAGTACACTTCAAAGCACCCAATGAAAAAATGTATTTATGTATTTAGTCAATTCGGGCAAAACCAAAAGCCTACCACCCCCAACATTCTTTTCTCCAAACAACTACACAAAGGACCCAAGGTTGGCTTAGCTATTTAGACACCAGCCTCCCATCGTCTCTCCGGGATCCCTGCTTCACTCCCGACCCTGGCAAACTGTAATTACTTGGACAGAGATCATCACACGAGATGCATGGTTGACAATTTAGCTGCGTGGTAATTTTCTGAAGGCACTGCCCTTCCTTCCCCTGCCTTCATGCGTATTCTTACGCACGTAATGGCGCCTGGCGCTAAGCAGTGACATGTCAAAAGCAGACTGGAACAACTCCAAAACAAATCCATAGGTTTACGAACCTCTGCCCTCTTCTTGGGTGACCAGGTTCTCGCACCTAAACTGTAACTTCTGAGACCAAAAAATATTATCTACCTTAGGATGGCACCAGGGATTACACAGATAAAAATACGGCGAAAATATTTAGGCTAAATTCAAAGGTCCCTCCCAGAAGAAAACTACTTCAGCAAACTATCTCTACATAGGCAAAAATGGAAAACCTACTTCCAGTGAAGTGAAAAAGAAAATAATGCGAAAATAAAATACAATCAAAACAAAAATAAAAAATGATTACGTACAATATAAAAATTACAAAATTTATTTTAGAAAGTAAAAACTAAACAAATTCACTATTTAGGTATAAGATTTCTAGGTTAAAAAAATAAAACCATGGTCATAAGCAAAAATAAAATAAAATAGTTGGGTGGTTTATAAAATAAAAATTTTGTGACTTTAAAAATTACTGAAAATAAACTATAGGGCCTACATTCAAATAAAAATAATGAGTTTTTTTATAGTGAACCGCAATAAAAAATGGCAATTCTTAAAATGCTAATATCCACCAGGATATCAGTTCTTTCAATACATGCACCTCACAGAATACCTTATAGCAATACATAAGTTGCATTATCAAGACAAACACATCAATTGATCAAATTTGAACACTGAATGACCAGTTTTGTGGAACAAAAGCAAAATCACCTGAACAAACTATAAACTAAAAAGCAAGTTAATCACACAAATTTACAGCACAAAAAAATATTGTCAGTGCTGCCAATGCAAACACAAAAGACAGGAATAGCTGTCTGTTTAAAAAGCAAAACAGGGGAGGTGGGTTGGAAGGAAGGGAAGCGTGGAAAAGAGAGGGGAACAGAGAAGGGAAAAGGAAAAGAGTATTGTGTGAGTGTACATGGATGAGTATGTAATGATGTTTGATACATTCAACACATTGTCAGATTATTTGTGAACAGATATGTAATAGAATTTCGTTTACAAGAAATACATAATGTGTTATTTTGTTTGGAGAGCCTTCGGGATACACCTAGTGAGAACTTGTGAATAGGCGGTATATGTAACTTTCTACTGCTATAAGCTGGAAAGAAAAGATGGGGAAGGTCAGTAACACGACGCTCGATGATGCGGTTTGCGCGACATGGAAACGTGGTAAAACACAAAATAAACTAGCTAATTTCTCATATAATAAAAAGCAAACTGGAGTAAAAATGTACATTTAATGGACTGAGGTACTTAGGGTTGGCACAGACAAAGCATAAAATCACACTAGCTTAGTACGTGCCTGATAACCATTAACCAGCAATTCCCTTTTATAATTTCATCTGCTGAACATGCACGACAGGATAGACAATGCTCATACAATTTGTATGAGTACCGATAAGCCCTAAATTCATATCTCAGGAAAACACTACCATCAATACAATTCTACATATCACAATTTACTAATTATCAGGAAAACTACAAGAACACAGAAGGGAACACTTGTAATGCACAATGACCCTTTAATGAAGCAAAATGTAAGGCAGATATCAGACACATATTAAAAAAAAAAGTATTATTCAAGATCTCGTAATCCCTTCATCATAATCAGAATGCAACAAAACTACAGAAAGACACTGATCCATGTGTGGAAAGAATTTACCGACTGAATTATGGAATATTTTGTTAGTTTTTTTAAACTTGAATATCTAATCACCTCTCGAGATAATGCCATTAAAACAGCTAACTATGTGAATGTGTCTGTTTAACTGGCTCATGCAATTTATGCACATAGTACGCTTATTCAAACTTTCATGTATTGGCAGAACTCAGTTTATGCCGGTTTTTTGCTAAAGACGTAGCGGTACAGGGTTCACACACTCATGTAATCTGATAAGCGGAAATCTTGTGATGTCGCAATGTGAAATTTCATTGTAGGTAGGTCAGTTCTCCATGACCTATCGTTAAGTCTTACTTCTCATGGCTTTCACTCGTAGTAGCAGCGTCAAGTTTCGGCAACATCTCCAGTTCTTAAACAATGCAACCCAAGTTCTTGCCAGTCAAAACCATGTGGAGCGGTACACCTATAGTGACGTGTGCAGTAGAATTAATTATAAATTCAACCAGAGGAAATTTGTCTTGCCAACTTGGTTGGCTATCGCAGGAGTAAGTACGCAGCATTGTACCGATCGTCATCATGTATCGCTCATTAGGATTACTCTGTGGGTGTCTTATGGAGATAGTAGTAAGTACTATGTTTAACTGTTTCGGTCCTTTCTGCCAGGCTTCACTTGTAAATTGGCTTGTATGATCTGATAAAATACAAGGGGGCTTACCTGCTTCCGCTATAAATATTATCAACTTTTGTAACAGCATTGGGGTGTTGGCCTGAACTATTGGATAAAGTTTTATATATTTGGAAAACAGATTGAACATAACAAAAATGTACTTTAACCTGCTTTGGATCTCATTAGAGGTCCAAAAATATCAACCGATGCTAATGCAAGGGATTCATACAATTTTTTTTTATAACACCAAATATACATACATACATACACTCGCAATTAAGCTACCGCCCGGTGGCGAGCTCTCTCATCTCTCCTTCACCCAACCAACTCCTTTTTCCACTCCCTTCCTGAACTTACCAACCCCTCTCACAGATACCAATTCCTCCCTCAACACATTCCACTCCCTCACAGACCTCACAAGCATGGACTGCCTACCCCGCTCCGTTCTCCTCCACCCCCTCTGAAGCTTCTCGCTGTTGTTTCCTCTTCCTCTAAACACCCCCTTACTTAGCTTGCAGTGTAGCCCTCCCCATCCTCCCTCTTCATTCACCACCTTGTACATCCTGACTAAACGTTCAACTTTCCTCCTGTCCTTCAAAGAGCTCCACCCCATTTCTTTCATCATCACTGATCGCCTATAGTTCCCTTCTTCCTCATCATCCTGCCCTTGCCTTCTCCACATACCCTTCACCCATCTTGCTGCCTTTCTCTGCACCTTTTCCAGTTCTCGCACCTCCACCTCCACGTACGGGTCCCATACTGCTGCACCATATTCTAAAATTGGCCGTACCATTGTGCCATACGCCTTCTCCTTCACCTCACAGCTGACTCCGTTCAGCACCCTTCCCAGCATACCCAGAGCCCTTCTTCCCTTTGCTACCACCCTCTCTACCTGTTTTTTCCACCTGAGGTCTCCCTGCAGTACAATCCCTAGATACTTATATTCTGCTGCTTCTTCTATCTCTTGTCCCTCCCATCTGTACATGTTCCTGCTTATCATCTTCTTCCTTGTGAACCTCAGTACCTTAGTTTCTCTTACATTTATCTTCATTTTATTTTTTCTGGTCCACAACCATATCTTATCAATGTCAGCCTGAAAATTTCCACCCCCCTCTCCCACCTCAGCATATACAACACAATCATACGTAACTTCCTCTTCCTCCAATATTGCCTCCCCCACTTTCACCCTCTGCCTTCGCCCCCTGAGAAAGTCCCCTATCCATTCCACTACCCTCCTGTCTGGTATCAGCGCCTCCACTTTCCTCATCAATGTTCCATGGGGAACCTTATCGAATGCCTTCTCAAAATCTATGAAGCAGGCATCCACCTGCTTCCCCTCATCAACTACCTGCACCAGATCCTCTAATAACCCAGCGAGCTGAGTCTCACATGAGTAACCCCTCCTGAAACCATGCTGGGACTCCTCCAACCAATTCCTATTGTTCATAAACCCTCACCACATACTGCACCACCAACCTCTCCATTACTTTTCCTGTACTTGATGTGAGACTCACTAGTCTGTAGCTGCCAGGCCTCCCCCTATCCTCTCCCTGCTTGTGTATAGGTACCACCATAGCATCCTTCTTATCTTGTGGTGTAGATATTCAGGTGGTGGCTTAGCCTTCTGGCATAAATCACAAGAATGGGTAGCTTCTCTAATGGTTTTAATCATACCTGTCCAATACATAATGCATTTTAAACTTGCACACAGTTCCTTCGCACCAATGTGACCGAGTGTAGAACGTACTTTGATTGCCACAGGAAAGCGGATATTGAGAGGTATTTTAGGTCTCCATACCTGTTCAAAAGTAGATATATTTTCATTCTGATAAAATAAAATATTATCGCCAGATCCACAGTAGTACCTAAGGAAAACCCCATCAGGCAGTACAGTTGTCAATACGAGGTAAATTTTCTGGCAGTACTCGTCCTTCAGTTGTAACTCAACTAAATGTTTTAACAACTCTTTTAGTCGTTGATTTGACTTCAGTGCCGACGAACTGATACTAGCCGCCACAAATTCTTTCACTTTATGTGGCGGGCAGAGTAAACCGGGTTCCACATAAGGGATTCTGCAGAGATAATCCGCATCTGTGCTTTCCACTCCACGAATATGTTGGATTTCAATACAGTAACCAGCGCATTAAGCGATAGCCAAATGCTCTTCCTGTTTCTAAGCACATCAGGGCCTTATGGTCGGTCAGCAGCTTAATTTTTTTGCCTAACAGTAAATCCTTGAACTTTTGCAATGGCCTGATGATAGCCAAGGCTTCTTGTTCCGTCACTGTATAATTTTTTTTCCTGCATTTCATAGAGTACAACTTGCCATTGCTAATACCTTTTCCAAGCTTTCATTGTCTAGTTGGGCCAACTTCATGCCTAGGGCATACGCAGACACATCCGTATACAGCAGAAATTCACTGCATTGTACAGGGATATGACATGATCAGTCAAGAAATTTTTTTTCAGACCTTCGAAGGCTTGCCAGTATTCCTCTGCCCATTTCTAACAAACTCCTTTCTTTAACAAAGAAAACAATGGCACTGAAATCTTATAAATGTTCTTATCCTAGTAGTTTCTGTTGAAGCCAAGGAAGCCAAGACACACCCTAGTTGTATGTACATTTTGTGAGAAAGTAAACTGGGTGATGGCTTGAGTTTTTCAGGGGCGGTGCAAATACCTTCACTGGACAAAACATGTCCTACAAACTGTAACTCGGATGGGCAAAACCGGGATTTTCTGATTTCCATGGTCATCCATGCAGCTTGTAGTTTTTCCAGTACTATGTGTACGTGCCTCACATGATGTTCAAAAGTTGTAGACATTACTAAAATGTCGTCAACATAAGCTCTGGGAAATGGTTTACACTCTTCTCCCAATGTTATGTAGAGGCACTGGGTTAAGTCAGCCACCACATTACACAGTCCGAATAGCATGACCAAAAACACGTACTGCTGGTTTTTAGATAGGAACACAGTGTACTGCTGGGAGTCTTTGGCTAATGGCACCCGCCAATACACACTTGTGATGTCCCGTGTGGTCAAATATTTCACACCTTGATATAATTGCACTACAACCCTTTTTGTATCGGGCATTCCCAATCCTTGACTGTAGTTTTGTTTATGGTAAGTGCATCCAAGTACAGCCATACCGTTTCATCCTTCTTTCTAACACATAGCAGTGGACTGGCTAACGGGCTAGTGTCTCTCTTAATTGCCTTCCAGTCCAGCATTAACTTCACGTAATCTTCCGCCTCAGCTGTACTTCGCTGGGAAAGGGTGCAATTTCCTATGAAATACAATGTTTTCCAGAACTTTAAGATATTTCTTCCTGGTACTTCTGACATACAATCCTTATGTTATAGCAACACGTTGTACAGCTGCTGCCTCTGCGCTTCATTGATTTTGCTGACTGCCAAGATAGCATTCAAAATCTCTTTGTTTAAGCTACATGCAATACCCTCACTGTATACAGTAGACAAACAAAATATGGGTACATCTCTTTTAATTAAATTTAAAACTATAGTGATATGTCACTACAGACCCCCATGAAAAGGTTAAATGCATATGCTATGTCAGACATTTTGTTTATTTATGCTGACAATCTGTTGTCAACCATAATATTTGTGTTTTGTGTTTAGCTCTAGACGAAACAAATTTGATTTTCCCTGTACACTATGTTACGTGTTTGTGTATAAATATGAACGTTACTCTTTATTTACCAGGAACAGTGAAAAGATATTTTAATTTTTTTTTCTCACACATGTTCATGAACTGAATTTTCTGGCTTTGAATTTGTGTATAAACTGTTTAGGAGGATATTTTTAATTTTGGAATTTTAATTATTTTAGTAATCGGCAGTTTTATGTGACCTGCCGTGTGTATTGTTTTGTTCATTTTCTCAATGTAGGAAAGCACACTGTATATGCTTGGCCGAGGGAGACGAATTCAAATCGGATTGTTATCAGCCAATCTCGGTTGAGCTGACAAGAATGCAATTTGGGGTTTTCGCAATCGCGCTTGGCGTGGATGTGTAGGCCCCGAATTCGCTCTTCTTCCTCTGGCAGCCATGAAACACTGCAACATCAGATATTTTAGGTCCGTGGTTCCGGCGAGAAATGTGCCCGGAAGAAGCACAGATTTTAGTTAAAATGTAGTTTAACTGAAAGTTTAAGTAGGAGTCCTGCGATTCTTGTCTAGGCAGCTCATAGACTAGGTTAAATGTCAAATATAAATAAGTTAAAGGACCTACGCTGATGACGGCATTTTCAACCCAGTACCATATACCTTTGTACTTTTGGAGATGTGCATGGTCATGGCAATAATGAGTTTAGCCGGTGAGGTAATCGTGTGGCGACATATTTTCAAGGGAGTTTTTTTTTTTTTTTTTTTTTTAACTTCATCTGAGATGATTACTATGAATCTCCCAATTTTCATGAACAGTACAATTTTGGATTTTTCTGTGTAACATATAAGAAGTTAAGTACATAATATTCTAGTGTTTTCTCATAATCCCAGAAGCCTGTATAAAATAAGCCCATCTGGCTATACCGAGTGCAAGTGAACATTTTAAGTAGAATTTAAATTCTATGAGTATTTGAGAATCTTTACTTATGATTATGGGAGAGATTTTTCTGAGCCAATATGATTTTTTTTTCATTTCGATACAGTTTCTGTCGTAAAGTAATTGTCCTACACCAAAATCATACACACCTACGAAAGCTATGGTCCTTCTTAGAGTAGTAGTCAGTTCTGTTAATTTTGTCTGTTTCCGTAGTTCTGATACTAGTATTAATGTTTTCTTTCAAGTATTTCTTTTAGTGAAGATTGACATGTTCTATTTTCTGCAGTATTTCGTTTTGTTTGATGATTTCTCACGTGTTACGTTGAAGATTTTCCATGTCTGCTGTTGATGATTGCCTATGTTTTTCTGTGTTTTGAGAAGTGATTACTGCAATTTAGTGTTACCATGTCTTGTGCCAATATGTTTATTGATTGATAGTGCTATATGCTTGAGGGTAAAATGTTTCTCACAATTGTAGTGTCATTGTGTCTCTTGTCAATACTTTCTTGTAAGGTGAAATCCTTGCTTATAGAAAGTTTATGTTGCTTTGCAATGATAGTGTAAAAGTGTTCTCGTATAATCTTGTTTTCATGCCATTTGTCCTCATGTTGAGTAGTCTGGTTTTATTTGATTGTGTTTTCCATGTGGTCAATATCTAGTAAAATGAAACATAAAATATGTCTGGGTCTAATTTTTGTACAAAGGTTGCTACAATAAGTATTGATGCAAATATCATTTTCTACATGTGTGCACTAAACCATACTTCTGATTGAGTGGTTTGCAACATGTCATCCGTCTGTTCTAATAATTTAATAGTTTTGAGTTGACTACGTTGGTGATAAAGAAATGCATACTGAACTATGGAGGAAATAAGGGAGTAATTCAAATCAGTTTTTTTTTTTTTTGCTACAATATAAAATAACTTGTATGGTTCAGTACTTACTCAGCGACTCTGGTTTGCACGACCTACCTACTAGTTGGTGATAGATATTCACATCGGTTTCTTATTCTCATTACTAAATGCTAGGCACCTGGTGCCGAGGTTTTAAGGGAGCTGTAAGAATTGAATGGTTTCTGTTTTGTCTTTATTCATTTTAATCACTCTAGCAACTCCAACTATAAACCATGCGTGTTACAAAAAAATTTATATGTAATTGTTTTACTGGTAGGTAATGTTGTTTAGGGATCAGTGTTCACCACATTTTAAGATTTTTATCTTCCCTACGACACTTGCACAGTAGCACCAGAAACATTACATATATTTTTAACTTCTGTGGCTAGTCACTGCAAAACGCCATCCGAAGTTTGCAATTTATCTGGCACCGGAATCATTACCTCATCTTCCGGCAACATAATTAACTCTTCTCTGAAGTTTAGGATCAAACCATACTGGATTATGAAGTCAATACCTAGTATTAAGGATTTAACTAGTCCCTTCACAATTAACACAATAGCTATTTTGGTAGAACCCAGACCTTCAAGAGTTAGTACAGTCTGGCAGTTTACTACAGGGCTCGCTCGTGAAGTCATCCCAATGATTTTTAATATTGGCACAAGAAGAATAGGTACTTTATATCCGAGGCTCAGTATCCCTTGGATCAACTACTCGTTTATGCTGCTTACTGTTGCGCCGCTGTCGAGTAATGTAGGTACTTGTATACCGCAGACTTCCAAGTTTACCTCCAGGAACAATGAAGCTCTCGAACTAGGCAAACTGTCTTCGTTGTTCCTCAATACAAAATCCCTTTCAGATTCATCCATAAACAAGGTGGAAATTAAAAAGTTGTTTTCTTTCTTGTTCAAAATTACCATAATACCAATTTTTAATCTATCTGCACAGTACTTAACCTCATCTTACACTACAGGTGCTCCCACAATTTCTGCTTGAGTCGACTTCGGGAGATGCACTGCACCAACCCGTTCTAGTTTAACATAGGCGCAGCAGTTATGGAGTTTCCTGCTCTTTCAGAGTAAGTCATCCCAACTCTGGGTGGTGGGAATTGGGGTACACATGGATTAAACCCTCATTACACTGGAAGTACCCTATGGTTGGAGTCGGTCCATTTCCCAGTGAATAGCTGCTGCTAATGGAGTGTTGAGATTGCATATTAGGGGGAGGCATAAACTGCCAAAGTAGGCAATTATATTGTCCCCCTGGGTAAGTTGCACTCACACTTGTAGCAAGTACACACATAGGCTGTAGTCTACCAATAGGCCTTCCGGAGCATCTGCTAGTGGTATCAATCACTTTCCTGTCAAGGGGCGGTGTTTTAGGGTGAACTTGACTTTTGGCTTGGCCATTCTACGGAAATGCATATACTGTACCATCAGAGGGGACATATGCATTGTGCTGTGGCTGGGTATGTGAGTTTCGCTCCTTACTCCCCTCTCGCTTTTTCTCTTGTGATACCCCGGCAAGAATCCCTTGTCATGCCGGTATCCTGTAGAGTAGTACTGTCTGCACTCTGGCTCAATGTACGTCCCAAAAGATCCTTCTGGTTCAGTGTTTTCACTGAAACCACGGAAACTTACCCTAGGGTTACCGCTTCCAGACGGATTGTGAGTGTTACTTGTGATATTGTGATAATCTTGCCCTTAATACAGAGGAGGAGGTCAGGTAACTACCAGTCGTTCGAAATATTGAGTGACGGTAAATTTTTGTCTCTCTGTCTGATCAATTTTGAGAATTTGGTGACGAAAATCATTAAAATTAGTGTATGGACTGTCAGCCCACCGGTCCTGGTACCTAGGCAGTAGCTACAATCAACTTTGTCGATGCCTCATCTTCCATCCATGCATTCAGATGACGCGTTCTCTCGTAAATCTCACTCATATGATGTTCAAGGGTCTTCTCATGCTTGAGGTCATACTTTTCAAGGTGCAGTCTGACCCGCAGGTTCCAGTACTGGGCTAGGAACAATAGTTTCAGCTGATCCAAATTCTTTACCTGTTCCTTTTCCACCTCCCACCAAAAGAAGGCAGTTGACTTTAGGCTAACTCAGACAAAGAAGAATTTCCTGCTCCGTCAAACCAAACAATTTAGCATACTCCTCAAATTTTTTTTAGAAATATGACCAGATTTTCGTTGCTGTTACCTGCAAATTTGGGAACTTCCTCTGCCCAATGTGGGAACAAAATGACGTGTGTGTCACTAGCTGTAGAAATTGGTTGTATTGATCCTGGACTTTCAGATGAAGGTGGCGTGTTTTCACTCACATGCACTAACCTCATCTGTTCGTTCAGCTCGCTCTGTAACTCACTACTTTTGGACTTCAAATTCTTTTAGGCTGCAAGATATTCCGCTTCAGTACGAGTAAGTTTTCTATTTAAATGTTTTACAAGTTTATTAATTGCAAATGAACCTGGGTCAATAAATATTGGTCTGAACTAGAAGTAATTACTTCAGGTCGTTTGTCCACCTGAATAATCCTAGTTTCAAGATTAACCAATTGTCCGCACAAACATTCCTGTGTTTGTTCAAAACTGGTTGCCAATTTTTTATCGACTGCTTCTACCTGCACCTGAATTTCATTAACGTTAGTTTGAATAGAGGAAATATTTTCTGTGATAGCCTCTTGAGAATAAGTAATCCTCTCATCGACCCAGACCTCAAGCCTTTCAAAACGCTGTCATAGTTCCTCAGCTTTAGTCGCTTGGTTCGACTGTCATGTTACTAATTCTTCCACTTTAGTTTGAAGTGACGCTACTGAAACCTGCGTGTCTGCGAGTTGGTACGTTAAACTTTGCACAGAAGTTGTAACCTCTATTTTCAATTGCTCCAAGTACTGTTGTAATTTTACATTCTGCTCCAAAAATTTCCGTTTGTTCGGGAAACCTTTGACCGATTTTTGCAAATTTTTCATTTTGTTCCTCGAACCTTTTTGCAAAATTTTCACTCATATCCTTAGTTAAACAGAGTAATATCTGCATCATGCCTACATCACTACTGATTTCTCCTGCGTTCAGCTCTGTTTCTGCATTACTCATATTTACATTGCCCTCTTCTTATGCAAAGGACGCAACACCTGTAATGTTTATGGATTTATTCAGCTTATTTACGTTTCTGTGTACGCGGATGGGCTCGGACGGACACATTGCTTAAGTGAGGCATCTCCTCAACGCTAACGGTGTCAGATTCATTATCCCTCATTTCTGCCAATGTGTAGTTACGTGGCAAATGCAGCGAACTACAGAGAAAATATGGTTCTCATGGCCACTCACTCATTACTCACTATACCCTCAATATTTTTGAGCCCCGCATTGGGCGTCAATGTTGGATTTTGTGTGAACAGTTATGTAATAGAATTTCTTTTAAAAGAAATAAATAATGCGTAAATTTTTGGAGAGCCCTCAGGATTGTGAGATCTTGTGAATAGGCAGTATTCGTAGCTTTCTACTGCTAATCGCCGGCATCAGACTGGAAAGGTATAAGGGAAGGTAAATGATGCGATGCTCAATATGCTGCATGACATGGAAACATGGGAAAACATTGAATAAACTAAACAATTTCCCAAATAATAACGTGCAAACTGTAATAAAAATGCACACTTGAGGTCGCCTACCTAAGGTTGGCACAGACATATGCATAAAATCACACTATCTTAGTACGTGCCTGATAACCATTAACCAGCAATTCCCTTTTATAATTTCATCTGCTGAACATGCACGACAGGATAGACAATGCTCATACAATTTGTACGAGTACCGATAAGCCCTAAATTCATATCTCAGGAAAACACTACCACCAATACAATTCTACATATCACAATTTACTAATTATCAGGAAAACTACAAGAACACAGAAGGGAACACTTGTAATGCACAATGACCCTTTAATGAAGCAAAATGTAAGATAGGTATCAGACACATATGAAAAAAATATATTATTCAAGATCTTGTAATACCTTCATCATAATCAGAATGCAACAAAACTACAGTAAGACACTGATCCGTACGTAGAAAGAAATTACTGACTGAATTATGGAATATTTTGTTAGTTTTTAAAACCTGAATATCTAAATCACCTCTCGAGATAATGCCATTAAAACAGCTATGTGAACGTGTCTGTTTAACTGGCTCATGCAATTTAAGCACTTATTCAAACTTTCATAAATTGGATGAACTGTTTATAGTAAAGCACTGGACAGATGCTTGCCTCTGGTATTAATTTTTGACTCCATTGAGTTTCGCTAATGAGGCTTTGTACGGAGGTTTAGATAGCATACTTTTTCAAAAACAACCCACACACTTTAAAAATATTAGTTGCCTCGTAATTTTCTTAAAATAAAGCTAACAGTTTATTACGTATCGGTACTCTCAGTCCCGTTTTTACCACGCCGTCATTTAACAGCCATCAGAAGTTGGTCTCACAAAGTCCTCGAAGTGAAGTTGGCATAGTTTCTTCAAACACTCATAAAATGCTAAATTACTGCCAACAGGTCTCTTCTACAACAACCCATGGTAGATCTGACACTGAAACTCTTTCCCGAATAATAATATAAGTTAAATTACATTGGCGGACAAACAAATCTGAAAACGACATTGTGAGCTGTCTTAGGATGGTCCGTGATACATGCCGGCTTTTTGGGAAAGACCCAGAGGTACGGGGTTCACACACCCACACAATCTGAAAAGCGTAAATCTTGTGTCCTCGCAATGTGAAATTTTATTGTACGTAGGTCTGATCTCCATGAACTATCCCTAAGCCTTGAAATTCAAATTACAGAATACAGATCATGTTGTACTTTCTTCCTTATCATTAAAATATAAATAAAATTTATTTTTGCAATTTTAAATTAATGAGAGGTATTACAAAAAATAGCCTACCTATTGAAATATACTTAAATTCTGGGGCTCTTGTTTACATTTAACGTGAAAATAAAATAAAAAATATTATTCATCATTATTTACATACAGCGTATTCAAAAATTCATCTATGAATCCACCAGTGATTAATACACAATTCATCTATGAATCCACCAGTGATTAATACACAGGTGTACACTAGTTGAGGCATTTTTCGGACATCAGGTTGATTTTTAGCGGTTTCTTCTGCTTTCAGACACATATTATTACCATTTCAATCAAATTTTAAAGTTTTCATTGCCCATTTGTAAAACTCAATGTTTGAATGATTTTGGTATATTTTGTAATGTTTGAAAATACGAGTTGTGGGTATTATTAACTTTTATTTTTCAGATAAAACATTAGAAAATTCATTGGTTGATGTTTTGCTGCATATTCACCAGATCCACAAGATATACAGACCAGTGGAACCGATGGATAGACCGGTTTCACGGGAATCACCAACAATTTTCGAACGTCTGGTGTACATTGGTGGATGCACCACTGAATTTTCGAATACGCTGATTCATAAAGTAAAGAAATAGATTGACTTTAAAGAACTGTAATAACCTAACATTACAACATTATTAGGCATACTATAACTGCAATCAAGACAAGATCTATTGAATTATATGGGCTATGTTTAATGCTTACAACTAGTTTAATTGAATTTTCTAATATGACTTGTTCTAGATCTCTGTTCAGACTAACTTAGTAGAAACCAGGGGATATAGTAGAGAACAGACTGCACTAACTCTGTGCGTGAGCAACTTACCGGTGCCCAAAGAGAGCTGTCATTGCCACCAACACTTTCCTGCTCCGAGAGCTCTCCCTTAGGTGGCATCATCTCGTCTGTCTGAATGTTCATGGTTGTCACATCCGGCTCTGCCAGCAGACCCTCGGGCGGGACGGCCCTCAGCTCCGCCATGACGTGCGAGTCTTCGCTGCCATCCAGGTTCTCCCCGCTGTGCTCTGGCGAACCAACCAACTCACATGGACCAACAACATGAACACCGCCAAAAGTAGGAAGGTTCATGTTCTCCGAAGTGCAACTGCTTAAGAGCTGAGATTTTGATATGTTCATAGCCTCTTTTGACATTATGAAACTATCTTGACCTTCAGATGATGGCCTGTTCGAAAGCAAGAAGTTTTCCTTACTATCGTAAGCACTATCCGAAGTGATGTACTCATCTTCCGATGAGAAAACCTGTACGATACATCCGGAAGAACCAGCAACAGACACAAGTTCTGGAACTTTTAAGCATTTTTGTTCCTGAGACAGGTCTTTCATCTCAGTGTGCAGTTCTTCTACAAGTTCACAGTTATTAGAACTGTTTGGCGAAGCAACTGGTGAGCCTCTGACAAAACGACTCAGATCATTTCGAATCCTTAGCATGCTTTCTGGACTTGATTGTTGAACATTCAGCATATCACAGTTGGACTGAACTAGCTCATTGCTCTCTGAACAGTTTTCATTTGTAACATCACATAAACTATCACCCACTCTCTCTTCATTTTCTTCAGTACCAGCATGATTGATAATTTCTTTGGCTAGTTCTTCATCATGTACATTTACTTCCATCACCATTTCTTTTGCCACTGCATCATTCAGCCTATCATGATCTACTATAGATGCAGTCAGCACTTGAGCTTCATAAACTTTTTCTGAAATTTCCAACCTTTCATTACTTTCAGTGCTGTTATTTCTAGATCTGGAATTCCTGACAGGTTCAAAAATTTGCATTTTTTCATCCACTTCTGAGGCAGTTCTTGACGTTGCATTCTTCGTGCACACACCTGGAGTTTGCACTTTTTCACTAACTTCCATGTTACTTCTTGATTTAGAATTTCTATACGAAACGTTTACTGCATGAAGGCTTGATACACTTGAACCAGAATTATATTGCAAAGGTTTATGCAGTTTCTGAGTTCTCCTGGTGGTTGTCAATAAGGTAGACTGAGAAAATGAACATGGGTTAACTTGCGTAACACTCGTAAAAACACCTGAACATGGGGCTTTTATGGGTGGACTTGATGTCCGACGAACTGAGTTCACAGATGCAGATAACCTAGCGTGGCTTACAGAAGATGTCAGAGCAGAAGGCAAATGTGAACTAAAGGGACCGGAACTAGATACTGAAGTTGTTACTTGTGGAAACTGTTTAGTGGGTAAGCCTACTGGTTTTGATCCATTTGATGACCTTTTAGCAGCAGTAATTATTTGCACTTGCTGCTGTTGAAGTAAAAATGGATTAAATACCACAGGAGGAGGGCCACGACTACATTCTGACCCACTTAGAAGAGTTGACAAAGGAACATACTGCGGCAAAATAGAAGTTCCACTGTCTCTTCTACTGCTTAACAGCTGGTAATTAATAACTGCCGACATACTACCACTCTCAGGAGATAGAAAATTAACTCCAGTGTTAGAAATACACTGGCTGGTTGCAGCTCTTGAAGCTGATGGTGGTAACAGATGAACATTTCTGAAATATTCTGATGGTGTTTCATGAACACGAGTTCCAGCCACATTTGACAACCTTACTAACGCCTCGATAATTCTTTCTTTCGGATGTGTGTCCAGGTGGCTTTCCAAGGTGATTCCTTCCCTCATGTACAGAGTACACACTGGGCAACAAACTGTTATATTACCTAACTCCATTTTGGTAATTAATTATTTAAAATTGCACTAATGAAGGTCAATTTTCGACAGCATTAAAAATGTATCCCGAAAATATTTGATACTCTCAAAATGTTCCAGACTGCTAGCCATTAAGAATATCCATTCTATGGTTGTTATACTACAAGCGAAAAAAAATTATTCCAGCATAATGCAACCTTCCTAGGGTTAAAAACAGACGATGAGACGAGCGCAATATCCGTCGCAACATTTTCTTTCATTTCGGGCACGTCTTTCCATCAATTAAAAAAAAACAAAACAACCACAATCACACACCACATACATTCACTCCATAAACACCAACGAGCACACAAATACATTGTCCACACTCGGGCAAATAGCACACGCCTTTGAGAAAATACAAGAAACAAGAGATATCCACGTTGTTATTATTTAAAAAATTATTTATAAATCAGAAATAATAATATTACATTATAAAAAAATTAATTATAAAATAGATATTTATATACATATATAGATACATTAATACAAGTAGCAAAAGAAGTCAGATTCACAAGATCACAAATATTTAAATAATTCCATATCTTAATTTCAAGATTTCTGGAATGCAAATAAATTAAATTAAGTTAAATTAAAATATAAGTTAATTTGCCTCTTAAGGAAACGCAAGTCCCCGCATGAAAATTTATTACAATCTTTTTAATGAAAACAGTTCTGTGGAATGTAACAATGTTCTTCGAATTTGACTTGGCCAAATCTTTGTAAAGCTATGCATTGAAAAAAAGATATAACGAATGCAATAAAACAAGACAAAAACAAAAAAGAACAATTAAATTAGAATTAAATTAAACACTGCGTGCAAAACGCGATAATAATTGGTTAGGAAAACAAACAACTTTTCTCCATTTATAAAGCTGACATGTAGCGTGGTGTGGTTCGGAGATAAGGTAAATATGATGGACATTAAAACATTATTATGGAAATTTGGAAGATTGGAATACCCGAATAAGCACCAGGCACCATGAACAGGCGGTGCCAAAATGTTACTGCTGTTAACGTGGTTAATCTCAGGTTGCTGTGGGCTGAACACCCGGTCATATATATTACCTCGGTGAAAAAATGATCCATACCACTTGAAATACTTACATGTGTGGTATTGTTGCCCCATTCAGGTTGGCCCACACTCCTAAAATGGAGAACACAGTTAATTGATTAAACTTATTAATAACTGTGGTTGTATATTTATGTGAAGCGGGCTCTAGGGGATGTGCCCCAAAACGACCAAAGGCAGTGCTCGAAATAAGACATATTGTTGGCATACAATATTAGAATTATTCTCAAACGAAATTTGTTACACTTCAACAATGGTGAAAAATTCCAAGGTTTTCTAACTGTTGCCCACCAGTCTGGCTAATCTGTAATAAAGTGAGGCTAATCTGTAATAAAGTGAAAAAAGTTAAGCTTCCTCAGGCAATACAAACACTGGGTAAAGAAGTTGCGGTATCTCCAGGTGGTAAAATAACATGAAGTTCCTGTAAACTACACTTGCTTTGATATGATGTAAAGTGAAACTGAAACATATGGGAATAAATGATGTGCATTGATTTAAACAAACATATAAAACCATTAAAATTTAAGAAAGGGCTTCTTTCCTGTCCCCATTTATCACAGATCTTTGGTTTCAATAAATTATTGCATTTTAGTTAATTATATAGACTGCATGTTGAGTAGCCCATTATCCCACTTACTTCCCTACGAGGCAGGGGGAAACACTATATTTACACAACACTGCACTGGCTTGCTCCTAGCAAACTCAATGCTTAACTGAACTACACTGTGTACCATGTGCATGCTGGCTGGAGTTGTGGTATGCACAAATGGAATGGCAAACTTTCTGGAAAGCCTGGGCACCATAATGCATACGATGCAACCATACTGGAAAACCATTTGTGGGCCCTTAGGCACAACAGAGGTATGACTTGGTCCCCTGACATCTCAGTCAAAGGGCCTACATGCCTCTTATCTGCACCGCACACTGTTGGTGCCACTGCTGTCATAGCTGATGTGACAGCCTGCTGTGGTGTGTGATGTTGTGAAGTCACTGCATTTCCAGCATGCAACCAGGTGGTGACCTCTTGTGTGGTGGCTGTTCTCCTGCTGTGGCTCTGCCTTCCACGGCCACCCCGTCGCCAGTGGTTGACACTTTATGGTAACTGCCTTGATGCCATCAATGAAGTGGCAGGTTATTTTGGGGTGTCACCTGGTGCAGACAAAGTGGAGGGGGTGGATACCTCTATTGATGTGAGCGAAACGATGCTACGTGCTGTAATGCATGCAGGCTGTGTTGCACCTTGAGGTGTAGGCAACTGGTGTGATGCTGGTGGCTGTATTGTAGCACTGGAGGGTGCCATACCATCTGCGAAACTTGGACTTGGACTCCAACGGTTCGTTCAGGGCACTGGTGCGTCGGGCGACATCGGGTATCAGTCCTTGCTGGTAACCCCTCCGAAGGAAATGATAAGCCTTCCTCCCTTGCATCTACTTGGGGGAGTTTGACAGTGAGGTCGCCATCATGGTTCATCGGGGCACCTGGTGCATCGTCAAGTGATAGTCGGAGGTCGTCCCGAAATGCCCTTATGGTCTTCCACCCAAGCCAGACCAACTAAATTGTGGGTCTGATGCCCTTGATTACCTCGTGCAGCCTGCTCCTTTTTGCCACGAACCCTGCACAAAAGTCACTGCAGGTGTGTACTGGCATACACACGTTGATCTTAACATAGCCATGGTGGTGGCGATAGGGTGATAGGCAATCATCGTGCGATGTAGCCATGCTGATGCTCACACACCTCCTGGTGCTCCCTTCAGCATCATTCACATTGTGCATTACTGCTAGCTGTGTTTGCACTTTCCTCTACCCATGGACAGTTGAATTCGTCTAGCAGGATGAGATTGTGGCCCTGTAGCACATTGGCAGGTGACTTGCCGGTCGCAGCAATGATGTGCTTTCAGAGGGTGAGGAGGGCGGCAGTCAGATGGTCGGCCCACATAGTGTGCTGATCACCCACACAAAACCACAGCTGTGTCTTCTTCTGGTTGCGGCACTCCATGGGGTTTGCATGTGTATGGTAAACCACTGTCTTCAGATACTGAGCTCCCGAATGGGTGCACAGTTCCTCCACCTCTTGCCAGCTAACTGTGCCCTGTTTGAGTGAGCAGGTTCTGGGGACAGCAGCACCTAGGGAAGAAATAACTTTCCAGAACTTTTTGCTATGCTGTTGGCTCGCATGCTGCTGACTATTTAGTCCTTGATCCACCTCGAGAAGTTATCGGTGACCACAATAATGAACCATTTATCCCCAGAGGACCTGGGGTAGGGTTCCAGGAGGTTCAGAAACACTGTCTTAAATGGCTAGATGGCAGAAGTCCACACAGAAGTGCTAGGTTCCATCCTTCTTTGGTGTCAGTGTTATCACTGAGTTGTATGCGTTTTCTCGTGGCTAAGTTACGCACTCTTGTAACATTTCAGTTAGTTGTTCCTTGATGGTTTTGCACAAATGGGGGGAGTAATGCTGCGGATCATCATAGATTGGTGCATCTCTGGTGAGTTGAATACTGTGCTCTGCCACCGTCGTGCATCGTATGTGGTTGGCCACATTGAAAACATCTCGTTGTTTATTTAACAGGAGTTGCATGGTGTCTCGGTACTCCAATGGTACTGAGTAAACTAAGTTGTCTAGAGCTACAGTTGGTGACACAGTTCAGTGTTCTTTTTGCCCAAAATGAATTCGCTGCGTCACTAGTTCAACCACTGTGTTCTGCTCCGCCAGCCAGGGAACTCCTAGGATGATGTCTTCCCTGATGTTGTCTCTCACGAAAGCTGTGGTCTCTGTTTCTATATCACGTATGCACATAGTAAAAGTTACCTCACAGGCAATGTTTCCTGTGTGTCGGCGGATGACTAGCTGCATGATCTGTTGTACAGGCCGAATATCACTGACATTAATTAAGTATGGTCTGATAAAAAATATGTGATGCGGCAGTGTCGATAAGAGCCCTACTTGGATTATTGTTTACTAGAACGGCAATGCGGATGAAGTTGCAGTTATTGCCGATAATTTGTGATAGTAAAATTTTTTGTGGTATCAGATCTGGATTAGATGCGGGTGACCTGGGGTGAGTGGCATCAGGCCGCCCTACCCCTGTTGTCCATTTTCCTGCTGTTGCTGGTGGTGTTCTTCCATTGGCGTGTAATCTGCCTAGGTCGAGCATTGGTTATTCTAATGTGGAACCCCACACCATCTACAATAATGAGCTGGTTGTTTCGGTCTGGTCAGATGGCGGTAGGTTGCAGAGCTAGTTACAGTCCAGTTTTTGCAATTGGTTTGGGCATTATGTGGCCCGTGATTGTTGTTGTTTGGGGGGGTGGTGGGTTTGTCACTGTTTCACCCGAACTGCTTCCTTTATTCTTTGCTAGTACTTATTCGCGGCACGGTTGGGCAAAGATACTGGTGTCGAGTAATAATACAGTTTATATGAATTCTTTTTTGGTAGCATGGATTATTGGTGCCAATGCGGTACAGTACTCCACCTGTGCGGAGTTTGCGATCACTTCCAGAATATCCCCTAGTGAGAGTTCCAGGTGGTAGGCTCTCATGAGGTTAATTTTATAGGTGGCGAAAGTATACAGGGATTCCTCTCCCTGTTCATTTCTAAGTCCACCCCATAGTGGCTGAATCGGCCTTCGCAATCCCGCAAGAAGGCAATAGCGTCCTCACTAGAAGTGCCGGAGGATATCAACAATGATTGAAAACATGTAGGTGTGGTGGACGGCTGACTGTTGCTGTTGTTGCTTTCTGGTTCTCCATGAAATTGTTATCTCGGCAGGCATGTAGTTCATCGGGGCTGGAATTTCCCAAAGTAGCGGAGTTGACAGGTTAGGAGGTGGGACAAAACCAGTTGCAGTATGTCCGGTATCAATCGGCCCCGAAGTAGAAGAAGTCCTTGCCGAATTTTCTCTTGTGTTGGTGTAGTTGCTGGTACTTATCAGCCCCGAAAAATCTATGGCGGCCAAATTCCACAATCGCTTAATGTTGTTGTTGAGTTGTGTTTGTGTTCCTATAAACAGGTTCCGCTCTGATGTTTGCCTGTTGCAGTAAGTCTGGGACTGCTAGTCCCGGAAATCAATGCGTAGTGGACATCTCGCAATTTTGTGTTCCCACAGCGTGATACATACATCGTTGTAGGCGCATGCCAGGGTGGCTGTGCCTTTTCCATCACATGTGAAATCAATTGACGTTTTTTATGTCATCTGTCCAACTTAATTTGGCCGTATTTATTAAAGCACTTTGACCAACCAATATGACAGTGTGACTGGGTGTTAATGGACTTCATGGTAAAACGATAGCATTATCTTTTAAAAATCGTATTTAATTATTTCAAAATAGATTCTTTCTGTAAACAAATTTGGCATTGTGTATCATTAACAAACACATTGAACATTAGTTGATAAAATTTGTAGGCCGTATTTGGTTTTAATTAAAAATATTTTTAATAATTTGACAGTGTTTATAAATTATATAATTAAGTTTATAAGATAGGGGAATTTAATTCTTAACTGTATTTCCCTTTTTAGGGAGGAAAAGAAGAAGAAAATCTAAGGCGAATTATATATTTTGTTTGGAATACTCTTTTAGAAAAATAAAAAAAATACATATTATTGCTGTGTAAACATGCATTGGACAGGTTAGGTTTGGTTCTTGAACCGTTTACAATTTTTACGTTATTTAAACATGGATATTGTCCCAGATTTTAATTTTTCTGAAAAATTTACTGTTTTGCCCATAATTGTAATATTTTTTTTGTTTTAGAAGCTCGAGACCTATTGCGGTGTTGGCGTGAAGAAAATGTTCGGAAGAGTTTGAAGGTTGTTGACATATGGGAATCAGTTCTTGGCAAGAAAATGAATAAACTGGGCGACGAAAGTTAGTATGTTACTGTGTTAATGTTTTCGAGGATTTTCAGTTTAATTTTCAATGTACTGAAAATTTCTGGTGGTGTTAACTGAGTTGGGTAGAGCTGTTTATTGAGTTAGGCAGCTGAAAGAATGCCTATTCTCCCTCCCTCCCTCCCCCCCCCTCCAAAATTGCTAGGTTTTGTTCAAACTTGCCAAAATATGTAATTATGGGTCATTCTTAATATTAGGGGCGTTGTGGAAGATCGGGAAAATAATATCTGGATATATTAGATGTGATTACTAATAATTTTGGAGGGGCTCCATGTAGTATGCTGTAAAAAAAAATAACATTTTATAGCGAGGAGGGTTATACAGATTGCGGTATTTATGCAGTAAAAGACATATAATTTACGTACAGTATTTTTATATAGAGTAGCTGAATTGTATTACATGTAAGAATACAGTTTCAAATGAATCTTTAATGTGTAAAACCTTATTTACAGGGTATTTTTGTACCGTGGTGCTTAGGTTATACAGGTAAACAACACAGGTTTCAAGCAGTGTCAGTACATTATGTAATTCTGATGAATTACTTAAAGCTTACCGGGTTTATATTCACAAGAGGATGAGACTACTACATAACGTTTTAGTAGTAGAATAAATATACATGTTGTACATATGATGCAGAACCTGGTTCATAGATGTTTATTAAAGGTTATGTTGGTATAATGGCGTGTTACTTTGGAATACGCTGTGTCCAATGTGTGTTGTATTGTGTTTCAGTCTGTTTGGCGTGCAAAATAAAGTAATTGTGCAGAAATACAAGTGTTGTGATATTAGATTTATTGGAAAAGTTAAAATATAATATTTGTGCGGTATTTGAGGGTGCTCAAATTGAATACAATTTGTGAGAATAGTTTATAATTTGCAATTGGGTGAGTAATGTAATACATTTTTAACTTTAGATGTAAAATGCATTTTATTGTGAAAACAACAGTGTAGTATTATGTGTGGTGGTGTTAGTTGTGTGGTACAATTGTAAAATATGTACGTAGTCCTAATATGCACATAAATGCGTTGAATTGCACATAGTTCTAACCGAACAAAACCGAAATATTTAATTTTACGAACACAAGTTACAAATATGATATTGGCGAGACCGATGTGCATCTGGGAAATTGTGGGGTAATGGGTGTAAAATATGTACTTTTCTTGATAAAATTGTAGCCCACAAATTACCTCCAGTTTATAGCCCTCCCCACTATCGAATTTGTAACTTGTATTGGTAATATTGTCAATTTATGTATTTTTAGGTTAGGTAAAGCTTTTTGCAATTGAACATGGTTTTGTTATAAAATATTACGATTATTTCTGAAATAACACGAAAATACCTAAATTCACGATAAATATATGTACGCGCACATGTATGTTGTGATAATGTATGATATTCAAGCCAAGCCACCTAGCAGGGGAAAATACTGTACAAGCAAAGCCAAACATTATGCACCGAGCCAGAGTCCCAATGCCAGCAGGGGAGTAAATCCCCAAAACAGCATTCCAAGGTGCTCCAGCAATTTCTTTTGTTGGTAACGCGAAGAGTTGCGCATCAGCAGATTTGTAGTTTCCCCAGAAATGATTTTCATGTGTAGCCCATTTGCACTGGAAAAAAAAAATGTTTTTTTCATGCTTTTTGTAATATTATTGTAATATTTTATCAGGAAAACATGTTTCATTGCAAAAAGATTGAAGTGAACATTACTTAAATTGATAATGTTACCAATACAATTTAAAAATACAATAGTGAAGTGGGCTCTGAACTGGAGGGAAATTGTGAGGTAAAATTTTGTCATGAAAACATACATCTTTTAACCCCCCCCCAATTTTCCCTGATGTTCATAGCCCTCCCCACTATCGTATTTGTAGATTGTATTGGTATTGTCAATTTAGGTAATGTTCGATTAAGTCTTTTTGCAATTTAGCGCTTATGTTGTTACTTTCTTTATTATGATTTCTATATTACATTTTATTATATGAGTTAACAGTAAGAACTTAATAGTTTATTGACATAGAGATTATGTGTAAGTATTTTTCATTTGTTTCTATAGGCTGTTCACTTTAAAGTGAGCACTTTTGAGGCTCTAGTTACATTTTTTATCCCTCTGTCACTTTTTTAAAATAAATATTTGCCATGTAGGTAATAATCACAGTGTATATTTTCACGACTTGAAAGCTAACGTCTAGGGTTTTAATAAAATTAATGTACTGACTATAATGTCAAATGAGAGGGATTTAAATAGTGCTCACTTTACCGTGAATATCCTATAGACAGTATTCAGTATTAATATTTTGTTATTTTTCATTTTGTTCTTAGAAGGTGGTTAGCATTAAATGTTTACTAAACAAAAGTACTAAATAAAACTATCCTGGTTGTCTCTCGTCTCGCCATTGCTGATTGGCGGAGAGATTTATCATGGTCATTCGACAGCCAGTTGGAGAGCAGGAGACAACATAAGTAAGGCAGAAGTAAAATAAAAATAATTTTTCTGACAATAATTTCCACCATCTCAAATTATGGACGTGAGTAGTATAGGAATAATGTATTTTAATGTATAAAATAATTGCTACCATAAGTTTGGAGGATGAAGAAGTATTCAGTAAATAATAGGAAATAGATATTAATTTTATTGTATTTGAGAAGAATTGAATTGATAAGTGCTAATTTTTTTGGAAGCAGAACTAAATAAAAAAAAATGAGAAGATGAAAATGACATGTTGATTTAAAACATTCAACTGGAACTTAATTTGAAATGTTAAAAGCAGTCCCCAACATGACGATTGTAGGCTATTGTGATTCTACTGAAATTTTTCAGTGCTATGTAATATTATTATTTTTTAAACAACTATTAAGAAAATTATTGTGACTGATGGTACAGAGGCAATGGAAGTGGTCATAAAAGCTTTGAAAATTAATATTACAGCTTTACTAGCCTAAATATACTTTTGACAATAATGATTCAGAGACAATAATGATTCAGATATTTAAAACATTTTTTTAAATGGGAATATATAAAGTCCCACATCACACACTGTACACATCCACCTAGTCTTTCCACCATTTATATTTTTTTAGTTATTTGTTAACAGATTTCACTTTTAAACTTACTGTGAAAATAGAGTGCAATAGTCGATGCTGTAGCAGGCAACTAAAAACCCATGCAGCAATCCACACGTGTGCACAATCTCTTTTGTAGCATCTGAATGCTGACTTATCTGTGAGGCATGCCATTGAAGCTTCTGAATACTAGCTAGCTGTAAGGATGCCAGGAAGTATTTCCAAGTATAGTGCTGTTCATGGTAAAGTGAGAACTTTTGAGCCCTAGTTACTTTTTTCTTACAGCCATTTTTTATCCTTTAACCACTTTTTAAAATAAATATTGCCATGTAAGTATTAAACACGTTGTGTATATTCCACCACATTTGGAATTTAATGCCTGAGGCTACAATAAAATGTATTTATTGACTCTTATTCCAAATGAGAGGACTTTTAAAAGTGCTCACTTCACTGTAATCAGACTACATGTGGTTTGTTTTGTGCCCACAATGTAGCAATACAATTTTTCACACCATAGCCATAATTTCCGACCATACTAATATATACATTAATGATATACTATTTACGTGCGTACTGTGATAGTAAAAAAAAATATACAAATGGATGTGCATGCTAGTGCAATGTTTAATTAGTGTTTATAGAATTTTTTTTCCCCTCTGCAGGCCTGGTGCTGTAGCTGTGTCCAGCAGACTTGTGGTCAGACTAACAGGAATTAAGAGTGGATGAAAGTTATTTTGAGATGTTCACACAGAGAATACAGTACTGTTATCAGGGATGGGATACTTGATGCCACAATACTTTGATACCATCCATACTTTATAGTATAGAGTATTGCATGAGAATATCCGAAAGTATCAAATTTTAACATTGTGCTAATGGTATTTACCGTGCACGTTTTTTCATAAAGCGCGTAATTACAAAATTCTCATAATATTTGCATACCATGTTTTATATCGCATAATTATTGCTGTTGCATAATACTTTTTAAATACTGAAAACGGAAAACCGTCAACGAGTTGTTTGTAACTCCACCTGCATCACAACCCAAAGAATAGACTGGCTAGGAAGGAAGAACCAAAGTTGGAAGTACCATGACGAGTTGTAGTTCTCCTCCTACAAGAAGAAATTAAAGTGGGAAGGGTGCTGAGGTGGTTGCTACACAACCACTATTCCCCTCTCACCAGGCATGTAAGGGGAGGGAGTGAAGCGAAACCACACCTTTCGCCGAGCACTGGACTGGACGGACGAAGAGTTGCCATGCTTGTCGCTTAATTTCCTTTAAGTCACAAAATAAAGTTAAAGAAAACTGTGAACTTGCAAAATAAGTGTGTACTAAGCCATTATTTTCCTCAAAGTTTGATTACAGCTTTCACTGTGTAAACAAGATTTTATGAAATCGAAGCAGACAGTGTTGTTGGTTTATCATTGGTTAAGGACGTTTGAGGTACAGGCCGTCCACCGTTTGTTTCAAGTGTGATGTGGGTTTTTATATAGTTTCAGTGTGTGTCAACAGTAAAATGAGCAATTTTTTTTGGCCAAGTTGTTTTGTGTTCATGACAATTTTAATTTGGTATGGAGAAAAGTATTGGTATTGAGTATTGTGGGAAAATTTTGGTATTGGAACTGGTATAGAGTATCGAGAAAAAGTGATTGACCCATCCCTATCTGTGACCATACAATTCCGGAAGGGAGTGGAATAAGAAATATCATGGTGCTCTTGCAGCTTTGTGGTTTATTACTTACGGAGGCTGAATTACACTTTTCGAAGCTGTTCCCCAAATGAGGAACTGATACTACAAGTGACATCATGACATCATAAGAAATTCCTTGTAACATACTTGCACAAGTATTATCTAGTGAAATATTTTATGGACTATCTCACTGACATGCACAGCCTAGTCATGCATGAACAAAACTAGCTATTCGGCATAAGCAAGTTTTAACAGGTTTATCAGAAATTAAAAGGTGGTTATTAATGTAGTAGTTTAGATGGGAAGTACAGAACATATTATTCTACATGATGTCCCAAAAACATCCATACAGAGGTATGCCGGAGGTTAAAAATATAAAGTATTCCATATTTTGCGAGGAGGTAGTATACACGAAAACAAGAAAAAAGTGTCTAATAAACATGGTTCCTAAAACCCATGCCTTAAATGATATGAGCACTTGTTCACAATCCCTATAGCGAAACTGCATATCTCCGTAACGTGAGCTGGGATTATTAATATCCATAGTAAACATGTATGGGCTCAAGAAAATCCTCACACAATTGAAGAAGCAAGGCATCAGCACCAATATTCAATCAACGTATGGGCAGGAATTATTGGCAATAGACTAATTGGACCTTACTGTCAAACAGATTGAGTGGTGCAATGTATCATGATTTCATAGCAAACAAATTGCCTGTCTTGCTGGAGGATGTGCCATACCCTCAAAGGCTAGACACATGTGGTTCAATGCATGATGGAGCAACAGCACATTTTCCCAGAAATGTTCAAGAACACCTAACACACACATTAAATGGGCGCTGGATCGGTCTGGTAGGTCCAGTAAGTTGGCGTTAACGTTCCCCTGACCTTAATCCCTTGAATTTCTGGTTGTGTGGACACCTGAAGGTTTTGGTGTATGCAGTCCCCATCAATGATATACAAGCGCTACAGAAATGCATCATCAATGCCTGCCAGCACATCCTAGACCAACCAGGAGTGTCAAAAGGTGCACGATTCCCTACAACGTAGGGTACAAGGATGCATTACTATGAATGGACGTCACATTGAGCACCTCCTGTAGTGATGGTGAACAAGTGCTCATAGCTCTTGCGGTATTGGTTTGCAGGCCCATGTTTATTAGACATTTTTTTCTTGTTTTGGTTCATGCTACCTCTTCGCAAAATATTGAATAATTTTTTTTTTTACAGCCTGTTTATGCAAGTGATATCTTGTGAAGTTATGTGTCATGACACTTCATGGCCACCACTTTGAGATGATTTTCCGCTATGTATTCAGACTTTCTCTTCTTCGTTGTGTTGTGAATATAATTTTAGAAACTTGTTAGTGGCACATTTTTATGTGTCTACACAACCACCACAAAATTCAGTACTGTTAAAAAAGCGTTGGGAGTTTTTCATTACAAAGCACGGCTCTCTGTCTTTGGTCAAGTCATTTTGTAATATAGGTCTTCCTCTTCTGTCTTTCTACCCCTGCTTTCTACTTGATTCTATTTCTCTTTTTGCTTCATTCATTCATTTCATGCCTTTTCATTTGTTTGGTCTCCCACCTTCACTTTTCATCTTCATCACCACCATCTCCCGAAGTTCACGCTCCATGTTGGATTTGTAAAAAGGTTGTCAGTTAGTGATGAAGCTCTGAAAGAGGTGAATGTAAATATTTACGATAGTGAGAGAGCTTAACATAGTTTTCTGTAGGTAACTGTCTGATGCTCAAGAAAGTAACTCTTGTCGGACATGTGTGTATTTGTAGATGAGTGCGCCCAGAAAAATGCAGGTGAAATGTGTTGCAGAGTTGCTGGTCTTGGAACAGGTGTGCATAGCTGCGCTGGACTGCAACAGGCAGGAGGTTGCTGACTACTGCCTGAAAGCTCTGCGGGCAGAGTTCCCGACCAGTCTTCGTGTGCACAGGCTCAGAGCTCTGCAACTAGAGGCACTCAAACAGTATGTTGGGCTTTTTAATCACATAAGTGCAGGACAAGGAGCAGGGGATGGTATTGCTCAAACCAGTCTTGTAGTTTATAGAAAGTTTTTCTAAAATATGTCACATGTTCCAAAGTATTCCATTTGTAAAGAAAGATACAGTAAAAAATATACTCTTGAGTGATGCACATTAGTCGTGGATACAATGGAAAAATTAAGTTGTGAAATCTCGGTTAAACAAACCGAGCAAGATGAGACAGTGGTAAACCTTCAGACTTGGTTTTGTGAAATCACTCCAGGCAAATTCTGGAATGGTTTCTCGCTACAGACCATATCTGATTTCTTCCACATTCTTGCTTCTCCAAACAATTTTTTCCGGTAAAGGCTGTTTACGGTAAAGTGAGCACTTTTGGAGGCCCCTCATTTGGAATAACAGACAACTAATATGTTTGTCCTGGCCGCCCAGGTTGGCCAGCCTGCTCAACCAGAAAACACCAGTCAAAATAGCATTGTAACCTTGTTTGGTAAGCATATCGCTAGTGTCGCAAGGATTTTTTTTTTTTTTTTTTTTTTTCCCACATTTATCGTTGCTAAACAGTGCCATCTTGTGTTATTTTTGTTGCTTTGATTATTATTTGCATTTTTGACACAACATTTTTGATCCTCCGGGCCGGATCCCTGCCGGCATTTTTGTTTGTAATCAATTTATTGACTCGTTCACACGCGTGGTAATCGTGCCGATCATTTTTGACTTGTTCGCAGGCGATAATCGTTCCGATAAAGTTTTTTGGACACGTGTTCTCTGTGAAAAACATGTTCTAAATTGTATTTAGTGCATTCAAGACTCAAGAACTAACCTACTTGGTGATCAGCGGACTGTGAAGAAATACATTTTTGATTGTCTTTGTTCTCCATGGTTTATCAGTTCGGAGCACGTGGCCTGGCTTTTCTTTGTTTATAATCCTGTGCAGTGCTTGGTATCATCACTGGAGTGCACTTGGTTAGCATTTTAATCACATGAATTTTTGTTTGGAATTGTGTGCTGTGTACAGGTTAGTATTTTTTCACTTGTTTGTCTTGTATTTTTCTCATGTATCACCAATTGTATTTGTGTTACTGAGATGGGAAGATAGTGTTTCTGTTCTCGCTAGCTGCTGTTTTCGCCTGCCGTTTGTGTATTTTTCTTTGTTTTTAATTTGAATTCAGTCATTGTTTTCTTGAAAATGGCAGAATTACAATCGGTGCTTTTGTGTCTGCCTACCCGAGGGTCGTCTTAAGTGTGACTACGATCTTGCGCAAGTAGTCACAAACGACCTGTCAAAGCGTAATTTGTTTGTTGCAACCAGTCGTGACCTGACAAAGTTTCACAAAAATTGTTATGCTTATTATGTTACTGTAGAATTAGCTGCTGCTGAGACCGCTAATGAGAGAGTAGCAGTTGACCTAGAGGCACATGCTGCACGCTTAGCAGATTTTGAGAAGTACTTTCTAGTAATGGCTACTGTAGATGCAATGACTGATGGTTCAAAGGCAAGTGTACAGGCTTGTGCTCCCTCAAAATTGGAGAGTGTATAATTGGAGACAGCCTCGTAACCAAGCGTCTTCAAAATGCCTGGCTAGCTCTGTTCAAGGGGGATGCTGTCTATGTACCAAGATCCACAAGTTGTACAAATGTCCAGAGTTTGTTAATCAAAATCCAAAGGAGCTATTTTCTCTTGTTAAACAACATAAGTTGTGTTTGAATTGCCTTCTTCCCTTGCACCGTTCCTCTAATTGTCCATCAGTGTGGGGCACGTCACCATACCTTGTTAAATTTTGAACAGAAGGATGTAGAGAGCAAGTCACCAGATAAGTCAGAGGCTGCGTCTGCTCAAAGTTCTGAACCTCAGTCGTCTGTAGTACTCTCTGCTATTACACCTGATGTTTTTTGCTTTGGCACCTGCTGTATTGTTGTCCACTTCCCTTGTTCATTTTCTTGATGCATCCAATTCATGGGTTGTCGAACACTCAAGTCAATGATGCCAAATCGTTCATATCTGTTGTGATTACCCCTTGTGAGTCTCCTGACTTACAGTTTGCAGTGGATGTTTTTGTGCTTCCACACATAACCAAAAGTTTGCCCAGTGTCAAATTGTCCCAGGAAGTGCACCGTTCTGTTACCCACCTGAAGTTAACAGATCCATCCTTTGACACCCCTGGGCCTGTAGACTTACCCATCGGTGCAGACCTGTTTCCTCAACTCTTAACTGGGGGTAAGATGGATGGCTTTCCCATGGCACTTGACTCAATTTTAGTGTGGATTCTCATGGGTCAGGTCGCACAAGCACAGAAGCATCCTCTTCAACATTGTTTCACATCTCCTTGTTGACCTTGTCTCCATTGGAATACATTATGAGGTGCTTTTGGGAAGTTGAGGAGTTCCTCCAATAAAACATAGATCTCCTGATGAGGTGAAATGTGAGTTGTAAACTCATAGCTGGAATGAGGCTGGCAGATATATTGTCTCGTTGCCACTTCGCTCCCTAGAACTTGAGTTGGGGTCATCAAGACCACAAGCAATTAATAGGTTGTTTCGTTTGGAGAGGCATCTTAATGGGGACCCACCATTGAAACAGAGGTACCATGAGTTCATGCAGGTTTGCCTAGCTCTCTGGCATATGGAAAAGGTTCCAAAATCTCAATTGTCTTCCTCTGCAGCCTACTACGTTCCACACCACTGTGTGATTAAGCCAGAAAACTCGACTACTAAATTATGTGTCGTATTTCATGCCTCGTCCAAGAGTTCAACCAGTGTATCACTGAATGACACCTTGCTATTGGGACCCTGTTTGCATTGTGATATCGTTGAGGTATTTCGGAAGGTTAGACTGCTTGAAGTGGTTTTACGGCTGCTATAAAACAAATGTATCGCCAGATTGTTGTACCGTCTAACCATCAGAATTTTCAGCGCATTGTTTGGCGCTCTGGTGATAGCAGTCCAGTGGATTAGATATGCTGCAGTAATTTGTTAGTGTATTATCAACCATGATGATAGCATTGTCATTCATCCGTTGGCTGGTAAATCAAAGGTTGCGCCAGTCAAGATTCTGTCGTTGCCTTGTCTAGAGCTCTGCGGTGCCCTGTTGTTAGCTCGAATTATCTATCATGTTTTGGAAATGTATGCCACTGCCTTTACCTTCTCATCCATCCATTTGTGGACAGACTGGCAGGTGGTTTTGTTGTGAATTGAATCGTCATCTCATCAGCTGAAGACATTTGTCACAAATAGGGTGAGTGAAATACAGGAGCTCACAAGATCATCCTGGTGGAGGCATGTACCTTGTGAGTGCAACCCAGCAGACTACGCATCTCGTGGTCTCCTTCCTGCTCAGTTGATAAATCATCCTTTATTGTGTACAGGTCCATCATGGTTGCAGGAACCTTCTGATCAGTGGCCTGTAAATATTACCAGCAAGATTGTGGACTCGAACACAAGGTAAAGTCTTTTGAGTATTTTTGTGCCATTGGATGATGTTGAGACACTGATTGCACGTTTTAGTAGCCTGGCAAAGTTACTTTGAGTCATGTCTTTTGTACTAAGGTTTGTCCATAATGTCACTGGGTCACGTGTAATTGGGAATCTCAGTCTTCAGGAGTTGGAGAATGCTTTGCAGGTTCTGTTGTTGCGTGTCCAATCTGTTGCCTTCCAGAATGAGCTTGCTGCTTTGAGTACACGTCATTACTCTTCTCTTCGAATCTGCAAACTTGTTATGTTGTCAATAAAAAGGGGGGGGGGGGGCCTTTATTGACAAGGCTGGTCTGCTTAGGGTGGGCGGGAGACTCCACAACTCCGACCTACCATTTGAGCAGAAGCACCCTGCATTGCTGCCCAAATCGTACCCATTGACAAATTTGATCATTCGCCATTATCACGAGACTAATCACCACCCTGGCCTCCGTACTCTGCAAGGTATACTCTGGGAACAATTTTGGATCCTGTCAGACAGACATGCTATTAGCCGTCTCTTACATCATTGCTTACAATGTTGGAAGGCGAGACCTTCCTCGTGTATGCCAGTTATGGGGAACCTGCCTGCCATGAGAGTGCAGCAGGTGAAACCCTTCTCAAGGACTGGGGTTGATTATGCAGGGCTCAAACCAAGTAGAACCTGTAAGACTCCTGTGCTGAATGAAAGCTTACCTATGTCTTTTTGTTTGTTGTGCCACCAAGGCAGTGCGTGTGGAGCAAACATCTGATTTATCCACTCATGCTTTCCTGGCAGCATACAAATGTTTCATTGCATGCAGAGACAGGTCGTCTGATGTGTCTAGTGACTGCGGGACAAACTTTGTTGGGGCCCACAACCACCTGGTTGACCTACAGCAACTCGTTATGTCACGTGCTCACCATAAATCAGTCGTTGATTGGTCAGCTCATCTTGGCATCACCTGGCATTGCAATCCTCCACCTGCGCCGCACTTTGGAGGACTTTGGGAAGCTGGTGTGAAATCAGTTAAAGGTCATCTGAGTAGAGTCATTAGTGAGAAAATTCTTACTTTCGAGGAGCTGTACACAGTGGTGGTCCAGGTAGAAGCGGTTTTGAACTCAAGGCCTTTGTGCCCTCTCAGTTCCGATGCTAACGATTTCTGTGCTCTAACTCAAGGTCATTTCCTAATGTTTGAACCTCTCGTCACCATGTACCAGAGCCCGATCTTGGTGAAGTTAAAGTGAACTGGCTCCAGCGCTGGCAACTGGTGGAACGCTTGCATCAAGATTTTTGCTCTAGTGGCATCGCGACTACTTCCACACACTCCAGCAGTGATCCAAGTGGCAGCACCAGGGACCCCAGCTTAGCCCCAACCAACTTGTTTTGATTAAGGAGGACTGCCTCCCCCCTCTCCAGTGGCACCTTGGATGGATGGGGCTGAGCTCCACCCATGAGGTGATGGAGTTGCACGAGTGGGTACCGTGCGAACTTCCAATGGATTCGTGAAGCGTCTAGCTGTGAAGTTGTGTCCCCTACCTACTGACAATAGAAATCTTCATTTTAAGGTGGGCGGGATGTTTGGAGTGTATATAGTGTACATAGTGTACTGTAGACATGAAGCAGGAGTATTTTTTCATGGATTGTTGGCAATCCTGCATACAGCAGAGAACGTCTGGCTGCCCAGGTGGGCCAGTCTGCTCAACCAGAAAACACCATTCAAAATGGCGTCGTAGCCTTATTTGGTAAGCATAACGCTCGTGTCGCAAGTTTTTTTACGTTTATCGTTGCTAAACAGTGCCACCTTGTGTTATTTTCATTGTTTTGATCATTATTTGCATTTTTGGCGCAACATAATATATTTTATTGTAGCCTTAGATGCTAACTTTCAAATCCGGAGAAATACATTACACCGCATTTGTTACTTGCGTGGAAATATTAATTTTATAAAGTGATGGAAGGATGAAAAATGACTGTTAGGAAAAAAGTAACTAGGGCCTCAAAAGTGAACGAGATGTTAAACCCTACCACCTACTTCCCCTATAGACCTATCTCAGGTAAAAATCATCAATTCATAAGCCACATGCAAATGCAAATATTTTATATCTTACTTTGATATTATATTAGAATATTTGAAGATTTCATACATAAAAACACTTAGCAAATTTTTGCTGCCTTTAAGGGATGTCATGAATTACATTAGAGTACGGTGAAGCTTGGTGGAGACAACTGACCTATTCAAGGTCAAACCTGTTGTGCTTCCATCCAGCCTGGAGAATGGATAAGTTGGAGAGACAGCAAAATGTACTTTTGGGGAAACTCACCATCTGAAATGTCAGCCACATTTCCAGCATACAGAAAATCCCTAAACTGATTTATCAGGGATAGAACCCAGATCACGGTGGTATAGTATTTCTGTAGTCACGGAGGCCCCCTGAAGCCTTTTTAGGGTGTGTGCATGTGTGTACTCATGCATGTGTATGTTATTTTACATTAATTTGACAGTAAAAAAAAGTGAAGTGTGTAATTTTGAAATATTTTTATAAAATAACATTATTAAAACCATTTGCAATAGATTTTTTTTTATTTAAGGAAAGAATATTCTTACAGTAAATGTAATGGTTTTTTTTTTAGACACTTATTTCAAATAAAAAATACCTTTGTTTATTGATTATTGTAAATATTTAAGGAGTTTCTAAACATTTTTCTTTATGGGTGAGGCAGATTCCTATTCTTATTTCACAGGTCTGATTTCTTCCGAGGTCTTCCAGGCTCTCTTCTTCTTTGCCTGTTCTTCAGAAGCTACTTCAGTTTTCTCAGCATACCCATCCAAGTATCATGTTCTTTCCATTTCTGATATTTTTTTTAAAATCCATTATGATGAGACAATCTTTGTTGTAGTTCTAATTTACTCTTTTGATACAGTTTTACAGATCCAAACTTTTACACCGCTTTTACAGCTGTTCAGAAACATATAAGTAGAATGAGCAGTGGATTACTGGGACAGAATAACATATGGTGCACATACACATGCTCTTCTGGTACAAGTGCATTTTTGCACGTGCACATCCGGATGTGCTTCCAGTCCAGGGTTTGATTCCCGGACAGAGCACTTCCTGTCCTCGGTTTGATTCTCGGACATGACGCATGATGACCCGTTGACTGCTGAACCTCAACTGAGGACTGGAGCTATATGCACTTCTGTACACCTGTCTCCCACCCCTTTCCTTCTATGGAACTATCAGCGATTTCAGGACCTGTTTTGACAGGTGTTGTGGGCTGGGGATCTGCCAGAGTGATTAGCTCTGACGACTTGTAGGTGGAATGGTAATGAGTTTGAGATGTTGTCCCTTCAGCTAGCAGAAGCCAACTGATGGTGGTGTACTTTCACATGCACTTCACCCGCCCCCCTGTCTCCCCTCTTCTCTGAGGGACTTAACGGAGATTTCAGGACCTGTTTTGGTGGGCATCATGAGTTGAATTGCTGCCAGAGTGGATAGCTGTAGCAACTAGTGGCCGAGGTGATACATGGTTCGATTCCCATACATCCCATACAGGGTAATTAGTAACTGTGTAATTACATAACGAGACTAATTACACACCCTCTCTAGCATAATGACTTATTACATATACAGTGACTCTAATTACATGTCCTCTCCCTAGGACAGCTCACTCTCGACTGACCTCCATTTGCGTATATTATCCATTATATCCCTACCGCCGCCATAGTGGATTGTGTTAACATGTGTAGGGAGGAATATTATTTTTAAAAATGTATAATTTAAGTTTGGAAGTGGTCGGCATTGGTTTGCGTGCTTAGTCGATGTGTGATGCAACCCACAAATATATATATTAGTGATAAAGTGTATCAAGTGAGTGGCGAATCCGGGCAACGGGTGGGAAACCAGAATGCTACAAGACAAGGAAGCCGGCGAACAACAGAGGAATACTTTACGATGTAGCAGACTGTCTGCAGGCGCTGCCACAACCATTTTATCCGCTTTCACACGACGTGCGACAGACCAGCCACCTCCACAGAACGGAACGAATAGTTTGCATTCCCGCTGCAAGTAAGCGCCAGCTGGTCAACTCTCCCTGTCTCTCTTTCTCTCTCTTGCACTTCTCCCGCAAACGTGAAGTATTCATTTACACTCCACCAATGCACGCCAAACTTCAATGTGTCTAGACAACTAAGAGGAATGCCTGCCACTGTTACATAAAACAGTTTTCCTAATGAGGTTTTTAATTTATACTTAGATTCCACATACATTTTACACTATATGACTTGTGTGTTCAACATTTATTCCACAAGTTTTCGCAACCATTACATAAGGACAGTTAAAAAAAAAATTTTTAATCACACAACAAATAAATTATTGTGAGTATTTCCACAACTAGTATTTATGTAATGAGGTGATGCATAATTAGCATTTACGTAATGAACAAACACTGAGAATAATTAAATCATAAGTACACATCCAACCCGAACCACTCCTTACTTCCAACTGGCCCAAGTTTTTATATTATGTATAACTTATATGCCTGCCATGTTATACAGTACATTATGTACAGATGCACAAGTAATACTGATAGATAACGCAAATAAAATAAATTTTCAACACACATTGTTTTCACTTACGTCTCACTGCATTGATGTAGTCCTATTTATGTAATTTACGACTTCCAAAGTAACCTGTTATTGATGTTGTTACGTTGCACTAACTCATATTTTTAACAAAAAATTATAAATGATAACAATAGACGTCTGACTACACATAATGTATTTAGGGCACAAAATAAAAAAAAGGTGAATAAATGTGTAAAAACAATGCAAATGCATATGAAATATGTACTGTAGATATTATTAGGCATTTAGCAAACAATTGCAATGTTTATTGTGGCAGCCATGCTGGTAACGACCATAAACAGCGGTGCCATATTTTCGAGATATTGACTCGCAGTTCATTGTTGCCAACACTCGCAAAGTATTTACTTGAATATTTTTTCATGAAAATTACAAATTCATTATGTATAAATGTAACTCTAATAAATATTCCCATAAGGTTAGAAAAAGGTAATGCAAAATTATCAATCACAATATTCAATGCGTACATGAGAAAATATTTTAGCTGCCGTACAAGTGAAAGATATCTTACATAGTTTGCATGCCTGCCACCGTGACACAATTGCATATTGATAGACATAATTTTGTGTAACATATTGCAATGGTATTGCTTTCTCAAGTCACATTACCATCTCTGGAATAGTAATTGTGCTACGTATATATGTAAACGTTGCAGCATAATTCAAATTTCTGTCACAAATGTTTTGTAGGGGAGAAATTAAGTCTGAATCTATTATGTTTGTATGGAATCGTGACTTAACAATATTTACAAGAATACAAAAATTCTGTGCGGCCTGTACTTGAAATATTATTTATCTCTAATTTTTCATCAAAAACTTCTGGTGTGGTTGTACACGCATGCTGCCTATACACACCAAAATACGGTACATCAAAGGGACAACACTTACCATTTATGCACTTGCTGTTTAATATTTTGCATGAGAACTACATATTTCTTACTAGAAGTTACCAACGGACCTATTTTCTTTCTGTTTTTATTTATGTTAATCACGTTATTTACAAAAGAAATATGCCCCACTGTATTATAATTGATAGATAAAACACTAATAAAATAAGATAAATTTACATTAACAGATGTATAAAATGTCTTGATAACATGACATATTAAGGAAACAACCACACACGTCATACATGGACTGATTAGTGTTTATTCGTAAGATTCAATTCAAAAAGTGTTGAGGTACTGCGAATAGTTTATACTATATGTTTATACTAACAATGTTGATTTTATTTTAAAGGTATGACGAGGCCCTGGATTTGCTGGAGAAAATAATCAAGCAAGATGAGACGAATGCTGCTCCGCGAAAGCGAAAAGTAGCCATCCTGAAAGCAAAAGGAAAAACCTCCGATGCCATTAAGGAGCTCACAGAATATCTCAAGAAGTATGTTATTGCATTTCATCACAACACACAGTTGTAACTGACATACTTGTGTGTAAAAGATACAAGCACAAGTATCGTATTTCAGCACATAATGGTAACACAGTTTATAGAAAAGTTTTGATCAAAATCTGGGGTGTAACTACTATGTGAACCACTGTGTAGATAGTTGACAAAATAAAAAATAATATTAACAGTGCCTATTTTCAGTGTAAGTAACATTAATTGTTTCC
Source organism: Dryococelus australis (assembly GCA_029891345.1). Lineage (NCBI taxonomy): Eukaryota > Metazoa > Arthropoda > Insecta > Phasmatodea > Phasmatidae > Dryococelus > Dryococelus australis. The sequence goes on along the minus strand of CM057007.1, from coordinate 28,606,508 downwards.
ATGGTCGGCACTTGACATTCATTCCCTGTAAATATTGCAGTTTCTTTTTTTTAAATAAGTTTACAGTAGTGGGGAATGTACTGCCGATTAAACGCAGGAATTATTTTGCTTTCCTCAGGGCTGTGTTTTAGTGGTTAGACTACTCGCCTACTACCAAGGCAAACAGAGTTTGATTCACGACTGGGTCGTCCCTCCGATTTTGACTTGTGGGAGTATTGCCGGTTGATGTCGTTGGTCGGCATGTTTTCTCTGGAATCTCCCGTTTCCCCCGCCCTTGCATTGAGGCACTGTTCCATGCTCATCTTGCTTCACCTTCACCGGCTCTCAAGACCTTGATGTTTAAAGCCAACCAAATCTCTTCATTCTCTTTACTAATGCTCTCCTCATCTGTTCTGCCATTGCTTGGTACTGTTGGGAGTTGGCATAGCATGAGTGGCTCAATGAGTTGCTGCTTCCTTCCTTTACACGCCTGACAAGAGGAACTGGTTGTAACATTGCAACTGCCATAAATGACGACTGGAAATCACAGATTAATTTTGCTCAATCGGTAAACACGTGAAACTTAAAAGGCGCCATATTAAAAATATTAAAATAAGATTCCGGTCACGGATTAGTTCCTTTTTATTTTAAATTCCAAATAACATGTTCACCATCTTCTAGTAATGCAGAACCACGAACATTCAGATCGAGACAAATTAAACGTAACAGCGCCGCAGTAGTTCACTTACTAATGACGTCACTCCAAAGCTTGCATCACGAGATAAATTGAAGAAGGCAGGAGGGGGAAATTAATTCCCTCCTGGCATCCTAATGACCACCCACATCAGCGGAAATAATTGAATATAATAGAGTTTGTATGCAGAAAGTACTTGAAGTTAAAAAATTATAGAAGTTGAGGTTGCGGGTGCTGTTGGTGTGGGCTAAGTTTTCATGCTTGATGCATCTCCTTCACTGTCTTGTAGCAATGTGTTAGTGGGCGGTGGACACTCTGAGCTCACATCGCCATGCGCCGACCCCCACTCTTCACATCAAGGTGCCAAAAACATGACCAAATAAGGGCACGACGTGGCCCGAAATCCATCCCCATGCCATGTTCTACTGCATCGCAGATAAAATTAACCAACCTTCTAAAACATTCTGGAAGCAAAAACTGTACACGAAGTAGAAAAAGGCATTTATTTCTAAATGTTGACGCAAGTGTACTACGACTTCAAAGAAAGCAAACGAACTGCAGTAAACTAACCAAATGTCGTATTTAATTATTACAATAAATTGCATTGTTACACGGTTGCCTAGCAAATAGCACAGCATTCTCTCTTCCTCTTGTTTCACACCTGGTAAGAGAAGTTGTAAGTTGTTACGTTTCAACCAGTGCAACATCATTGCATCCTCCCTCACCGACTGTTAGAGAGCTGATAGCCTCCACACAGGGTCAAATGTGCACCCTTTGTGAGAGGAGCAAAAAAAAACTTAAATCATTCTCTGCTACCTTTGGCTGCAATTTGTCTTGTCCTGAACCACTTCGACTTTTGCCCTTTTGGCACTTGGTTTTTTCTCATTTGTGTTCATCACGTGCTTTTGGTAACGTACATTTGTATTTCATATCAAGTGGTATTATGGTTAGTGATTTTGTTCTTTTGTAAGTTACAAATCATTAATGTTATTTTGTAATATTGCATTTCTTTGTTGTTGTTTACAATTTCTTTGTTGTCATTAAGAGCCACCCAAATCTCTCAGCTCAACTCAACCCATTAAAACTTGCATTGAAGGATAGAGACTTTTCGAAGAATGAAGTTAAAAGATTGTTCAATTAACTGTGAATGATGTATAATTATTAATATTAGCTATAGTACAGAGAACCCCTTTTTTACACCCCCTGTTTTACAATTTCCAGCATTTTACAACATTTATTCCTGGTCCCTTGAAAAGTGTAAAAAGGGGTTTCGCTATAGTTTAATTCCATCTGTAGTGAGTGTGGTGTGTGTGTGTGTGTTGCAGATACATGAGCGACCAGGAGGGATGGCAGGAGCTGTGTGAACTGTACTTGTTTGAGCAAGACTTCAACAAGGCTGCTTTTTGCTTGGAGGAGCTTATATTGCACAATCCTCACAGCCACCTAATACATCAGCGCTATGCTGACATCAGGTACACCCAGGTGAGCACCGTACCTTGTCTAACTCGTCTTGCTTTTTTTTCACAGTGTACTTCGAAAATTAATAAACATATGGAAAATGGAAATTTAGAGATTATAATTGTATTACTGTGCTTATCCACATTGAAGACAATTTTTTATTCAAATTACTGCATCCAAGCAATTAAGTGATCTGATTTTAGCATTCTAGAAATTTTGAGGTGAATAACTTCAACAAAATATAAATGGGCCAAGAAACTGTGACTATTTATTTTTAAGGCATTTGTGGTGTAGTACACAGTGCTGTTACAGGATGCCAGAGGGGCATATTTGAGTTAGTAAGAGATTAAGGTCTTAATATAAATGAAAGAACTACATTTGATTTTAATTTATTCACGCAGATATTATTTATAACATTAAAATATCTATTTGCACTATTACTCTTAGTGAGTGCAATAGTTAATGTCCATCTCAATTCTAATTGAAGTCCTTCTCAATGTGTCTATATTAATTATAGTCACATTATTAACACATGTTCAGTGTTGTCTGCTGCCATCATTTGAAATGTCTTGCACTCATGCATCTTGTTCAGTAGTACACCTCAGTGGCGGCTGCTGAGGAAGGACTGTGGGATGCAGCCCTCCTAATAAAATCTCAGAACGTGTACCTCTAGTTATCCGTTACTCAGTAAATAATACTGCGTACGAATACGGAGGTTATTTCGCAGCCAATGTTTTTGAGATGGGTGAGACTCTTGTCACAAGAGAAATGTATTTGGAAATGTCGAGTGGTGTGGCAGCAGATTCTTTGGCCTGAAGTGGGTTGAGCGAGTAGAGAGAGATGACCGTAACAATTGACTAGGGGGTGCTACGGGAGGGAGGGAAGACTTCAGGGGCTCGTCCCTTTTCAACCAATCGTATGCTGTAAATTGGAGAGAGCGGGGCGCGTCCCTACTCAAACAAGAAAAAATGGTTTCCTCGAACTTGACAAGGCTACCAAAACTACATGTTTTGTAAACACACTTTCGCGCTCCACTCTTTTGCAGTTTTCAAACACATTTCTATTTTGAATATTTTTTATTTATAGATATCATTCAAACTCGCGTAAGCTTCAAATATAGTGTGTAATACTTGAATAAATTTGTTGTTAATTAATGATGAGCCATGAGCATCAGTCAGAAGCAGGGTTGAAATGTTGTTAATGCCGCGTTGTGTAAACTTGTAAATAATTATTAATTCGATGAGTAACATTTTAAAACTTATTCCGACAAAGATTTTCAGTTACGATAATAAACTAAAGCTGCAGAATTTGGGACCAGCAAGGCTACAGTTTAATATAATTCAACAACAAAGCCAAGGTGGTTAATGGTTCGTATACGAGAAAATTCGACGTAAGTACATACAATTTTGTGGACTGGCTATGCGGGTGTGAAGTTATAAATGTGTGGGTTTTTTTTTTTTTATATATATATACTCACTCTCTCCCCCTCCCTCTCCCCCCATTCTCTCCCCCTCCCCTCTCCCTCCCTCCCTCCCTCCCCTCTTCCTCTCTCATATTGCGTGGACTGTCAATGGGGTAAAAGATTTAAAACATTTGGGAGACAAAGTTAAAAGACATAAATCATGTTCGCTACGTATAAAAAATGCCATAAATTTTCCATTGCTTCGTAAGGTGAATATACATTGTCAGTTAGATAGTGTGTACAGGTTGTCAAGTGGATTTTGTTTATAAATATATTAATTAAGATATGCCACTTTCATCCTCTAATTTAAATTTGACATTTTTTATGTACTGTAGGCTATGTAAATTAGTATTCGGTTTTAAAAATATTTGTTTTAGTATAAGATATTATCATCATTAGTATGGTAGAAGTTCTATAATTATCTTCTCTCTCATCATCTCGTGTAATGTACCACACCATGTAGATACTGGTTAGAAGGCATATAACCTACACAAACTTGAAACAAATACATACCTGTGCTAGTGATTAGATCTGAACCAGCGGCCACAGTATGTTGTTGACCATTACAAATCGTGCGATGATACATTTTTCTTCAAACAACCACAAACCACACTTAGTTTTTGTATTTAACTACATAAGCTACACTTAAACATGTTGTACGCAATATATTTATCACTGTGCCTATTTAAAAAATGGTATTTGTAATGATATGAGTTAGGATCGCTACAGCCCTTCCAGTTTCCAGCTGCCACTGGTACGCCTGCCAATCACACTCTTCAGTGCACCTATGCTTGCAGTCCGCAGATTTTATACCTGCTGGTCTCTTCCATTGCCACTCATTGCTCTACTGGCTCATTGTCTATTGCTTAAGGTTGCACAATTGCCCAAAATCTCAGCTTTAAAAAAGGGCCAGCTCGGAGGCCTATCATATCTTAAATAGTATTGGCTGCAAAGATCTCAAAGGTTCCCCACACCCCGAGTCACACTGAAAGAGATGACGGCAATAACCAGTACATTCCTTTGTAAATAACCATATAAATTCTATCTGCCAAAGTTCAGGAGTGTGCGAGGTATGTAAGCTTATCGTGACAGCATGTGGTGGCAAGCATGGCAGTATGCCTTTTTTCATCAAATTATGGTGTGGCCTTCACATACTCCTTTGCTTGCACTGGATGGGTCCAGGGCAGCAAAGCAGACCAGCTATATGGAACAGTACATTTTTACTGCATACGATTTTAACGCCCCATCTGTTCAAGTTGACGCTGATGTGTGCCAAATGAGGATGACGCGTGCCCAGTTGAATGAATAGCCGACACAGTTGTGGTTTTGACTGTGCTAGACCAAGCATGAGGCGGTAGGGATTTACTGATCCAGTCGGCGGAGCTAATACAGACCGCTGCTTGGCAGCGAGGTGAGCTGTCCTTTGCTCTTCTCTCCTTGAGCCGTGCATCACCTCAAAAGGCATAGAGTGTAGGCCGCCGCTGAACTGTATAGGCCGTGCACCGCGGATGCGAAACAATTCCCTATATTAGTGTGCGGCCAGTAGCAGCTGCCGGCTTGAGCTTGGTGCTCCAGAAGGACCCCCGCCACCGGCGGGCAGACCAGGAGTGTTCAGCCGTATGGGACTGGGTGTGGTATCGCAACCAAGGCCAGGCCATAACACTCAAGCAAATTCCCCCATCAGCACCTAGGTGCTCCGGTAGGGATACAACCCAAGTGTACCGTCTTTCTTTGGTTGGAGGATTTTCTAGTGGTTGTGGCTCTGTTGTTCAATCCCCGAGGGTCTAGAACAGGTGGCTATCATCGAATGGTGTATGTATGGGACTGGTGGATTCCAGAAGGGGATCCCCAGTCGTATAGTTCATCGGCAGTGCACAACATGTATTGTTCCTAGCAGACGTAGTAAAAGTTACTCTATAAATAATACTTGTGGCTAAAAGAACAAAGCTGTATTTATTAAGGACTCAATAAACACAGTGACACGTGCTGTCTCATAGAGGTATACAAAATTCCTAGCATGGAAATATTTCCCCAGAACATAAAAATTTTGATCAAAATTTCCCCTAAAATATAAAAACATATTTTTAAAACAATTTCTTTATGGTATTGATGAACATTGTAATACATTAAAATTTACAGTAAATAGTTGCACATGCACACTTTGCAATTTAGGTAATTTAGAAATGAGATATTAGCATTACAAAAAAAAATTTGCCACCGAAGGGGCCACAGTGACTGAGCGGTTAGCATGCTCGCCTCTCACCATGGCAAACCGGGTTCAATCCCTGGCCAACTCACCAAATTATCATAAGTGGGAATCGTGTCGGACGATGCCATTGGTCGGCGGGTTTTCTCAGGGATCTTTTGTTTACCTTGTCCTTTCATTTGGGTGCCCCTCCGTATTCACTTTAATCACCCTCATCGGCTCTCAAGACCTCACTGTTAAGAGCTGCCCAAATCTCTTCAGTTACTCACCCTTTACCCCCGTAACATGTTTAGAAATTTGCTAACATACAGTACATTTTAATGTTTTAACTTTGTTTCTAAAAAAGTAAAAAAATAAGAACAATGAAAATGAATAGCTTTTCACTCATGCCATAATTTGTTCACTATGTTCATAAACAAAGGTATTTTGGAAAGCTGATGGAAATGTGTGTTAAAGTCAATGTCGCGCTAAGTACTATTTGTTGCTTTAAGTAAACATACATAACAATAGGAAAATTAACTTCACATAAATTCTTCAAAACCAGAGAATAAATGCAGCACTCAAAAATACTTCAGTAATATATTTTTTATCTTAAGTCAGGGCAACTTAATCAATTAATATTGTGATATATCTTCTTAGGGTAATACCCTGAAGAACGAAGTTGCTTGCGATGCATTTTAATAACAAATCTGGAAAAAAACAACAAAATCATTCATCCCCAAAATACGTAAAACCCGCAAATCGAAATGAAACTCATAATTTAATAAAGAAACTTACCTTATAATATGTTAATAATACACAAAAACTGAACTTCAGAAAACTCCAGGATCCTTATGCTCCCACTGCTAACAACTTAGAACCTACTCTGGCCGCATTTAACATGGGAATGGCAAGTTCCGTGGTGCGCCCCGTAAGTTTAGATGCTGCAGCACGCGAGGGTTCTTATTCCCCGAACACATCAGGTTCCAGCTGTAGATTATTATCTTGTACAGCACCTGTCACTGTGGAGTGGGAACAGCATCTCACTCTCTCCATTTCACTTCCTGTAGATGATTCTCTCTCAGCAGGGTACCGTTTTTCTCCCTCCATTCATCGTTGTTAAGTGCCAGTCTGTCAGTTTAGTTCTTGGAATAAGAATGGCAGGTATTGGCATCGGCCCAGCACTAAAGATTTCCAGAGGCTTACAATATTTCCCACGAACCTGGTTTGCGGGTTCATGCATTTTGTCCACCTCTTCTATCTCCTACCAAGCAGACGGTATGCTGGATGCAACCTACGCTGAACAGGTGTGGGTGACCTGGTTCTAGACTAAACGTGAAAGTAAGTAGTTGACTGCTAAATAGAAATACTTAACGTTATTAACTATCTACTGGATGTCTGGGCGAGACAAAGAAGTTAAGGTCCATAACTCTTGTAGCAGGGAGTGTTAGTGTTGAAGATTGTTGCAGGTAAGTGGTAGCTATTGGCATCACTGAAACCTCTGGTGACTGCAATGGTGGCAGCCGCTGGTGGATGCTGAAGATTGTTGTCGACAATGGGAGCAGCCTGTGGTAGTCTGCTGAAGACTTGGAGTTCATCGGAGGCCCCAGCACTAGAAGTGGTGGAACGAGCTCGAGGAACTGCAAGAATAATTCACAAGCCCTGCCGTGCACTGACTTATAAAGTCCGAAGGATAGGTACGACGGCAGTCCGTTGGGGGGGGGATATGACGTACCTCTGGTGCGAGGCCAGAGTGGGAGAAGCAACCCTCTAAACATATCTTGGCTTTGTGTATGTTCGGTGGTGCTCGGCCGTACCCTGAAGCGGCTGACGGCTTGTAGGCTCTCAGCGCTGGGGAGGGGAGGGCGACATGTCTGCTGGCTTGTGCAACCTTTGTATCCACTTGTTCGGGCGCCCTCCAGGATTGTGGCAGCCTGCAACATCCGTGTACAGGTTGACGGTGTTTGACTGTCACTCGGGTGTAGTAGATATACTGGTGTGGCATGAGATGAGTCACAATCTTTTATGGTAGTATACTAAAGTGGCATGCGTCAAGGGCTGGTCACATCAAACAATGACTTCAGACCTTTGGGGTTAAAAATAACGGTGAATTTTGTCACGTAACATTTAAGTGAGGAGGTGGTGGAGGTCTTAGTTACCTTTACAGTTTTAACATGTGATGCCAGAATCACAATATTGAACACCTTCATGTTTAACTGGTGCATGGCCATTGTATAGAACAGTTCTGGTGGCCTGTCTCAGGGGCACAAAGTCCGGAATCACTGTCACGACCCTATGAGCTGGCAGACCCTTGTTCACATAGTTACCTGAAGATTTGTTGATCCTCTGCGGTAGTTGTGGTGTCTGCTGGAGATTCTTACCCTGGCGTGGCGAGGACTGGTGGTTATCTTGACGACTCGTAGGTGGTGAACTATTCTTGACTAGTGGGTTACTGTTGGGTGCTGCATAACTGCGGGGCTGGGAACTGCCAAACCGAAGGGTTGACAAGTTCTAAGGGGGGCTCCTCTTCTCAAGAATGCCTCAGCCGTAGGGTGAGATGGTCCTGGTCATTTAATTAAAGAGGAAAACAATGGGGTCTGGTAAAACAGAGGGGTGAGGCCTCTCTGTGATACAGGCAGTTTTAATTCACTCCCGCTCAGTTGGAATACAGTAAAATCCCTACATTACGACCCACTCCCGAAGAACAGTGAAAAGTTTGGGTCGAAAAAGTCGAAAATTTGAGGCACGTCTATAAATAGATACAGTAATCCCTCGCCAACAGCCGTATCTTGAACCACGGTTTCAGTTATGCGCGGATTTGTTTTTGTAGACCTTTTCTCCAACCACAAGTTTCCATTATCCACGGTTTTCAGTCTATGGAAAACTAGGCCTTGCTTATGTTAATGGTCGCGCATTTCTCAAACTGCCATCATAGACTTTGACATTTGTTGTCCCAAGCAGCATGAAGCAATAAATTACTTAATGCCAGAAGGGGACACAGGTGTATTGTTTGTGGAAGTGTGTGTGGGGGAGGGGGGAGTTGCAGGCCGCAGCCGCCGCCTCTGCCTTACCCTCTCTGTCTGTATTTGCTTCCATTATCCCTCCTCTTTTGTGTTAAAAATAGCGGCACATTACACAGACTAGTTTCTTAATCAGTGTATGTATAACTTTAAATTTAATTCAATGTCCCTTTTTTAATGAATTTTTTTTTTAAGTTTATGTGTGCCAATGCCTACCTAATATGCTAGTTTTTTTTGGTGGGCATATGTTTTTTTTCATGTGAAGTCAATTTTATGTGTAAAGTGAATAAAGGTAGATATTTGTGTAAATAAAATGTGTTCCATGTTACCATATTTTGGCGAGTAAAGGTGTGTGCATGTATAGGTCATGTCAGAAGTTTTTGATGAAAAATTCAGGTTAATTAATATTTCAAATAGACCGTACTAAATTTTTATATTCCCGTAAACATTGCCGGGCCTCATCATGACAGTGCAGAGGCCAACACGTTGCCTACATTTAGTATAAATTCAACGCATTGACATGAATCGCATCTCTCAGCATGTTTTATCCACACTGAACCGCTGTTATGAAGCGAACCGATTCTGTAACGACAGCACTGGCGGCAGCTGGCCGGCCCCCGTCCGCCATAATAATCTTGTAGCAGATGGCTGGGCAGCTGTGGGCACCGAGGCCAGCTGGCCAAGCCCCGAGGATGTAGGACCGCTCGACAAATGTGAGTCGCCGCGGGCGACCGCGCTGCAGAGGGTCTAGGCACTCACCCAGCTGTGTGTACATGGCAATGTATTCGCTGCTAGCCCCAGCACACGAGTAATCCAATGTATCTTCATATTATCAATAAATCCAATATTATCAATAAATAAAGATCTGTGTTTAGCTTCAAACATACAACATCTCCAACAGTGTTTATATTTTAATAATACATAGTGTAATCTTTTCACACACTTTGAATGGCCATGCCATGCTGTGTTTAGGCCTTTTTTTATGACAAGGGGTGTTCCAGTATGCCTTTTTTGGGTATCAAATTAATCAGGAGACGTCCAGTTATTAAAATATACATGTGTATATATATTTAACTTAAAAAGTGGTGTTTTATGCACTAGAGATGATTGAACATGAACTTCATGCAAAAAATGACAAGTTTGGGTGGCACAGGAGTGGGTCAAATCAGCCCTAAATTTTCCATATTTTTTTATTACGACCCTATTCTCAGGAACAGTGAGGGGTCATAATAGAGAGGTTCTACTGTACTGCGGAAGGCAGTAAGAGATAGTGTTTTGCAAGTAGAATTACGCTCGGAGATGTAGGCAGCCCTTTTCAACCTCCGCACACCTCCCTTCCGGGAATATGGCATAAGGGGATAGCGACTAAAACATTCTTGCAAAAGGTAAGCCGGTAACTAGCTTCCCTACTGTGTACGGCTAATCAGGCAGAAACTATACCAGGAGAGTGGTGGACAGAGCGGTGGTTAGTTCAAGCTGTTCGACTGGTAACTCTGTGTGGTATCAACAGGGGGTCAATCAGACCAAATTAAATCCAGCCCCTTTCCAGCTTCATAGGAAGTGGTGGCAGAGTATGGAATAACCCAGTCTGTTTGATTCACCTGGTGGAGGAGTTACTTGTAGTATAGGCTCTAATGAATTGTAGCTGTTTTGCAGAGTTCAGGTGGCCACTTAAATGGGTATATATTTAGATTTGTGCTGGTTGGTTTGCCAGCTTCACTTTGACAGGTGTACTTACGTAGGAACAACACAGTACTTCAAGAAAATCAGTATGCAGAGAATAGTTTCAAACTCACGTGATATACGGGGTTAGTCTTTTAAAAGAGGCCCGTGGGACATGTGTATAACGGAGCGAGGGAATGAGGAAATACAGTCCAGTGTGACGACAAAATACCGAGAGTAGGTGCTGGAAGTAGCCTCCATTGACCTCTAGGTAGGAGCAGACTCCAAAATTTGTGAAAGGCATGGGCGAGGACATGCTCCATTATATACATCTCCCACGAGACCTCTTTTAAAGGACTCACCCTGTATTAGGTGAGTAATAAAACACGGTGGCCCTGTACTACTTCCTAAGCTAATTAAACTTGACACGGAAGTTCAGATTAACGTAAACTACCAGGTGAAGGCAACCTGGATAAAAAGGCTAAGGGGAATTAAAGGTGATAATCCTGTTAAAGTGTTCAACAACTCTAGCCTATCACCGTCCGGTGAGGCAGGGTCCGGAAGGGACTGACCTATCCGTTACCAATTTCCATGGTCGATACCAGGGGTAATAAGGGTTATATATATATATATATATATATATATATATATATATATATATATATATATATATATATATATATATATATATATAACGTAAGTCCCAATAACATACAATAATGTTCCAAGAGTTTTCATTGTATTTTACTACAAATATGGTTTAAAACCTCGTTTTTTAAGGGCACATACCTCCCTTAATATTTGGTTTAAGTATAAAGTGTCTCAGGTTTTCCTTTCACTTTTTCATAAGGAATCACCTCCCAAAATTTGTCTGTCTAATTGTGTGTCATCCTGTATGTGTATATATGTTTGTGTATGTATGTGTATATAAATATACGAGTTCACTAATATATATATATATATATATATATATATATATATATATATATATATATATATATATATATATATATAATATTAGTGAGCTCATGAAGGGGGGAAATGTGCCCTGTTGTCAGTGTCGTTATGATTACTAAACATTTAAGCTTTGGCATAGTGTTATTTACATTTACATTAAATGTTTCCGGAGTGCTCCTATCAGTGGTAGTTCACCACAGAAGTATTGTGTGTATATGCAGCACTGTACAGTAGTGTTTGTCTTGTTACAGGGTGGCACAGAGAACATAGAAATCGCAAGAGCACACTACTGTTTGGCTCTGAAAATCAATCCTAACAACATACGTGCTTTGTATGGATTGTTTATGGTAAGTTTTCTTTGAGGTCGTCCAAGTTATTTCATATTGATTTGGGGAAAGCCCGTAACTGTAAAATTGATTAAATCTAGAATATACACTTTTAAATTTAGTTCAGATGATAAGTAGTGTTATACATGTGTCTTCTTTTATTAGTAGAATTTTGGTGTGTTTCAATATAAAAATTTTTTTCCAGTGTGCTACAAATATTGCATTAAATCCAAAAACAACCCCAGTGAAGAGGAAGGGTGCCAGTAAACTTGCCAAATGGGCACTGAAAGAACTGAACAGCAGGTAATATGGTTCTTTTTTTTTTATATTTTTTTACAGCTTCAAGTTAAGTCAAGTTGTATGAAACTTGAGTCTAGTCCAGTATAAAATTACAACAATTGAGTTTGCACCATAAATGTAAATGTGTGTTACAGAGGTGAAGTGGGAGGTTATCTTTCCAGGTAGTATGTCAGCATAAAGATAAAGTGTATGGTAATAGATTTTTACTTTATACACAGGTTTTTTAAAACAATAAATACATGAGAAAAATAATTATAGTTTTGCAGCATTTATGCATATTCTGTTGAAGGTGTGTCGCGCCGATGAGATAATGAGGCCTTTCATGTTTAAAATAAGTCGTATGTGTTGCGTTGTGCTGAGACTGTTCACTAACAATAAAACTCAGAAACATGCATATACTGATGCTTTGTACAGTGTCTGTGTCCGTGGTTTACTTATTTGTTTTATATATTTACATTTGTACTCTGACTAGATCCCATTTACTTGACACTTGGGATATAGAGATTGTTAAATAGTTATATAAAGTTAACATGTCAAATACGATGACAAATAATATGAGTTCAGAACATAAAATATGAGTATAATTAGGGACCCCAGAAAATGGTGAACTGTGAAATACACTAAATACAGCGAAATTGGACGTTATTTCATCGTTTTTTGCGTAATTTATTTTTTACAAAATGCGAAATCTTACACGAAAAAGGCGTTAACAGCTTATCACGAATATTTACATTCTTCAGAAATGGATTGTACTGCCAACACTGCCATTTGCAGCTCCTCGTAGTATTTTGTTGTAATTATTTTTGTTCCAAGATGCCAAAAATGAAGCACGTTATTACAGTTTCAACATCAAGAATAAAATAATGATGTCCTAGTTCTGTAACATCCATGCCGACTGAGTTGTGAAAAAGTACTTGGCTGTTCTAGTTTTTGAGGTTAGGTGGAAACAAAGACACAAATTGTAATGTAAACAAATTTTATTTTCGTACTGAATTTAAGTTGTTGGTTTCAGGGAAGGAAATGTACTCAGTGTTGATTTTATTGAATGATTCTGCAAATAAATTATTTAATGCTTTTGATGAACAAACGTGATTTTAGTGACATAAACTAGCAAGGATTACAAATGAATAACACGTGTTCAAGAGGTGTGCATTTTACAAAGAGCAATTTTGAGTGTTTTGTAAATAATGTATTTGTAAACCTTAACTGTAATTATTAAAACGCATGTGCCCTGAAAAAGCCGCACTTTCAACACTTGAGTAGTATGCGAATAATATTTGTTTATTTTAGGGATGTAAGTATTCCACTTTTCCTCAATTCTCGATCTCGATGCTGATACCACTCTCGATTCCAAAACTCTAGATTCCTTTAGTTACGGACACTTTACAAAACTAATTAATATATAGGAGGATGTGAAATTTAATTATTTAAACTAGGCCTACAATAGTAGTAGGCCTATTACTAACATAAATAATATAACACTTGAACAGTGGGAACATATCCATATGAAATTCCCAAAAGTTCATGAGATAATATTGAAAATGTACATATATATCATTATATATTTCGTCCACATAGTTTATTCAAAAATATTTCCAAACCTCACTTGCCATGATAAATGTTCACCAACATAATAATTTTATTAAAATTTTTGCAAGACTGGCATTTATTGAAAAGCAATCGTAGTAAAAATTTCTTAAAGCAGTAATTATTTAACAGGCTCCAATTTTAAAATACATTATCATTTTGGTAAATTCACAAACAATTTTTCTGGAAATGCAAAGAAGTTTTAAAAAAATGTATTATTTACACTAATATATTTTAATACAGGGAATTATGAGATACATACATAAACTAAACAAGCAGTATCCACGTAATATCAATATCGTTTGCATTCTTTTTTTTTTTAAAAAGTATTCTCAGGAGAGTTCAGGTCTGTGTTTGTATTAATTTCTTGCACACTTACACTCGCCTTTGCAGTTTTATCTTTACATAAAATATCCAAATGATAGACATTTTACGATCTTTTACATCGGCTACAGCATCTTCCGTAATTTATGAGACTAGATATTTAATGGATCAGTCCGTTTAATGTGTCCATTTAAATATCACACATTCGTTTCATGCACATCTGTCAATGTTAGTAATAGTAAACAATTGGCAGCCATAGATTTACTGCACACATTCGACTTGTGAATGTTCACTTTGCATGATTGGAGGCGTTTTGTTGTCAAACTGTCTGTAGCTTATCTCTCAGAACATGTTTTACTGCATGTGTAATCTTTGGAATGTCTGTTTACTTTTAGTTTCACAAAAAAAATGTATTTACGTGTGTCTTGCATTTAGAACTATGATTTCCGAGATTTAAAAATTGTCTCGAGACGAAATCGAGAATTTTTTCATCTCTAGGATTTAAAAATATTCCCGAGGCTAATGCGTCTCTAGATTTTTACAATGCTGAAGTAAATTTGTGATATAATATAGGTGAAGTGTGTACTTCTTTTGGAGAAAGCACATTTCGTGAGATATTGCGCATTTGTTGTATTTCGTGTTATTTCGGTGTTATTTCGTTTTATCGCGATTTTCAAAATCGTGCCTCTAGTGATAAGTTATGTATTTGTAGGAATCAGGTTTTAATGCTGGTATTCTTCATATTTCGATTCTCGATTATACGATTCTTCAAGAATCGTGGGTATCATGGATTCGAGTTTGACATCCCTAGTTTATTTGTCTATATAGTAAATTCATGTGTAAGGTTAACTTCGGCCAAACTGTATGTGTGTATTGCTGCATCTGTATGAATATGAACAGCGACGTATATATCGCGTTTTGTTTTTTAATTGAAGTTAAAATTTTCGAAGTTACAATCATTTAAATGTTATTTTCATACAAACAATATTTTCCACTGTTCCATAGAAATAAAATAAACAGAACCCCAACAAATTACCAAAATAATGCAGGTTGGAGTGCCAACCTAGCTATAATTACCTACATTAATTACTGGTTGGAAGTTAGCTAACATCAGACTTTCAGTGCCCACCATGACAAGGACCACGGGGAAAGAGGAAAATTCAAGTGTGCATTGGACTCACATTTGTTTACAAACATCTTTTTCTTCAGTGAAAAAGAGCTGTGGCAGTGCTACTTTTCTAGAACTGTCAAAATTTATCCCACATTTCTTAAATTGTTTTCTTCTTAATTAATTGTACCACTGCTGTTTCTTGTATTTAATAATTACTTTTCTGTTTGTTATTCAGACACAGAACATGTGCATTACTTTTCTTCCGAAAAATTCTAATTTACCAAATTTTTTTAATTTTCATACACAGAAATTTGGTTTATCTTTTAATATGATTGCAAAGAAATTCATTATTGATATTATTTTTAAATCAAGTTACAGAAATTAAGCATTGCTTTCATTTTAAACACCAAAATTGACACTGCTTTCATTTTAAACACCAAAATTGACACTGCTTTCATTTTTAAATAGGCTACTGAAATTTAACACAGTGTTAATTTTTAAATACAGAAATTTAACACTGCGTTCATGTTAAACACAGAATTTTAACACTACTTTCGTGTTATACACCGACATTTAACACCAATTTTCATTATTTTTGCACCAAAATCAGGCATTCAATTTTACCATTTTCTGGGGTCCGTAATTATAATGGATAATGCATTAAAATTTTGACACCCTGCCTAATTGGGTGCTTCTAGTGTTGGCTATTGTCAGTCATCCTCCTGCACCCCTGAGACAGCTGGGAAGCAGGCGTCAAGTTGATGAGGTTTCTATTGCAGGTGGGGCTGGCAGATTTTGCAACCTCAATCACAGAGTGTTGAACATGAGGAGGGCGCTGGTGGGTGTAGACCTTGTCAGTACTCGCAATGAGGTGTAGCTAAGTACAAAGCTCAGGCGTTTGACCACCTTTTCTGCAGCCGACTTGGAACTACTGGTTTCTTTGGGGTGTGGGAGGCAGTGGTGAAACAACACGTATGGAACGGCCCAAAGCAAGTTTCTGTCTCCTCTGGTGGAGTCATTCTTCTCTAATGAGCAGCTTCCTCCCTCTCTTCCACATTTAGACTCGACTGGCACACTGTTCACTACTCTCTAGCCCTCCAACCAAGGTTAGCCCATGTTTGGCCTCTTTATCTTGCCCAGCCCTGTGGCGAGGCATAGGGAGCAATAGTATAGAGAGGTGGACATTGGTTTACCTTAGAGGTTGACACGGCCTGAGAGTAAGTTTGGATAGGCAGGCCTGAGCACTAGTCTCCACTCTCCAGCAAGTGACTGGGTGGGTAGGATGTCGCCAGAAGACCCAAGCACTTCACAGAATTAGTAGAAGAATAGGGACGATCACTGTCTTGTTGCTTACAAAGGTGGGACATTGCCCTAGATCCAAGCATCACAAAGAGACCATTCTCCCTGAAAATTTGGTTGGGAACAGATGTAGCTCGTGACTGCTTCTGTAAGAATGTTAAAGGTTCTGTGGATGAAGCAGGAAGATAACAGGAGCAGGTAGAAAATAATAGTGAGCAAGGAGTGATAACTCAACAAAAGTAGGATTGCATGTGTATGTTGCCTGAACAGTAAACGCAAACCCTTTACCCTGACTAGGGCTTGAAAGGCAGATCCTAAGATTAAAACCAGAGTGACATCTACCACTTGGCAGATGCTGAGGGGGGGGGGGGGGGGGGGTACTCAAACACGTGACTTAAGTACGGAAGGCTTCAATGAGCTGAGAGGCAGTATTGCGATCTAGATTGATGAACAACAGTTGGCTAGCTGAAGGCATTGCTTGAGTGGGCAGAGTAACACACTACGACAATGCTGCTTGAGACAGTGATGGCTAATGAAGTCAATGCACAGTCAGGTAAATAAGCACCCTGCAACTGAGCCGTGTGAGACCACAATGGTTGATGAAAGTGCAAATGAAGGTACAAATGTTTGTTTATAACCCAAAAGCACTGTGATTTGCGTATTCAGTAGTTCAATGTATACTGGAAAAATGTTCCGACTTGAATGATGAGCTTATTTTCGTTGGGTGGTTTTTAATGAATTTGACTCTATTTTAGAGTTGCAACCCATCACTTGCCAACTTGTACGATTTTTCCAGAAGATGTACGAAAATTTATCCGACTGTACGATTTTACGATGTGCATAGATATCTTCCGAATTTCTGTAGTCTTCATTGTGCGAAAACTTTTTTTTGTATTAGGGTACTGTGATGTCGGACAGTTACATGAGGGAGGTGCCAAAGAGGCGTGGCCTCCCACACTGACTCCTTCCACTGGACCGGCCAGCCAACCAGAGTGTAACCCGATCTATCTAGTGGCAGCGGCACTTGGCCGTCCGTGACATGAGCATCATTACCACATCACACAGTGAAATGCTGTTGCCTGGTTGCCATTGTTTTCTCTTCTGTCAATATTGATCTATATGCGAGAATTTCTTGTTGGTGGTGTCTGAATATTATATATACAGTTCATTATGATTGTATATGCTTAATTCATTAAATGTGGATCGTCGTAGGCGCCTTTTCACAACAGTTGCCTCAGTGATATGAATTGACACGAGTCTTCCTGTGTAAAAGTTATTGTGCACTGAAGTCCGTCATTTTCTTTGACCTTTGTGAAAAGCGTGAGCGGAAAAGTTGTTATGTTGTGAAGTTTAAATTTTTTGCTTTCATGAAATAGCTCAAGTGTTATGGTAAAAGAATATGTCTGCAAATAAATTATTTTGTATCAGTGGCTGACATAATTGATCCAAAGTTCAGCATGTGTTTAGGAATTACGAAGTGAACAGTAAGTTTGCGTGTTTTATAAATGTTTTTTCCTAAATTGTTGTTAGAATATTTGAAATATACTTAGAAACCTTGTTTTAACATAATTTATTTTATTGAATTTCTAACCAGTAGCATAATTATTGCATATTGTTCTTGCGGGAGGTTTTAAAATGTATGTGTCCTATATAAACACCCTTTTAGCGTAATTCATTATATAAAAAATGCAATGATATTTGTGTTGAGTATTTCTCACATCATTAGCTTACAAACAGCTACACATTTATCTATTCAGTTCTTTCGATGAAGTTGAAATTGAGAGGTTATAGTAACTGAATGTTACTTCTGTACAAACACAAAATTTTCCACTGCATTACGAAAACAATGTAAGTTCCAATCACCACTCTTTCATAAGAAGAACCGCAAAACAATCACGTCTCACAAAAGACGTTACTGTAAAACTATAGTTTCCCACACTGCAAATAATATTAACAAAACCCTAAGTAGTATATTATGTGATTATAACAAAAATATAACAGTTGGGAATGGCAACCAGTTATAGTAGCCTACATACTGGACAGAACTTGTCAGTCTTTCAATGCCTGCCATTGGATTTGTAGTTTGAATTCAAGGTATGTTATGAACAGACTTTCAGCGACACATTTTTACACAAAGCAATAAAAGCATCTTTTAGATCCCTAACAAGCCAGAATGACAAAATATTCATTTAAAACTGTGACTCTCTACACAGGACCTAGGTATCAAAATGACTTAGTTTCTGGGAACAGCAGTAAATTTTTCTTAATGTGATTTATTGTGGACTTAAAAGTGAAACGCTTAAATTTTCTTTTAAATGTAATTTTTCTTCAAATTTTGAGGTGAATGAGGAACATTTTTTTGAGCATGCAACCAATTCTTCCGTGTTTTCATATGTTGGAATTGAAATTTTGTGTTTCAGTAGTTTTTAATAAACAAACGGAACAATGTAGCTGTGTGATACATAATGTAACCACAGGACTAGAAGTGAATTTATGACCAAGTTACTTTTCATCAGAATCGTCACATATCATTTATGCAAAATTTTAGAATTTTAAAATGTCTTCCTAATTTGAATTGTCAAAAGTTGGCAAGTATGCACTAATAAATGCTGTAAATGTTTTGTTCAAATAACTTTTAGTTTTTCCACAAGACGCCATCAAAAATTGAGTTTTCACTTTGCCAAAATAATTTGTCTCCACGGTTATAGTTTTTGTAATTGCGGGAGGTCGCAGATGCCCTTCAGTGGTGATCATTTTATTGAGAAGATATTGATATTGCACCAGATACGATTGAACATACACTTGACGTGTGAAGTTTGTTTTTGCTATTTTCCATTGGCATCACAATGCCTACTAATGACAGGACACGCACGACCTTGAGGTATTTAAAACGTTTTTACTAAGGAGGCCTCTAAACAATCATATGTAATTTAGGTGCTAAAGCCATGCAAAAATGGCCTAACTGAAATTTTAAAGCAATTTTTACAAATAGGGAGTGGGGATGGGTCTGAAACATTGCAAATTGAAACAACTATTCCGAAGTAACAACCATTTTTCTAAGAATCATGACAGGGCTGTAATCCTGAGAGTTAACTGTATGCTAATTTTTTCAGGGTTCATCTTTATGCTGTGCTGAATAACATGCTAAGAGTGTTAAATAAAATTTATTTTATTTTCCAGGTATGAAGAGAAACAAGTACCGGTAACATCAATGGCTGCTCTGGAAGGGTTGATAAATGCAGTTCACATCACAGCATCCTAAGAATCTCCAGAAAGCATTGTTAAGTTTAAGGTCCTCTTCATGAATTTTGTTATTGGACTCCCACATTTCTTTCACCACAGAGTTTGTGTCAGTTTCACTTACATTGTAGATGCACACACAATTTGTGAATATTTATGTGATCATGAAAAATGTTACAATGTTCATTATTTGTTGAGTATTCGTATTTATGTTGGTGTTCAAGTGTTTGCTTAGTTCATATTGTGGTGAATTATTTAAATATATTTTCTGTTGTTTTAATTTCTCTATTAGTGTTACCTCCAGCAACTTATGCACGGACATGACTGAATATTAAAATACAGCTATAATATCTTGAAACATCCCGGATTCAAACAAACTGCATATGGGACATGTATTAAAAAGTTCTCTTTCATAGCAAAATACCCAACCTGCTTTTGACTTCAGTCTCCTCAACTCGGGGAAATATTTCCTCTGGCATCAGAAGTGCGGTGGAGAGAGCAAACGCCAAGCTGACAAGCTAACTCCAAGAGAAGGAGTACCTAGTGTCGGGGCTCTACCATTGTGTACACCGTGGTGCACAGAAATGGTGGCTTTCCAGAATGCATGTGTGTACTCTACTGATGCCTTTTGTGGTTCGGAATAAGTTTCCCAGGCACCTGTTGTCCCTCGGGGCCGATGTCTACAGGGAATGGTACTATGGCTACCGGAAAGATACCCTTAAGTGGATTAAAAACAAGGTGGTGCTGTACTACATCTTTACAGTGGGAACTTAACGAAAGCTGACTATGCACTGACAGGGAAAGGCAACCTGTTCATAGATTAGCAGGGTAGGTTGACGAAGTACTATGAAAATCACTTAAACTTGCTATGCTACGGTGTTGCCCTGAAAGGCCCGGAGGTGTCAAAGTGTTTGATGATGTTAGACGACGGCTGATAGAACATTAGGAGTCTTCAGCACCAAGGTCGCGGTGAAGACCAGAGAGCTGATGGTTCCTTTGGCACCAGATGCACAGTGAAGGGACAAAACAGACTGGCATTCCAAGGGTTGGATCCCAGTATTTATACTCTTCCTGGCTCGTGATATGGAGGGAGTAGCGGCGGTTCGTGATCCTCTGGGTGTGAGACATCACCGGCTGATGCTGGATCCAGAGCTGCACGTGGTGATCGTACTAGTGATGCTATCCGGCGGTGCACTTTAGTACTTGGATGATCTTATGCATAGTCTTGGTGGCTTGGTCGGTGAACAGAACAAGTTATCAGGCGTGGAGCATCCGTTGTTGCTGTGGGTAGACAGTGGAAGTTATGACATCTCATATAATGAAATACCTATCAAACTCTGTTGACGTGTGGCTGAGTGATGAGCACTGATGAGTAGAATTTAATTTAATAATGTTGAAAAGACATCATGCGATTCCCCCCCGATCATTGCAATGGTGACTCGTCTGGGTGGGGAACAAGAAAACAATAGAGTTTGCTTGCAGGAATGTAGAACTGTCCCCTTGAGAAAAAATTATTTTTTCCCTCTCAGTATCTTTGTCTCTGCCCCCCCCCCCCCCCCCAAATTCTTGACAGGCTGGAGAATTGTTCAGTTGTCTGTAAGAATGACTTGTGGGTAGCCCCAGCGTGAAAATGTTTCGGTTTCATACTTTCAAATGATGTGGTGGGTCTCCTAGCTAGGCAAGGGAAAGCCTCCACCCATCTTGAAAATTGGTATATGACTTATAAGTAGCAGTTCCCCTTTATGCTTCGGGAGTAAGGACCCATCAGGTCAGGCAGTGTCATACACTATCGTTCTCCTTCGGCTTTCATGTTGACGTGTGACGTCTCTGCTGACTGCAGTCACTACATTAAGGAGGGTATGTTTTTGGGAGGTGCTAAGTCGGGCAATTCGGGGTTAACTGCTAGTGTCTATGTGGAACTGGTGCTGTTCCAGTGTAGAGGACTGGTCCTGGTAGCTTTGCGGCAGGGTACAAAGTCAGGTTCGGGCAAGACTATCTTGCGTTTCAGACTGATTCCTTGCGGTGGTATACCTGGGTGACGCATAACCTCAACTGACTGCCTGGCCTTAAGAGTTTCGTATTGGTGTACGTGAGTCACAGGTCGACTTTTTTTTGCTGCTTACTGACGTGACCTTGTGATGGCCGAGACTGAGCAACTGGTTAATCCTAAGGTACGCAATAGGATCTACTGCGGGCTGATCTAGCAGGCTCAGGCATTCAGCAATCCAAGGATGAACGGGCTTGTTAAAATGTCGAGGAGCTCCAAAGAAGAGGCCTTGTAGAATCTCTGGCATATGGGTAGAAGAACATGATGAAGGGCCTGTACCTGTTGAGAGCAGCAATGAGGGACTGGGTCAGCTCTTGTATGCATCCGGTGGCAGTCAGAGTATGTTTTACCTTCTCGCGAATACCACTCCAGTGGGAGTAAGGCATTTGAAATCAATACACGCCTTACGTTCATGAGAATATTGCAGGGCTCGTGTGGTCCTACATGGTCTGCTGATGTAACTGACACCCTGTCACAGTGCTCGGCACCTAAATGCGGTGAGCACTGGGAGTCGGGCCTCGTAGACAGTCCCTACATGTGGATGTACATCCCAAGTTCAGCCTTCCCAACTCAGGGACTAACCCCTCCGTCACCTAAACACGGTGGAGAGGACAAGCGCTGGACTGGCAAGCCTGGTGGGGCTCTACAGTTCTTACTACCGGAGTATGCAGAAAGGCTGGCCATCACTAGTGCATGTGAGTTGGCTTGTTTGAGTAATCTTTCCCAGCAACCTGCAATCCCCTAATGGTGCAAGGTACACTGGAAAAGTTTCTACGTCTGCAGGAAAGATGGTACTCGAGAATCGGGTAAAACAATATTTATTTAGTTTTACTGAAATAAACACGTGTCGCACTACCTCCTACGTAGACAAGAGCTGCAAGAAGCTTACACCTACGTATGCCAGTTAGAGGAGACCTGGTCCTAAGCTACAGTGAGCCGGGATGGATGAACACTGTGAAAACAACTTTAACTGATCTAACACCCTACGCAATTGTTGCCCAGAAGGGGTCACAGTGATCTTCAGGGAAGATTAAGCAAGTGTAGATAGATATCTCCGGCGAATAGTGCGGTGGAGATTAAGGATGGGTGGTGGTTTCCCTTCGGCACTATAAGTGCGATGCAGGCAGTAGGATGCTGGAAGGAACTATGATAGCTGGGTGTGGTTTCCTCTTAATTCATTGGCTGGCTCGTGGGTAAGGGGATGGTCGCTGGAGACTGGCTGCCTTGGAGCTGGGAAAGCAGTGAATCGTACTGGTGTAGCCATCTAGCGGCATGCTGTGGAACTGTGCTCTGTACCATAGTCTCGGCGGCTTGGTGAATAACACAACCCTTATGACATTACGTAACTTTCTCACAATTTTATTACATTATTTTTACGTTTTGTTTACCGTACACAATCAAGCCATCCAGCGTGCATCGTGAAGATGTTGATACAATTGTGGAAAGACATCGAAACTGCCTTGAATATCTATTTTGCTTAGGAATACTTTGTAATTTAAAAAAAAAATCTGAATTTCGACATCGGTTAACTTTGACCTCCATCGTGTGCTTATATTGCATTTATACATGAACTTTTTCCAGTTTTGACGGACGGGGATAATTAAGGTGATGCAAAACTATACCCAACAGAGGCTACTTTTTACAATGAGAAATCTTAAATTGAGAGTAACTTGTTGTTTGTACCATTTTAGAGGATGATTTGATGGGTTTAAACATGTAAATATATCTTAATAATTGTGTTCTTTTTTGTAGTAGTATGTCAAATAATTGTGAACATTAAGTTTTGTTTAAAAAAATTTATTTTCAGCATACATTTAAATTAAACTCTTCAAACTGAGGTATAGACTAGCCCTATTTAGTAAAGGAATTTTGAGCTACACAGTATGCAGGCAAGTTTTTTTTTTTTTTTTTTCGAATTTTTGCTATCGATTGTTGTAATATTTATATGGATTATAGAGTTATATTGTATTTATGCAAACTGAAGTCTAATCTCCATAATTAGCAATTTTATTTGAGTGTGTTAATGCTACTCCTAAAGCTATAACTGGTGAGGGGCGAGATATGCAAGATTCTAGACAAACACTGGCTCATGGCTAGAAAGTTTATGAAGTGAGTTGTTAAATTTCGGTAGAGCGCCAGCTCATCTACGCACGGGTGAGCATCTGGACTCTTAATTCTCAAGGCGGTAGCAGGTCAACAGCCACGTGGTGATCTCCTCACAAGTACACATTCAATTGGTGAAAGAGTTCAAATAGTCTACAGAAACACTTATTAAAACATAGACCATCTGGAATGAGGTTCCAAAGGTACTTATGTGGGGCGGTAAAATTGAAAAGTTTCTGATATAGCTGGTAAGTATGGTTAGGAGCTGTGTGATGCTGCATCTGCTGCAACTTGTTTGTCTTGTGGGTTTTTATTGTGACCAGCTATAGCTTGTTTTTGTCTGCTCTATGGCCACTCATTCTCTGTATGTGTGTTAGTGATGAGACAGATGTATCCTGCATTAAAGTGTTGGCGCTATAGCTTGATGCATGTCACACTCCTGTGCATTGCATATGCACTATACTCTTTGACTTTACCGCATCATCACGTGTTGATAATAATTAGGGGCACGTCACACACCTGCAGGCAATAAATGTCATGCCTACAGGGTTGGTCCAAGCACTACGGACAACTACAGACCCGCAGATAAAATATTTAAATTGTACCGCTCACGGAATAAATTGTTACCCACCGAGCCACTGACACGACAGAGCCGAAGAAGTTAGTTGGCAGGGATGCTGCAGGGTGGCAACACCCTGTGGCCAATGTCGTCAGTACTGCCCGAGCCTCGCGGAGAGGCGGTAAATATGTCATCACCCTCCAGACAGAGAGGAGATAAAATGTGACGCGGCCCACTATCCTAATTTAAACAATCCCTTGGACACGAGGCTAGCAACCCCCACACCCCTGGGGCAGCCTACAATAGAAATTTTCTGTATATAAAGAGAAACAAAACCATCGCTCGAGAGTCGTCGTCTGCTCGCTGACCTGGGTAAGGTCAGAGGGTAGTCTGCATAAAGGCTATCCTGCTGACCAGCAACCTCATCCAGCTCCAAGGGAATGCAGAAGCTCCCACTCTCCAACTGCCGAAGCGCACAGAGAAAACCCACCTGAGATTAGAACAATCTCCCATGACGGCATCAGAGATAGAGATTTAACAGCATCCCTGCACCTGTTGCCTTACTACCCAGAGTCAATTCTTCAAAACTCCCGGTAGTAGGTGATACCATTGTTCCTTCTGGGCTACCACCCCTCGATGTGCAAACAAAATTGTGATTTAGAAGTTTTAATATTCACCTGCAGTTTTGCCTTAACGTAATAATAAATTTAATTGTCTCTCCATGTACAGTCTGACATCCCCCTGCATTTCCAAAGTATTTGAAAAAAAAAATGTGTGTGTTGAAATTGAATTCCAAACTATTCACTTACTTTTTACCTCAATCATTTAGATTATAAATGTGATTATATCGAAACTATTGTGGGACTCAAGTGACCGCTCCAGGACAGACACGAGTGAACTGAATATTCTTGGGACTCCTAGTGCCTGCATAAGGATCCTATAGTCTGTACAAGATGTGGAAGCTCCTGGGAGGTGTCCCAGATGCCCGCGCCTACCTAGAGATACGCTCACGACTATCCAGATTGTCTACCAGCTCATTACCTGGTTCGTCTGAACAAAACTGAACCCAGAAGGGCTCGAGTTACACTGGATAGACAGGGAGCGCATCTTCTCAATTGAGATTAGTGTATAGGAGCCCAAAGTTATCAACTTTGTTATTATTAAGAATAGTTTCTTAATGCCCCGGAAAGGTGGAGGGCACAGTAGTCAACTCCGTCAGTACCTACAAAAGGATTTAAACCTACCTGCTACTAATGCAGCTCTTGGCTCTTAAAAATATGTGAAATATTACATGACCATAAATTTGAAAAGTATACATTGTGAAAAGCTTCAATATTTGGAAAGACTATTTTATTTGATTCATTTTAAAAAATAGTGGTTCACAGACCTCTATTTAAGTATATACTTATTGGGTTTCATATTATTTGGAATATATACATCTGCCTATTAAATTTAATGAACCTTTGGTGTATGCCAGTTATGATTAAGCACAATCTTGCGAAAAAAGGCACTAAATTTTTAGGAGTAAAAACAGCCTGTTTCAATTATGTGACAGAACTATGAGCAGTCACAAAATCAGGGTCTACTGTATTGTTTTCTACCACTATTAAAAGATATCATTCAGAATGACATTATAAAAATTTGTCCATATTAAACCTGAAAATCTGGTGCAACATCCTTCTGAATTGAAAATGCTGTGTTTAAAAATAAAAAATTTAAAATGCTGGAAACGCACTTGCTATCCATCTTGTGGAATGTTTCATGTTGTAAAAAACAATAAATATCAGGTTCACTCAAGCACTACCTAAACCAAAATAATCCATGTGAGGTATGCACACACCGCTAGGAGAAACCTCTGACAATTGAGCAACAAGCTGCAGAGAGGTGAATCATCTCTCACTGTTGTCCACAGCTCTTGCTGCATCTTCTGAGCTCTGGGTAAATGTTTTGGAGGTCTGCTCTTCCTCTGAGGTCATGGCAGCCCCTGCTTGCTGTTGGTCCTGCACCAGTGCTTTCCGCAACCTCCGCAGCTTCCTCACCTCCTCGCCATACTTGAAGAACTTGGCCCGGAACTCCCTCGCTGAGGTTTCCGATGCTGTACCCTGTTGCAGTTCCTACACCGATACACACCACAGGAGTTAAACTACAGCATGATGAAGAACACTTGGGCAGGGCATGCACTAAAGAGGTAAGGGAGTGGTGCAGCAGTGGCAAGCTGACCAAGTCGTAAGTGGAAAAGTTTAAACCTGTCAAATTAAACTTAGTAACACACAATGCAGATGGAGTGAAAGGGGCACAATGCCAGTTGATGTGGTTGGTGCCAGACTGTCGCCACTAACCTCCGACATGTTTGATTTCTACACCATGCTATGCCTGTGCACTGTCACAATGTGCATTGTGTCTGCAGTTTTAGTGTGTTGTTGAGTTGAGAGAGTGAATCACTGTTTTTTCGTCCAAACATATGGAGCCATGCACAAAGATGTTTTTTGGGTCTTGTAGAAGCTCATTCTTACCCATTTGGCCACATTCAGGAGTGAGCCTGGCCATAAATCACCAAATGGTTGAACAGCAAAAGCATTTTGATCCTGTGACGTTATAACTGATGAAAACTAGTACACTGTGAAGTGGTAACTCAACGGTACTGCCTAGCATTTTGGTATATGCAGCATAACTTTGACATCACACCACTGCCATGCCACCCTCCTACCTTTCCTATGCCACACACAACTTCAGAGTCCATGCTGCCTTACAGTATGCAACAATCGGTGACATGTTGAATCAACAGTTATTTACTTATAAATCTTTGTTACGTAACTGCATTAAATCAATTTTCATCAACTGAGTTATAACTTAAAAATTTTAAAGATAATACTTCAAAAAATAGTATTAAATTTACTGGTTAGATTACCAGGTGCTCCAAAATTATAGTTGTGCTGATTTGAATCTGCTTCTGCTGAATTTACTGATGTTTACAGAATCTGTACTTCTGAAAATGTAATTTCTGCCGATTTGCCGAACACAAATTGTTGTGGTTAGGTTCGAGTTATTCAGTATGTATAATTTATATGTCTTGCTTTTGTCAACAGTGAAATTTTTCCCTGTAATGAAGCAAGCCTTTCACCACCAGTACACCACATGTAGGAGACAGACGCACGGATAAACCGAAAACCATTTAAGCGAAGCACAAATAAGCACGATTGTACTGTACCATGTTACGAACAAGAAAACCTCCCATACTGTAAGCTAGGGATAGCAGTTTTTCTGCACACCAAATACCAAAATTCCGCGATAGGAAATGTAATGACAGCAGTACTGTCCATCTTCCCTTCATGAACTGGAAGTTTTCCAACATATATTGCGAGTGTCGATATCACCGACTTCCTTAGGAGCAGGATCCTTTTCATGCTGCGGCTCTCTGAAGAAACGCATTTCCAACAAACCACTACCTGCATTAGCAGTAATTTCGTGAAGACCAAAACGATACAAAAGTGACAACAAAATATTACTTTCTTCTACATCAACAATTTTAACAGTCCACAACCTGTCTTCTTTACCAACGACAAAATATTAAGACACACCCTTTTAGGGTAATAACACGGATGCGAATGCCTCTGTAATACTGTGATGTAACTCCTCTAATGACAATGAGCTAAGTGGATAAAACTATACCCAAAACCTGCTTATATACTACCCGAAGTACATTATCATAATACGAAGAAAAAAAATTATCTGGATCCAAATGCTCCCACTACTAAGAACTTATAATTTTTTGCGTGTCAAATTTAACATGGGAACACTTAATGTTATGAAGTGTTGCCGCAGAACTGGCGTTCCGATGTTAAATTTGAAGTGAATATTTCATAAGTTCTTGGTAGTGGGAGCGTTTGGATCCGGGTCTTTTTTTTTTCTTTTTTTTTTTTTTTATGTATTTGTGACGAGGTGTGACTCTGCAATTATGTGGAACTCTTGTAATTCCGCTGTAAATTCAACAATCGTGAAATTGCAGAATACTCACATCCCTACTGCAGGCATACATTTGTCTGTTTCTATGCTTTGCCACCAAGGCAGTGCATTTAGGGCTTGCTTCTGATTTGTCAAATTAAACCTTTCTTGTTGCATTCAGAAGTTTCATTGCACATCATGGGTAGTGTACTCACTTGCATAGTGACAGTGGTACAAACTTTGAAGGGGCTAATCGTCACTTGTCAAAGCTGCAGGAGTTCTTGGCTGATAACAAAAAGTGTCTTACTGACAAGCTAGCTGAAGCAAGAAACTTGGCATTTTAACCCACCAATAGTCCCGCACTTTGGCGGTGAGTTGCCCACCACAGGACCCGTTGTGACCAATAGTTCACAAGTATAACGTACTTTTCAGTATTGCGTATAAAACTAAATGTCCCTTAGTGTACTTTTTATAGAGATTCTATAATCATTTACTGATTTAATTACATTTCAAGACATTTAGCAAGATTTTAAAACAAAAATGATACTAATCAAAGAAGTTTAGGACCCATGCTAGTACTTAAATAAGCCTCTGTGGTAGTAACAAACAGATTGTGAAAACTTTACTCACATCAGGTTCATATGTTTTCTCCAAAGTGATCAGGCGACGACTGGTGTAGGAACTAAGTACCTGCTCACAATTGTACACAAGCTTTAAGCATGGATGCGATGGTAGCTTCTCTTCACAATAGTTTTCCCTACAAAAAAATAGATGCTCCTACACCAAAATAAAAACTTTGTGATACAAATTCCTACAACTATGTACAGTGAAACCCCTACTTTACACTTTTCAAGAGACTGGGAATAAACATTGTAAAATGCAGGAAAGTGTAAAAAGAAGGAAACTTATTCTGTAAAAATAGACACTGGAACAAAAAAAAAAGTGTGTAGAATGCAGGAATATGTAAAACAAGGGGTGTAATACAGGAGTCACACTGAAGTTGTAAAATGTCTGCCTTTTAACTAAGAATTGTTACATTACTGTTTTCTGTTCACAGATTATTTTTACAACAGCCGCTTCTATACACTGCTGGGAGGCTGCACAGGGTAAAACACTAAGACTCCCATTCGGGAGGACCTGATTAAGGTTTTCTAAGGTTTCCAAAAATCACTCCAGGCAAATGCTGAGATGATACCTAAATATACACCCTGGCCAACTCCTGAATGTCTAATGTGCTCTTACTATGGGCTTATTGCCATTCTGGATCAATAAAAAAATTATGCACATACGAAAACTTGGATTATGTTTTTGCTCATCATTTCAACATTCCAGTGTTGAAAACATACTCAGTTATACAACTTGTAATGTTATTCTCAGTGGCTTAAATGTTCCTTTGTGTCTTAAAATATAACAGCATTACCTCTTATTGACTTTTTTTAACTTTTATACAATGAAATAAATTATATACAAAGGTTGGGGCATGAGTCATGACAAATAGGTTGTAGTGTGAGAATACCGGCACGTGTGGATAGTTCTCCCACAGAGAATGGCTATTTTGTTGTACGAGTGCTGCTGAACACGGGTTACATCCGTCTGGCACGGTGATCACCGGAAAACTGATTTCATATTGCTCTCTGCACTCGTACAGGCCAACCCTGCGCCATTTGACAATGTCAACGCACACTACGACCGCCTGTCTTCCCTGCGACACATACCATTACGTGCACCAATAACAGTTTGTCACAAAATTTAATAGTTGCCATGATTTATGCCCCAACCCCTCATATATATGATTTTTATAAAAATAAGTTTTATTTAATTGCTAAATCATTATTTGTGCAGTTTAGTGCTTTAACAAATAAGTGTAAGGTAGGTCCATAGCAGGTTACAATTTTACACCTAGTGACATGTGGTAAAGCAAATTTTGAGAAGTACTGCTTTAAAACGAAGAGCAATGGTGAGAGAAATGGAAGAACCCAGAGAAAACCCAAAAAAGCAATGTCTGTCATGTTTCCAACAAAAAGGTCCAGGAACAACCCTGCTAGGAACTGAGCATAGTTTGCAGTGGTGAGAAGGAACCTGTATAACCTCTGCACCCTCATAATGCCCAGTCACCCAGTGAAGAGTGCAGGAAGTATGACACACCTGATGATGGGCACCCAGCACACGAGCCGACCCCCCACTCGCAGGTGGTAAACTGCAAACTGAAGCAGATCCATGTACATGTGTTGCAGACCATACTCTATCTTGGATGGAATGTGCGTTTCCAGGTGCTCTTCACTGATTGTGTAGCTCTTGGTCGACCCTATGCGCTCCGTTGCTTCACGAATTCCATACGGAGCTGACAGAAGACACAAGTTTCATAGTCTGCCCTACAATATTTCTAATTCTCTAAATTTTCTAATAATTACATAATTAATTTATGTCTCTCCAAAATTACTAATACATAAATATCTGTACTATGTTACAATAAACACTGTTAGTCTTTTGTCAAGCCAATACAAACAAAGACAGTAAAGCCCTTCTAAGAAGTTCCTTTACAAAAGTTTTTCTGTTTATAAACAACTAAGAAATTTGACTCTTTAAATAAGAATTCTTGGTTATTTAGCCTAAATTTTTAAGTTCTTTCAGAAAATTCTTAGCAGTACAAAACTACAAACAGTAATAAACTACTGAGAACTAGTGAAAAGAGAGTTAACTTTTTTCACGAATGGCTTATAAAACTTTGATGACAATTATATTTTTCTTAGGCTAGCTACTCGGTAACAGTCTGTTTCACTTCTTAGCAAGAAAAGTCTCTGTTTCAATTGCTAAAAGGGAAAACCCTTTAATGAACAGTAATCCCCACATTTTATGACAGTAGTAATTTTGGACAACATTCTTGTAAAAAAAAAAAAAAAAAAAAAAAAAAAGCAAAAATGTAAAGAACAAAACAGCAATAAAAATGTGTTTGTTGTATAACATATAGAAGTTGTGTCACCAAAGATAGTCATGCATAATTTTAAAAATTTGGAATTTAAGAGGGTGGCAATTTTGAGGTCATTCTTGTAAACCATTTAAAAATTCCAAAAACTGGAAAAAATATTTAAAAAAATTAGAGGCAAAAATGCAAGAAATTTTAATCAAATTCTATTTTAAAATATGTTAACTAGCAAACAACTGTAGGTGTCATAATGTCGCCCCTGATTAGTCCACCACTATACAAAGAACAAATTTTAAAAAAACTTGGTGAATACTGGTCGAAAGCTGCAAGGTTAAGAGGCAAAGTGAGTGTTGTCATACAACAGATACCAGCTAACACCCAGTCGGGACATGTACACTGGCAGCGAGCCAAAATGTAAATATACAGTGCTGCCTTGCTTATACATGGGACCTTGCCATTGCGCATAGTAATTGTAATTCTAGGTCGCCGTACTAAGCCTTGTGGAGATAAATGGCGTCCATCACGAAACTTCAAAAATTCATAACTATTAAACATATAGACCAATTTTCAAAATTCAAACACCATTTTGTCATAAATTCATGGAAGATTACATACGTAACAAAATTATTATTTAGTTATCACATTAAAATACAAACTGTAACAACCATGAATTTCGTAATTCTAAGATTCTAAAAATAGACATTACATCATCACAGTCTGTGCTTGTATCACTCTAGAAACATGCTGGTGCAAATGATGGTTTGGGGATTATGTTAATTTCCCCTTTCCCATTAACAAAACGTTTTGTGTACATGCCGGGGAGAGTGAAAAGATAAAGATCCTGATACCCCAGCCCCTTCTCCCACAGAAGGCGACCCACCACCTGCTGTGCCGTAAAGTGAGTTTATGTTTCTGCACGTGGCAGAAGTAAAAACTACATCCACGTCAGCTCTGTCCAAATATGTACTGTGACAGACGTTTGTTTTCTTCTAGTTGTGAAATGTGCTTCGGCCACTATAGTAGCATTTGTAACATTTTTTTAAAATTGTCATACAATGGCTTTAAGCTGTGTTTGCAAGTTTATTCAGTGCCTTATGTATGTGTTTGTTTCATTTTTAAACATGTATTTCATTTCTATTTAGACAACTTCCAACACGAAGAAGCAGAACATTAACGTGTTTGCCAACAAACAGTTGTGCCTTACGTGTATTTTGCTCTTAAATAATAAAATGTTAGAATGCTTTTGTTGTTTGTGTGACAGATTTACTACCTGTCTATACCATTCACATGTACAAAAAGTGTTTTCTTTGTGGGTGCTATTAACACTTTTCTGTTAAATGGTAGCATTGTTCTTAGGCGAATGGCTGGACTCGCTTAACGCAGATTCGCGTAGCATGAGGGTTTCACAGTTAGGGGTGTGTGAATACTGGTTTTAGTGTTTCAAATAGTTTTTGAAGGAATCCTAATTTTTTAGAATAATTTTTGAATATTTTTCGAATACTGCTTTGTAGTTTTCAAATTGCAAAGAATGCATGGTCTTGCATAAAAAGAAACAAAAACCTACTTTTCATTCATAAGTATTTGCATCGAAAGTTATTTTATTCACATGTACACACTGAAAGAGTTTTGATAACCAACTTAATATGTTACTTTGTACCAACAAAATTATGCTTTTATGCTACAGATGGTACAGTTTATTTCTTAGCTCACATTTCTTAAGGTACAAAAAAAAAATACTTTCTAGTAGTTACAACGTAAGACACAACATATAAATAATTAGTTCTCTGTTAACACATGTAAAAAAATCCCTTTGCACTATGACTGCAGAATGCACCATTGATAAATATTCAGCCATTTGCTATCTGTAAGAAAGAAATTATTTTAAAAGTAATTTTTAGTTCTTTGCTGATGTTTTTAGGAAAGCTAGTACTTACTACACAAAAATCAGGAAACCTATAATGGTTTTTGGTATGGATGATATAAATTGATGGTCAACATACACGTAAAAAAAAAAATAGTTTTAGCACTACACCTACTATATAAGATACCACTAGTAAATAAATATTTGCTGAAGGTTATGTGAAACAAAATATTTGGAGTTATTTAAAATTTTCATGTAAAAAAATTAAATGCTCAACATGAGCAGGGAGAAGGGCTTCTTGACGAACTGTGACTACATTGCCACCTGTTGAGAAAATTCTCTCACTTGCAACCTGTGTTGCAGGAATGGGTAAGTAATGCCTTGCAACCTTGACAAGTTGAGGGAATTGTTTGCTGTAACTCCTCCACCATTCTAAAAGGTTGTCATGTCTGGAAATTATAACAACTCTTTGTATATGCAGAAATAAATTTTGGTTACGATTAGTGCTGAGCTGATACAGGTTTTTACCTATACCGGTACGAACCAATACTTCCTATCAATACAATGGACATATGAGTAATGGATTAAAAGACTTCTACTAGCACTAAAAGTATTTTGGGAAGTTGATGAAAATCGGGGTTAAAGTCAGTGTCACACAATGTACTATTAGATGCTTTAAGTAAATATACAAAACATTAGGAAAAATAATTTCACGTTAATTCTTCAAAATCAGAGATTAACAGCAGCACTCAAAATATACTTTAGTAATTTATTTTAAATTTAGGTTATGGCAATTTAAGCATGTTCTAACAAATAGAATTAAAACAATTAAATATACAAGGTCATGTATCACAGTTCTCAACATAATACAACTTTGTTCATATTCAGAAAATTAAAAGTTATTAATATGTATAGTTTTTTAATTCAGCACTCTCTTATTTTACTGACAGCAAAATTGAAGCACTGCAAGTTCCCGTGACCTAAAGGGATGTCAGAATCATTGATTTAAAAGATTTCAAATACTGATATGACAAGGGTAAGGAAAGAGTTGTGCCTGCAAAGTTGGTAATTCGGTGACTGGCAATACAAGCTGTAGATGATTATCTCCTAAAGTACCTGTCACAGCATCTATATATATATATATTTTTTGTCTCTTCCTGTAGCTGATTATCTCAGAGCAGGGAAGCATGTCTCTTCCTCCCTTTGCAGTCCTGGGCGTTTATTCTAAGTTTCTGGGGAATCTATCTGCAGATCTCGATGTCGATCTCGACAGTCACCTTCCTGCGGGATCGGATTGAGACAAGCCGTTTGAAACGATCGGGAGCAAAATGTGCCCAAATAGCTATCCTAAGCGCACTATCGGTTTGAGATCTCACTACCTCGGGTTTTACCAACCACCCCACCACAACTCGCTTCCCCTCCCTGCTGGTGTTCAGGCAGGCAACGTGACGAATGCAAACACACGCTGTGCCTGTAATAATGTATGATTAAAGTAAAGCTATTCTTATAAACTGTGCATTTTAAGTAGTTAGTTAACGCATAACAGTGCATATATATATATATATATATATATATATATATATATATATATATATATATATATATATATATATATATATATATATATATAATTTATACATTGTATATTTAAAACAAATACTGTTCCATTTATTACAGCATAACACAGGATATATAGAGTGAAATATCTCTATCTTGCTACGATCTCATTGTCGACGCTTGGCTGAGGAAAATGGTGACACTGTCAAATGGTTATTTATTATACACACAGGTTGGCTATTGAATATATTACTCATTTTAAAGGAACATACTGTTTCAAGAATAAAAATGACTGTTAAAAGATGAGAAAATTTGTTACCTAGTATTCCCTCTTCCCTCTAACAGTCCTTTTAAATAACGTTCACTGTGACATATGTAGAAATGTATAGAAGACAATATGTAAAATGATATTTTAATAAATACAACTGTAAAGTTTGTTTAGAAAATTACGTTAGGCCTAAACAACAAATCTTACATAATACAGTGTGTAATTGATTTGTTGTAGGAATGCAGGAATTCCCATTACTAGTAAAGTGACGTGCTTCGTACACAAAGACTGTAGCCTATATAGTTATTCATAAAATGATAGCAGCTGCCCATTTAATTAGTTTTATTATTGCACGTAGGTATGAGGATTTGGTTGGAAAGGGGGGGGGGAGGTTTTGGGGGGGAAAGGGGGGGGGGGGAACTTTAGTTTAGCACGTCTTTCGTGAGACATTATTTTGATGCTCTTACAAGTGTGTGGCATTTTGAGTTGCATATTGTTTTCATGGAGCAGTGGTAAATTTTGCTCTTATGGAAATAACATTTACATTATTGTAACTTTAATGAAAAACAAAACGCGATACATATGTCGCTGTTCATATTCGTACAGAAGCAGCAGTATACACACACATACACACACTACCCAAAGTTAACCTTACACCCGTTGCATTTACGATATAGACAAATGAATATTATTCACGCA
Source organism: Dryococelus australis (assembly GCA_029891345.1). Classification (NCBI taxonomy): domain Eukaryota; kingdom Metazoa; phylum Arthropoda; class Insecta; order Phasmatodea; family Phasmatidae; genus Dryococelus; species Dryococelus australis. The sequence goes on along the minus strand of CM057007.1, from coordinate 28,570,945 downwards.
CTACAAAAGTGTGGAAAGTGCTGCGTTTTCAGACCACGTGCACTGCAATAATTATAGTAATGTTTTACAAATACATTATTTACAAAACACGCAAACTTGCTGTTTGTTAACACTGCAACCTCTTGAACACGTGTTTTTCTAGGTTAATCCTTGCATGTGTACTTCACTAAAATAATGTTTGTTCTCATTAGCATTAAATAAATTATTTGCAGAATTATTCAGTAAGATCAACACTGCACATTTCCTGAAATTAAACTTAACTACGTAAATTATATTTGTCAATTCATTGCAGATGGCATTTAAGTAAAGGAACTAGTAGTAATTCGAAGAGGTATACACGTGCCAATTACTATTACACATTTCACTCAAGAAAATGCAATATGACCAACTATGCTTGAAGAAAGCAAATACACAATAATTAACTACCAATTCATTATTCCGACAACACCAACATGATGCTCGTATAAACACATAACCTCTCTGCCATTGCTACACTACATAATTAACTCACGATACAGAAATATAATTTCATACTCCCGAACATGTGTGGATACAATTAGATGCATATGATGTTCCACATATATTGTAACCTTTTGTATGTTATGTATTATGTTTAAGAAGTATGAAACCATAAGACATGCAATAAATACAGCCACCACACTTCTCAGCCGCCATGTTGAATTTCAACTTCCCGATCGGGATGCGGCTTTCGACAACATATAGCTGTCTAGTGCTCTTGATTGTTTTCTCATGAGAATCAAGAAGTCATCTTTAACTTAGTCTACGAAAACCCGGAAATATGAAGTATATCGTTATTTCACATTCTGGAGCTCCGTTTTGATAAACTTAGAATAAACGCACTGGAGTGACATTCTGTCAGTTTAATACTTTGAATAGGAATGGCAACTGCTGACTAAAATCATCAGCAGTTCAGCCCCTTTTACTCCAAATTGCCACCATATCATCCTCTGGTTTAACGGAAAATATCAGGTCACCATATCGGCTAAAAATAAAATTGGTTTGGGCGGGCCGATATTTGACATAGGGTATCCGGCTCAGCACTAGTTACAATTAACTGAAGTATTAAAAAAATGTGTGAGAATTGTACCCATATAACCGAGTATAGGGAGAGATTTATGTAACAAGTTGGTTAAAATTAAATATTCAATATTGCTCAAATGCTTCAGAATTTCAACATCTGGTATTCGAATACGAATAATAATAATTTATTATTAGAAAATATTTGAATTTTAGAATATTTGCACACCCCTATTCATGGTACACATTATTCGCGTTACGTGGGTCTGAGGTGTATTTGTTTTAAAAATTTATGTTGCTAATATACAGAGTATACTGCGAACATACTAACGCCTGCAACAATCCTATTAAAATTGTATTAAGTGATAATGAGCTTCCGTAGGTGTAACATCCAACATACTACACACACATACATAAGCACACACACACACAAAATGTTCTGTAATGGGGGAATGCAGGAATTCACACAATACCCCTGCCAATGCCTGCACCAACGTGGTGCAAGAGTGATACAAGTACAGACTATGATGTAATGTCTATTTTTAGAATGTTAAAATAATGCAATACATGGTTGTTGCAGTTGTTATTTCAATTTAGTAATTAAGTAACTTCATTATGTATGCAATGTGCCATGAATATGTGGCATAATGGTGTTTTATTTGTAAAAATTGGTCTATTGGTTTAATAGTTATTAATTTTTGAAGTTCTGAGGTGGACGCCATGTAACGTTCCAATGCTTAGCACAGTGACCTAGTATTATAGTCGCAGTGTGCAATGGCAAGGTCTTGGGGAATGGATGTAGATAGATGACATATTAGAAAGCAATCAGCAGGAATGTTCCAGAATCTGAACAAAAAAATACTTTTAATCAAAACGATTGTCCCTTCATTTTGTTTTCAGTAAGTGTCCTTAATTCAAAATACTCAAGCATTACCTCTTTACTTAGTTTTTATTTCAAAATTTAATTTGTTAGCTTCCCTTTTAACATTTCAAATGAATATCCCGGAACCCTAATGCTCAGTGCTTAGTCATCACTATGTTTATGTCAGTTCTTTAGCATGAATTGTGAAAGTTACTGCTGCTTTATTTTTTACTTTCCTCAGTTTGTCTTTTGGAAATTTTATATATATATATATAAAACCATATTATAAGTGAACAGAACGTGTCGTTCTCATTTTCTTCCCAGATCTGATGGATTTTAAAGGAGCGGCGTGGTGGATTATTTATTTGTGTGTTTCGTTGAGGTGTGATAAATTCTAATCTTGCTTCTAAATTTATGTCATTCAGGTTGGTGCCCCACCTGACAGGTGGTTCTGCAGTAAATGGCATTGCAAGCCTTCCCATCTGGGAAGCAGACGTCATCAACGTGACAGGGTTGCTAATTAATTGTGGCTTTTGATGCCTTTGGCAATTATATGATGACCTGCGGGTTGCAGGGAGGAGCGCTGGTCAGGGTTGGCCAGGTCTGTGTTCTGGTGGATATGTAGCAGGTCTGGAGTTCCAAGCGCCTAACCACCTTCCATAATGCTACGGGCCATTTGTTAGCTACAGGCTTCTTGGGTTGCATGGGAGCCAGTAGAGAGACAGCACAAGTAATGTGCCAAAGTAGCTTGAAGACTGTCTCAGTCTCCGCTGAATGTGCTGGTAGTTGTTCCCCTCTGTCGAGCCGCAGCCTCTCTATTCCAGGAATACACCCGGTTGACACTCTGATCCCCATCTACCAGGACTAGTCCCCATTTGGCCGCTTTATCCTGCCCATCCATGTGACATGACACAAGTGGGAACTAGCAAAGAGCGGGTGATGGTGGGTGATCCGTAGGGGCAGGCATGGCCTGAGAGGAAGAAGGAACAAGAAGGTGGATGTGCTAGGTAGGCCTTACTACTGACCTCCTGCAAGTACATTAGCAGGTGGAATGTCACCGGCAGACCCAAGCACTTACAGAAGGTGACAACAACCACATGAAGGATCACCTCTCAAGTTACTCAGGAAGGCGGGACGTAGTCACCATAGATCTAAGTATCATGTAGTGATAGAGCACCAAGAAGAAGAGTAAGGAACAGGGGTGGCAACACATACCTGCTTTAACACGAGTGTTTGCAGACCTGGGACGAAGAAGGTATTACAAGACAGGTGAGGAAAAACCAAGATATTTCAATGAAAGATTAATTTATATTAATAAACAACCATATTATGAATATAATGTTACCACAAAAAGGTATGTATGCAACCTCGTTTGTTGCCAATCAACTACATAAACTGAGATGTGGGAGTGAGTGAAGAGATTTGGAGAGCTCTTAACACTGAGGCCTTGAGAGCCAATGAGGGTGATAGAGGTGAATATGAAGCAACACCAGGGTGGGGGAAATGGGAGATCCCCGAGAAAACCCACCGACCAACAGCATCGTCTGGCACGGTTCCTACATGCGAAAATCCGAAGTGACGCAGCCGGGAATTGAACCCAGATCGCCTAGGTGAGAGGCGAGCAGGCTAACTGCTCAGCCACCGTGCCCCTGTAACATTGGAGACAAATTATATTTCCCGAGCGAAAATTCAAATTTTAGTGGTCTTTTGCGGAGAAACCAGAGGTTATTTCAACAAAACATTAATTTATATTAATAAACATTAGTCTTCCGAACAAGATGGTACCACATATGTGTATATGCAACTTCCTTTGTTACCAATCAATTACAAAAATGTTCTTATTGAGATTGTGTATTTTTCGGCAAGCAAAGAATTCAATGTTTGGTGATCTCTTGCTGAAAAATCTGAGAATATTGCAATGAAACATTAATTTATTAATAAACAGATGTCTTCCCAAAAAAAAATATGTGACCTTTGTCGTCGATCAATTACAAAAATTTTATCATTGGAGAAAAAAACTTACTTTTTACTGAGTGAAAAATCAATTATTGGTGGCATTTAGAAATAAAAGCAAAAATAACACACAATATTTTAACAGAACATTCATAGTATTAATAATATGTGAACAACAAACGCAATAACAGACGTCTTCAGAAAAGAATGATATTATAGGAAGTAGGGCTGGCCCAATATTTATCAGCAGCTGTCGATACCGCCAATATTTTAGGTATCTGCTATATTATTTTTGATAAAATACCTGTGTCCCATTTGGCGATATTTGTTTGGAAAAGTAAATGTCGGTTCAAGGTCAGTTTTCGTTGTGCAAATAATAACATGGCTACCATAACCTGTTAAATGTTTATACAAGTTTTAATAATAAATAATAATGGTATTTCACACTTAAAACGTCAGTCAATCAAACTTAATATACATAATTTGTTTTAACACCTGCATACTATATACGATACATAACAAACTTGCAATGTCAACATTCACAGTTAAATGTGCAGTGACGTACACAAACTGAACACATTTCAGCCAAAGACGTGGGAATGTACAGGTGCTGGCAAACTACAGTAGAGCAGTCCAGAGGCAGTTCATGAGGAACTATAGCTACATGCATCAAAATTTAGTTTTTTTTTTTACGTTAAAATTATACATTAATAACTCAAAATGGGTGTATATTACTGTAAAATACGATGCAAAACATGTTTAGTTGCCAAATGCATATTTAACTATTATTCTTAAATTGATGCCGTCTTTGTTCCAAACAAATACAAATTTTTTTAGCAATATGTTTTACAAAGTTTTCACGCCCTGCCGCCGCTCCAAAGTATTTTGTTTTCTACTGTATTTCTGGCTGTACGCACTTGTTTGCAAGGCCAGATGTACTTTGCTGTTGTGTTTGTTGATAAGTTGATAACTACCAACGTCTGGCAGTGACGAAAGTGAAGTGAAATGTAAATAGTGTTCACAAATTTTAAGTTGTGGTGGGAAAAAATTCAAGGCAGTACAACGCAACAAATATGTCCAAACATTTACTGCTGAACCATCGTCAGGATCAACTGTAATAGTTTCCTCTGGTTGCACTAGGGATTTTGTCCCAACCGAGTAGTTTACGCAAATTTCTGTCGTGCAATTTATTGTTCTGTTCTATTTTGACACTATGCAATGAGTTACATACCACTATAATGTATTACATATTTTATGAGGTTAGCGTAATTATTTTACATTTTTATGTAGAGGGACTGTCTTAAGTAGAAAATTATCTGCAGGAATTTTTTATTTGTTAGGACAATTTTTTATTTTCTCAGCATTTAATTTACCTAAAGAAATAATTTCTTATTGTAAATTATACTTCTTTGACTCTATGATTCAGTAAAAATTTGGCATTGTGAAAATAAGACTACTATTCCATTTATTAATTTTAAACTTCATGTGAAATCTACAAGCAAGAGAGATGGTATCGGATATCGGTGTAAACTATTAATATTGAAAGATACCGGTATCGGCACAAAAACTGGTAACGGGCCAGCTCTAATATGAAGGTATCTGCTGAGAAAGAGCACAATAGCAGGACAAACTACATGACATGATTGTAGTTATGTCGCGTGGAAACATGCGGCCACCTGAGGGGTAGAAGGAGGGAGGCGTTAATAGGTAATTTTTTAGATACGCATGAGAAATGCAATATATAGCAAACAAAAAATGCAACAAATTTATTTTTCAACCAATTTCCTGCAAATTTTCAAACTTTTTTCACCCATATTTATTATGGTTCCTCAAAAACCAGTTGTTATAGGAAGACAGGCACAAAAATAGAGTCGACATAGACCATAATACCCCATTTTTTTTTAATTTACAAAAGTTTATATCCAATGCTTTTTCTTCTCCATCGCCATGCGACGCCAACAAAAGCAACTTTGCGATGAATTTATCGCAGTCGACCAGCAACAGCCAGCTGGCCTCACACTGGCTACAGCTCATCATGCCACATAACATCGCACTGCTCTGTAAAATACGAAGTAAGTTAACTCTCCTGATAATTCGTTCATTTCCAAATTTTGAAGAGCAAGGGCATTTTGGGTTAACCTTCAATTTTAGTAACAATTGCAATTAGTTTAGTTTAATACTTAAGAAAACTCTCATTAAAATTTGTTTTAAGTTAATGACTTTCCCAATTTGAATCCCAAACTTCAAACTGGATATTTACATTCCACAGTTGAAGACTTAACTTGTATATTTGCTAGGCCAGTTTAAATTTTACAACAGTATTCTCGGGAACCATAGACAGCCACAAAATCGAGGGTCTACTGTAATGTAATATACCCACAGGCAAGAAACGCTACACCATAATTATAATTTCTTCTGCACTGAACTTCAGTTTTGCAGTGATTTTAATATTGCTACATTACAATTTTCATAACAAAATGTACAGTTTACATCACTGCATAAGTTTCAACTTAAGAATATGAACTTATTTTAATTTTTTACACATTCAAAGTATGATTACCACCAAAAATTAATCAAAATTACTACATTACCCCTACTGGATGAAAGACATGCTTACGATCTGTAATGATGGCATCTAACGTAAGGGAGTCATGCCAGATAGGAAGGGAAGAGTCTGCTATGACGACGTCCAGGTATTTGCCACTCATCCCATATTGCTCCATGTTGGCCCACACACTTTCATCTTTCTCTCGCTGTTTCTAAAATGAAAAAAATCACAACACAATTACCTAATGCTGTTCTACCACTTGTCACTGGACATGTTCCACAGGTCAAAGTTTAATTATTCACAAGACCACCTTGAACTAAACAATTATATGGTTTGTTTGCAGCTCAGTACTATAAAAAGTTCCCCTTAGTTTCTTCTTCACATCTAATGTGAAGCCTTTTGCAACATGTAGAGTTGCCAGATATATTGTTTTAAGCAGAGCAATTCTGTTCTTGCGCATATTGTTCTGCATACTGTGTGTAACATTATGCAAAATGTTGTTTTCAAGATTTGCTGCACAGCCTAAAGAAAAATTATTCCACTTACAAAATTTTAGCATCTTTTGAATCAACGTGTATTATTTCCAAAGAACACACTTTGCATTACAACAATTCAATAACATAAGTTTTGTTTGCAATCCCAGTTACAGAAATTTACCATAAACATTAAATGGAGAAATGAACAAAACAGAAGATTAGTTTACTTATTGCAACACAAGTTCTGTACATTTTTCTACTATAATGAAACATGTAGTGATTTCTATAAAAAAAAAAAGTGCTTGCAGACAAAAAAATGCTCACTATGGCACATTTTATAGTGCGTCCCACTCTTAGATTGCAGTGGGTAGCTAATCAAAAAATTTAATATTTATATGCCACTATACAACTTGGCCATTTTTGTTACGTATTTTTGTACGTATGAACTTGTTCTGTCAACACAGCATCACTTCTTGGCTGTTGATAATCACTAACCATCTGGAAACAGTGCGTGTTGTGCACTCTTTGCTGCAATCTAAGAGTGGGACGAACTATAGCATGTGTTGGATCTATTTAGCAGGTGTATTAGTTTCTGGGTGTATTAATAGACAGAATACCGATACCAGTTACTGCTGATTTAAATACTACAGTAAAACCCCTTTATTATGACCATCTCTCTATTACGAACCACTCTCGAGCAACCGTGAAAAGTTTGGGTTGAAAAAGTCGAAAATTTGAGGCATGTCTAAAAATAGATACAGTAATCCCTTGCCAACCACCGCATCTTGAACCGTGGTTTCAGTTATATACAGATTTGTTTTGGTAGGCCTTTTCTCCAACCGCGATACTAGTTTCTATTATCCAAAGTTTTCAGCCTATAGAAAACTAGCCCTTACTGATGTTAGTGGTCTCGCATTTCTCAAGCTACCATCATAGACTTTGACATTTGTTGCCCCAAGCAGCATGAAGCAACAAATTACTTAATGTCAGAAGGGGACACTGGTGTATTTTGTCCATGGAAGTTTGGGGGGGGGGGGGGGGGAAGTTGCAGGCCGGGTCAGTAAGGATTCTTTGTCCTAGTCACATGCCGCCGCATCTGCTTTACCCTCCCTGTCTTTTTTCGCTTCCAATATCAATCCTCTTTTGCTGTAAAAACAGCGGCACATTACACAAACTAGATTCTTAATCAGTGTATGTATAACTTCAAATGTAATTCATTGACCTTCTTTTTAATGATTATTTTTAAGTTTATGTGCACCCATGCCTACGTAATATACTAATTTTTTTATAGTGGGCAATCATTTTTTTCTTGTGAAGTCAATTTTATGTGTAAAGTGAATAAAGATAATTGTGTGCAAATAAAATGTGTTCTTATGTTCCCGGTACCATATTATGGCAAGTGAGGCTGTGTGCGTGTATAGGCAACATCAAAATTTTTGATGAAAAATTGGAGATAATTAATATCTCAAGTAGACCGCACTAAATATTGATATTCCTGTAAACATTGCTGGGCCTCATCGTGCCTGTGCAGAGGCCAACACGCCGCCTACATTTCATATAAATTCAACACATTGACGTGAATTGCATATATCAGCATGTTTTCCCAACGCTGGGCCGTGTAACGACAGTAGTGGCCCGCCATCTTGTAGCTACCGACCAACAGCCTCCCAGCCTGAGGATCTAGGGCCGAGCTTCAGCAGTAAACCGCCATGCCTGCGCCCAGCCGCAGAGGATCTAGGCACTCGCCCAGCTACGTACACGGCCAGACCAAAGTGAGAGCACGGTGCACACACACATATTGTGCAACGCCACCTATACTTTTTGATCGCTACGTGCCTCATGGCAATGTTTGACCCACGAGACTTGCGTAATAGATCTTTAATAATAACTTTATATTTTAATAACACATAGTCTAATCTTGTCACACACTTTCAATGGCCATGTCATGCTATGTTTAGGCCTTCTTTTTTAACAAGGGGTGGTCCAATATGCCTTTCTTGGGTATCAAATTAATCAGGAGACTTCCAGCTATAAAAATATATATAGATATTTATATTTCAATTAAATGTGGTTTTTTATGCGCTAGAGACGATTGAACATGAACTTCATGCAAAAAAATGGCAAGTTTGGGGCATAGGGGTGAGTCAAAATCGGCCCAAAATTTTCATTACGACCCCCTCTGTATTACGACTCTATTCTCGGGAACCGTGAGGGGTTGTAATAGAGAGGTTCTACTGTACTCTGTTAAGACGATGTTAACACAGGCAACCACTTTTCCTAATTCATAGACATCACTGAATGAGTTGTAAATGGAGTTAACATTAAAATAGTTACAGCTATAGAGATGGATTTTTTCTCAAAATGTTGTATGCACTTTCTGAATACCTATTTAAAAGAAAAAAAACACTAGAGGTGCACTTTTGAATTAAAAAGGTGGAAAATGAACAATTAACACCACCAAAGTGATGACATAGAAACTGAATATGTGCATGGGACACTGACAGAGGGCAGTGCATGGGGCACTAACAGAGGGCAGTACATGCAATGAATAACAGTGCTGTGCTGTGGATAGGAGTAGGAACTACGTACCAGGCATAACACAGCTGAGTCCAATATAACTGTAGTTGACTCAATGAAAGAGTAGACTTGTTTCAAGCATCGGCCTGCGTGTAGTAAGCATTGTAGACATTTCATGGTGGCATAGATGACCACACTTCGCACAATTAACGGACTTTGAACGAGGTTGTATTGTGGACTTTCAATGGCTTAGAATGTCTTTGTTTTGTTTGTGATCTCTTGAGGGATTCTGTACAACGCAAAAGTATTTAGTTAGAAAAGTATTCCATTATTTAAAACAATAATTTAAAAAGGCTTGACGTTTTCTTGATGTGAGTCCATACAAAGCAAGAAATGTTTATTAAAATTTTAAAACTTGAAATAAAAAATTTGTTATGATTTTCTTAAGACAATACAACATTGTAAATAGAGTCTTTCAAAAACTTAGAATTTATATAATGAAAAATGGTTTAATGAAAAAAGACTTTCAAAATAGTCCTCAGAAAATATGACGTTTATGGCCATTCCTATTTACAAGAGTCAGCTGGCTTCACGTTACGTGGTTATCACTGGAAGTCTCTTCCTTGAGAATTCACGTGGCATTGGCAAAGAGGGATGTCCAAAAATGTACATGTGAAATTATGATTGAATGGCTTGGCTGATCATTGACCGCACTGGCTAGTTACGTAATTCAGAGTCAGTTAGAATGTTGAAACATACAACGGTTGAGAACGAAATTGCACTAGAGTATAACGCTTAGGTGAGCATCCAGAAAAGTCTTACATAACTCCAATGTTCTGATTATTGATTTGCATACTATTAATAGGTATGTGATTAGGGGTTTGAAACTGTGGGATAGTGCATTAACTGCTATCAATATTTTTAAGTCTGATTGTGCGGAGCACATCACTCATTGTTTCGGCGGTCTCTTCCTCTTTGGTGGTCGCCCCCGCTTATGTAATGCAGCATACTGTGGATACAGCCATGTTGAAACAGGCAGTGGGCCTCCAGGGAGCCTCTCGGTACCAGCCTGGCACGAAGCTGGCCTGGCAGGTGCAGAGTGGCTGCACTCGTAGAGTTGGGTCACCCGTTGTGGAAGAACCGACCCCAGCAATGGTCATGGGCTGACCAGTAGGCACCGGGGGAAAATTGGTGGCCGCGATGTCTTCATGAGCTGCTACCTGGGTGGCAGATGAAGATTGTGGTTCAGTTGGTGTTGTCACCTCCTTGGCTGCAGGTGCCGGAGGGGGTCCAGGGGTGACCTCCGGCTTGACGGAGAACTCACTGTGGATCTCCCTCTCTCGACTGGGAAACTGCGCTGGCGGATCGGCCCTAGCATCAAGCGTCATTGGGACCTCTGCGACTGGTTGCGTCAGACTTGGCAACTGGCTGTCTTCTACTATCCCTCCAGTTGGTGGTGCCGGAGACAGGGGTCGACTCGGGACCGGACCACCATCGCATCGGCACTAGTGGGTTGATCCTGCCCTCGTCCAGGAAACTGCGCAGGTGGATCGGCCTTGGCGTTATCGGGCGACACCGGGACTACGTCAGTTGTGTGGGGCAAGGATAGACCTCTTCACCCACCTCTTCTACTGAGAGCGTCTAAGTCAGAGACCTGGTGGGGACCTCTGTCTCGACAGCATCTAAGTGTGGCTACTCCCCTCGTCCAAGAAGAGTGGTCTTAGTGACGGCCTCGACGTCGGGCAACGTCGGACCCTGGATACTCGCAGCCTCTGCGCTGGGTGGCGTCTCAGCCAGCTGAGATGCAGCACTCTCCAGGTAGATAGCGGCCGATGGTCCCAGCTGGACTATGACCTTGAGAAAGGTCTCATGTTGCCTGGCAGTTCTGGTGGGTTCCTCTCTCATTGGAGGCAGTGTCTTGGCGGCGGTTGCGATGTTGTCCAGCGTTGCAGAATCTATGCTGGTGTGGTCTGTCGGACATTCGAGATGGCGGCCGTTCCATAGTCCTCATGGTGCTTCATACTTCACTCTTTTCAGCGATTGGACTTGGAGGAGGCCGTTTGAAGCATAGGTCTCTGTCCAAGGGGCTTCACCAAGAAAACTTGCTTACACTAGGCGTCCATTTTCCCTGTTGGGCTGCTATCTTGCACTTGAAGTTTGTGGGTGTTGTCTCAGATTCCACTGCTCGTTTTCGAGATTTCACTTTGTCTGGAACGGAGAAACTGATCCCTTGGCTACTGCCGGCTCTCCCCTCTGGCTCTCTAGGGTAAGGTAGCCGGGCTTGCAGGGTGGCCATTGGTGCCGTGTCGTCGAGGTCGGCCAGTAGTTTGGAGGTTTCTGAGGTGACAGTGTTGATGTCTGGTTCAATGGTGTCCCTTGGGAAGGGCCGTATTTGACCTCTTGTTGCTTTGGCGATGCACCCTTGTAGTCCTCTGCCTAATACACGTTATCTTGTCGCACAACAATACGGTATGGGCGTTCCCATTTCTTGGCCAGTCCTGCACTGAACTGGCCACTGGCTTTGCTTAGGGGTGACTCTGTATGTGGACTGTTTCCCGCATGTTGAACATCCTGATGCCAGTGCGTGGTGGCAGGTATTTCTTCTTGATGTATACTTCTTGGGCGTCCCTGACATTGTCTGTTCAAGTGAAGGCTGCTAGAAAAATGTCTTCAAGATAAGACATCTCAATTGGTGGGCTGTACCACTGCCATTCGCCGGGGCAGCAAAGTGTTTGCCCCTGGAGGAGCTGGCTGAAGATGGTATTTATCGCCTCATTCGTTCGGCATCGTAGGGCAAATAGTATTTTTGGGATGTGCTTACCCCAGTGCTAGTGATCTTCTCCCACACTTAGGTGGAGCCCCATCTTGAGCTCCTGGTTCCTTCGCTCAGTGTAGTTGACCTGTGGATGTAGAGAGGGGTCGTCCAGGTCTGAACCCTTCACTTGTAGCATGCTGTCAGCCATTTCTGGCTGGAAAACTGGGTCCCATTGTCAGTTAGCATGGCTTGTGGGTAGCCTCAGCGTGGCAAGATCTCCGTTTCAAACTTACTATTGATGTAGTGGGTCTCCTGGCTAGCTAGTGGAAACGCTTCCACCCAACTTGAGAACAGATTAGTCACAATCAGTAAATTGCGGTTTCCTCTTGTACTTCTTGGGTAAGTTCCCATTTAATCTGCTGCGATATGGGGCGGATGTGGTTTAAAGCTGGGTGGTGGTACAGGGTAGGCCTTACCCCAGCAGCATGTCTCGCAGCTATGCACACGTTGTCGGACGTCCCGGGTCATACTATCCCATATGTATCTCACACTGATGTCGGCTAGGGTTTCCAAGTACCAGGGTGTCCCACTACAGGGTGGTCTGTAATGTTTGCAGACGTCAGCCCGTAGGTCCTTTGGTATCTAGATTCTCCACATCCTTCTGGGCTGTCCACTGCAGGACCACACAATGTCATCCCTAAGTTTAAACTGGTGTGGGCACTTCTATAGTAGATTCTAGATGTCCGGGCCTCGCTACTGCTTTATTGCAATTTGGCTCTGGCTGAGTTGCAGTTGGAACAACTCGATTTGCTCGTTGGGGTTGCTAGCTGGAAGTTGGGGCGGAGTCATCCTCTCCCATTCTTAATCGGCTTTGGTGTCTTCTTTGAGGGCCAGCTGACGGGACAGGGCATCTGGGATATCATTTGACTTGCTCGGGCAGTGCTGCACTTCGAAGTCGAATTCCATCAGGAACATGTCCCATTGCCTGAGCTTGACTTTGGCATTTCTCGACTCGCGTAGCCATTGGAGGGATTTGCAGTCTGTTTGCAAAATGAAGTGCGTGCCTTCCAGGTAGTATCTGTATTTACGAACAGCCCAGATAATGGCAAGACACTCTTGCTCATTGATTTGGTACCTTTGTTCTGTGGCATTCAGCCGGGTGCTGGCGTAGGCAATCAATCACTTGGGGTTGGCTATCTGGGCTCTCTTAGTAAAGCAAGTTGTAACAATGCATTATAGTTATTATAATAATTAATGCCATGTGGAATGGGAATATTTTATAAGTAGTGCGTTTGCTTTTTCTGAAGTTGCAGTTGAGGTTGCATCAATATTTAGAGATAAAACTATTTTTACACTGGCATAAATAGTTTATGTTCTAGAAGATTGATAAAGTTGTGCTACGGCGCATTACGATAAGAGACATGGAAGGTTAGAGGGCACCTTGGTGCGAGGAGTGGGGGGGTAGGCACGTGGCAATGTGAGCCAGGAGTGCCCACTGCCCATTAACAGTTGACTACAGACAGCGAAGGAGGCAAGATGGAGAGGGATATGCAAGTTTTTTGTAATGTGAATAATAACTGAATTACTGCTGCGCTGTTCTGTTGTCTCGTCGTTGAACTAACTGTTCTTGGCTCTGTATCACTTGAAGATTGTGAAATTGTTACTTGCTATTTGAACTTTAAAAATAAAAAGGTGGAACTAATACAAAATGTGAATTCATTTAAATTTTAATATGGTGCCCTTTGAAGTCTCGTTTGTCTATTGATTGAGCTACTAAGTTGTGATGTTCCAGTTTCCACTTGTGGTAACTTCAACGTTACAACGGCTCCTAGGCCGATCTGGTAGGCATCCGTTTGGAGTATTAATGGTCTCTACCCTTGCAATCGATGTAGCTGCTTGATGTCTTGAAAACTCTACTTCAAGGCCTGGAAAGGGGCGTGGTATTTGGGACCCCAACACCACCGAGTGACTTTGTCAAGAAGGGGGTGCAGTGGGGCCATATGGTTGGTGATGTTGGGCACAAAGTCTCAGAGGCCAAGAAAGCAGCATAGTTGCTTCTTGGCAGTTGGTTAGTTGGCTTCTTGGATGACTCGTATTGAGTTCTCCTGTGGATAATTTCCTTTGGGCATTACTACATGGCCCAAGTAGTAGATTGAAGTCTTCCTGAAGCGGCTCTTCGAGAGTTTTGCCATCATTCCATGTAGTTCCAGGCGTTCTAGAACCCATTAGAGGTGTGTCCTAGGTATTCGTCCCATGACTTGGATTAGATGATGATGTCATCGAGATAGGCAAAGCAAAGTTTTCCTATGTAGCCAATCAAGACTTCAGCTGACATAAGGTGCTGGAAGGTTGCTGAAGGGTTTTTGTGGCAGAAAGGCATAACTCTGAATTGGAGGGTTTCTCCCTTTGGCATTGTGAATGCTGTGTACTTTTGGGTGTTGGGGTGAACAGCGATTTACCAGTACCCCGACTGCATATCAAGTGTGCTGAATATTTTTGCTTCCCCTATATCGCATAAAATGTGTGCTAGGTTGATAACTGGTGAAGCAACTGGGTGCGTGATAACGTTGAGCGCCTTGTAGTTTACACAGAATCGTAGTTGGCCGTTTCTCTTTGGGACCAATATGACATTCAAGTTGTATTGGGAATAGGAAGACTCAACGATTCCTTCCTGTTTCGTATCTCTGATTTGTTCCATGATCAGATGGTGGCGTTGAGCAGACACTCTATATGGCCTGTTACATATGTATCCTTCTGTGGTCAGCTAGAACTCATGTTAAATGGATCTTGTTTGGTAAAGGACCCCTGCATGCCCGAAAGCAACGGTGTGTTCACAGAGTACTTTCTTGAGTTCTTGAAACTGCATGTCAAGAAGTTGGTGATTATTTTCCTGTCTTGAGGGTGGATGCAACAACGGTATCCGGACAGATTTCTCAGTTAATGTTTATGCAATGTTTGTCGTCCAGGTATATCCGGCGTTGTCCGTGGTCCATCACACAATGTTGCTGGCTGAGCCAGGGGCATCCGAGGATGGTGGTTTCTTGTATGTCTGGCGAAACGACGAAGTCTGTTGGCTGTGAACTCTTGTGCAGCTCTACTGTAACAGTGGTACAGCCATCGACTCTGAGAGTGCAGTCTCTTTTGGCCATTCTTACTGTGTGGGTTTAAGTGCGCAGTGATTCCCTTTGCTGAGCGGTCAATAAGTCGTTATGTATGTAGTTGCAGATGGTAGCAGAGTCCAATAAAGCAAGAACTTTATTTCCGTTAATGGTCACTTCAGGGTACTTCTGGTGTTTTCATCCCGTCTTATAAGAGCTATTTAATGGGCCCTTCTTGCCTGGTGGGGTTGGCCCGTTTTTCCCGCCAAAGGCGGTGTTTCCCGCATGCGATGATGATTTCTTCTCAGCTGTCTGCCGGGTGGTATCTATTCCACAGGTTGTGTCTCCTTCGCTAGTTTGGCAACGTGGTGTCTGCTGCTGTGGGCAATCCCTGTGAAAGTGATACTCTAGGCAGTACCAGCATTTCAGGAGGCTAGGTATAGGGGGTGAAGGATTTTGTTTTCGTTCAGGAGGCTTATCAGATTCAACAGCTAGCTTGCTGGGTTTTGGGTGGTCCAATATCGCCTGTGCTTCAAAGTTGGGTTAGGTTTCCCTTGCTCGTTCTAATAGCTCATCCGCTGCTAGCGGCTTCGATATCAACAGGAGATTGCGCAGCTTGGGTAACAACAAACATATTACATGGTGCACGCAACTTGCTTCGTCCCCGTCTGGAAAGATCCACTGGTACATCTGTACTTTACGTAGGACGAATATTTCTGCCTCTTCGTGGGGCATTTGGCTCAGGCTATAAAATTCCATCGTGAGGTGCACCAGAACCTCCTCACCGGTGAACTGTGTGGCGAGATGGCTACTGAGTTGGCTCCACTCCGAAATAAATTCGCCGTATATTTGCCACCATTCGAAGGCCTTGCCCTTGAGTTTAACTTGTGCTCTGCTCACCCATTGCTTCTCCGGAATTTCATTAGCACGGCACTCCTTCTCGCATTGGGCCGTGAACACAAGTGGGTCCTCGTATGGGCACCCCGCAAATTCTGGGATCTGTGGCTGTCTTGTGCACCATGTGGTACTGGTGTGTGTGGCTGACCCTGGGTTGTGCTGTCAGTATTTGGCGGCATGCCAACATATTTCGCACTGGTAAACCATGCCTGGTCTGGTAACCCTTTCGTCTGGCCAGCCTATACAGCTGTAGTGGTACTGTTTGCCACATAGTATGCAGCGCACTATGTGGGTACCCCAGGAATGTGATCCAGTTACAGAAAGCAGTCTGCCAAGTGTGACAGTCTTCGCACCAATATTCAATACCATCTGTGAACCTGGATTCATCTACCCAGCCCAGGCAGATGTAATGAAACTGTCTTTGGCAGTGGGTGCATTGAATGCAGTGGTTCCCGGTGCCAGGACAGTTTGGCTTAGAACAGTGGATTGGTTCGGTTTCAGTTGTTACGTTACCGGCTGGCTCGTGCTCATTCATGACCATGTCTGACATGTTTCTATGTTTCTTGGGCGCCATGAGGTGTTTACAGACTCTCCAAAGTCTGTGTTGTAGTTGGTTCGGTGCCTGGCTAGGTCTGCTAGATCAGGGTCATACTGGTCTGGTTATGCTTGATTAACTGTCTCAATTAAGGCGTGTGGGCCCCATGTTGGGTGCCAGAAAAACAGATTTGACTCATGACGTCCTGTTGCAAGATGGAGGTACAGCACAGCATCTACTGCTTTTAGCAGGTGCTAGGACAGACTCACCTGGGGGGTGACGTTTACGACTCTAGTCCTTGCGTGGCACAGGAGCGCATCCGGTAATTAACACTGACCGGGTAGCTTTGCAGCATGACATGAAGCCTGGTATGGCGAGAACTACTTTGCGTTTTGGTGGGACAGCTCTGATAGGAATACCTAGGTGACGTATGTGTTAGAACTTTGTGAGCTGGTTAGCTAGTGCTCATTAGTGCAAATGGTCACTGGGGTCAGTTCTACAATCTGGATCTTCCAGAAGTGTGGATTGGCGATCCCGTGGAATTTGTCCTGACCACTCAGATATGCTGCAAACACGGGGTGGCATATAATATTAAATAATAGTAATTTTTTTTAACTATTTCTAAAAAAAATCTTTTAAAAAATGATTACAAAAGTTATTTTATCTCCAATATACCCACTTCCCTTGGCTATTTAATGTTGGTTTTTTTATTAAAATAATGCAATAGCTGTTAAAATTATTTTCCATTTAGTATTTTGTTAATAAGATTTGACAAGTAATTTTTTTTTTTAAAGTACACATAAAATTTATAAAACAGTAAAATACGATTCAATAACTAAAAAGCTACCATGATCACTTATGCCGGCCATAGTCATAATTAGGATTTTGAAAAGTCTTTACTTGTAACCAATAGATGCAAGGTCAATTTCAAAAACATGCCAGTGGTTATAATAAATGCCACTAACTTTGGATTGTATCCTGCTTGGCCGTGTCCTGCCATGTAACATCAGATAGTCAATGTCTGTCCCAAGAACATAACCACCAAAATGTGCAGCTGCAACTAGCAGAGAACCTAAAAAAATGAGCAAAAAAATCTTTGTCCCCAAGCTTTACAAAAATACATTAGGTAACACTACACTGCAATAATGAATATACAAAACTAATAATTAAGCTAAATGTTCACATTCATCACTTTTACTGTTTCTAATACGTTTATTTTACTTACAATTGTAGTGACAAAAATTACAGCTCAAGTTCACACTCACTGACTATGAATGATGTGGTCACTGTTTAAAATTTGATTTATGATTAATGTATTTCATCTGATGTTCACATTTGGTACGATTGCAATTTAACAGTATCACAACATAATAATTTTGTGTAAATACACAATTTGAGATGATATTACACAAATTGGCAGCAGGTTCTGAAGTCTAAAGTGTTACTAGCATATGCTTACGGCAGACAACACAGGACAACAAAATTTTGCTTAGCATGGTTAAAATGCACTTCTTGTTTTGCTAAACTGGAAATTCCACAATATGTGTGTATCTCAGGCCTGCTGTTTTAACGCTCTAGGAAAATCCAAACCCAAACTTAAGATTTTTTTTTAAACTTTGCTCAAAGTGGCGACACTAGCGCCCACAGCTATGTGTGCCAATTTCACTGATACATTTGTTCAAAAGATTCATATAAAGGAGGTGGTTAACTAAGCAAAATATTTTGGACATACGCCATTGCTTCAATTGTGTGTGTCAAAAATATTTTGCTTAATTATTCACTGGCATGGGTATACAGTTATCTACATTTTTCTTTTCCTGGCTCTATGATCACGTGCAAAGGCCAAGGCCATTATTGAAAAGACCTTTGCCACGAATTGCTGTTTTTACGCATGCAATGCGAATTTGGTGATTTGTTTTTACATTTGGCATTGATATCACAATGGTGAGGAAACAAAAATTATCACCAATACAGTCGTTGTATAAATGAAAGCATAAGTGTGAGTGGAGAACAGAATTAACATGTTTGTACATTCCAAACAAAAAAAATATATTAAATATGTAAATGGTTTTCATTTCACTTTTTTTTTCTGTCATTTGCAATTTTTTTAATTCCACTGATTTTACAGGATTTGACCCAATGATTCCAGGATTTTTATATATAAACGAACTAGGGTTTCAACCTTGGTGTAGCTGCTGTGACTATACTTTTACTACATCTTCTTTTGACTGTACTAGAGATTCTTAATGATACAAATCATGGGACACCAGATGATAAAGTTTACCAACCTACACTGCCTCAGAGTTTCCAGCCACAAGCATAACAAGGAAGTATCGTCACTTTAAACCACTAAACGTACTCCTGGTTTGTGTAATACCATATCCTGTGTAACAACATGAATCTAGAAAGTACAGGCACACTAACTTTCAGAATATATCCAAGTTACCATTAGCTTTTGGCAGTTACCAAAGTTTTTGGTAAATCCTAGTGTTTTTAAAGTTGGCAGAATCCAGTGATTATCAAAAAATCAAAACTAAAAAGAGGAATTTACAAACACTACTAGTGAAATAAAATATTTACCCAAAAATAAATACCACAATTATATAATCACCAGATACAGGTAAATACAGTATATGTACAATTCACTGGGTGCTACCAGCAGATACTAAAACTTACTAACATGTGTTTATATTCACACACACAACAATTCAACATATATATATATTTAAGGGAAAGTGATTAACTTACACTACATATTTTATTTTAGGTTATACATACATTTTTCTTGAAAGCTTCTTCAAGAACTATGCAGGGCAAGTTAAAAACTGATACATAAATCAAATTTAATTTACTTAAATATTTTGGCTAAATAATAGCAATTTTGTAAGCCATTAAAAATTCATAATGCTCTTAAATATATGCAGTGGTGGGTAAAATGGGAGTACCTAGAACAAAACCTGTAGTCTTTGACAATATCTATAATGTTTAACAAAAGCAAAATTTTGGTGTAATCCTCAAAGCAACTGAACTTTTGATCATCAAGGTAGGGAGCCAGTTAGCTAACTGATTGGCCACTGTTGTATATTGACATTGTGTATATGACATGAAGGGTAGTTAGGAGGATATGGTTGGCACCTGTGAGTGCAGTGTCATGGCATGTACATGATTGTAACTGTGTATGATTTTTGGAGGACACAATATATCCAGGCCAGTTGTGTGGCATACGTACATCTTCAGAGCCAATGGACAAAACATAAATGTGGTTATGAAAATTGGATAATGTACCTGGCTGAATAAAGTACTTATACCTAGTGAGTGTCCAGTTATCAATGAACGGTCATAACTTCCGTAGGGACAATCAGTGAATTTGTGCCAGGCTAAGATTGATGCGTAGGTATACTATTTCTTTTTGCTGCAACTGTGTACCACCATGTGCATGTCAAATGCCCCATAAGTGATGCAAACCCTGAATGGCAGCCACCCAGGCCAGCATTCAGTCTCCATAGATAAGGTGGATGCCTGGAGAGCGGAATGTACCTCAAGGAAGAGAAAATAATATAAATTGCCCCAGCCTACACAAAAGCTCTATGAGAAAGGAGACCAGTCGACAACGCCAGCGAAACTGCCCCAAAGCTCGTGCAGCCGATACCATCCGCACACCAGGAAAACCTGCTTCCAGCCATCTCCGAGAGATGGCAGCAAGTGCAGCTCCGCCTACGAAGAGAGGAGCCACCCCATCAAAGCTGTCCGAAGGCCAAAGGAACCCGAGACACCCCTAGCCCAGGACTTCTTCAAGCACACGCTGCAGCCCTGAAGAGTTGTCGTTCCCCCCACACTTGACACTTGCAGTCAACTCCACACCCTATACTGCCCCCTTAAGTCCCTTCAGGCCAACACAGCTTCAGTTAGGGTTTAGTTGTTCTGATGGCTACATGATTCGTTGCTCTTGCTCTTCTAATGTGCTCTTCAAGCAAGGCTCTTTAAGACAACAGGCCCCTTCACCTATCTTTGCTTTTACCTTTTGTAAGTTAATCAGTGCCTTGATTACAGAAGGAGAGGACGGAATAAAACATGTTACTACTCTAACCGCAGTCTGTTCCTTCTTGTGTGAACTGTGCTTAGTCCTTCCTGGTAAATGTCACCCCACAATAAAAAGGCAGGGCACTGCGGTTTAAGTACTAGTTTGCAGAATATAGAGTAGGACTGCGGCCTGTCCCCTAAAAGGACTTGACGTAAATCACCCAAAACACAATAGACGGCCACCTATATTGTGGACCAGGCACGCAAAGGTACCTGGTGTGCATGTACGGTAGAGCCACGACTACTAGCAAGACACACAAAGAATTGGCTAGATCACCCTTGTTAGTTAACCCACACCATCCACCATGTATAAACCAGCCAGAAGAAGTGCCAGGTCTGACGAGGGATCTACCCCTTCTTGACTACACTTTAGCTAGGAAAATTGTTGCCTACCACCCCAGTGCGGATGTGCACTGTAGCACCTCATACCTGGTAAATGCCTTTTACCCACAGAAGGGGAAGTAAATGGAGTCACAGGAAGGTAGCTGCTATTCTCCAGAGAAACAAACACTGCTTTACCAACCTGCCCCAGCATATAGCTACTTGACCTCCCTCAACTGTTGAGGCCTCACCTCGCAGTTCCCCTCAAAGCTTGTTTGGCCCCTTAGTGAAAATTCCCGGAGATGTGCATCCCATCATAGCAACCTGGGCCTGACCCTGGTACTAGGCGTCGAACCAGCCCAGCCACCCACCAACAGTGGGCCAGATGCCTGCCTGCCGCTGCGGAGCCAGCCCCTTGCCAGAGCCAACCAGCAGACGCAGTCACCATCAGCCTGTCTACTCTCTACATAGTGAAACAAATGTAAGGTTCACCAAACTGTGCACAATATGTACACAGATGTTTGATAATAGGGATCTTGGCCAGTATAAAGGAACCCGGGTAACTATTAACCTGAAAGGAGCGAAACTAGTTTTCAAAAAGAGCACATCAGTACCATTTGCCTTTGAAAAGAAGGTGGGGCGGCCATTGACAAGATTGTCAACGTGGGGTCTATGAACCAATAGCGTACTCAGCTTGGGAAACACCCATTGAACAGTGAACCGGTTATGAAGGGGGGTGGCTCAATTACAATCTGTGGGAACTATAAAGGGACATTCAACAATTTTAGCCAAGGTGAATATTGCCCACTTCCAACAACTAATGAGGCCTTTATTTACTTAGCAGGGGGATGGAATATTTCACCAAGTTGGATACGGACGATGCCTGCCTTTAAGTAGCTGTAGATGAGCCCACGGGGCAGAGTTTTTTATCAGTAAACATTATAAAAGGGGTTTTTAAAGTTTGTTGTCACCATTTTGGAGTGAGTGGGGGCTTATGGCAACATTGCTAAGGAGTTATAGTATTGTTAGATGATATTCTGGTGGTTTACTCAAGTAAGAAGCATTGGGCAAGAGTAGGTGCAGTCAGTGCTCGAACGGACTCAGAGTAAAGAACTCTAAATTGTTTTTGTAGCCTCAACAATGAAATATTTAGGGTACCTGATTGATGCGGGAGGCATCCATCCAACACACAAGAAAGTTGGGGCAATACACAAAGCACCAACACCACAGAACAAACAGAGCTTACACGCTTACTACTTTCTGCAAGGTGTTGTTTTTGTTGCATTATTAATATTTAATTATCATTTTTGGATGACCAAAGTTGAACTCGCCGGCAACATGTTTGTTTCTTTTCGTGGGCAACAATGTATATTTGTGATGTAATAAAAGTTTTACGTATGAATAGCCTACAGAACGAACTGTCACATACTTACGCATATATTCATACGTGAAGACTTTTCCTATGTTGCCTACAAAAGTGCCAGTTATTTGGAGCGCATAGGTTTAATATATTAGGTTAATTTCAACCAATATCACCTTTCAAATAACATAAATTTTCTAAGATCTGAATTCCAACTTTCTCATGTAAGATGTGCTAACTTCATACACAGTTTACTTTGTGCAATTATACAAAGCTGAAGTAACTCTTTGAGCTTAGCCACTACTTTTATGCCTAACGTCATCAGATATTTATTTAATTTATGCACACTTATGTCCAATAGTTACAATTATAAAATATTTTCATAGCCCAAACATATGTCAGTGTGTTTGTGTTAAGGTATTTGAGATTAGCAACTTACATTCAAACAGACAGCAAAAGATATTATGTTAACTGATGTGCATGAAAATTGACACATGATGGGCGGGATGCTCTGCACATCACCTAGTCTATGGGGGTTTTAAAATGGGTTCGGGCAGGGAACCCTGGTAGGTCTTACAGGCTGGTTGTCTGCGGGTACGCCCCTGCCTTTAAGGAGCTGGTATACAGAGTTGGCCTGGTCAGACAGCGGCAAGTTATGTAAGCGTCGGAGGTGTTTAGAACGGCTGTTGAAGCTGTTTTACCACCTGCAGGCCGATGCTGGAGCTGTCTGATAGCTGGCTGCTGTGGGCGACACTCAGTGCGCAGTCTGGGGTTGGCTGGTACTGGTCTAGAACTGGTGGGTCCCGGGTGATGGCAGAAGGCTGTGAGATTCCACGTTAACAACACACCCACCAGAGTGGAGCAAGAAGGCTGGGTTTTAAACCATCTTATTTTACAGTCTAATGTCAGACTGCGGGCTCCCCCTCAGAGCCTTGTACGTCAAAACCACACATACGTTCAGCAGCCACCCATTCAGTGCACCCAGTGCATTGAACGGCAGAGCCCCAATCACTGGTCATACAACCCTTAAGGAGGCTAGACAACCAGGTCAGGTTGCACTCCATCCACCGCACCATTTGAGTTGCTTTGAGTTGCCGGAGAGAGAGTTTGACTGGTCCTGGGGGTCTGACCGCATTAGGGCCTACACCCGCATCTGTTGTCGGACGACTCAGAAAAAACCCTATCTCCAACCACTGCACTGCTTGTGTTGCCAGTTGGGGTATAGGTACGGCTTGTAGCATTGCAGCTCTCTCTCTCTCTCTCTCTCTATATATATATATATATATATATATATATATAAATTGATATATTCGGGAAGTATTTCAACTGTCTATATTTCAGTCAAGGATAGTAATTCATGTAATATTTGAAAGGTTGTGGCAATGACAACTTGTTTGTATTTCATATATTTTCGTTTTTCCAAATTTGTTATTTTTCTTTCCTCATTTCATTAGTAGTAGCAGACATCATAGGACGATAGCGCATCTTTTCCTTTTCACTGGATTAGTAAACTAAAAACATTGCCACCCCAAGGCACAACATGGTGAAACGAGGAAAATAACAGATGTCACCTTTAGCTGATGTGACAGTCTGCTCAAATACAATATGTTTTCAATGAGGAAACTTTCTACCAATTTATATAAGGAAGCACGACCTTTCTTGGGTAACACAACAGTTCGTTGCAGCACGATCGTTTGTCAGCTGTCAGTTGGACAGCCTGTAATGTGTGATCACATGACTCACACCGACCAGCACCCACGATTTTAACCTTCTTTTGTATTTCATACATTTCAATTCAAATATCTATTAAATTTAATTTCTGTCGGTGCGAGGAGTCAATAGGGCGCGGGGAGATAAAAGTAACAATTCTCTCTCGTCATTGTAACTCTCGAAGAGAGAAGTTCTGTTTTATGAAAGCTGCCATTCTGTCTTGTTTTTTTTTTTGTTTGTTCATCAGCAGCGACTGTCAATAGTTTGTTTTGCCGAGACGACAATAAATTTCCAGTAAACATTTAACTTCTTCTTTTATTTATTGGCAATCCTGGTATCAACAAATTTTCATTATTACGTAGTCAAAGTCTCCAACTCATGCTGAGCTAGTTTGTTGGTGTTTACTGAGATCTACGAGAGAACAGGACAGTAACCTGTTACAGGCTCTCTACATCGGCCCAGCTGCCGCTGCGACAGAACAATTGCAGTTAGGGACTGACTGTCACCTGCTCCCCTCTTGTGAGGCAGGCTATAGCACCTCTCCATGCCTTACACCAAAGAGGTGGTAAGGATCTGCAGGAGAGACAGGCCACAGCTGCCTACAAAACAACCAGGGGCTGCACCTCATCCAGTAAGGCATTCTGCCAAGATAACCCCCGGGACCAAGCTCAAGCCACCCAAAGGTTGGTGGGGCCTCCCCCCCCCCAGCTCACTTCCCTTCTTTCTTTTCAACTCCCAAGAAGACGTCAGGGACCCCGCACCCAGTTGTTGCCGTTTTTCGCTGCGGGAAAGAAGTTCCATTGGGTATAGCCTGCCCCTGGTCCTGCAGAGGCCCGAGCACCAGCCCAGTCCGGGCCTACACCATCAGTTCCAGCCGCAGCAGTACCTGGGGATCCACCGACTCCCTCAAAGCCTCCAGAAGCCGCTACCAGCCTCCTCGACTAAATCCAGAGCCCAGCTGATTGAGTACCAGCGCAGGTAAACAGGTGACCTCTAGTCACAACACCCGGCACGTAGTCAAGGCTGGACTCGACTTTGTACCTAGCTGGCAGGTGACTCGAACGACTCTGTACACTGGTCGGGCCTCTGCCGGCAAGTGAGATTGATAGTCAGTACTAACCCCATGTGCGAGGGGCCTCCACAATAAAAACTAGCTCTTGTCGTGATGTAGCTTAAGACTGTTCCTGAGAGCATAACGTATCAAACTAATAAAGAAGTTGTGAGAACGACTCTAACACTACTGTTGTCTAGTGGAGTCCTGAAGGTATGGGTAAGCACTCCCAAGTGGAGTGTGTGTATTGCCGGTTGAAGCAAGCTTCGCTGACAATAGAAGAGATGTTAGACAGAGAGCCCTAGCATGGCAGTGGTAGGGCGAGCTACTGACTTCTCAAGGCGCAGAGGTAGAGAATGCGATGACAACTCTGTGACAACTGGCATTCTGGGGGCTCGTCCTGCCTTAAATACGGTCGATAGCCTCCCTTCGGCTTTCTTCGGTGGTTCGGACATCTCTGTTCGGCTTGCTCCTCCCTTCATGGGCGGCATCATCCCTTGTTGTAATCTTTTGATGAGGGATGGAAGCGAGGTAGTCCTGAGATTGCAGGTTGTATCTGACGCTTGCTTAGGGGCAGGCTGACTTCATTCAGCTGGTTAGGCAATGACGCATGATTGACGTGCATATTTAGTGTGATTGGCAACGTAAGTGTATGATTCATCTTTTGTGTGTAGCTGTTTTGGGTTCATTCCTCGAGGCGTGGTTACAGTGATGGTCCCATGGACTGAGTGAGGTTGGAGAAACAAAAAAGATATTGCCAGCTACGTGTCATGCGTTAAAATAAATCCACGTATTTTTATAAAAGTTAATTCAGTTATAGTTTGTCAAGTTTATATAAATTGTCACTTCTTGGGCCTGTAGCACAAATAAGTCAAGTTATCTATAACTGCTTTGTACTAGTGGAGTTATGTTGTACTTTCGTGTGTTCAAAACTATTTTTAAAAATGCAAGAAACGTTCAGATTTCAGTCTCAAGTTATTATTTCATTTAGACTAAGTGCAAGCTTTAGTGATAAATTTAAATTAAAACATCAAATAAAATAGCTATGAATTTTTGCACAATGACTATCAGAAGCTGAACTTTAAGCATTACAACCTTTTTAAACTTGTTGCAGTGCTTTGTGCAATATTTGGTACTAAATATTTGCTTATGTCTGTTGTAGATGTTATCTGTGTGCCAGAGCCGGCAAACTCACATAGAGTTGGCAGCCTTGCGGGCAGAAGCCCTCGAGCGGCCATGTTGTATGTTATGTTATTTGTGTGTATATTTGTCGTGTAAGTAAAGCAATGGAAATCAGCTTGGGATATTGTTTAATTAAATAATCAACCTCAAATAATGGAATAGAACATGGCGCAGTCTAGTGGATCTTCAGTGAAATCAATTAATAATGTGTCTACATTGTTTTGTGCTCAACTGATGAATTAAGCTGCAAGCCTGGGTGGTAATGCTACTGCACATGTTTATAAAGTTTGCTCTTTCTGCTAATGTTTTTGTGATGGCGGGGCTAAATATTGTAAAGCTTCCAGAAAGTTTTGATTTGCAGAGTTCTACTGCTCGTAAACACTGGGAAATCTTAGAGGGGGGACTTTGAAAATTACCTTATCACTACTGGTCAAGATGAGTGCCCCGATAAGGCTAAGATGGCCCTTCTTAAAAATATGCTCGGTTCACAAGGACGTGCTCTGTTTGAAACCTTTGACATTTCCCCAGAGGACAGGTTAGTGTATAGTAGAGTAAAGGAAGCATACAAAACATTTGTGGCGCCAAAGACTAATCCTCTTTAAGAACGTTTCTTATTTCATCAACGCGTGCAACTTGAGGGTGAAACATTTGACCATTTCCTGACCGAATGTCACCAGCTTGTAAAAACGTGCAGTTATGACCGTCCGGTCGTACAAGAGGAAAATATGTTAGTTGACCGTATTGTCCAGGGCATCAGGGATGCAACGTTACGAGAGGCACTGCTGCAAATGGAGAATGCAATACTTGCAAAAGTAGCTGTGCACTGTCGGCTCGTAGAGCAGAGTCAGGACCAAGCAAAAGACATCCAAGCCAAGAACTATGTTCAAGTTCGCAGCAATGCAAGTGTTGATTTTGTGGCTGCAAAAAGTAGGCAGTTTTCAAAATCCAGAACTACCAATAATACAGCACACAACAGCAATGGTGAGTATGCTTGTTCCCAGTGTTAAACTCAACACAAACCTAGACAGTGTACAGCCTATGGTAAAAAATGTGCCAAATGTGGCATTTTAAATCATTTTGCTGTGTCCTGTAAAGTTTGCAGAGTGAGGGAGGTTAAAGTCAATCACTCCTCTAATAAATCCTTGTATTGCGATACTGTAACAATTCATTCTGTTGGTCCAGCTAATTCTAA
Source organism: Dryococelus australis (assembly GCA_029891345.1). Classification (NCBI taxonomy): domain Eukaryota; kingdom Metazoa; phylum Arthropoda; class Insecta; order Phasmatodea; family Phasmatidae; genus Dryococelus; species Dryococelus australis. Next base: position 28,543,370 of record CM057007.1, on the reverse strand, counting down.
AACAGTGTGTCTAAATGAATGGAGGGAACGAGTACTTATTGAAGGCAGGTCTGTTGAAATCAAATTGGACCCTGGGTCGGAAGTAAACATCCTGCAATTCAAGCCATTCCAGACAGATCACCAATATAATATTCAACCAACAAATCTCAAAAAAGAAGTTTGGGGTGGTACCATTCTCCCAGTTCGAGGTGTTGTTGATTTGTTGTGTTCTATTAAGGGTCATGAATGCTACATACAGTTTGTAATCACTGACTCTGACAGCACCCCCTTGCTAGGGCAGCAGTCCTGTATTGACTTTAACCTGGTAAATAGAGTTCATTCAGCTTCTGCAGTCGCTAATGACAGCTTTGTTAAAGAACATGTGGAAGTGTTTTCTGGTACTGGCTGTTTTCCTCAAGTGTGCAAAATAAATACCAGAGAAGCTAGCCAGCCTATGTGTAAAAATCCACGGAGGGTGCCTACAGCTATTAAGGGGGCGTTACTACAGAGCTAAATAAACTTGTGGAGAAAGGGATTATGTGTAAAGTATGTAAACTTAACTCCAAAGCCTGAGTAAGCAATCTGGTACTTGTTGAAAAGTCTACTGGCAAATTATGACTTTGCTTGGATCCAACTGAACTAAACAAGGTGATAGTTAAGGACTATCATGCAATCCCAACTATTGAGGAGATGTCGGAGAAGTTGACTGGCAAGAAATACTATGTTTTTTATCTCAAGGACGGTTTCAATCAGGTGCAACTGGATGAAGACGCATCCCTAAAGTTTTGTTTCTCCACGCCTTTTGGTTCATATCGTTATCTGTGCATGCCATATGGCATAACCAACACACCACAAACATTTCAAAAGTTTATTCAGGAGAACTTCTGTGACATCCCAGGTGTTGTGATTTTCTTCAATGATATTTTATGCACAGGAAGATCGGAAGCTGAGTATGATGAGTGTACGCAACAGGTAGTTGAGCGAGCAGCGAGTCTGGGCATCAAATTTAATGCAGGCAAGCTTCAATATGAAGTTTCACAGGTTAAGTACGTTGGTCAGATATTTTCTGCTGAGGGCATGTCACTTGATCCCGAGAGAGTTCAAGCTTTGACCACTCTACCGGTGCCCAGTTTCCGCAAGGAAGTAGAACGGATTTTGGGTATGTTTAATTATGTCCGTTCCTATGTCCCAAATATGTCCAGTGTTTGTAGCCCTTAGTATAACCTACTGAAATCTGATGTGGAGTGGGCTTGGTTACCCTGCCATGATGAAGCCTTCTCTAAACTGACGCATGTGCTATGGGGTGTGACTATCCTAGAAGGTAGTACGGTAACGTTGACCGCCATGCCAAACCCAGCTTAGCCTACCACTGCAAATACTATACATTCAATTAGGCCTATGAGGCGTAAGGGGAGTCGGTACAGCAGTCTGCCGCTTGGGGCAGGTTTACTATGGACTGGAGAGGAGTCAAACCCCAGAGTGAGTCGGATAGAGGTGGCTTCCCACCCAGGGAACATAATCCTCCTCACTATTAGGGTCGTCAAAATGCAGGGGGGGGGATGCTAATTGTCCCTAACAGATTAAATGGTTAGAGGTTTAATCTAATGTGATGATGGGGGTGCGTGATCTGGCAGATGAAACTTTAGCTGGGCGAGTAGGTTGACGGGCTAGGATGAAATCTACCAAGGGACATGTCACATGGGCACGGGAGTCGGGTTGTGCAGGGAATCGAACTCAGATCACATTTCCCGTTGCCAGTTTAATGTCACAATATTTCGGGAGTACTGTGCCCACAGGGTGTTTCACTCTGATACACCGTCCAGATTTCAATTTAACATTACTGAATGTTTTCTTGGGCTGGCTAGCAGGGTTATCATGGGAAATAGCCTCGTTCTCCTGACTTAAAAACTTCTTCTGTTCTTCGTATTCTGTTGTCGGATACCCAGGCCAATTGCCACCAAATAGGTGATCTAGTGAGGAAGAAATATCCACAGGGATAAAGGGAGAAATGGCTTGTGGTTTTTGATCGGGACACCTAACCGGGGGTTCGTCCTCAGGTATGGGGTTCACATTAGCTCGAGCAAGGACATGCCATTCCCTACGTCTTTGCTTACTAGGAGCACCACCTTTCTTGTTGCACATCTGTTTATTAGGAATCTCACAATACCAAAATATAGGGAGCAAGGGTCTGCTAACTACTAGTAACGGTACACAAGAATTCAACGTTACATGGTTTTTTTGCTACGGGGTTTATCCCTGGGGAGTAACCACAACTAATACAGAAATGTACAATTATAATTAAACTGAGTTTACAAACATTGGAGACAACTATGATACGAGAATCATGTACATAAAATGGGGGTCAGGCGAAGACGAGCCTGAGGAAAGTAAAATATATAGCTACACAACTTTACAGTGGCTAAACATGAAGTATACCAACACAATTTTACAGAGGCTAGATTAAGGGAGAGCTAATCAGGCCGGTAACACAAAACATGATGGCTCGTTGCTGCGGAGTCAAGGGAAGTTGACTTGGGTAAGGATTACCGGGTTAAGGTGGGGCATACCTGTAGCTTGTTGGACTTCCCTGTGCAGGTCCTCGGTGACGTGCAGGTCTAGAGAGAGAGAGAGAAAGGGGAAGAGAGAGATATAGAGAGAAAGAGAGATAGATAGAGATAGAGAGAAAGATATAGAGATATAGAGAGAGATAGATATAGAGATATAGATAGAGAGAGATATACATAGATATATATTCTTAAGGTGTGGGGCAAGAAGGGCGGGGTTGGCGGTAGGAAGTAAAGGAGTCCTTGGTCAGACTCGAAGGAGAGCCTTCTACAAGCTGGGTGTAGGAGAATCCTCGGTGGACTGGAGTGTTGACCAGCAGAGCCCTTTCGGACTGGAGGAAGGTAAGTCCTTGCAGACTGAGGAGGATGAGTCTTTGCAGGCTGAGAAGAGTCTTCAGCAGACTGGGAATTGTACTTGCGTCCTCTTCGGTCGCCAAGCCCGGCGCCACTCACTGGTGCTGGCTGCCAGGGCTGTATTTATACTAAATGTTCTCTGGTCAGCTGTACTTTGGGGTGCAGGGGGGATAGCGTAACCTTCCAACATGGGGGCACATTTATCAGGGGTGCATACACGCTGTGAGTTTCTTATCACCCCACGTGGAGGCTACAACAAATTAAAACCCGTCTGAGGCAGGCCGGCTGTGAAATCACAAGGTCACAGGGGTGCTGCAATCTCTCGTGATTGTAGGAACTTCTTCCAGGGGCCAGAAACGAGTAGTAGAATTTTCAATAATAATAATTCCAATCGTGGGGGTGCCTTTTGCATGTATAATTCTGGACGGGTAATGGGGATTGCAATTACGCACGTAATATACAATGATGTGATCGGCTACCCAGGCTCGTGGACTTCTTAGCGCAATACATTTATTTAGGAGTGCCGCTTACATATTCTGCCCCGGAGCGCACGTGGCTCATAGATAAGGCGGAGTCGTCCGTAGAGCGTGCAGTTGCACTGCGCAGCATTCTGGCATGCGTCAAAACTTTACTAATTTCTAGTGCACCATTCCTTGCAACATTTGACCCATCAGATACTCTTATTGTTCAGTGTGATGCATCGCAAAATGGTCTGGGGGCAACCCTTTTTCAAAAAGGCCAAAAGAGCCTTCAACATGTGTACGTTGCTTCCCGGTCACTGACAGATGCAGAAAGAAACTACTCTCAAATTGAAAAAGAACTTTTAGCTGTTTCATTTGCTGTGTCTAAATTTCATTACTATGTGTATGGGCACAAAGTGCAAGTTCAGTCGGATTACAAACCTCTTGTTAATATGATGGCCAAGTCGATTCATCACATAGGCTCAGCACGGCTTCAGAGATTAAGGCTCAAGCTACTTAAGTATGACTTGAATATATCCTATCTGCCGCGTAAATATCAGTATGTTGCAAACCATCTGTCACGAGCCTACCTTCCAGACAAGGTACCCCACCATGATGGAGGTGGTTCACTCAATCAACAAACATCTGCCTATGTTCAAACAGCATCTGTCTCAGTTCCAGCTAGAAACTAGCACTGATCCCTCATTGAGTCTCGTATCCCAATTTTGTACGTCAGGTTGGCCAATATATAATTCAGTGCTTGACCACTGCAAGCACTAATTACAATATGAAGGATGATCTATGCTTGGAGAAGGGTGTCATTCCTTGGTGACATCCAAAGGTCACCAGTTATTCTATTGGCCTTCTATGATTTCAGATATTGCCAACTTTATTCAACAGTGCCCTATCTGCAAAAAGTTTCGTCCAACTAATTTCAAGCAGCCATTGATTCCACATCCCACACCAAACCTTCCATATGAAAAAGTGGGTGTGGACATCTTTTGAGTTTTCAGAAAAGTCGTACCTTGTTCTTGTGGATAAGTATTCAAAGTGGATTGATATAAGTGAACTCCCTAGCAAAAGTCTACTGCTGTTATTAACGCCATGCAAACTGTCTTTGCTACTCATGGTCTCCCACGAATATTGTTAGCAGACAATAATCCATTTGGTTCTCTGGAGTGTCGTCATTATTATATTCAGAATGAAATTGAGCTGGGCACCAGTAGCCCACATTACCCCCACAGCAATGGGTTGGCAGAGATGGGTGTCAAAAGTCAGTAATATGTTATTGCGCAAAAGCCAGGGTACCAACTACAGAGAGATGCTTCAAGACTACAGAAACACTCCCCTTCCTGGTTTGGATTGGTCTTCGGCTCAACTGCTATTTAACAGGTGGCTCCGAACCAAATTACCTGTGTCGTATAACTCCCTGAAACCAACGGTCATCCAGTCTCGTCATGTGGTCCAGGCTCTGGGCTTTAAGGAGCAACAGATGAAGAATGCTCATGATAGAACTGCTCGTAAACAGGAAGTCAAGTTTGTCCAGGGTGAAAAAGTGGTTGTTAGGACCAGCCGCTGTGACACCTGGAAGCCTGGTGTGATAGTAGATCAACATTCATCTCCCCGTTCCTATTGGGTACGAATTTTGGAGGGTAATACGGTTTGCTGCAATGTTATCCACATTTGGAAGTCCAAAGTTTTGCATATGCCTAGAGAAGCAACTCCAGTCCTGATGGAAGTGGATTATGAGACCACATAAGAGGGTAATGAGTTTCACACTAGTAGTGAACAGCTGAGACAGTCTCCGTGCTCTTCCCATCAGAACCAGATTTCAGAGGATTTGAGCCGAGCATGAGTGCAGCTGATAAGTGTAACACAACTAGAAGTGGAAGGGTTGTCAAACCAGTTAAGCGATTAAATCCGTAAACAATGTGTCTCACTAATGCATATTTTAGGCCAAGAATATTAACTAAGGGGGAGGGTGTATAGTTCCTGTAGTTATCAATCTGTTGTTGTAGTTATCTATGTGTGTGTAATCAAGGTTGTATATGTTGTCATTCTTGTAGTGTGTTGTGTTCAATCTGTGTGTAATCAGGGTTGTATATTTTGGCATTTTTGTAGTGTGTTGTAGATGTAATGAACCTGCTAAACAGTTAATCTGTATTTAACTGTTATTCTGGATTGAGGCTAAAAAGTGGTTGTTGATATTGATTAAAGAGGGAAGGTGTTGTACATGTTATCTGTGTGCCAGAGCTGGCAACCTTGCATAGAGTTGGCAGCCTTGCGGGCAGAAGCCCTCGAGCGGCCATGTTGTATGTTATGCTTTTTGTGTGTATACTTGTGTAAGTAAAGCAATGGAAATCACCTTGGGATATTGTTTAATTAAACAACCAACCTCAAATAACAGAATAGAACAATGTCGGGCCGAAACACATTATGATGGTGATTCATTCAGGCATAAAATTTAACAAAATCTTGAAAACAGCACTACTAAAACGGTAAAGCAAAGTTTAAAGATAATATTGGTAATCATGTAAGCTAAATTTTGCAGTTAATAGGGATGAAAAAAATACTGATAAAAATAAATAGTGATCATTAATAAACTGACCTCCAACCATTTTCAGCATCTTTCCACGACTATGTTTAACAGCAAGAGAAAAAATACATAGAGATTAAATTCGCTGTGTGCATAAAGCCCATAAAATATCTCATTAAATTAAATACGAACTTAAATACTGTATTACACACTCGTTCTCTGGCAACCAGTCTGTGGCAGAAAAAATTTCATACAAGAGAAAAAATTTAAGATATTCTACTCTGTATACCTTGTGAACAATATGTACATGGAAAATTATAATTGTTCAAAACTACTAAATGAAATTATTTATCACACGTGTAAAACTGCATTAAATAAATTTTATTTTGAAACATTTCAATTGACTATAAAAATCTGAAAATAGCTTCTGCAAATGTACATTTTGGATTTTTGCAGTGTCTGCTGTCAGAAAATTCCATACTTCCTGAAGCAATGTTGGCTGTAAATATAACATTGCGGTTACTAGCTTAGAGCACTGACCTGTCCCTCATATCAACAGCTGACATGAAAAACAGCATGACTTCCACGTGTCAGAACAGCTGAGATAGTGGGACACATTAGCAAAACAACAACACTGGCACTACTTTCTTAGAACTGACAAAAAATGGCCTTTATATAAGAAACAGAGATACTAGGGGACCACCACACTGACTTCAAAACAATTAACATTCACCCGGATCAAGACAAAACCAAAGAAATTATCTGATTACATACCTTAGTGTCATAGGATACCCAGTTAGGTAAGTCAGTACTGGGTGCCTGTGTTAGAACTTGGAGTTTTGTGTACACAGCATGAAGGGCAGTAATGCAGTTATGACTGGCACCTGTGAGCGCAGCGTCATGGAGTGCATGTGACTAATTGTGTATGATGTTTGGAGGATGTAATATATCCAGGTTAGTTGTCTGGGCAGGATGTAAAAGCCACTTAGGTCCTTCCTCCTCTGAGGATGTGGTAACTGCTAATATCACCTGTAGTATTTGAGGAGTACAGTGCTATGTTGAGATGGACAAAATACACAAGCGCACACACTACATTCAAGGGAAATTTTTAAGACCGTGTAAATTTTTTGAATTTTTATTCTATTAATAATTTATCATTACTACGGTAACATCACAGGCATGTACCAATAACTACGAGAATGCCAACGACAATAGACACCCATCTTAAATCAATTAAAATACACAATGATGTGCCACTGATGAGTATCGATATCTAATTATGTGACACTGATCAGTATTGATATCTGTAAGGGCTGACAGAATCAATATCTGTTAGAACTTTTCTTTTGTAATCTACAGTACAGACTACACACAATTGCCTTGATATGCATATCAGAATGTGACAGTGGTGTTTATTCCATAGATGCAAGGTACGGAAATGTTTGACCCTTTATAGTTTTCGCCTTAACTATGGTCTTAGACCGTGGCCTTAACTTAAAACACATTTAATTCTGAGTTTCCAGTTTCGGATTCGAGAAACAGAGTTTTCAGTACTCCTGTTCTGTACATGCATAGTGCTGCTATCTAGTATTTATTTCCACAAATGGGAGCGACAATCTATGAATCAAACTCGCGAGCAACAACATGACACCACATTCCTTCGGCAGGGTAAGCAGTCGTTCTGTTTGCGTCCTTCAGTCTTACATTTTTCCTTGGAAAGTGGATGAAATTGTTAGGAAAAACAGGAGTTTTCTTATTATATGTAATATACTCTATAAATAATATTCAGTTGAATTATTATTACATTCATTTTATTTCCATTTTTATAACTAATCGTAGATATTATAAAACTGTAAATACATATGGAGGGTAAGCAAAGTTGGTGGTTGCATTTGTTAGTAGTGCTTACCCAAAAAAAAAAACTCACTACATGCCACTGGGACTATCAATCATAACTCGTGTAGCAATTTGATGTTCACGTTGCCATATTTTGCATGTATGTAGTCTTATGCTTACGCAAAAAAAAAATCACTATTCAGTTTGTGATGAGATATATACACAACCTATTTTTTAATCTATTTTCCTCATGGAAGTTATTTTATAAAATTTTCCTTCATATGTTATTTCTAATCAACAATGTTGCATTTTATTTAAAGTGTGTGGTAGTTTGACAGTATTTCATCGCAGACAGGTAAATTTAATTTGTATTGTAGCAGCAGCATATCACCTCTATAATAATAAAAGAATTCTAAAATAATCCTTTGCTGTTTTTGGTTGAATTTCAGTAATAAAATGTATGCTTTGGGGAAAAAAAACTGTTCATGTCAGTAATTTTTGTCCACCTCTATAAACAGTTGCCTATAGCCTACAGCTTTAGTTAAGGGTGGCACTGGTCTCAGAAGAGACTAGAAAAAGAACACTATCAGCTCCCTTCCCAGCACACGTGAATTTACGCCATCTCATCTCACCTGCCACAGCTGATGACGCTCTGAGAAAAGTTGGGACACGGTTAGCTACACACACCCAAGACAACAGACCTCCAGCGCTGATAAAAAGTAGACCACATCAGAGAACCAAGGCCCTAACAACCTTCACACACCATGTCCTGGATGTCATGAATATTGCTTGAGTTCACATTTTTATGGAAAATTGTATTTCTTCTTTCCCAATAATTCTTCTGTTACTAAACTGCTCTAGGCCAGTCCAAAGATAGTGAATGAAGAAGAAATTAATGTAAGATGTAGAAAATGGGTGTAATGCCACACCATAGGCCTACATAATTGGATGGCTGCGGTTGCATCAAAATCTAGCAATTTCTCTGCAGGTGAACATGATCATGCATTACAACACTAGCGGTGCACTTCATACATTAACACATGCATTAGCGAATTGAGGAGACAACATTATTTATCATACAGGCATGGGACAATCTTCAGTCCCATAAATAGAAAATTTAATTATCTTTTGCACCAATTAAGAACTTACTTTAAGTTAATGAAATGAGAAAAACAGCAGAAATGAGCCAAACAAATGACCCATCATTCTCACCACTTCCTACAAAGGGGTCCAGCACCAAATCACCATCCACAATCTTGGCTTGGTTAGCCATTAGAATAGAAAGTTGCGGATCCATACTTGTATTCCCAATGAACTTCCTCGTCTTCAGCGACAATTTTGCAAGCAGATCTCTCTGACCATTTGCCACCTGTAACAACACAACAGTTCCATCTAATACCAGCCTCTAAGTCAAACAGGTCAAAAACACAACTCAAGCAATGAGCTCTTCATTGCACAAAGAGTATTCTTACCCAGCGGCCGAAGTACAAATCAAGTGGCTTCTTTGGAATGTTGTTTGAGTCAAGTCCATAAAATTCTATTATGTTCAAGCAAACATCTGGATCCTTAAGGTTCACATGACCTTCAATGGGGAGATAACTGAAATTCTGAAAAATAAAAATTTTCCCTATTAATATGAAACTTTTGAAACTAATGGCATAACACACTTAAATTTCAGCAGCATAAAATACTTACAATGAAGTACTGTGAAAGAGCTCAAATTAGTCATATAAAAAGAAACTACTCCGGAGATGTATGCTATATTCTGTGCTCCAATGACTATCTGCTGTAACGTGAACCATGGGAGAAATGTGTATTTTACCAGAAATAGGTGTGGAAAAGTTACATAGATTACTCTAGCTTAAATATCACTCTTAGAAGAATATAAACCATACCGAATTTACACACAGTCTACTGACAAGAAAAAAAATTATAATTAGGAAATTAATAAAGAAAAATTTACTGAAGATACTGAGAAAATTAAAACTAGTGGTGAAGTTGAACGTTATCAATCAACAAATAATAACCTAATAAAACGGCATACGACACTAACCTTTAGTTTTTGAGTAATATTTTTGGAGAATAAAGAATGGGGAATATTTTCTAGGAATGTTTCTGAGGAATAAGGAATACTTTTGAGAGATGATGAATATTTTCGGGGAAATCAAAAATATTTTGGGGTGAGGATTGGTGAGGTGGATTACGGATTACTGAGGATTGGTGAGGACTCGTGAGGATTACTGAGGATTTCAGAGTATTGTTAAGGATTACGGAGGAGGATTGATAAGAACTGCTGAGGATTGGTGAGGAATAGTGAGTATGATTACTGATGATTGGTGAAGAATGCTGAGGAGGATTGGTGAGGATTGCTGAGTGCAGAGGAGGATTGCTGACAATTGGGATTGATTGAAGTATTGATGTCTGAGAAGAGGATGTAAGACAAGACTGTTTATCCCCCTAGCTGACCTCATACATTCCAAGTCTCAACAGTTTTACCCAAATGGTTTGCAAATAGCATCAACAACAACACAGACAGTCCCGCTGGAGTCAACGATGGTACCTCTAAAGATGGAATCAGGGTGTTGGTCGTAAGCATGCTATTAAACAAACACTTCCTCTTTTTATCTCCTCACCAATAGCTTCTGATTTAAAGTAGTATACCTGATTTTAGGCAGAGTTTTTAATTTTATGCTAAATGTATGTGTAATTCAATTATGAGTATGCTTGATAATACCATGCAGAATTTGATGGACGAGATGAACATAAAGAAAAAATTACTTTGAATGCTGAAACATCAGGGACGAGAGTGTGATCTGCCACCACTCATATCAGATGAAGAACTGTGATGTGGTGCACCCCCCTACATTAATTATCTGCAGGTGATGAGATATCATGCAACCAACAACCAATCACAAGAGGGCATTGTGATGTGATCGTGAAATCACCATCGCAGTCTAGAGGTAGTGTGTAAATGGTGGTCGGGTGATGAGACAACATGGCGGACAGTTGGCTTCTAGCACCTGTCTCCCGCCTTCGTGCCTCAAAACATTCAAAACTTTTTTTTTACTTGAAATTTTTTTCATAAGTTTTTCAAAAAAAAAATATATATATATATATATATATTTTTTTTTTTGAGGAATTTTGCAATTTTTTTGGGTTTAAGGTTATTGGTGTTAAAGTTAATGTCGACAGCAACCAACGTAGTGATCAACGAAATCATCTATGTAATTTTTTCCTAAATTTTTATAATAATTATTCAATTTTTGTAATTTTTCGTGATTTTTTATGAGTGAAAGGTGTTGCTTAGGGTGGTAGGATAAGCATGAGTGGATGGTGGGGTAATGTTATATGTCCCTAGATTAAAATTTATTTTTTATTTTTTGGGTTTATGGTCATCTATGGTCACGGTCATAGGGTCGAGGTCAAGTATGTAAGGTCAAGGTCACCGATATTCAACATGACGGTCAACTGGTTTCGGCTCCAGTGCCTCATGCCGTTGTTCCCGTACTCTAAATATAATTCTTCTCATATTTATTTGCTTATAGTCATACTTCTCGTGAAAATGTTACACTTCAACATTAAGGGTATTAAGTAAATTATCCCGCAAACCAATGATTTTGAAAAGAACTACGTTTAAAATTTGGATAAAAAAGTATTAAATTACTTTATTAATGCTGCAATTCATATTTAAATATTATGGCTATTGAACTATTCTCCTTTACATGGAACTTAAAATATTAATTTAATACAAAAACATACACCGAAATCCCAAAAATCAAGTTAATCCAAATGAGAGTCTGCAAGAAAAAATTATTACAATGGTTGGTAAGTAGTAAAACTGAATGGTAATTTTATCCTTCCACACCAACCACAACAGGAAGATCAAATATTGATTCTTCTGCGATAAGGTCTCACTGCTAAAGCCGCTGGCAGCCGATGCAACACTCCGCGTAGATATCTGCAGGTTGTAGCTGTATTACTGCGTATTTCTTCACTTGTATTAGTTTATACCGTGTGAATGAGAGCCTTATGAACCAAGTGATGAGTTGTTCCACTTTATGAGCAATTTGCTTGCTAGCTCGCCTAGTGAAAATGTACTTTAAGAATTTCCCCTTTCCTGATAAAGTAGTGTACTTACAGTTTTGCCTAAAATGTATGCATGATTGTAATGAATAAAAATTTATGGAAAAATCCTATTGTTTTTTTACTTTTAAAATATTGTTGATTGGAAAAGTGTGGTTTTACTTGCTTTGTAACCATTTGTTCGAGCCACATAGGAGTAACCACTGGAATGCATGTGAATGCAGGGTCGCAAGTTTGAGGCCACTGTAACCAATACGGCAAACTTTAAATTTGCTGATCGCAACTGCATTACAGAAAGGATTTCTGTTCATCCTGATGCCGGCTAACAGCCAGCGGCGCTAGAGCCCATGACGGCGCTCACCACGCACATATCACATGTACATGCACGTGCGCAAAGAGGCTCAAATCTGAACTCCCCTAACGGAATATTATTTTTGCAGTGTAAAATGTGCCCTGTTACTTTATTTTCAGGGTTTGAAATTTCTTAAAACTGTTTTAAAGTGTTTGTTGTCAATTTGAAAATGTTTGGTTATGAATTCAAAGTGCGCGCTGCACGGAGATTAAGAACAGTAATATTCAGGCGTGAACGCCGTCATAAAGCGATACTAAAATAATACAGAAAATTAACAAGAAAATTCTAAAATGTAAAACAATATTTAAATTATTTGTGCCACTTTAATTTTCAATATATAAAAGTTTTACTGGGTGTGCAAAGCACTTCCGTTTATGTGAACCCTGCAGGTAGCCATAGTAGGTCCGTGCGACGCTTGCCTCTGGGCAATCTGTCTAGGATAGCTGGCGAGGTAAGACGCTGTCACGTATGCACTACAACTTTTGAGCACTGATGTAGATTTCAATGGCACTTTTAGTGTAGCAATTAACCTTTGCTTGCGTACATTTTGCCAGACATTTCCCCACCATTATGCTTCTGCTTAACTAATTTATTTCGTCCTTGAGGCATTTTTCAACTTAATCGAGGAGAAGGAGGAAAAGGATGTCGGAGAGGTCGTGCGACCAGCGAAACTTGAATCAGACGTCATCTGCTTCTGCTAAAGGCGTTCCATCGTAATTTCTGTATTATTGCTGCGTGCAATTTCAAGGGCTTTGTTTTCATGTATGTATTTAAGGGTATTTTTCATTTTTGAGTATTTTACGACCATATCACGTACAACCACATTGTTAACCGCCGCCAAGTCTATATCTGCGCCATCCTTGCACTTTGAGAGATTATTTGTGTAATATCATGTGTGTAGTAATTTATTTCAGGGTTCTATGATTGTCATTCAGGGTTCCATGTAATTTTCACATAAATTGATGCTTTTGTGTTTGACCCCGCAGTCACTTCAATGGTTGCTTTTGCCGCCATCAGGCCTGCTACAAGCCTGTAACTGCTTTAATTGTAAATAAGATAATTTTCTCAACAAGAATAACAATTTGTCAAAGTTTAATTTGCTGTTTCAACAAAGTAATATTGTAATTCCACCTGCACCACGTGGTCCGCTACGAACTTTATCCAGTGGCATCTGCACCATCTAAACTTGTTTTCACACATGTGCGTGTTTATTGTGAATACTCATCTCTGTGCCCCATCATCTTCTAAGGGTATTACTGTAATTTTGTATTTGTGTACGGTGATATTACTTCCGTCCTAGCCGGCTATGCGTATAGGCCGTCACCACACTACCCACGTGCTGGAGGGCAAGCCCTGACGAGTTTGCGCTACTGATGCCAAGTAATCACATGTGTTTATGTATCATCAGTTGATTCATTGTGTAGTTCACTGTGAATTATTACAGTAAAACCTTGTTAAGAAGTTCCCATTTAAGATATATTCCTGCTTAGTAACTTGAATAATTTTGCACCTCGTCTATATGCATATGTGTAATTTGACCTTTTTAAAAAGTTTTTCTGGTTTATAAGGATTATTTTTCAGTCCCTTAAAAAAGCATCTTAACAGAGTTTTACTGTATTTTTAACATTTCGCATTTACTTTGTACAGATAGTACCTACTTAACTTTTTTCTTCTTCCTTCTGAAATGTGAAAAACTACTTATATTTTAATGCTATATTTTTCTATTAACGATGTTAGAACATTCCAACAATAACTTATAGGCTGTTCACGGTAAACTGAGCACTTTTGAAAGCCCTGGTTAAGATTGAACTATGTGCAAGTTGTGTATTCTTCCTCCTTATGTAAAATTAAAATTGCCATGGGGCACATCACTTAATTCATAAATTGATTAAGTGAAACTGTGAAAATTATTAGAAAAGTAAACATTGTAGAAATATGCTCATTTTTACACTTTGATTAATTTAAAAAAAAAAAACAGGAAGCAAAATAATTAATTTGAGTTATCACAAATAGTTACCTAACAATTTTTATTTAAAGTTGCCAGTTTTACTGGGAGCATATCACTCATTGCGCTCGTTTAAATATATCCAGGTAGAAGCAGTGACTCTTTTCCAAAGTTGATTTCAAAAACGCTCACTTTATCATGAACAGACTTTAATTCAAGAAAATATACAATCTGCCCAAAGAGAAACCTTAAAAAGAATCTTGTCTATTCATTTTTAGGTAAAATAATTAGGGCCTATATAGTTAAAATATTCAAGAAATTAAATTAGATAAAAATTACATTTCTTTTGTTTGTGTGAAAGGGCCTTTATGAATAAAACACAAACCACAATCTGTAAATCATCAGTTTCAACTTTTAGCAGAAACGAACCTCAATTTTACTGATTTTATCGGCTTGACTTAATTTGTTGCAGAATGTGTCAACTTTGATTCGAAAGGACTTCTCCGCAGAGAAGTGGAGCTGGAATTGCTCCGCCGGCAGCACTCGCAGCTTCCTGTGCAGCTCTTCCTCTGTCTTGGCCTGGGCCCACAGTTCGACACAGCAGTGTAGACTCACCGATCTGCTGGCTATCTGCGTTGCTGCGTGCTCGCTCGGCAGTTCGATGACCCAGAATGGCTGAAACAAAACTTTCCCATCAGCGACGACAAAATATACTTCTATAGGATATTCACAGTTAATTGAGTGCTTTTCAAATCAACCTTTGAAAAATGTCATAGGCTATATTTTAATTAATCATTGCATGAGTAAAGTGATTAGGTCTATGGCAATGTTAATTTTACAGAATAAACAATGTGCTTACAAGGAGATCTTCAGCAAGGCTTTCAAAAGTGCTCAGCCCACAGTAGGCAACAGCATTTAGTCTGATTACACAACAATATTTGAAAAGCATCAAAATAACAGCATGTGAAACATTAATGAAATATAAGCATGCCTCATGAGGAAAAATAAGTTTTATAACACAGCCTGTCTGCAGAAAATGGCGAATGAGATTGGGTGTTTTTTTTTTTTTTTTTTCACTTCACAGATCACAGATGTATAAATAAAGCACACAGCAATGGCAGAATACAAAATGAGGAAAGTAGAACGTAAGCAGGGCTTTTAAAAGCACTTGATTAATCACACGTAGCCTATAATAAAGCATATTCATAAAATCTAATAATTAAAAGTTACAGTGTCTTTCTTAATGCTGAAATTACTTTTACAAACAAAGTGGCTAAATTGTTGGTCAATTTCAAATCCAGATAAAGTAACTAGTTTTGTTATAATAATTATAATAATAATAATAATAATAATAATACAGATAATAATACTTACATGGCTAATCTCCTGGTGAATCCAATTGTATTGAATGTTAAATACAGACAGAAGAGACTCTATTTCCTGGGAAAAAAATACAATCTTACATAATATAGGTCTATTTTGAATGTAATTTTGGTCAGGTGGTCCTCTTTAATTACAATATTATAATTGTATAAAAATTGAGTAATTGACAAAGTTTTCAGTTCCAACTTATAGATTTGTTGTAACTGGTTAAACATTTATTAATGATTAAAATGTTTTTGACTATTTTTGTGAACCATTATAAGCTTAGTTGATTAATCCAATGCCTTAACATGTTTCAAAAAATTAAACGAATAAAAATACGATTTTTTTCTGCTAATAATATCAAACGACTTTACATTAGAATTATCTGCTAGCTATGCCATTAACCTTATTTAAGTTTTTTACAATTTGAAAACACCCCTTGGGAACGAATATGCGTCTTTCATTACCCCAATCCTTTTTTTTTTATAAGTTATATATTGTTTTGAGACTATGAAGGTACCGCGTAAATTCTTAATTCGCCCAGAATTTAAAGTTCTATGTTCTACGCGCCAAAATTAAGACCTCCACAATCTCCGATCAACTCACATCTGCCCATCCTTGGTTTGAGAAATAAACAGTAATGTGAACAAGTGATATATGCGTAGTTTTATTATGGTATTTATATTGTTTCGCTAAACTGTAAGGCATATTTGAGCTCATTCGAATATATATTTTAAAAGTTTTTGCGCTACGCCTCAACAATGTAAAGTAATTACATTTCACTTCGTCAACAAAACATACGTACAGGTAACCTAAACTGTACGTGCTCGTTGGCAAACCACATAAGGTATTTTCTCCAGCACATTTTTTCACCCAATATGTTTGAATTTATAGAAAAGCATTCTAAATAATAATAACAGAATTGAACACCATCCCTCAACTCATGTTTTCCTGAAAATTGTTGTTGTTTTTTTATTTCATAGGTAAAAATAACACAAGAGACACCACTCTTCCAACATCTTTGGAGAAACATGTATGAAACCATAGACTAAAGATGAAGTAGACCGTTTGTGAATCATCTGCACATTTACCCAACTTTAACCTACCTCAAAGGAACAGAACTACGATACATTGTTAACAGTGATGAATGTGTCCATTTATATCGTAAGTTTTAAATGATAAGCACTATTATACAATTTAAATACATATACCAGTGTTAATTAAATCAATCTGCATTAAAAATTGTTTATAGGAAGTATACATAACATCTTAAAGCATTTGTTACTATCAGTTTTCTAACCTAAAATCCAAACCCTGCCGTTTTCACTAGATATGTTGGTAGAGAAACACTTAAATTAAATGTTGGGACACGGAGATTGGTTGGGTGCAACCAGCGAGATCGGCCCATAGAATTTCTTCAGTTTGCTGTAGCAAGTAAAGGGGATGATTGAAGTGGTCGTTGGGAAAAGCAACGGAAACACGGGAATAATGGAACAGTGTTAGTTTGTGAACTATATAACTTATTTATCTATGAAGCGAGGCACTGATGATGCTAAGAAATATTATAGAGACTCTCATATTTGCTGACAACTTGTTCCGTGGAGCATCTAAACCCGTTCTAGTGAGTATTGGACATCGAAATTTAGTTATTGTATGACCGTGAAAGATAATCTCTCACAACTCTGCGCCATGTGATAGTGGAGGACAAATTTTCAGTGTGTGTGCTAGGCGTAAAAGAATTTGTAGAACTTTTGAGAAATAGTGTACATCCCGATTCCCGTGTATTTACACACAAGTTATGACGTCACAAAAATGGCGTCGATGATGTAATATGTTTTTACTGTTAACCAAGGCGGCCAACTTAATGAGAAGTCACTGCGGGATTATCTTGTGGAAGTGGGAGGGGGGGGGGGGGTTGAGGGTTGTGTTTGTGCTGAAATTAGGAAAGAAACGTAAGTCACTGAAGTAATCATTTATTTTTAAAATCATATTTCTCACATGAGTGGCATTTGGTTTATAATTTCTTTAAAGTTTTCACAACTGCGCATATTAAATTTTACATTTAGCAGTGCACGTAGCATTTCAACTTTAAGTAACAATTTTTCCAATGTCCACATGGTATTCATCAACTTAAATACTCGTTCGGTAGGTGCGTTGGTCTCTGGCAAACGGAGATGGTATTGGACGATGGCCAGGCAGTTTTTGTATGGTATTTGCAGTTCATGAAGTTTTCCAAACACCGCTAACCATCGTTTCTCTGTACTGCTCTTCATCTCCTCCCATCTCTTCATAACACTGTGGTCCATGTAATTTGAGACGTAGCTTACTTCGTTGAATAAGCTATCTTGTACTAATGTTGTAGCCATCGTAGGCATTTGCACCATTAACTGTTGGTAAGTTTGCTCTAAGTCAGCCCATTTCAGTCTTTGTTTTAACTGAATCCAATTATATGTTTGGAATTCATTGTACTGATGAATGTACTTTTGTAGGTACTGGATGCGGTAATTCTTAAGAATAGGAGGCCCTTTTAAAAAAAAAACTTGAAAAGTAGTATAATTCCACTCTACTAATTACACAGAACTCAAATTTACTAGGGGCATCAACATTTGACCAATAGAAACCGCAAAAACGATAGTGGGGAGGGCTATGAAGATGAATGAAATTGTGGGGTAAAATGGATGAAAATATGTCAATAATGTAATATTTATTCATGAAAATACATTAAGTTGCAAACAAACTGAACCAAACATTAAGTAAATAGACAATTTACCAATACAAGCTACAAATACAATAGTTGGTAGGGCTATGAAGATCTGGGAAGTTGAGGGATAAAAAATGAAATAAAATATGTACATTTTCATTATAAACTTTTCCTCTTCAATTTTCCTCCAGTTCAGAACCCTCCCCGCTAGTGTATTTCCAAATAGTATTGGTAACATTGTCAATTTATGTAATGTTCAGTTCAATCTTTTTGCAATTAAACACATTTTCATTAGACAATATTACAAAACGTACAAAAATAAGTTAAGTTACAAAACACACATACATTATTTCTCAGTACAAATAGGCTACACATGGCAATCATTTATGGGGAAACTCCAAGCTTCGCTGATGGGTGACAATTTGCGTCACCACCTAAAATAAATTGCAGACGCATCTTGAATCACTGTTTTGGGGATTTACTCCCCTGCTGGCGCTTTGACTCTGGCTGAATGCATAATGTTTGGTTGCACTTGTACATAAATTTCCTGGGCTACGCTTGAAAATCATTTGTGGGGAAACTAAACTTCGCTGATACGTAATTCTTAAGAATATGGGCTTTTTCAAAAATGGGAAAAATAATACCTGGATGTGTTAGATATGATTATTTGTAATCATAATTACTAGGAAGTTTGGAGGGGCTTAAAGTACTTTTCTGTAAAAAAAAATATATAATATGATAAGGAGGAGGGTGATTAAGATTGCTGCATTTTTGCTATAAAATACGTAGAATATATTTATATAGGGTCACTGAATTGATTTACATGTAAGAATCCCATTTGTAATGAATATTTAATGCGTAAAATGTAATTTACGTGGTATATTTATAGCGCGGCTCTGAGGTTTATACAGGTAAACGACTCAGTTATGGAATTGTGTCAGGACATTATGTGAGTCTGGTGAATTACTCAAGGCAATTCCCCAAACAAGTGATTCACGGCGTGCCCAAAAAATGTTTTTCGGTAGTGAAGCGAAGCATCACGCATCAGCGAAGCTTGGAGTTTCCCCATAAATTATTGTCATGTGTAGCCTATTTGCACTGAGAAATAATGTATGTGTGTTTTGTAACTTAACTTATTTTTGTACGTTTTGTAATATTGTGTAATGGAAATGTGTTTAATTGCAAAAAAATTATTGAACTGAACATGACCTAAATTGACAATGTTACCAATACTATTTAGGGGTGTATACAAGATCATGATATCAAACATTTGTTTATAAGTGTGACAAAGTTAATGATTCAGGACCTTGAACGTCAGGTTGATTAGGTTGGTAATAGATTAAATGAGTGAAGCAATAAAATGCAACAACTTAGGAGTTATTTTTTCGAGAGTGGCATGACTGTATAAACATGCGGAATATAATAAATGTTAGAGAAAATGTAACAAGTGAGTTTATAGTATGAGTGTAGTTTAATGCATAGAATACGGAGGAAGTTAACAACAGTAATTTGCCGGTTCGGATGTGTCAGATTTAGGAGTGAATTATTGCCTGTTTTATAGCGAATAATACTGTTTGAAGTGTTTGTTGAACTAAGAGTGTATATATGGTGTTATTCAGGAGATAATTATTTAATACGGAGCTAAAATAGAAATATGTGGTGCATCATGGTGTTTTCGAATGAAAATTATACATGTACCATTGTGCAGACGATATGTTACACGTCTGACAATGAAAATGAGCGTGGTATTTCATGTTGGGAGAAAATGTATATGTTTGGTAAAGGAAAGTGTTGATACATTTGGGTAGAAATGTGTGTTTCCAGTGTAATAACGAGTTTTGTAGTTAGGTAATGTTAGGTCAGGATTCTGTAGCAGGTACCTAGTCTTTACCATTCGTAATTAATTATTGGATATGTTAGATGTTTGTAGTGACATGTAGCAATATGTTGTAGGGAGGCCCTGTTAGGATAGGGTAGGCCTAGTATATTTAGGCAGTATTCGATGAAGTGAAATGTATAATATAGCAGAAATATGCACCCATTACAGTGATTCATCCATACGCAACCCGTTATAAACAAGGTGTGGCTGAACAACCGAAAAGTATGATTTGTCGTTTAGATACACATTATTTTAGGCGCCAAGTTAGTAAATAATGGACTATTTTTGTTTTAAATATGCATCCATTACAGTTATTCGCCGACACACAACCTGTGATAAACAAGGTGAGGTTGATTTACTGAAAAATTCGTTGTTTACAAATATCAAACGTTAGTTTAGGCGGCATAAAGAAACTAATGTCCTGCAATTTCCCATAATTCATCTTATGTCACCGACATGGATGTGTAGTGTATGAAAAAATAACATAGTGTTATACATCACCTCTTATATAAACACCGTCTCTGAATAGGGCTCTGTATCATCTACGATATGTATATTATTCTACTAGTAACAGTATGTTTTGTCCTCTCGCCTATATAGACCAGGTAAGCCTTGAATAATTCACCAGAATTACATAGGAGAGAGGGGTAGTTGTGGACAGTTCAAATTTCCCGCCTTTTTTTTCATTTATTGGTGCTTCAGCTTCTACAAACAATTGGCAACATTGTTCTCTATGTTTAGATGAAGTTTCAACCTACTGAGATACATTGGTTGTTTTCTAGCTGAACAATTAGTTTTGTTCATGAAAGGTAACTTTTCAGAATTTTTTTATTTTGAGAAATTGTAGTTATTTAATGCATTAAGGTCTGCAAAGATTTGCCTGGAAAAAAAGTGTAATTTTAGCTAACTGTGAACATAAATAAAGAAATCTTAATCTTATTCTAAATGCACTGTTATTGTTAATGTTTGATTAATGTGGTGCTGAGGAACATGTGTACTGTGCTTGTGGGGTAGATGTGGATGCTGTCCACATGTGCCCCTCACGATTAACTAATAACTTTGAAGTTATGTAGCCTTTTCAAAACAATTTGGCATTGTTTATTAGGGGTTATTTTATAGTAGGCTAAGTACTATTTATTGTTTTTCAGGGAATAAGAATGGTACGGACATATAAACGGATAACTACCTGTGCAGAAATTCCTGAAGATGATGTATCCAAAGCAATTGAGGATATGTTAGGTGGTGATTCTATCAGATAAGCAGCAGTAAAGTATGGTCTAAAATAATCAATGCTACATAAAAAAAGACTGTTCAAAAAGAAAGCATCTAGTGAAGATAGTGAAACTTGTGTTGGTGTGGGCCTACCAGGAACTACTTTTTGGAGAAGTGAAGAGTACTCCTATGTACAAGGAGGCCTTTGTTATTGTACGAAGGTAAAGGGTGTGTGGTGTAAGTTAGGCTACTTAAGAAAGTGTGTGTATGCGTAGGTATTTGGTGTATTTTATAAGGGAGAGTAGTTTTAAGTTAGTTAAATTATCTTTAAAAACAGAAAGGGAAAAAATGGTAGGGAGGTGTAAGTGCAGGGGCTGTGGTAAGGTGTGGAGAAGGTTAGATAGTGGTGTGCAGTGTGGCGGCTGGTACCATGTTGGCTGTATAGGGATCAGGGGGAGGAGAACTGGGATCACTACAGGAACATGAGTGGATGAGTGAGGAATGTGCTGAGGGAAAGGGTTTAGTGGCGGTGGTAGGGAACAAATTAACGGTAGAGAAGGAAACACAAATAAGTGGAGAAGGTGGAAACTGGATTTGGAATATGCTGAGGGGAAGCTTTGTAGAGGGTGTGCCAGTGCCGATGGAAGTGGCTAAGGAGGAGAGGTGGAAAGGGGAGATGGTTGCTTTTATGAGCAGGAAAGCGAGGGAAATGATGCATAGGATTGAGAGGACGGAGGAAAAGGTCAGGAATGAGATAGGTAAGAGTAGAATAGTAGAATAGAAATAAGGGTGGATAAGTTAGAGAAGTTGGAAAATGTAAAGGGGGTGCTAAGGAAAATGAAAGCTAGTCCACAGGAGGAAAAGCTGAGTAGAGAGGAAGAGTTAGGCAGAATGCAAGTAGGGCTGCAGGAGGAACGGCAGAGAGAGAGGTGGTAAGATTAAGGAGGAGGATGGAGGAGTTGGAGGCAGTGGAAAGGGATAAGGCAGTAGGTGACATAAGACAGAAAATAAGGTTAGAGGAGCAAGAAATAGTAGCAAGGGATAAGGTGATAGTAGTAGGCAGTAAGCAATCAGGAATAGAGGAACGGGAAACAGAATGCAGGGAACAGGCAATGGTAGAAGGTAGGAAGCAGTATGCTGAGGCTTGCAAGTGTGGGATTAGCGAAAACCAGCAAGCAGGACAAAGTGGACAGTTCAGGACCAGAGGGGAAAGATGAGGGCTGGTCAAAGGGAGGGAAACAAGGGTGCTGCAGGAGGCCAGAGACAGGGATCAGGTAAGAGACGAAGTAGACAAGGGTAGACAGGTGGGTGGAGGAGCCACAAAGCAGGAACAGGTTGTAGGAAAGGAGCCAGAGGTAGTTTTTCTAGGCAGCTCTATTGTAAAGGAGGTGGAGTTGAGGGAAATCAGGAAAGAAATTACGTATGACGCAGCATTTGGGGTAGGGGGGAATACCAGGGATTTGGAGGAAAGGGTTAGTAGTATGAGAGGTAGCAGGGTGGCAACGGTTGTTCTAATTCATGTAGGGGGAAATGACCTGGCTCGAAGGGAGGTGGGGCAGGAAGTAAAGCGGGACCTCAGGGGATTGCTGCGGAAAGTGCGGGAGAAGTTCTCTGGAGCTAGGGAAGTAGTCAGTGGTGTGCTGGTTAGGAAAGGAGTATCCTATAGGAAGGAAGTGGCTGCGAGTAAGGTATATGAGAGGGTGTGTAGGGATTTGGGGGCTACATTTTTAGATAGTAGGAAATGGGTAGGCTGAGAAAGTGTAGGGAGAGACCAGGTTCTCCTGACAGAGCAGGGAAAGAGGATTCTAGGTGATCTGCTAGGTAGAGAAGTAGCAGGCTGCATGGAGAGGGTCAGGGCAGAGCTGCAGTTGTTGAACTAGCAATCAGTTAGAAGCAAGGAAACGGAAGGGGAGAGAAATGGAGATGATAGCATTGATGAGGCAGCAGGGGTGGAGATAGGAGGTAAGCAATGTAGGATGATAAAGCAGAGTACTAGTATAAAGATAATGGTGGTGAACTGTAGGAGTGTGTACAAGCTGGAGGGCTTCTGGGGAAAGGTTGAAGGATATGGGGCGGACATAGTGATAGCTGTGAAGACTTGGCTGACAGAGGAAGTACTGGACATTGAATGTAGGCAGAATAAGTTCACCATCTTCAGAAGAGACAGGGATGGGAGAGGAGGAGGAATAATGGTTTGTGTAAGGAAAGGGCTAAAAGAGGCGGTATAATGGGTTAGTGAGGATGTCAAGGTAATGGAAATTAAATTGAGTGGTGGTAGTAATAGGAAAATTACTTTGCTGGCAACGTATAAACCACAAGGACAAGGATGGCAGGCAATTGAGATGATCAAGGAGAGGGTCGGTAGACTAAAGGACAGGCAGTGGGTTGTCGTAGCAGAGGATTTGAATATGCCAGGTGTGAAATGGAAAGAGGGTGCAGAAGAAATGGGTAGCATGATGCAGAGAATGGCAGCACAGTTAGTCAACAGAGGATTAGTCCAGGTAGTAGAAACACCTACGAGATGGAATGAGGAGGGTGTTGGGTCAGTGCTGGATGTGGTGTTGGTCAGACTTGGGAATGCTGTACTTGGTGCAACATTGGATGGTATAAGCGACCATCATATACCGGTTGTGGAAATTGGGATTGGCAGGACGAGGGAAGAGCAAACGGCAGAAAGGTTGGTGTGGCAGTATGGGAGAGGAGACAAGAAGGGGGCAGAAATCTTCCTGAGAGAGAGGTTTAAAAAGTGGTCCATGGAGGAGGGTATAAAGGGGTTGTGGAGGGAGTTTAGAGGATTAATGGAGGTTATGTTAGAGAAATTTGTGCCAATGAAAAGGTTATGGACTGGGGGAGATCCGCCATATTATGGACAGGAGATTTTGAAAATGAAGAGGAAGTGCAGAAAATTACATGCCAAGTGGAGAAATGAAGGGGTGATAAAATCTAAAGAAATGATGAAACAAATGGGTAGGGAGCTTGAAAGGAAGATCAAACAAGCAAAGAATGTATTTCTGGGGAACATGGTGGAATAAGGAAAAGGCAAGGAATGGAGGAAACTGTTTAGGTATGTTAGGAGGTTAATGGGAGGAGAGGAAGGGATCCCTCTGCTAACAGGGAGGAATGGTAGGCATGCGTCAAATGACCAAGAAAAATCGGAGATGCTGCAAGGACAGTACTTGTCAGTGTTTGAGGCAAAGGAGGATTGGAATAGGGGGACAAACAGGGTTCGGGGGGTGTTTAGTAATTTTAAGGTGAGGGAGTGGGAGATAGAAAAGGTAATTAGGGGTTTGGAGAGCAGTAAGGCAGGGGGTCCAGATGGGATAGGAAACTCAGCACTAAAGTTTGGTGGCAGGGAGTTGGTGAAATATGTAGAGGTGCTGTTTAAAAAGTCCTTAGGAGAGGGAACGTTACCACAAGAGTGGAAGGATGCTATGGTGGTACCTATACACAAGCAGGGGGAGGATAGGGGGAGGCCTGGCAGCTACAGACCAGTGAGTCTCATATCAAGTACAGGAAAAGTAATGGAGAGGCTGGTGGTGCAGTATGTGGTGAGTGTTATGAACAATAGGAATTGGTTGGAGGAGTCCCAGCATGGTTTCAGGAGGGGTTACTCATGTGAGACTCAGCTCGCTGGGTTATTAGAAGATCTGGTGCAGGTAGTTGATGAGGGGAAGCAGGTGGATGCCTGCTTCATAGATTTTGAGAAGGCATTTGATAAGGTGCCCCATGGGACATTGAGGAAGAAAGTGGAGGCGCTGATACCGGACAGGAGGGTAGTGAAATGGATAGGGGACTTTGTCAGGGGGCAAAGGCAGAGCGTGAAAGTGAGGGAGGCAATATCGGAAGAAGAGGAGGTTATGTCATGTGTACCACAGGGAAGCGTGCTGGGTCCTTTGTTATTTACCATAATGGTAAATGACATGGGTTTGGGGATTAGGGGAAAATAAAATTGTTTGCAGACAATTGTGTTGTGTATACTGAAGTGGGAGAGGAAGACGGAAATTTGCAGGGGGACATTTATAAGATATGGTTCTGGACCAGTAAAAATAAAATGAAGATAAATGTAAGAGAAACTTAAGATAATAGAGGTTTCACAAGAAGAAGTTGATAAGGCCAGGGAATATGTAACAGGTAGGGAGGGTGGGCAAAGGGGAAGAGTGAGAAGAGCAGCGTGAGTAGAAGATAAGTTCTAGGCATGTACTGCAGGCAGACCTCAGATGGGAAAAACAGGTAATGAGAGGGTGGTTGCAAATGGAAGGGTGCTGAAGGAGATCAGCTGTGAGGTGAAGGGGAGGCGTATGGCACAATGGTACAGCCAATGTTGGAATATGCTACAGCAGTATGGACCCGTAATGAGGGTGGAGGTGCTAGAACTGGAAAGGGCAGAGAAGGAAGGTGGAGATGCAGGGCAGAATGATGAAAGGGAGAGGGAACTATAGGGCCATCAGTGATGATGAAGAAATGCGGTGAGCTATTGAGGGACAGGAGGAAAGTTGAAAGCTGTCAGGATGTACAGGATGGGGAGGGTACACTGCAAGCTAGTAGGGGTATTTAGAGAAAGGAAGAACAGTGAGAGCTTGAGGGTGTGGAGGAGAACGGAGCGGGGTAGGCAGTCCATGCTTGTGAGGTCTGTGAGGGAGTGGAATGTGTTGAGGAAGGAATTGGTATCTCTGAGTGAGTGGAATGTGTTGAGGAAGGAATTGGTATCTGTGAGTTGGGTTGGTAAGTTCAGGAAGGGAGTGGAAAAGGAGTTGGTTGGGTGAAGGAGAGGTGTGTGAGCTCGCCACCGGGCGGTAGCCTAATTCCGAGTGTATGTATGTATGAAACAATTCAAAATACACAAGCAGACAAATTTTTACAAAAGAAGAAGGAGCTTTGTTAGAAGAGTATCTCATTGATTCTTCTAAACTGCAGTTTGGTCTTACATATCTTCAAATCAGAGAATTTGCCTATTCTTATGCTCTTAAGCTAAGTTGTCCTGTGCCAAACAACTGGACACCACACAAAATGGCTGGGACTGATAGGATGATATTATTTATGAAATGTCATCCTGCTTTGTCACATCACAAACCAGAGTCGACAAGCATTGCTAGAAATATCATTTTCAATCGACATAATGTTGGTTCTTTTTTTGACAATTTAGATAAGGTACTTGCCAAACTTAAATTTAGTAGCAGCAGGATCATGAATGTCGATGAAAGTGGAATCAGCACTATCGTACACACCTCCAAAAGTTGTTGCACCAACTGGCTACAAGCGAGCAAACTGTCTGGTGAAAGGAGTGAACAAGTGACTTTTGTGGGAATAGGTTCAGCAGTAGGTGAAGCTTACCCTCCAGTGTACATCTTTCCTAGAGTTTGTTTCAAGGATGTATTCCTAACGGGAGCCGCTCCAGGTAGCTTGGACTCAGGTATTCAAAATGGCTGGATGTCAAGTGGTTGTTTTTTTCAGGTAATGCAACATATTCAAAAGGCCATAGCAGCTTGTAAAGAAAATCCCATCCTAGTTCTGCTTGACAACCGTGACTCTCACACAAGTCTTGGTTTAGTTTAATTCTGTAGAGAGAATGGAATAGTTCTAGGTATTAACATTTCCTCCACATTGTACCCACAGAATCCAGCTACTTGATATATCTGTTTTTGGGCTTTTTAAATCAAGTTACAAAACAGCCTTCAATTCCTGGATGACTTCTCATCCAGGAAAGGCTATTACCATTTAGTACATAGGCTATTTGAGTGCTAAACCCTTTGTGGAATCAGTTACTCCAAATAACATATGTGCCGGTTTTGAAAAGTCAAGAATCTTTCCTTTGAATAGAGAAGTTGTTACAGATGAAGATTTTATGCCTTCTAATGTCACAGAGATACGTGTGCCATCTGGTGATCGTAATTTGGAAATATCAACCATCAATATGCCTAGTGGTAAGTCTACTTGTACTTCAGATCTGGAAATGGCTTGTGATCTTGCTTCAGTTGAGTCAGCCACTCGTTCTTCTTCAAGTATGAGACTTTCTTGTGATCCTTCTTTAGTTAATTCAAGCACAGTGAATAGGCCTAATTGTTCGCATTTGGACAGTGTCAGGCCTATTGATGGTGTAAGAGCTACCCAGTTGTCCACTTTAAATCTGGGGTGTAAAATATCATATTATGCTTCAACAGCATCAAACCATGAGATTTGTAGGCCTCCTCTTCCCCAGCTAAACAACAGAACTAGGTCTATACAAGCATTATCACCAGAATTGGTAAGTCCATTTCCAAGAGCAGATAGGCTGAAACCAAAAAGCTCGAAAAGTAAAAGGACGTCCACAATAATTCACCCAGCAATAGACTTTTGCTGATAGCTAAACAAAATGAAGATGACCTGACTGACTGAAAATGAAAGTGCCAGTGATATAAAAGTGAATGACTATGTTCTAGTAAAATTTGAGTCTAAAAAAATGTTTAAACATTATGTTGGTCAAATTGATGACAAACTTGGTGAACAAAGTTTTGAAATCAACTTTTTAAAACTAAAAAGCAAAGGAAAATTTGTTTTCCCTGATGGTGACAAAAGTGAAGTTCTCCTAATGGATGTCGTCATGAAATTGCCAAAGCTGAGTATGGGTTTAATTAGTGGCACAGTGCATGCAAATGGCTTTCTGGCATTTCCTATTGACTTTGAAAGCTACAATATAGGTTAAGAACAAAATCTAAAAAAAAATAACAGTTTACTTTTATTTATATTTGTGCAATGGTTTTCATGAACAGAAAACATTTAACTTCTCCGTTTGGAATATATTTACATATTTGAATTATATTTATGACATAGTATGTATGCTCAATTGTAAAACAATTTATTTTTCATAATTTTCTGGGTAACTTAATTTTTTTTAATTTGGAGTTACAATCATGTTAAAGCAGTGTCCACATCAACCCCACTGTAAAAAGCATGTTTGTTCACAAGTGCCCCATCATGGGGTAGATGTGGACAAAATAATTGATTTTATAAAATTATTTCTTTGTGACAAATTATTTGCCTTATGTGAAATCTATATAGCTGAAAACCCAGGTGACACACTAATAGTGGAAGCCAATGCAACCAAAACAATATTATGCAGAGTATGAAAATTTTTAATAACTGTCCACATGTACCCCCTCTCCGCTACTGTTCCGACACTACTCCATACCTGTGTTATTTACTTCTATAACCTCAGTGCCGTGCTATAAATATACCCTATAAATTACATTTCACTGATTAAATATTTGTTGCAAATAGTATTCTTACATGTAAAACAATTCAGCAACCCGATAAAAATATATTATACATAAATTATACGTATTTTATATCATAAATACAGCAATGTTGATAATCCTCTTCCCTATCAAATTTTACTAAAGCTACCAAAATTCCTAATAAGCATATCTAACATATCCAGGTATTATTTTTCCGATTTTCGAAAAAGCCCCTATTCTTAAGAATTACCGGACATTTTTCTTGGTGTAAAAAGTAAGATTTCAACGGTGAATACATTTGCAAGATTCTCTCAACTGCAGGCAAAAGTGCGAGCCATCTTGTTTTACTGTATCCCAACATTCTTGTTATTACATCTCTTCCTTCTTAGCAAAAATCTTTGAGAGCTTCTACACGCACTGTGTATACATAAAAGTACAAATAAATCT
Organism: Dryococelus australis; assembly: GCA_029891345.1. Classification (NCBI taxonomy): domain Eukaryota; kingdom Metazoa; phylum Arthropoda; class Insecta; order Phasmatodea; family Phasmatidae; genus Dryococelus; species Dryococelus australis. The sequence continues at coordinate 28,514,445 of CM057007.1, read as the reverse complement.
TCGTAACTATATGTTCAACGTCCACTGGTAACGGATCTGCTACTGTTTGAATAGCGTTGTGTGCGATATGCACTGTGCTGCCCACACCAACTATTTTTCTTCCTAAGCCCTTTTGAAGTTTGAAGAAAAAGTTACTTTGTCCTTCACATTGAACGCAGCCAAAATTTGTATTGGCATTATCTGCACAAAATCTAATCACTTTCTCTTTAAGGTTGTGCTTTTCCAGAATGTCCATTAAAGAATCATATATAATGACTGCGATTTCACCAGGTGCATTCAGGAGATCAAATATTTTGACGTTAATTCCTGTTGTAGGGTGAAAGTATCGCACTAGCGTTGGAAATATTTAAAAGTTTTAATGGTTTGAAGCATCTGTAAATATACAGATTAATGGGACATCATTCAGTTCTGTCATATGACTATCTGAAGAATACGGCACAATCACATTCTTTACAGTAGCCTCACACGTAGTTTACCCGTAGCAAAACTTATTTTCAAAAACTTTATGAATTAATTTAAAACATTGATCGAAAACTTTGATTGTGATGTACTGTATGGAAAGCCCACTCACCTTCGTCTCTTGCAAGCTCTGTTTCTTTATCGTCGTATTTTTCTTGGCGGAAGTAAGTTGACAGTGGTGATGACGTACTTGCGGTGGTCAGCACGTTTTTATGCTTGTCAGATGTTAAATGCCTTTGTATAACATGTTTGCCGCCGTGAGCAACGGAAAATATCACATTGCACATATTGCATTCTACTGCAGAAGGTGATAAACACTTTTGCAAAAAAAAAAAAAAAAAAAAAAAAAAGGGAACTCTTTTTGCAAGTCCTCCATGAATTTTCAACTTCACTTTTTCGTGGTTAACGGCATTGCTAATTAAAACAAAGAAATGCTCTAGCGAAACTGAGCACCATAGACACAAACAATTCTGTGTCACCGCGTGCACTAAACAATTGCCACTACTGGTGCTTTTTGACCTTGACTAATAGTCCTAATCTAGGTTAGACTACGAAAAGTAAACATTGCTAGATGTTCCAAAAAATTACTCTTACGCATGCACATAAGTCAGGCGTCAGACGTTCAACTTTTACGCATGTGCAGTAGTCAGGCGTCGAAGCAGTTCCAGAGAATGACTTTTATGCATACGCAATAGTAAGGCGTCGAAGCAGTTCTAAAAATAGCAGTTTAAACTGTGGAACATTTTATTTGTGTAACGTGTTACCAAATTTTAACAGTTTTTTATAACTGTTACACATTAAATATCACCCATCTCTAGTGCACGTAGACTAGGAATTTAGCAATTATAGGAATGTGGGACATGCGGGATGCATTAGGCATTTTGCAGGACTGTTTTATTAATTATTCCAATGCGGGATTACAACTGCCATTGCGGGACGGTCTCGCAGAATCCGGGATGGTTGGCATCCTTACTATTGCCCCATCCCTGTCACTATGACATTCTAATGGGGCATCCACGTGAATGTGGGTGTTTTCGGGCAGGGACAATTTCAGCATTTATATGCGTCTATATCGGGAAGTACACTAGAGCCCATCCACTCTAGTGTACTACCAGATTCCATGTATGTTATCAAATAGTACACTTGAGCCCGTCTGCTCAAGTGTAGCTACTACGCGATTCCACATTTGGTATCAGATAGTACACCTGAGCCCATTGAGTTACCCTTGTCCCTTAAGGACTCGGGTACGTCCTAACTACCTCACTCGCAATTAGCCCCTCCGAAAAATTACCATTCTTCAAAGAACAAGAAGTTCTCTTCTTCAAAGACCCCTTGTTGCTGTTCAACCCTGTGAATACATTTAGACAAAATACATAAATTTTAAGGCACAGTGTGAAATTGCATTCATTACTTTGTGTGATAATTTTGAATTAAGTGTATGCAGGGTTAGCGGCACTACTAATAGGCATTCAGTGGAAATTACATAACTGTTAATGTATTACCAAACACTGGGAATATTATTTGTACAGTAGGCTACCTCTACTTCACTTGAATAAATGGTAAACATTGGCCTTAATCACGTGGAATTTAATATATGTCACTATAAAAAAATTAACAAATCACGCACTAGTGCCGAAAGCCAAAACTTGATATTAAAAGACTGTTAAAATACATAATTCACACGCATAAAAAGTAGTTGCCGGTCGTAGGCAGCGCAAGTGAACCTTCTCGGTCAAAATCAAGTAACATTTCTGATGTTAACGCCCACAATGTTCTCAGGCAATACATTTGTTGACAGAGTACCTTATTTTCAGCTGGCCGATGAAACCCTGTATGTAAACCTCCTGGCATACACATGAAACGAACGGCATCCTTAGCCGCTGCAGTTCCGTCAGGCCTTCCAGCCTGCTGTATAACTCCAACCAAATGGGACCATTTGCGTGGCTGACGACGAACACACGCCACTCTGTGTTTCGAAGTAAATTCCCCAAAAAACTTAGCACGTTTATGCAGACACATAAATTATGTGCCTTCGTTCCCTTAGCTTCAACTCACTCACGCACACATAGCAGGTACGAACGTGACGTGATAATTCAAACATTTATTGTAACTAATGCTGCGGAAAAGTGCACAAGAATTACTACAAAGTCAGCGGAGGCTACCCTTTGACATATGGTGTGATAACGTAACAAACTCATGCTCAACAACACACCCACGTCTTTAGCACCGTTCCGTAACCCGCAACCGCCGAACCACAGTTACGCGGCGGACACATTGTACTATCGCGTTCCACTCTACCATGTGCATCATAACAGCTGATTTCATGAGCACACCATGCTATACCTTTGCAAGTCAGTCAACACCTTCTGACCACAACCTAGTCCAAGGCCAAGCCATTAACCACACGCTACTCGCGGCAACCACGCAAAAGACACGCTAAAAGGCAAAGAGTATCTATTGTCATGCTCAGCTAGACAGAGTATGATCACAAAGTACATATGTTAATATAAAAAGTAGCTGAGAAACAAAACCAATAAATATTACGTGACAGCGTTCATAAAATATTAGGCCATAGTAAAATATATTACCATAGTAAAAGTGTTATAAAATGTGGATTAAAATTGCAAATAGCTTAGTAAGAACTCTAACTCGCGCACACATGGCTACCAACTTTTGACAAATATAACTAAATTCAAACTCGTGACGAAGCAGTTGTCACGCCAATCCCTCAAGTGTACTACCTGACTCCACATTGGTATCTGATAGTACACTTAAGCCTATCTGCCCAAGTTTACAAAACAATACCACAAAGGGATCAACTTAATTTTCTATTTTGCCACCTAAACTAACGTATGATTGTTCTAAACAACAAATCAAATTTTTTGTTGATCAGCCACACTACTGTATCACATGTCGTCTGTGGCTGACTTACTATATTTGTTGCATATTTCAAATAAACATGGTTAAATTACAAATTTTCCACCTAAACTAACAATCTCTGTTAAACTACGAATCACAATTGTCGGTACTGTGTCCACGCCTTGTTTATCATGGTACATGTTTGCATCAATCACTGTCATGGATGCATATTTCAAACAAACTCATTCTACTTAATACTCCTTTTGTTACTCATTATCTGCTACATAATCCTGACCTAACATTACTTCCCTCCTACAAAACTGTTTATTACATCCTATACACACACATCTATTAAAATATCTACATACTTACCTTTAGCAAACACATGTAATGCCACTTTTCCTCATTACTGATTCTGAACACATCATGTCGTAGGCCTACATGATTAATCATGACACATTTGTGTATCCAACCTGTCGAAACACCACAGATACTCAAATTACCGCACACATATCATATATTAACATTTCCTATTTACATAATGGCACAGAAACAAATACTCGTAATGTTGCACAGCTATTTCTTGTAACATGCCAAACAGTCCGCTTTGCAATGTAACATGGCTAACAAAACTACAACATTACACGCCTGCCCACTCTCAAATACACCAGTATTAAACTTTTAACAATTCTACCAATAAAACGAAATATAATCCTACAACATACAAAATCAAAATTCTCAGCTTTGGGCTCATTCAATAAATCTGTGATAGGTTAAACATACGAGATACTGTCTGCGGCATGCGGTTTAGGTTGATGCAGTCGGGTGAGACACGAGACGAACAATGACACAAATACTTACTGGTAATTTGGGCGCCAGCGGTGCTTCCCAATCACCGCACAATTAAGACTCAGGGTTCTCAGGGTTGCTGTGGGTTCTGCATGTCCGTATCACCCGTGCGTACTTACAAACACGTAGGTAATACTTAACTTTTTACCAAACATCACTGGAAATAAACACTTAATAAAATATATGTGGCTAGGACATTGTCACTACTGAATAAAAGAGTTAAGTTCACTGTAGACTTGTTGTTATTGTCATTATGCATACACATCAACATGCCAATGATAGTATGATTATCTCGGTCATGACTAGCCAATTCCGCTTGGGTGGCCCCCAATCCGCAATTACTCTAGCGCACGCCTAGATGGATGATCTCACCGAGGTGCATGAAAGCACAGCCTTCACAAGGGAAGAGGGCTGACAGCCGCTAGGGTGAACTGACGGTTTTTCCCTGAAGACTGTGAATTACAAATGAAACCCTTAATATATTTTAACACTTGTGATTACTCGGCATCACTATCGCAAACTCGTCGGGGCTCGCCCTCCAGCACGTGGGTAGTATGGTGACGACCTATACACAGAGCCGGCTAGGATGGGAATAATTGCACCGTACACTAATTACAAAATTAGATAAACCCTTAAATGATACATGAAACAAGATGGGACACGAGATGAATATTCACAGTAAACACACACACACACGTGTGAAAACAAGCTTAGATGGCACGGATGCCGCTGGATGAATTTTGTAGCGGACCATATGGTGCAGGTGAAATTGCAATATATCTGCGTGAAAACGGCAAATTAAATTCAGACAAAAGATTATTCTTGCAGAGAGAATTATTCTCTTTACACTTGAAGTGTTTACAGGCTTGTAACATGTCTGATGGCTGTAAAATGAAACATTACTGTGACCGCGTGGTCAAGTAAAAAAAGCTTCAGTTTACGTGAAAAAAACATTGAACCCTGAATGAAATTGACATAGAACCCTGAAATAAATATTGCATATACATTGTTACATAAATAAGCTCTCAAATGCAACAATGGCGTATACAAAGACTTAGCGTCGGTCGGCCACATAGTTATACGTGATGTTGCCGTAAAATATTCAAACACGAAAATTACCCTCAAATGCATACATAAAAACAAAGCCCTTAAAATTGCGCTTATCAATAATGCAGAAGTTACAATGAAACGTCATAAACATCGTCGGATGGTGCCCGATTCAAATTGCGCGGTTCGTATGACCTCTCGGACATCTTTCTCTTCCTTCTCCTCAATTAAGTTAAAAATGCCACAAGGGCGCAAGAAATTAATGAAGCGGAAGCATAATGCTGGGGAAAATGTCTGGCAAAAACGTTCGCAGGCAAAGGTTAACCAGTAAACTAAATTGACTATGGAAACCTAAATCAGTGAACAAAAGTTGTATTGCGTACGTGACAGTGTCGTACCTCACCAGCTCTCCTAGACAGACTGTCCAGAGATGAGCGTCGCACGTACATACCATGGCCGCCTACGGGATTCACATAAGCGGAAGTACTATGCACACAGAGTAAAACATTTTACTATAGAAAATAAAATGGCATCAATTAAATTAAGTATTGTTTTAAATTTTTCTTATGAATTTCAATACTATTTTAGGGTCTCTTTATGACTGCGTTCATGCCAAAATATTAAGTGTTCTTAATCTCGGCGCCGCAGGCACTTTGAATTTTATAACCAAACAATTTAAAAATAGTAACAAACACTTGAACACATTTTAAGATACATTAAACCTTGCATATACAATAGAACACTTTGTACACTGAAAAATAACATTTATATGAAAGTTAAAAATTATTGGCCTCTTTGTGACACGTGTGTGGTGAGCGCCATCATGGGCTCTAGCGCCGCTGGCTGTTAGCTGGTGTCAAGGTTTAGTCAAAACCTGTGTGGCGTGCGGCTCAGATTTCGTTCACTCCCGTTTAACCACAGACTACAACACATTCCCCTTTATGCTTCTTATATATTTCTATTTGCAACACTCTCTCTTACTTTCCTCGCTTTCCCAATATTACACCTCTTCACACCTGCTTCTACATGTCTTTGAAATTCTTCTTTTCAATCACATACACCACACCTGCACAATATTCACCTATTCCGCCCGTCCATTAAATTTTATAAACTGTTTGAACTTCCAGTCCCACCACTTACTAATATGAAATTTCGCAACTGTTTTATTTTAAGTGTCTGTTCTTCGCAACTTTACTAACCTACTCAACTACACGCCAATGAATATCACTCAATGGCCAACATAACACTCCGCATTCATTCCACAGCCGTGCACTGTCTACAAAGCTAACGTCTTGACGTCATTAACTATGTCATTCTTATAAACAAACCTTGGGAATCGAGCAGTACACTTGACCCGAACTTTTGAAAATTTTGATGTCAATACGTTTTTAAAATCAGTCATATGAGCTATCAGGAGGGAAACTGCGACATAATGTTTGTAGGGTGATCCATTCCATCGCTGTATCTTCATGACCAATGATACAGTTTAAATAAACATGGTGACATTTGATTAAGTATGTGACTACACTGCGAGCATGACCCTGTGTTGCATCATGCATTCACAAGGCTTGGGTGAAGGCCTGTAGTGATTGACAGCGATTTTGGGCTTGGGAAAATATTTCCACACATTATATCTTGCTACTCCATTGTGCTAGTTTGCAGATTTTTGTGATACATGAAAGATCTCATCTAGATCTGTTGCTATAAGCCATAAAAACCAAATATCCATTTTTTACTTTAATTTCATTCCAATATCGCAAAGAAAACATCACCTGCTAGCACAGACGTAAAACACACTGCCGTTTCACCAACACAGCCACACCTTGATGATTTTCCTATCTCTGAGAGTAGACAATTTTGAAAACATACCGAGATGTAAGGTAGTTACGTAATACATCAGATTATTACCCACTAACATGTTCCATAATTATTTTTAGTTGGATGTTTTTGTGTTGAAGACTATTGTGTCTTGTGCTGATAGGTTTGTGTGTTACTTTATAGTCATAAACATGCATGTATGTACCTGTAAGCATACATATTATTTATCATTAAATGATTCACGTAATAAGTAATGTGTTTCCATAAACTAATATTTGAAACTGTGTTAGTTTTAGTATTGAATTATAAACTTTATTTATGACTTATTTATTAATACAGTTTTTTGCCGCCACAACTTAGGACATAACTCAATAGATTGCCCAATAGTTACAGTTGGAATGGATTAATTTTATTGTCTTATGAAAAATTAGTAGATACAGGTAATTAATTACTTTGTATGGACTGTTGTATATATGATTATTATAAAAGAAGTCAAACATACAGTGTCTCAGAACATAACATTACTTTCATTTTGTGGAGTCGAAACGAAAAGCTTATCTCTAAAGTATTTCCGAAATCTAAATTTAGGACAAGAGTGAGTGAGTGAAGAGATTTTGGCGGCTCTTAACAGTGAAGTCTTGAGAGCATATGAGGGTGATTGAAGGATGTAGCTGTGCTGGAATGAAGGGGCGGGGGAAACTGGAGATCCCCGAGAAAACCCGCCGACCAACGGCATCGTCTGGCATGATTCCCACTTGCGAAAATCCGGTGACCCTACCAGGGATTAAACCTGGTTTGCCTTGGTGGGAGGCTAGCGTGCTAATCGCTCAGCCACCGTGACCCCTTTTGGGACAAGAGATGTTAGTTTGTTGGGAATGAAGAAAATGGGTGTTGCAGGTGCAAATATTTTACATATTTTTCCATACCAATTTATAACATAATTAAATATTAATCTAAATGTTTGGTTTGCAGCCATTTGGTGAGGAGGTAGAGAACATTACCTACATGGTAGATGATGTTAAAAATTTTAAATACTTATCTGAAGTACCTTATTTGTTAATTTGCCAAACTGCAGGGGGAAAAAAATTTTAGTGATGCGAAGTAACCCCAGTTTATGTATAGAAAAACATTTAGAAATACGCCTGCTGAATATGTTTTATTCCAAAGTGCATCGTAATTGTTTAAACAGAAGCTAATCCTGAACATGTATATAAAGGCTGTTCATGATAACTTGAGCACTTCTGAAAGCCCTGCTAAGTTTCTACTTTCAGCTCATTGGTTGCATATTTTCCGCTTACCTATCAAAATGAACAGTACCATGTGACTTTCAGCTGGTGTTTGAATCAACTGGCTTGTATAACCACTGCATACTCATTAAATAAACAACAAAAAGTAATATACAGTAATCAGCACTATAAACACATAAATGTTAATTTCAGCAACTAGACCTAATATTGGTTTGTGAATATTGACGTATGTTGAAAAGTGGTGTTATTTTTTTTCTTGTGATAAATGTAATTGTGTGGGCATAGTTTGTCCACTGAAGTGGATGTGTTGATGGTGAAATAGATGAGATCTTTATAAATAATAAGCAGTAGGAATCAATTGCAAAACATTATACTCACTGCAATGCAAATAATACCCTTGTTTGAACTACACAAAACATATCACTTGTGGGTAACCCTCAATAATAATTGTGATAGCTTTCGTAGACCCTAGGGTATGTGGATATCTGTTGTCTATCATAGAATGAAAAGAAATTTAATTTTTATTATTTGTTTTAATTAAACTTGAAAAGAAATCAATATGCAAACGTATATTCAATACTTCAAGACAAATTTATTAAAAACAATGTTCACTTTCTCTCACTTCGGAAAATTTACATTTCCGATAGTTACAGAATCAACATTCTCTCACACAACCACAAAGTTCATTGAGGAAAAAAACATATCTAACTGTATGCTTGGATTACCTGTCAGAAGGCCTTCACTAAAGGCAGAAGCCCTTTTCAACAAATTTATCACAAATAATTTTTGCTAGAATTGTTTTCAATTAATCTTTCATCATATGAAAAGTTAATTCGGTATGTTTAACAAGCATTAACAGTCATTTTACTTGCTGGCACTTTTCCACCAAAATGTTTTACAGACATTACCATACGAGTGCAACTAGACATAGGTCCAACAAAAATCTTGATAAAATTAATTAATCTAGGTCATTCTGGCCTCTTCTTAACTTGCTCACTGCTCTAAACCTCTAAAAGTTACATTTTAACACATTTTAACATTTTCAACAAAAATTGTAGCAACAAAATAAATTTGTCAGAGTAGCTCTCCGAGACACATCCTCTCTTGAGGGGCCTAGTCCAAGAAGAAGGACACCATACAAGCTGGAGACCCATTTCTCAAACTTTTGTTGCATAAAAATTTTACCAATCACGGCCAGCATCCGTTCCATATGGCAATGATGTTTCATCTGTCAAAAATATATGGCCGTAGCCTCCAACCTCTATGTCTTTTTACATCACGCGTCTCCCTGGCTGCCTGCATCAGCTAATCTTTGACAAGCTACTGCTTCCTTTTATCTCATAAAACCTTAAAACTTGCATATCAAATACATTTTTATATAGAACAAATAATTTGAAACAAGTTTAAATATGTCAATACTTTGTTTACAAACACGGCGTAATATGTATGCACGCCACACAATTTTGAAGTGTGGTTTATCTGTCGCAACAAGCTCACATTTGGTGGCAAAACATGAAAAAATGTAAATATAAGTTGGGTGTATATAAGATCCAGATACCAAAGAATTGTTTTTTATAAGAGTGACGTAGTTAATGGTATCAGGACGTAGAGCGTATTGTAGAATAGGTTGCTAATAGATACAAGTAAAGCATTAAAATATAAGAACTGAGGAATTTAGTTTTTGTAAGTTGCAAGACTGTTACAGGCGTTCCAGATTTAGTTTAACGACGGCAGTAATTTGCCCGGTCGGTCGTGTCAGATGTAAGAGTAAATTATTGTCTGTTTTATTGGAAATAATCATTTTTGAAGTGTTTTTTTTAATAAGTGTGTGATAATAAGAGAGTTTATATGGTTTTATTCAGAAAATAATGGTTTAATACGGAGCTAAAATAGAAATATGTGGTGCATCATGGTGTTTTTGAATTAAAATATATACATACCGTTGTGCAAACGATGTGTTCCACGTCGTATAATGAAAATGAGAGTGGCATTACATGTTGGCAGAAAATGGATATGTTTGGTAAAGGTAAGTGTTGAATATTTAAGTACAAAAGGGTGTATCCGGTGTAATAGTGTGTTGTAGTTAGGTAAAGTTATGTCATGATTCTGTAGCTTGTATCTAGTCTTAAGCATTCGTAATTAATTATTGGATGATGTTTGTAGTGACATGTAGAATTAGGTTGTTGTAGTTAGGGCCTGTTAGGATAGGCTTAGTATGTTTAAGCAGTATGCGATGAAGTGACGCGTGTAATATAGCAGAAATTTTATTAAACAAATCTAGAAATGTGAATGTGTGTGGAAATAATACTTTTTAAGTGATATGTACACCCATTACAGTAATCCATCTACACACGACCCGTGATAAACAAAGTGAGGCTGAATTACCGAAGAATATGATTCCTCGTTTACAAAAATAATACATTAGTTTAGGCAGCAAGATAGTAATATATTGACTATGATACAAATGTGGTATCTGGTAGTACAATAGAGCCGAAGGGCTCTATTGTATTACCCGATACCATATGTGGTATCTAGTAGTTTAATAGAGCGGATGGGCTCTATTGTAGTTTGCGGTACCATCATCTATAAATGCTGTAAAGTGTCTCCACCCGAAAACCACCACATTCCCATGGATGCCCCGTTAGATTGTCATATATATGTGTTGGGCAATAGAAAAAAAGTATGACATTATCGACACCATCTTGGTGACGTCATAACATGCATGTAAACAACGTGGTATCGGGTTCTTAAATAATCCCAACAAATTTTAAGTTAGGAACATAAACATTTACAAATATACTTTCTCACAAGAGAATATTAAAATAAACACATTACATAAACAAAATGCACATCCTGAGTAACTACAATGTTAACAATTATTTTTCTGTTTAGATATAAATTAATGTCTCTAATTGTGGTCAATAATACAGAGGTCATAAGATAATATGTTTGGTTTAGTTTGTGAACATAGCAGAAGAGTTAAACATTGTTATTTTTTTTGTTTAAAAAACACTACCACGCGTTTCATAAAATTTAACGCTCACCCGTTATACATATGTGCCGACCCATAAGAAACACACATTTTTTGATAATACTGTGTATTTACTCCTTCATATTGTGGTGGGGAGGGGGATGAAAGAAAGGTGAACGTGTGAAACGAAGACATGTAAGTTGTGTAAAATAGTGAAAAGATAATAAAAGGAAGGGGAATAGTTTATTTTGAAAACTAGCTGCATTGGTGGCAAACACTGTTGTGGGTGGAGATTAACTGTACTCTCTAAAAATAAAGTAATTCTTCAACTCTTCAATCATCAAATAATTCAGCAACTTCTGCTCACTTGGCAACTCAACTATCACAACTACAATATGGTTCCACGAGAACCTGTAAACATGTGGTTACTTCAAAGGTCGACAACTCTCAAATACTCGCACAACTTTTAGACATGTCAACAACCTCGCAATTTGAACACGCATGAATGTCTAGAATTACGTCGGCCAACCTGTGAAGTAACAGGGAGCATCCACCATCAGGACTGTTTAGGGAGGGGGGACGTCCTGAAGAAATGCCCTTAACTAGAAAACTTGCGTCTGGCACACATTGCTGTCGCTCAGTTTAGCTATTGCACTCGCTTTGAGGGGGGGGGGGGGGGTGAAAATAAATGTCGGGAACTTGGGAACAGGTGTCACGGACGTTGATGGTAAGGAATATTTTAAGGGAGTAAAACTGATCAATTATCATTAAATTCAAATGGAATTCCTATAGGTACACAACTTTAAATTTTACCAGTTAAAAGGGGGAGCTTCTAAAACTCAAAAAATGACAGAGTATAATTTTTGATTAATCAGTTTACAAAATAAAATATTTAAAAAAATTATAAATTCTGTCTTTTCAGCGGTTTACAAAATTTCCACAAATAGTTTCAAAAAGATTTTCACAATAATAGTTAGTAAATCAGTCTTTATAAACAAATAATGAAGATTCTGAATTCCAAAAATAAAAATATGAATAATTAAATCATCGTTTTGAGCATCTAGTACAACTTTAAAATGGCTAAGGCTAGTTTTGAAAACATTAGAACTGACTGTATGTCTTTTAATAAATTCTTTTCAATTTTAAAAGCAATTTCTACACGTTCATATTCGGTTTGGCAAACAGAATCGGCTCAAACTAAAATTTTCACAAATAAGCATCTCTATCTACAGGAACACAACTTATGGTCCTGATAGTTTTTAGCAACTGATCAGAACTATTTTCTACACCAGATAGGTATTATCTTTTCTACAGTTTCTCATGTACAAGTTAAAATTGTCGTCTCACAAATACCCTAAATAAAAAATGTTAACGAAGACAGGAAAATTTAACTTTTATTGTAAATATGTATAACAATGTTTATATTCAAAGTTATTTTTGCTGGTTGTGTATAGTTAATTTTGCTGTGTTTTACTGTCTGGTTGTGTATTATAAGCAATGTCTTACATTTCAGATGAAATCTGAACTATGGGAAGAGTGCAGCGCAGACGAAAATGGAAATGGAGAAAGAGGAGCATCAAAGAAGATGGCGACAGTATTTGCATCCAGCTGGTGCAGTGGCTGGGGGAACAGAAGTGCATTCTGCCCAGCAATATTCAATGGGCATATTTTAGTGGTACCGGTAGAGGTCTCTATACAACTATGTATCTTCCGGAAGGCAGTTTCCTCATCAGACTGCCCAAGCACATTATGATTACCATCCATACAGTTATGCAGTCAGGCATTGGAAGCTGGTTCCTGAATGCAAGTGAGGTTGAATCTTTCAGTAACCAGCAGATTTTAGCAGCATTTTTAATTTGGGAGAGGCATTTGGGGCTCGACTCCCGGTGGGCTGCGTACATAAATTCTCTTCCTGAAAATTATACAACCCCTTTGACAATGTCAAAGAGAGAGAAAGCACTTCTTCCTAAATACATACATGATGGTGTGCAAGAGCAAGAACAAACTGTTTTAGAGTCATACAAATTAGTCATTACTGTCATAAAGAAATTCAGTTTATGCAAGCATTGTGGGAAATTGTTATTGACAGATATCTTTACTTTCCATTCATTTCTGTGGGCTTGGAACACTGTAAATACACGAGCAGTGTACGTAAAGCCAACTGTAAGTGTGGTCAGACTGAGGGGCGAGAACACGTTGGCTCTCGCTCCATTCTTGGACCTATTCAATCACTCATGCTACGTGAATACAAGAGTGGAGGAAACAGATGAGTCCTACAGCCTATTTAGCTCTGATGCATGTCCTTCAAACAGTCAGGTTTTCATCAGTTACGGGCCCCATGCCAATTACAAGCTATACATAGAGTATGGGTTTGTGGTTTCCAACAACCCCCATGATGTGGTGCCTGTAACTGTGGAACAAATTGACAAAGTTATGAACAGTGTTCACGCAGTACCCAGCGTAACATTTTCTAAAGCAAGAAATAAACTGATAAAAAACAACCGGTTAAATGAAAATTTATGTTTCTCAAATGAAGGGCCATCATTTACCTTGCAAGCATACATATTTGTGAGAGAGGTGCGTGATTTTGACAAAAAGGTTTTGCAACAGAAAATATTTACATGTGAATTTACCAATGTAGAAAAAGAAGTTATTAACAGTGTAGTCATCAGACTACTTTGTGATAAAATTGCAAAGTATCAGCAGCAATTGGACATCATGCTTCAGCCAAACCAGTGCTCTGAAAGCTTCAGTGTTGCCAAGATTTTAGTTTACAACCATTTACAGTTGCTGGAAAAAGTTCATAGAAATATTTTTGTGTAAATAGATTTGGTGTGTCCATTTATTTTTCAAAATAGTAATTTAAATCACAATTAACACACTTTGAAATCCCCATAATGTTTCCAGTATTCTCATTATTTTAGTTTTAAATATTTTGTTAATTTTTATTTGCTGTGTGTTTTTAGAAAGTGGGAAGTATTAAGTTAATGGAAAGTACACAGTGTTTCAAAAGGAAAATTTACACCTGTAAATGAATAAAACTTGTACCACTTAAATGACGGTGACATTAGAGTTTCGAGAGACTGCTGCTTGATGCAGAGACAGTGCTGAAAAAGATGCTTACTTTATTAGATGGCATCTGTGCAACAGAAGGCAGTTAGTGGTACCCCAACTCAGCCAGGCTGAGCCTGTAATTATGATGCAATGGGCATTTTGACAATGTTTGCTGATGATTCACCAGTAGCAAAGAACATTCTTCCTTGGTATCAACAATTTTAAGAAATCGGGAGATTATGTATGGGAAAGTCCCAGGATGACTACTGTTACAGAACATTCCTATCCTGCAGGCTGGCATTTCCCACAACTTAAGGAAGACTCGAAGATTTCATTTTTAGCAAGACTGCACGCCACCACTTTGACACAAGACAGCTGACACTCGAGATCCTGGTATCGACGAGTGAGGACGTGTCTTCAAGGAGTAAGGAGTTGGGTCTGCCACTGTAGGTTTGTATAGCTTTCGCGACTTTTGAGTGTCTGCTCATCGGCTGTTGGGTCTAAAAACCTAACAGTCATCTCGAGCCTAGCCCCTTGGGGGTCAGCGGCGACAGACTCTCTTGCAGCGAATAGGCATACTTAATTCTTTCTTCTTACCGTTACTTTCCTAGTGCACTTCCCCCCCCCCTTTTTTTTTTCGTGTCCTGGACGGGCGTAGCTCTGTGGAGGGGGTTGGGCCCCCCAATGACTCCGACAATTATCATCGTCATGTGAAAAACACAGCACCTGGTGCAGAATTATATGAACCCAACCTGAACAATAGGTCTTCTGTTTTTTCGAGCCGGGAAGTTAATTCCAGTTTTCCCCTCTCTTCCTCAGAAATGGAATTTGAATTTGAGCTTCAGGATAGCAACCTGAAAAGGCGCAACTCTTATGAGAACTCGGAGGATGCCAGAGCAGCTCTTCGAACCCAATTGAGTAAACGCCAAGCAAAGGAAAACATTGAGTACGAACAGCAAACCCTGGGTGAGTCCAGGCAACAGGCACAATGTGCCCCTGGCATGGCACTGGACGTGCAACCGAACATTCCGGTTCGAAACCGGTACGCAATTTTGAGGGAGCAAGTGGCTTCCACCTCGACCCCCGGCTCTTCAAGCCAACCACCAAACGTTAACCTGAACCTGCGCAACAATGCGAAACCCAGAAAACCTACTTTCCGCCTCGTGGTGCGTGACACAGGCAGGTACTCTTTCCTCGTTCGACAACTCCGAACCATCCATCCCTCAGGTGTTACCATCAGCATGGCCAGGAACGGTCTGCACATTGTTGCAACCGACCTGCAAAAATATGAGGCAGCGACAAACATGCTGAAAAACACTGGCATTCCTTATTTCACTTACAGCACAAACATCGATCCACCCCAGAAGGTCGTGTTTGATCTGCCGGCAGACACGGACCCTAATACCATCGCAGAGGAGCTCACACTGCGCGGGTACCAGGTGACTGAAGTGTGCCAGTTTAAGTACAGGAAACACAACGCTCTAGACCCTTCCCAATACCAGCTCGTACCACAGAACCGCTTCTGCGTCACTGCAGCTAAGAATGACTCTCTCGACCCTCTTATATCTGTAACCCGGCTTAACATGACAATTGTTCATCCCCGCCAGTACCAGAGGAAGCTTAGTGACGTTGCTCAATGCAAGCTCTGCCAGGCCCTGGACCACACAAAAAATTACTGCAAACTGAAAGTAGTCTGCCCACACTGCACCGGGTCACACACTCTGGATGCCTGTCCCCAGATAGCTGCTGCACCGAAATGTGTAAACTGCAGCAGCGACAGCAAACGGCCCTTAAAAAAATGCAATCTAGAATGAATCCACAAATGGCAATGACGTCTGCCCCAAAAGTTCCAGCTAGGGATATCTCGCAATATCCTAAACTCCTTGATGCAAAATCTCTTCCCCTGCAAGCATCCTACGCACAGGCAGCCAGAGGCCCCGTCCGCCACCTTTCAATCCCAACACACGCCACGCAGGTGCCCCTAGACCACGAAATCCTACAGATGCCAAC
The DNA here is from genome assembly GCA_029891345.1 of Dryococelus australis. Classification (NCBI taxonomy): domain Eukaryota; kingdom Metazoa; phylum Arthropoda; class Insecta; order Phasmatodea; family Phasmatidae; genus Dryococelus; species Dryococelus australis. The sequence continues at coordinate 28,498,131 of CM057007.1, read as the reverse complement.
CGCCCCACCCCGCCGGCAAACCCTCGCACCTGTCCACAGCTCCGCCCCATCGGCTCCTGGCGACCTGGGAAGCACCATGAAGGACCTCATGGACCTCATGAGGTTCCTAAAAGAGGCTAATTTCCGGGCCATCATGAGCCATTTCCGCGGCTACATGATAGTAGCAAACACCCACCCAGACCCACAAACCAAGTCCATGCTCCTCATGGAGGCGCTCATGACTTTTGCAGAGCAGATGCCCTAAATGGACCCACAATCCCTGCAAGCTTCCGGATCCCTATCCCTGTTGTACTGGAACAGTAACGGTATCTTCTCACAGCTTTACGAGTTGGAGCGAGTGCTGGAGACGTACGGGATAGAATTCGCGTTAATACAAGAAACCAGACTGAAACCACGTCGTCGTTTTGCCATTAAAAACTACACTACATACCGTACGGACAGAGTACGAGCAGGCGGAGGTACCTTAATACTAGTTCATAACAAAATTCAACATCACGTAAATAAGGACCCCGACTGTGAAAACATAGAAACCACCACAATCAATATAAACACAAACTCCGGCCATATAACCGTCATCTCTGCCTACCTAGCGCCCCGAGCGAAATTAAAAACCATGGAGCTCGATAAATTAATAAACCAGCCCTACCCCTTCATAATTGCAGGCGACTTAAACGCAAAACATACTGATTGGCACAGTAGAATTAATAATGCTAGTGGTAACATATTACAAAACCATGCGCAGCTCCACAGCTATATTATTCAGGCCCCCGACTCACCTACCTTCTTTCCTGCAAATTGCAGACATAATCCGGATGTGCTTGACATAGTTATTACTAACCTACCAAATTTATTTACAGAACTTACAACCCTAACCGAACTAGACTCATCACATGCCAGTTCTATGCAAAATCACTTCAACACCCAGAAACCATCTTAGCAAAAATCCCGGTAACTAACTGGGAAGGTTTTAAAAGTGAACTGGCGGAAATATTACAGAACAACACCTAACGATTCGCGACAAAATTGATATCGATCCAGCAATAGAAATCCTGGAAAATACTTTAAAAACCCAATTAGCAAAAAAAAACACAATTTTTAAACAGGCGAGAATTTTTAAAGCAAAATTTCCCAGACATAGACACGCTACTTGGCGAAAAACGACAAGCTAGACATGTATTCCAACGCAACAGGACAAGCAAACAAAGCTAAATACAACAAGCTGAAAAAACAATTAAAAATCAAATTAGAAAAACAAAAAATAACAATGGGAAAATTTTGTTACCGAACTTTCAGACAACATAAACCAATTCTGGCGGATATCCAGAGTGCTCCTTGGTTCTAGCAATAAAACTCAATCTACACCTATCCTTTCCCCAACAGGACTAGCTTACGACCCCCAAACTAAAGCAGAAACTATAGCAAATTCTTTGGAAAACCAATTCACTCCGAATGAGGACCTCGGAGACATAAATTTTACCAGAGATGTAATAACAACCACACAGAAATTTCTAAATAGAAAACCAAAAAAGGAACCGGAATTAATAACCATGCCAGAATTAATAGCTACCATTAAAACCTACACCCTAAAAAAGCGCCAGGCCCAGACAAAATAAACAACCAAACTATCAAAAACCTCCCATACGAAGTCCTCTGTCTTTTACTGGATATCCTAAACGCCATACTAAAATTCAACTACTTCCCACCTACATGGAAATTGGCAAAAGTGATCACTATCCCTAAACCAGGCAAGGACCCACAATTACCTGTAAACCGGAGGCCCATATCGCTACTCAGCTCTCTAAGCAAAGTTTTTGAAAGAATTCTCTTAGCCAGATTAAACTCACATGCTATTAAAAAACGCATTATTCCGCAGAGGCAGTTCGATTTTAGGGCAGGCCACTCCACAACTCACGCTCTAACCACTTTTGTTACAGAAGTAATAAAAACTTCACGCATAAATAAACAATATTCAATAGCTGTATTCCTGGATGTGGCTAAAGCTTTCGACAAGGTTTGGATACCTGGCCTCATTCAAAAACTCATAAATTTTAAATTTCCCGATTGCTACATCCACCTCATAAATAACTACTTCACCAACAGAAAATTCTTTGTAAATTTAGAAGGCGCAAACTCCTCCCACCGTCCCCTAACTGCAGGAGTACCTCAAGGCTCCGCAATATCCCCATTTTTATATAATATTTACACTGCCGATATACCCAGCACTTACTTCACTCTACAGATGTATGCTGACGACACCCTCTTCTATTCAAAAGATAAGCATATAAAATATGCACATTTGTTTGCACAGTGTCAACTAGACGAGCTGAGTCAGTGGTATAACCGATGGAAAATTAAAATTAATGCAGAAAAAAGTCAAGCACTCATTATCACGCGCAGGAAACAGCCAGAAATTAAACCATTAAAATACAATAATGTAGACATTCCCTACTCAGACACAGCTAAATATTTAGGCTTATCAATATATAATAAATTTAAATGGTCCGCACACACAAACGAAACAAGGAAAAAAGCTCTAGGAAAAATCCCCTTAATTTACCCTCTACTAAAATCGCCTCGGCTTCCTAAACGGCTTAAACTTTTAATATACACTTCTCAAATCCGCTCAGCCATGAAGTATGGGGAACCGCGTCTAAAACATTAATTAAATCACTTCAAGTCCAGAATAAATATTTAAAAATAATCACAAATGCACCGCCGCGTACACGCATTTCCGACATTCACGACGCACTTAAAGTACCTAATATAGGCAATAAATTCTATGATAAATTATCAACACACCCAAACCCCATACTCAAAAGGATAGGGCAGTATCAACCAGACACGCGTAACCACTTAAAAAGACCTAAAATGCCGAAATTAACACAGTAAAAGAAACTGCAAATAACACATTAAAACCTCGGCAGAGCGAGGAAATTCTCTGATCAGTCCGGGACATAAATTCGCAAACTTTTAACATAACTATTTCCCTGTGGCTGTTTCCAGTGCACTTCTCAATCATCATCGGAGCTGCGCACATCTCCCCACCCCACCAAAACATAACAGCACGCCTCCAGCATTTGCTCCTTCTCATTCAGCTGCAATTCGAGCCTATTTCGCGCCGATTAGTATAATTAACTTAATAAAATTCTCCATAATGGAAATATAAATTTAAAATCACTAATTACCATCTCACACTTCACCCCACCATTTCGCAATTCATGGCAAGCAGAACTCACGAACCTTGAAATTAACTTCACGGGAATCTTGGCTTAATTATTAACATCAAAAACAAAAATTATAAATCTACTGCAGGCATATGGATTCTTCGGAACCATATGCCAGCTTTGATAAAATTTAAATTTCACAAGACCTGTATTTTCAAAATTGAAACCGTTACTGAAATACAAACTTGGGCACTCAGTTAAATGTTTGCCACCCACCTACCCCCCGCAGGCAGGGAAGGGCAGGGTTAGGGAACAGCGGCTTTGCTGGTCTGACTGGCGGGCTGTCTGAGTTGCGCCGGGACGTGCAGGGCGTCCTGACCTCTGGGCTATGTGTTCTTTGCGGTCTGGTGAGGGAAACTTCCTCAGCCCGCAGAGAGATACAACTGCTGCAACCGTATGGGTGGTATAAGGGCCCGAGCACACCCCCCGCTCTGAGCTTCGGCAATGATGAGAGACTTTCACACAACCAAGTTCATCATTTTCTGTATGAAACATTGCAGGTAGAGCGTTTATTGTAAAATGGTGAGTGAAACTGAGGATTTACATAATATTTTGTAGTAATTTACAGTATTTACTTGTGTATAGTCTTCCCATTTTCACCCCAACTTTTGTATTTAATAAGGATGGGAGGGCAATGTATGGAACAAACTGCCTTCTATTTTAAACAAAGAAGCACTTAAGTGATGTATTTATATCATGTACCTGTCATTACCAGGTACTAATCTCCCAAAATTCTAAATAAAACGTTATGGATTGCTGTAATTAAAAGCTTTTCTCTTCAACTATTAATAGGCCTCCGAGCGGTAAAAATAAATGTAGCAACAGTGCGCCAGATTACGGACTATTTGTAAACGGGGGGGGGGGGGGGGGGACAAATGAACATGGCAGTGCCCTGCCGACTGTGTATGACAATTGAACGTAAAATCATTGTCAATATAACTAACTTATAACTAAACAGTAGCAAACAAAATTATTTTTAATACACTTCCAGTTAACTTACCAACGTTATACTGTTATGAATTCTATTCTGTCCAAACACGAGGTGAATGTTAAAAAAAAAAAATGTATGTACATAGCACATAATTATAAACATACTGATATTTTGAAGTATTTGTGAAAATATTTAGAAAGTAAAGTTCTCACAGGCAGTAAAATAAAACATGAATTATGTAAGCTTTAAAATCACATTTCAAATAATTGTAAATAACATATATGCCTCTGAAACATCATTGTATCCACCAGAGACAGAACTTCCTATCTTGCACTATTTTCATCTGCAGAGGAATGATCTTCACTTTATTCTTTACTGCCACTTTCACTATAGTGATTTCAGACCAAGTAATCTTCTGTGCTAACTTGTTTGAAATTACTATGACCTTGATACTTAGTCACTGTTTTAGCAGGAATTATATTCCAAGCCTGTATCGCCCATTTGCACATTGTTGGCAGGGACACTCGCTTAATCCTTCCTATTGGTGTCCGCTGATGTTTCCTATTCCTTATTCAGTTGCTCTACAACGTTGTGAAATTTTCCTTAAGAAGCCTCTTGATGACAACATCAAGGGGCTGCAATCTTGGTTAAGCCTCTGGGAATGACAGCCATGTCACACTTCTCATCAATCAGGCGGAAACTGTCCAAAACTGTGTACAACCAATCAATCATTAACTTGTCTGTCATCCAACCTTTTTCATGCGCACATACAATGATCCCCAGAGAAAATTCATTTGGCAGTGTTTTTCTTTTAAATACAGTAATCCCTCGCCAACCGTGGGAATACATTTTTTTTTTATGAACACCGCTGTTTACGAATGTAAGTTTTTATGGGGGAAGGAGTATGGGTTAAGTTGTCCGCCTATTTAGCGTTTCATTACTATAAAATCGGCTGTATTATGCACAAAACAGTAACTAAACACACTGTTGGAGATATGCCTTGTGTTTGAAGCAAAACACATAACTTTATTTATCGATTATAAATATGAAGATACAAATTTAAAATTAAATCACTCGTGTGCTGAGGCTAGCAGCAAATACATTGCTGTGCACACGTAACTGTGCAAGCACCTAGATACTCAGCAGCGCAGTGGCTCACATCTGTCATTCGACACTAGATCCTCGAGGCTGGGCAGCTAATGGTCGTCGCTACAAGATTACTCTAGCCGGCGGCGGCCACTGCCACTGTTGTCGTTATAGGGCCAGTTCATTTCGTAACAGCGTCTCAGTGTTGGAAAAACATACGGATATATGTGATTAATGCCGATATGTTCGATTTCTACGAAATTTAGGCGGCGTGTTGGCCTCTGCACTAGCACGAAGAGGCCCGGCAATGTTTACAGGAAAACTAAAATTTAGTGCTGTCTACTTGACATATTAATTATCCTGATTTTTTCATCAAAAACTTCTGACGTAACCTATACACGCACATGGCCCAACTCGCCAAAATATGGTAGTAAAAGAACACATTTTATTTGCGCACACTTACTTTTATTCACTTAACACACAAATTTGACTCCACAAAAAAAAACAATTGCTCACCCAAGTAATTAGCACCTTGCATAGGTGCACAAACTTTAAAAAAAGGCATTGAATTAAATTTGAAGTTATACATACACTGATTAAGAAACTAGTCTAATGTGCTACTGTTTTTACAGCAAAAGAGGAGGGATAATGGAAGCGACAAACGACGAGGATAAGGCAGAGGCGGTGGTATGTCACTAGGACAAAGAATTCTCGCTGACCTGGCCTGCAAAGTCCTCCCCAATCCCCACAGTCTCCTTCTCGCATGAGGTAATGTATTGATTCACGCAGCTTGGGACAACAAATGTAAAATTCATTGATGATAGTTTGAGAAATATGAGACCACTAACATCATTAAAAGCTAGTTTTCCAAATAATAAAAACTGGATAACAGAAACTTGTACCCTGGTTGGAGAAAAGGTCTACAAAAACAAAACTATGCATAACTGAAACTATGTTTGAAGATATGGCAGTTTGCGGGGGATTACTGTATAACTAACAGCTGTAACTTGCGGCCGTCTGCAGTTACAGCCTAAATTACAGTACACCTTTATTTTTCCGCTCTAATTATTGTAAATAGAAATGCTTGCCATAGAGATAGACGAAGGAAGGGAAGCCAACAGCGGTGGAACATCACCTGTAAAGCAGCAGAAAGAAGTCATCGACAAAGTTTCAAACCCTGCCGAATTTTGCAAGCACCCCGAATGAAGACTCGGTGACTTTAATCATGGACTGCACCGCACGTCTGCAACGCTATGGCATATATGAAGAAGAATAGAGAGGGTGCATCGGAAACGAGTTCCAGGATGAATCTAAGAAATGGTAGCAATACATTATACACTACGACTTCGAGTGGGTAGAATTTCTCTATTCCTTCCAATGCCACTATGGTGATGCATTCACAGAGTAAGTTAACATGGCAAGAACAACTGCCCATGTTCATAAACAGGAAAGCACACCTTGTGAGAAGAGTTTACCCACAACTCTCCGAGCATGAACTGTTAGAGGTTGTTGCAGAAACCGCATTGTCAGAATATCATGCAGCACTGGTCCCATTGCTTAACAGCAATGTGGATGAACTGTTACATGCCGCATGAATATTGGAGCAGAGTGCGTGCCAACCGCATCATGAAAATAGTACAGTAGGATGACGCGAGCAGCGCCCAGAAGAAAGTTCCAAACTGCGAGAACAACAAAAGACTTGCTACAAATAGTATTGCAGACAGAACCAGGAAAAAAACATGAAAACCGGCAATGACAGTGCACCACAAGATGTCAACAACGGTAAAGCGAACAGTATGTTGCGAAGTGTGGGGAAGCAAGAAAACACGTGTGACGATGGCAAAGTGCTGGACGCTCCTTGCTGATACTTCAAACCTGCAGAGGTTTTCCATTGGCATAGGAAGTGCCCTAACAACCCCACCTTGCTACCTACCAAGGACCTGCAACCAGCCAGCAAGGAAACGGGGAGTGGGGGTACAGAAGTCAGATGTCTGTGACCCCACAGTTCCGCAGCGGTACCTGAACTTGACCCCGCAGCACGCGCTGATACAACAGGTTAGTGGTAACCTGGCATGGTTCATTCGTATGCCTGTGTTTATGATAGACTTTTTCTGTCGTGCTCTGATCGACACGGCCGTGTCATGAAATTTTGTCCAACTGCACTTTGTAAACAAACAGGTTGTAATCCTTATGAACCACGTAATCACAGTACTGCTGCGCTATCACAGGCAGCAGTTATTATCCGAGTGCGCGATTTGCATACAATCACAACTGCAGTAATTAGGCAGAAATACGAGAGGATGCGATACTGAGTGTACCATGGTTATCTGAGCAGAACACCCATAGAACCAGCTGTAAGGTGTATCCATTTTGAAGCTGGAGAAAGGCGTACTGTGTACAATATTGATAAGGGGGCAGATGACAGTGTACATAAAGTTTTGTGTAGTGAGTTGAACCATAATATTCCGCCCGAACAACAGGCTCCATTCCAACATCTGTTGGATGAAAATAAGAAAGTTTTCGCCCAGCATGATGCATTCTGTAGAACAACTATAGCAGAACATGCAATCCCATTGACACAGGAAGGACCAATTTACACTGCCCCACATAGCTATGTGTGTCGTCAAGCTCGTATTATATGGACTGAAATTTAGGAGATGTTTGCAGACTGAGTTATTGAGCCTATGTGCAGCTGATTTAACTGTGCCATTACATTGGTACCGAAAAATTACAGGAGCTGGCACTTTTGCATATATTTTCGCCCTGTTAAGTGGGCAACCTGCACCACTTTGACGAAAGCTGAAATTAGCCAAATCCAGTGCAGTTAAACTTAACAACTGCGAGCCACCATGTAGGAGAAAGCAGCTATGCAAATTCTTTGGCTTTTGACATGTTCCGGACATCGACGTATCCCTTGTGCCCATTTGTACCACTTCTGATGCATTAACCACAACAGCAACACCCGACCGATCGATATTCGGTCTCGATCACGATCAGTGCAGATTGACAAGAACCGAGTGTTTTAACTTTTCTGCGCTGCTCTGCAACTTTAGGGCCAAGGGCCACCATATTTTTAATTTTTTTACAAGAGGTAACGTTTGTAATAAATTTGCATGTGGCCTAAAAGTGTGTTTCCCATTAAGCCACAACTGTTAGACGCAACAGTCATAGAAGGGAACCTAGGGGTAAGCTGTGCCGCGATATCCTAGGGCTTGTCAATGTGTGCGATGTCGACAGGCCTTGTGGCAGAACCCGACGAAATCTACAGACACCGGCAGGGCAGATGATAAGATCCGCGTGCTCCCCTTGGTAATTCAATATAAGCTGCATTTTCTTTCATCGTAATAATCATAACTCAGGAACATTTAAGTACTTTTAGTTAGCAGAAGGGAGGGCTCTCTGATTTCTGAAGTAGCATACCAGTATGTCATGTGTGAGACGTGTTCTTACGTAACTAACTTAAGGCCTACGCCTTACTTTCCACAGTAGTGACCACCGCCAGGTCAAGAGGGCCGCACAACAGTGCAGGAGGTGAGATTATTACAGGTGGTACACGACAACAGCCCACTAAGAACCGCGGTGCAAAGCGAAGAAGGGTAGAAGAGAAGTTTTACCTGGACGATGCTCGACGGCGTCGCGGATGCCAAGCAAGTTGAGGAGTAAAGGTGCATGTAAAGTGTGTCTGCACCTCCAGGAAGGACCTCAGCAGAGGGTGCAGTGAACCCGACGATTTTCGGCACAATGGTGGGTATGGGGGGCTCATCAGATTGTCCGTCCCAGCATGTTCCGACTGCGCACTGCCCACAAGCAACACCATTCGAACATCGGCACCGAAACCTGTGCCTGTAGTTCCAGCAGAAAAATGGCATGGGAATGGTCCGAGGCCCGACATCGTGACGCACCCAGAAGAGGGGGAAACACCGCATGGAAGAGGATATGCAATGGAAGAGCAAGTGAGCACGAGAGTAGGTCGAGCCCGCAGCAATGAGCAATAGGGTAGCAACAACAGACAGGAGGAGATGCAATGGGAGCACAGGACAGAGCAAAAGAGTAGCGATGATGGCGGGGATGAGTCGGCCAGCTCCTACGCCCTACGTCGGTAATGAGCAGACATATCCGCCAAAAGCATGTACGACCTGCAGGAGTGTTTTGTACCTTGCAGGCCAGCACAGCAGCGAAGGACAGCCAATGGGTATCGCCTATTTCAGTTGTCACCAGCACGTGGCCGGGAGGCATTTAGGTGCTCCTACATGCTGTGTCCACGACAACAGGTGGTTAGGCAGTGTACCTGCTGAAAATTAAGACACCACAGCTGCAAACTGTCGGAGTGGGCATTTTACATGTGCCAAATTCTTGGCCCTTTGACTGTTTGCCCACTGCATCTGCAGCAGGGATTGGCATTATACAATGCTCAGTAGCATGTCGGTGACCAGTGAATTGCTAGTGCCATGCAGAGTTTGTTTGTTCCAGGTGCAAAGCAATGCAGACTTGGACAATGGCCATGCGGCCATGTGCGCAGCTGTGCAAGGATATAGGAAGAGTACCACATACTTGCATTTATCTTAAGTATCACATTAAAAGGTCAAGGGTGTTAATAAACATTCATGTACAAGGTAAGCGACACCCGTGAGAGCAATTTCAAAGCTCTGAAGTTGTTGTTAAATATTATTGCAATGTGTTGTTGTATTGTACTTCTTTCACATGTTTTTATCACATATCATCCCAATTGTTTGCAGTGTATTATGTTTTGTTGTCATGTGAGAGAATATTTAAGTGTTATTGCAAGTTTCATAGTGTTAAGCATAGTTGTGCGAGTGCAAGATAACAGAAACTAGTTCCACGAGGTGCGCTGTTGAGAACTCGGAGAGTCGGGCGGCATTCATCATTTATACCAGTCATTTTTCAGTCCAATAGTCTGACAGTTTAACAGGAACCTTTTTCGAAAGCCGCCCGGGATACTGCCTCTCACCTTCTCTAGGTTTACATCGCCTGGAGGTGTTTAACCTACACTTAAATCATGCACAGTCATTCGCACCATTGTTAACCACATCGTGCTAACAAGTAAGTGTTTGGTATTTATTCATGTAAAGTGTTGCCCTAGAGGCATTAAAGCAATCGCCTAAATAAATGGCATTACTTATATCGATTCCTTTTATTTAAGTTATGACTCGACAGCTCCTAGGCCTCAGTCCATACACCACATTGTGCCAGCAAAGACTTCAAGAATGCAACACATCATCACAGTGGAGCACCCGAGTCGACGAACCAGTCTCATCTGTGTGTCATTTGTAAAGTGCAATGGGATGTAGAAGGTGCATTAGGGAGTGTACAGTGTGTGTTTATTTTTATTTGTGTACGTCATCATCCTACAATGCCACAAGTCTAAGTGTCCTGCACAGTGCATAACTATGCAGAAAAATATGTTAAGCTAGGTTATCATGAAACTAGGTACGTACTTGTACGAATGTCAATCTCCATACATGAGGCCGTGTACCACGCGCATTTGTTTAATTTTAGTATATACAGTTTAAGGCTCAATGTTTATGTAGTGCATAATGTTTGTCAGTATTTTATTTTCCCATATTACCCATGTTATATCAGTATGAAACAAATGGTCTCCATATTTTTTATTATAATTTTTTTAAATGTATTTGAGTGTAATCCTGTGTTGACGGAATTATTATGTTGTTCACAGCCCATGCACTATAGGCACTATTTTGTGCATTTGCTTGAATGGCCTTACATGTGTTAATTGGTTCCGTAGACGTCTCTATAATATTTATGATAATTATTAACTTTTAATGCAGTGTATATCATTCTTTATATTTTATATATTTATGAGTGTACGACCTGAACTGGCAGTATTGAAATACTGGACTTTCCCATCACGTCCAAAATGAATCGTCAAAGATGTATGGTTAACATGGTCATGATGCAAATAGTCTCTGTAATATTGTTAAAGTATTTTGGAAGGGTTTTTATGCAGATTCATAGGAACTCACATGTTTTGCCACGAACACAAATCGTATGGACATTATTAATTTGACTGGGGACAGACCCTATAAAGATATTGTGTATTTGTACGATTCAAGGTATAGCAATGCAGTCTGTTCGAACATGTACTTTTATTTTTTTAATAAATGCTTTTACATTTAGTTGTTAACAGCTTATAGATATGTACATCTCATCGGCATTGTAGAGCCCATTTCGTTTCATTCATTTTATTTCACTTTATTTAAAATAATGTCACATGATGTTTGGGCTGGAGCATAGACCAGTGAGCGGTCTCCACTCCAAACAATTAGTAGTAGCATCTAAGCCTCATGGGAGTACCACTGCGCCACAGTGCTCCCCGCACTTCAGCTTTGTTTGTTAATCATAATGTAATTCTGCTTAACACAAGTCTACCGGAACCCTTTGTTTATTGCTCGCCTGGAGTACGTGGTCTCTCACCCTCAGTTCATCTTTTATATGGCCGAGGCTTACTATACCACTTGAGTTCGTGGTCCTATGACCATTTCATCTGTGTAAGAGCACCATTGGCTAAAACTGCGGTATGTAAACTTCAGTGCCCGGATGGGGAAGGACTTGTAATAAATACGTACCGGTGAGATATCAATGTTTTACTACGATGAACCAACTTTCGGTTAGTTAACCTTTTTCTTTCGTAACTTTGCATTAACAACGTGTTTTCAATAATGGTTTTGGGCCAAAATAACCGTTCGGGAGTGAAGCTGGCATTTCAGAGTGGCTGACATACTAGACTAGGCGATGTGTGGTTTAGTTTGCAGCTTGCTGAAAGGTACTTTCATCTGATAACATTCAACAAGGCTTGGGGGCAGGCCAACAGTTGTCGGCTATCACTACCAGAGAGGTGGAGTCTCTAGCAACTATAACTTTGTGTTCGCACTGTGGGCTGGTTTCCTTAACCCTGGCAAATAGCATATACTATGAACCACACATTCCCCCATGGTCCAGCTCGCCGAATGTCAAGTGCCGCCACAACCAGTGACCTAACTTTTCCTACTAACCATCTCCATACCCGCTTACTCCAATTTTATCAATCTATCAACCTTCTGTTACCATTCCTGGTAACCTTCATTCTGAATCGTGATTCTATACATCACATACGACCACATGGACGTACGCATCTCGTGTTCCTTTGAATTTCACTCACCATTCCCGCTACTGATAGTTTGCCTTCATGCAACAAGAAGAAGGGTTCAACGGAACATGAGAAATTTACGAGTAAAAGCCAGAGGGATGCCAAATGGAAAAGTGTGCCAAACTGAGCATTGCCATCCACCATCATTCAGCTATGCATTGCTGTATTGTGCTTGTAAGGGTGGTTACAACTTCGTCAAAATCCTGTGTTGCTAGTGAATCGTTATTTATCTGCGGCAAGTTTTCTGTTATAGAATTCGTGAAACTCTTCCAAACGGCCTTAGAATCATCTTTCATTTTTCTCGGGGCATTATCTTCTGTGGAAATATGTATGTGAACTGGGTAACAATCGGAGGAGAGATCATGTTCGACTCTTAGGTCCAGACCAGTTGTAAACTGTTTAACTAGAGCAATATCTAAAATATCAGGATGTTGGTTAATATTTGGAGGGTTATAGGTAGACAGTTGGAACCATAACTTTTTTATTTCTATTAGCTTGGTGCTTTTGTAATGGCATCCCATTTGCTGTTCTATTTCTAGAATTCCAGTTTGGATGTTTGGCATTTATGTCGCCAAACGGCGAGAATAGTATAATCTGTTTGATTAGATAATAAATCCAGGTCGGCCAATGTTTGCGAGCGCCCTTTGCGGTTTTAGAAAAAAAAGGGGGGGGGGGCATAAATTGCTAGTAATTTAGTGTATTATGGGCCTAATTTTAATTCAATGCCAACTGCTTCTAATATAGGAAAGTCTGGCAAATTTATTTCGTTATGTGCGATGGAAGTATGTATTGAAATAGCCACTCCTCCTTTTCCTCTATCAAAGTCCTGTCTTTTCGATATTCGGCATAGCCTGAAATAGAAAAGCAAAATTTTGGGGTAAAATGTGTGTCGTTTATTGCCGCACTTTTAATTTTATTTCGAGACAAATAATCTATAAGTTCGTCTCATTTTGAGCTGAGGTTGCGTGCATTACAGAAGAGAATGGTATTTATGTGAGTTTCGGGATTATTTGTGGTTTGCCAGCATGGTCAGATTTCTTGACCAGCTGAATGGAAGAACCGATAGTCGTGGTTATTTTTTCCTGCATGGACATAGTTGGAACTGTCCATATCGCGATCATCGCGCACAGAGGCTGCATCATTGCGCACAGAGGCTGCAAGACATGTGCCAGACCAGAATACTTGCAGAAATGCTCATCATTATTAAAGGCTGTGCTGATAGCAGCCATGATTTCGCTTGGGTGTACTTATGGGGGTAGAGGAGGTTTTGCCTGTACTGGCATAAATCCTACCTCCATTGTCTGGGAGTGCGAGTTTTGTTCATAAACAGGCACACACTGATTGGCGGGCTGAGCATTGGCAGGGTGGTGGGACCTGGAACTTCGGCTGCGAGTTCGTGCCTTGCTCGGCAGCTTGTCGTTCAGCATTTTTGCGATCTTTTTTGAAGTTTTCTTTGCTTGGGGTTTCTGTCCCCACCTCACATTACGGTTGCGGGGAATGGGTTGATTTGCTAGGGCCGGAAAAACTATTTCATCCTGTAGCCATGTATACCTGTTGTATACATGTACAGGTGCTGGCTGTTGTTGCGCCCAGGAGGGCATAAACACATTTCCGTTGTGATGATGTGTCGGGTGCTGCTGTGGGCGAGCTTGTTTTGCCCCGACTGGGATTTGCACGGCAGCAGGCAATGTTTGCCATGCTGCTCGCTGGTTCTGTTTTGTCGCCTGCTGGGATTGCTGTTGCCGAGCTTGGCGTGTCTGGTGCAAGACGGCTGTATTTATTTAGCATTCTTGTAAATGCCGCAGCCATGATAGCATACACAGTGGTTCTGCGCGCAACCTACACACTTCACCTGCGATTGGTCGTTCACGATGCCGCAGTCTTTTGTCAAATGAGCTCCACTGCAATACCGACACTTCGGTGCTGTGTTGCATCCAGCTGCCACGTGGTTAAATCGCTGGCTGCAGGAGCATTGTCCATGCTCTGTCAGGTTGCGGAAGTCTTCAACTTCAATTACAAATCCTGCAAAGCTCGTGAGTGCGAAGTAGGGTGCTGTGTTTGTGCCATAAGGCAACTCAATTACGAGCCTTTCTGTTTTGGTCTGTGATGCACTGGCATTCCCAGTCCCTGGAATTGTTCGTGGAGAAATTTCATTGGTGTTTCTTCTTAAATGCAACACAATACTAGTTTTACCGGGATTTCATTTTCCTGCCTGAGCAGGCTGTGTTCATATTCCATGGCTTTGATTACGCTCACTGCTGTGGACAAATCAGTAAGGGATGATGTGTGCATTCGAAGGCTGTATGTTCCAACACAGACAGCACTCCACGACAGTGTCATGAATGCATCCAATTCTCTTTTCAGTGCGGGATATTTGTGCGTCTGTCTCAAATACACTGTGAATGGCTTTATTTGTTGTTTCGCTGGTGCCCGTGGCGTGCCTGTCGCTGCATTCTGGCCCACTGGTGTGCCAGGGGTTGGGGTTTTTCCCTGAAGTAGTGGAATGCCTTGAGCGGCCTGAATGCCATGCGTGCGCTTGGTGCGCTTTGATTCTGTTTGCAGTTCGTCATTGTTTACATTTTCCTTCGCTATGTTCGTGGAGACGTGTGTCTCCATGGCAGTGTTGTTGCTGGCAATTTTCACAGGTCACGGGTGGTAGAGCGTGTGCTTACAGGTGTACCTTTCACTGTGTTGGCTTGTGTGCACCATCCAAGCCCCTCCCTCCTAACCTCTTCACTCTACCGGAGACAGGGCCATGGAGATAGGGGACGACTGGCGTTCTGTATTTTCCTAACACTAATAAAAACTTCATTATTTTATTTAAAACCTAATGAAATCAAGGGAACTTAAATTCTATTTGTGCGGTATTTCTAAGAAGAACTACTCGCAACAGTAACTGAGAAGTGCTGCAGCTCGTCTCTCCTCGCCGACTGCCTCGAAAAAAAAAAAATATAAGCAATTTCTGTCTATGATAATAATTGTTAAATAATAATTCAAAATTAGGTTCTTCCAGTTTTAAAATTTGACAGTGTGACACATTTTAAAACCCTTTCAAGATTATTTTATCAAATTTGATTACCGTATTTTGGCTCAATTTTTATTTCAAATATATGGAAGGCGACATTTTAACAGTGGTTTTGTGGATTTTCCTTTGTCTTTTTTTACTTTGGAGAGAATTGATAGATGTCTAGCGGCAAAAATATGTACTTATATAGAGGGTATAAATGACTCTTTGCTACTACGACTGTGGTTGAGAATTTTTTTTTTTTGTGAATTGCTAATTCATGTTGGTGTTACCGATTAATTATCAACCAAATCCAAACGCACGTGGTGGCCCATATGGGGATTGTGATTCTGTTTGATTAGGTCTCTTTAGTTAATATCCTTTTGATTTTACGCTTAGCTCGCATTTAAAAGGTGCTGATATGGACGATGAAGGTAACTTTCCGTGATGTGTAGATACGTGGGAGGATGTGTTTATTGTAATTAGTAGGCAGTACGCAATAGGTAATAATGAAGCGGAATAATGGCAGGTGAATGTTTCAAGTGCTAATTCTCGATTAACTTTCTACCTGCTGCACCCGTAACGTGGCCCTGTACCTATCTGGTAGGACAAGAATGATCGTGAACTACATTTTTATGCCTTCAGGTTCCCAAGAAACCGGTAAAATTCCGGAATAGGGGTTTTTATGATAAAATTAAAAAATATCTCGGAAAGTATTAAATTACACTCTACTAATTACACAAAACACGAATTTACTAACGCTCCTGTATGGTAGTCTATTATATAACAGAATTCCCTAATTGTATAGGCTTATAGTTTTTAATGTGTAGGTTTTAAGATGGAATTTTCTTTTTATTTCTATATTATGTGTGTGTTTCAGTATTTTTGGAATGTTTATTTATATTTGTGTGTATAAAAAGAATTGTTTAATAAATATACACACACTGGACTGGGAGAACCCCTAAACTCCCTGAATAAGCTTTTACAGCTGTCAGTTTGTTATACGTGTTGTGTGCACTGGCCTTTTTTGTGCTATGAAAATATGTTTGTAGGTTGAATTTGTGATTTACCCGAGAAAATGATACCGTATCTTAGAAGTGAGTGTACATATTGCTAAGTATACAGATGTCAAACATTTACTTTATGTTACTGATGAAAGAGCTTTTATAATATAACAATATGTACCTATTTACTTTTTTTTTTAACATATTTAATATGATAGTTTGTCATTTTCTACACCAAGAAAACATATTCACTATGTTTAGAGTAAAATACCGGCCTGGACTGGAGTTAACATGTGGTATATGTGGAGCGAACAAGAGGAAAAAGGGTTTAAAGTAAAATTTTCAATCCGGATTTATGTCTAAACATGGCTTAAAGTTGCAGTGAATCTGGACTTGAAAATTTTGTACACACGTCTTGTGGCAACACAGTGAACTAGAAAACAATTCAATATTTTTATTAGATTGTTATTGTTAGCTTGTGCAGTCCATTTCGTTCCTAGTCAAATTTATCTTTCCTATCCTTTTTTTTTATCGGGTGTACGTAAAATATATTTTTCCAACATATCTTACGCATGACCCATTTCTGCGTTTCTAGGAAAGGCACTCTACTGAACAACTTTGCCCTATCTTGGAGTGCACTAATTGTTATGTGGCAAGTCATGTTCATTTACACAGCAATTGAAGCGGGACACGTGCCTACAGGGTACATAGGCACGCCCATCTGATACTACAGACACGTTCTCCTAGATTTTACTGTACAATGTAACTCGCCCAGAAATCGTTACGTCAACACCCCTCTCCAAAGATTGTACTATCTTCTGAGCCGCCAGCACCCTCCAGGAAGGTCGCACCACTGGAGGGCAGCACACATTCTACTGGAGCGCCACAGCCTCCAGCCAAGCAATAAGATATGTTGACGCTTCAGCCACAGGCGATAAAAAAAAGGCACCCCTTCTTAAACTTGGAGTTTCTCAACCCCTGTGAAGCAAGGATAACTTCCCCCTCACTCTTCTGAGATCCTACAAGCTCTGAATTTTACTATAAAAGACTAGCAGAGCAGGCCTCAGGGCAGTCTGCTGCATCTTCACCACTGTTATGACACGAGGTATCAGAATCGGGGGAAGTGCTCGTCAACCCTGCTGCAATTCCGGAGTTTATCTACAGGACATGCTAGCCACTAGGCCCTAGAGTCCTGCCGTTTTCATGGCCCATGACTACACGTCTGTAAGCCAACGTCCACCAGACGGTCCTCAGTGTCTTCAGCAGCCACCAGCGCTGGAGGACCACCGTCATCCAGAGGTCCCAGCCTCTTCAGCAACCTCCAGCAGCCCTTGGACGCCGACGCCAACCAGAGGATCATGCCAACGCGTCTCGTTGATCCCGCCTTTCCTCCTTGGTTAATCACCTCGAGGTAACTAAGTCACAATGACAACGTCCCCTCTGGTTCTAGCCAAGCCATTTCCTTGTTGTCTTTCTAGTAATGAGCTCCCCTTATCTTAGGTTCTTTGTGGTCATGCCTAATATTAAAATAGGTTTTAATTAATTTTGGCTTGCCATTAATAATCCCTTTCTCGCCACATTCACCATGCTACATAAAAGAATTAGCTTTGCATTCATATTGCCTTTCCCTGATTTTCAATTAGGGATAACTTCCATTATTTCGTAATGATATTATTTGTTCTTTCAATTTATGGTTAGACCCATATGTGCAAATACGTATTCAATAAAAACATATTTATTGTAGAACTTAATTCTATTAAGTTTTCTTTTGGTAGATTTGCACCCCACTTAAGGCCCTTAAAGTCAAGTAAGTTCTTAGTTCATCCTGAGGTAAAGACAGCAAACTCGTATTTAAAGCCACAAAGGCAGACACTCACAAATGTAAGAGGCAACCCGAATTCTGGCAATCGGTAGATCTTCGGAAGTGCCCTAATCACCCTAGGTAGACATGCGTACGTGGAATCAAGTCAACTGAAGTACCTCCCTACTCCTCCAGCACTGGTAACAGCCGGACTGGAGAGAGGAGTGCTTTGGCAGCATGACCTGCTACGGAGACCACACATGAACACTTTAGCATAAAACAACGTGACAGTAACCTAAGCTCTGTTCCATCGCTGTAACGGCTGGAAGTTCCACCCACCGCTGCAAGGCCGGGCCAGAACAACAGAGTAGTGTGTTGTCTCATCGTAAGCCAGAGTGTCCAGAAGTACACTATGGGATCGTTATCAAACAGGCTAAACTTCAGGATTGTTGATTACTATCTACAAATACAGTACAAGTGCTGATATTTTACTTTTATTTTCAACATGATTGTAGGTGAATGTCGGTTTCTTCCAGTTTAAAAACTAATTTGTGTAGATTAATACTCGTTGGCTATTGCGAAGTAAGTAGCTATGATCCATCACTGAAAAAGATTTATAGACTAACATCTGTTATTGAATTTTAAGGTGGCTCTTTATTTCTGTTTTGGAGTGCATTTCTACAGTATGTAGGCTAGGGTCACTGCTTTCTGTAATGCTTGCTATGAAATGATGCAGAGTATTACTTGAATAATTTGTATTTTTTTGTATCTGTCTCCAGCTTGTTTTTATCTGGAAAGTGTGTAATGTGTTTATTGTCTGCCGGTAGACAAGTTGTGCTCCAGGCTGCCACGTGCAGTGGCGGTCAAGGGCCTCGGCAGCCTGCCTAGTTGCTCAGATTTGAATTTTGACACCCTTCTGAAGACATTGGTGCCAGCAAGATCTTTGTCAGCGGCAGATGATGAGCTCAAAAAGGTAAAGATAAATTAATTTTTAATCCATCTGAAGGAAAGGTTAACAATAAAACAAAATATTAATCCTATGTATGTATTGATAGTACTACTCATACTATAGCATAATCCTCTGTCGCATTAGTGAACCGTTTACTGTCAGCATAATCCTGTGTCGCATTAGTGTACCATTTACTGTCAGCATAATCGTCTGTTTCATTAGTGTACCATTTACTGTACTGGATATAAATCGCAATAGAGGGGAGGGCCGTGAATGCCAGGGAAATCGTAGGCAAAAATCATAAAGATCATGAGGCGGAGGGGCAGGGGGGATTGCTAAATGAACAAAAAAAAAATGACTACGTAGCTGAAAATTTATGAAATAATCTGTGCCACTCTGCTTTCCGTAGTATGAGCAGTAGCAAGTGCAAAGGGCAACACTAATTTCTGTGCTGCGTATCCTGGGAAGGGTTGCCAACTGTCCCCATATTGTATGGGATTTCCTTTTATCACTGGAATAAAAAAAAATTGTTCTTTATGAATATACGATGGAGCATAATATATTCTGCATCTCAGACTATTTCAAAAATGAATAAAATGTTAATAAACACAGTGTCAGTAATTAATACTTCTGAGAATACAGGTATGTTTACTAGTTACAATTGACGCAGACAAGGTGGCATTCATGGACAAGTGCGTTCGTGGAAGTAGCGCTTGCCAAAATGTGTACAGTATGTTTTCTGTGATGGTGTCATCTGTTTTAAAACCAAAAAAAATCAGAAATTCAAATCACACTTACCTATTTACCTAATCTTCATGCAACTAATATTACTTTCTTGCACATTGCAAGACAGTATTTGAAACTGTTATTTTATAACAGTTGGATATTGTTAGTCAACTTGTCCAAAGTGTCTGTTGTGGCAAATATGAAAAAATTGGTAACCCTAAACCTGGTTTTAATGTACTGGGACAGGTATTTTGAAATATCCTTCAAGTTTAATTAATATTTTATCATCCAGCAAGAGGGGACAGTTTGATATTGTGCTGACGTTTATAACAAATATGCCATTCTTTAGTAGGTGTGCTGCGACTAAATAGTGTATAAAACATTTGTGAACGTGTTAGTAACAATATCTTTAATAAGCTAGGAATTTGTATGATAATAGGTTTGTAGTGATAGAATCACAAGAACATACCATGAATAATTTTTTCCACTTAGGATTGTTTTCAGCAAAGATTGTGTCAATAAGATTATGAGAGTGGATAACAGAAGAACAATTAACATAAGACAATCCATTTATGAATATTTAGCATCATCACAAATAAAAAATAAGACTTTGATTAAAATTGCAAAGAACTTAAAATAATAAGATTCAGCAAATAAGATTAATTTAGTGGATTTTACTGTTACTTCAATAAAGCACACATGATTCAGAAAACTATGCAATAATCAATGCTTTAAAAAATGCATACTTTTACTAAAACATTAGTAAAGCTGCTGTCAGATATTATTATATTATTAAGTGGAACTTTAAGATTTAATCATCTAAATATTATATAACAAATACCATGTATGTTGTACAACAGTGAAGGATTTCATAATGTTAATAAGCATAGTGATCAAATTAGTCTCTCGTGGATTGAAAACACTAAGTTGCTCCGAGTTAGCTGTCAATCAGTAGGTCAAGAAACTCCTTACAAACGTACCACTGGGATGTGCTGCTAATTAATTGGGAAAAAAATTGTCAATATATGTAGTTAATGAATTTTTGAAAGTGATAAAAAGTTTTCAGTATTGTTCAATATTGCTCTGGAAATCTTGAAAAATTTCCAATTAAAGTTTTTGATATTTAATCAAATGAATTCAATTAAATTGGTCTTGAAGAAAAGAAAGTCTACAAAATAGCTGACAGCAGAAGTAATTGGCATAATGCTGGCCTTACTTGGAGACAAACTGTAGGTGGAGATGGCAGTTGGATTTCGACGACCTGGAAGCAGTGAATTCCTCGCTTAATCAGGAATCAGTTTCCCAATTTTGCATCCTCCAGTAGTGGAACGTCGAACCGCACCTCTGCAACACTGGATCAGGCCTCCAGTCGATCCTGGGCGATGCTAGCTGTCTTTTGCATCATCTCTCCATCGAAGACTCCATTTGAACGACTCTCATCCTCAGAACATTCGCTTGCCCTCTTGCTAAAGTATTCTTTTTCAACAGAAACGCATTAACGCATTGTTCTTACATTCCAAACAAACAGAATTCCTCAGACAAAATGTGTCTTTTTTGCTTGAATATCATAAATGTTTTTATCACACTTCTGCACTAACCTGAGCAATGTTTATGTAGAAATGTTTATTTCATTTGCAATTAAAATAAGTTAATATTAATTTATATTTAAAACATATGCAAATATTATGATTGAGCAGTGTTAATCAACAACATAGATATATCATCCAAGGTATTTTAGTATGAAAACCAAGCAATGTAAATTCAAATCAATATTGGGTAACCTCTGATAAGGCACTTCCTTAAAACAGCAAACTGAATAAATGTTAAGTAGTTGTATGTATTGGTTGTCTTTCAGAGCGTGATACTGAGGAAGTATAAGAGAAAATTTTCAAATGCAACTTTTCGTCAGCGGAAGACATGTTTGTCTCGGAGGGAACGGAAGGAGCTTGGCCTCTGCAAGTTAGATTACAAAAGCCTGAAGTTCAGTGATTTCCACTCTCTGCACCAACTGTGGAAGAAATATATGCATAATTATCTCAACTTAAACAGTCTTAAAAGTTCAAGGTATTGTTAGTATTTTTTTCATAGTCATTGTACTTATTTAATTTACAGTATATATTTTAGAAGGAAGGTAACACTTTCACCACACTCCTCAAAGTATGAGGTTGCTAGCTTATAAGCAACACACTGACGTGGCTTGGTGCTTGCGAGAGGCATACAACACCAGATTACCTAAATGATACTCCAGATTACCTATGTAGGTGGATTCAGATTGTAGTTTCCCAGGGCGCCAGCTTTTCTATTGCTCGGAAAAGCACTAAGATCTCCTTCTCTCAGGGTCCTTAAAGGTCAACAGACTGTGGCGGTTTACCCTCACAGCACACGTCTTATGATATAATTAAGAAAGTCATGGCAATAATTTACACACTCTGAGCACGTGGTCGGCGACCACGTTATTACACTTGCTGGTTAGGGCCAGTTCCTGAGGTGAAACTTATTTACGTTAAAATAAGACACATTGTTTGCAACAAAGAAGTATATTACCAGCAGTATATAAGATAGTATATAAGAAGTATATAAGAAGCAGATTACACGTGGTAACATACAATCTCCCCGTGTCTGAAGCAGGCCTGGCACAAGAGGCCTGCCAGAGGCCTATGCGGCAACAATGGCTTAACTAGCCGGTGAAAATTAACGTGGTGAAGCTCTTCGGGGTTGCGAGTCAGCGGAGAGGAGGGTCGCCACACTGGAGAGCAAAAGCTAAATATAAAAGGGTCCGGTAAAATTACAAGTTTAAACTATTGACACCCTAAATGATTAAACACAAGTTGATGATGATTCTCCTGTGGCACGCGGCGCCGAGCAACGCACGTCCGCCCTCGAAGACCCATTGAACCAGACTAAAGATGGTGACATGTAGGTACCGTTAGCAATGGACGCCTTCCCGCCAGCATCTCGGGGGAAATGTTTACACAAGACAAAATGCAAAACACTTCACATACAAAGACAACTGAGTGCAAGAAAATAATCAGCAGATTGTTTTACATGGATCAAAGTACTCGGAGTTCGTTAGGACAGTCTGTAGTCATTGTTACTAAGCGTCTCTGAAATATGCATAATACGTAACAAGGCCAGAACAGGCGAGCAGAAGATATAAAACACTATAATAACATATAACAAAAACAAAACATACATTTAAACCCTTTTCAAACAGAAAAATTAATTAAAGTGAAAATTAATATATGAGCTGTTGGAAATTTGTTCCGTGATCTTGGCAATATTGCTGCCGGAACAGCAAACGTCTTTGAATGTTAGTTTTCTTTAAAACGTAAAATCATTTACCAGCATCTCAAAACAAAATAACATACAACATAGCACTTGGAAAAATAGCAGAGTAATTTAGAGCATCTCAGTTTATGTCAGCGTAAACACACGTGCACCACGTGGGTGAGCACTCAACATTGAATTATAAATTAAGGCAGGGACGTAAGGAGGAGATAACACTTCCTCGGGCATGCATTAGGCTCTGCTTTAAGGGGGTCACACTTTTACACAGGAATAAACAGGCTAGGCGCCGGTTACTCTTGGCAAACAGGTCTTTAGATACAGTGAACGGATCCCTAGTTCATTATCCCTAGTTCATTCACGCATGAACAACATACCACGCTACACACACACTGATGCACAATGTGTGGTTCATGCAGCAGCGAGCACTATTGGGCTGCCCCCTGGAGTGGTGCACAGAGCGAGGGTGACGTCAACACAGAACTTGTAATATTTATTCATTTATACAGGTAAAATCTATTTTATCTCCACGAGAAGGCTCTATGCCTCCATTTGATCATTTTTACTGTCTTTTTATGTCCTCTGCTTTAATGCCTGGAAGTTCATCACAGTAATGGCTCACATGTTGTAGCTACTGGCTTAACATTTTGAAAATATAACATAAACTTTTCGTTAGTTTGTACCAGTTTTTTTTTTATTGTTCACCAGTTCCATTTCATAATTGTGTTATACAAATTTTGTAATTTTTTACCATTAAGATATTGTAAAATAATTTCTGAGACTTTAAAATCACAATAAACTGGGTACTAAGTCACCAACACATTATTTCTACTGGTAGTAATGGATGTTAGTGTGAAGTGTATTAATGTAAAAAGTTTTGTTATTCAGTTAACATATCATCATTGTGGAATTTTGGTTAGCTCTGCCTGTATGCACAACTCAACCCATCTGACAGTTTGAATTGCACTGTAGCATGTTTGAAATCCATGTTTTTATGCGAAACTGCTAAAATTATTTACATTATGGTAATCTCCATGCTCCAGGCAGCTCAGGAATGGAAAGTTTTTTTCAAACAATATGTAAATGTATATTATAAATACTGATACCAATTTGGTGTTTATGCTGTTTTATCTGAAAATTAATTAGGTACGTGTGAAATGAAGATGGATGACTGCACTTAACTTTACTTTCCACTAGTTAAAAGTGTCCATCATCTCGTTAAAGTCCCATAGTTGCACAGCACACTGAAATACTGCGTAACTGGGGGCTTTTCCACCAACAGACTTTGTAATTTTACTCTTTGCATGTTTCACTTCTAATTTTTATTTATGTTCTGCCAATATTAGAATTTTTAAAGCCAAATTCAGTGTTTCACCAAAATCTCACATTACCAAATTAGTTTATCAGAGTTTGCAACATTTTCAGAAGTTGTGTAAAAGGTAGATCTTCTTTGCAGTATCATTATTACTCATATATAAATACTTTATGATTTTGAAATGTTATTTAATGGAAATTTACGTATAAAGTGAGTGAGTGAGTGAGTGAAGAGATTTGAACATCCTTAACATTGAGGTTTTGAGAGACAATTAGTATGGAGCAGTGCCAGAATGAAAGGGTAGGGGAAACAGGAGATCCCTGAGAAAACCCACCAACCAATGGCATCATCTGGCACGATTCCCACTTGCGAAAATCCAGAGTGACCCAGCCAGGGATTGAACCCAGGTCGCCTTGGTGAGAGGCGAGCGGGATAACCGCTCACCCACTGTGTACCCTTTATATTTAAGGAAATTCATTTAATTGACTCTACTGCAGAGGAGGAATGTAAATATAGTGGCATGTACACATAACCTATAAAAGTGAGACAAGAAGAAGTAGGGTGTCATTTGCTACATTCAAATGACAAATCTGATGACGAAATTTTTTTTTGTGCAATTGTACCTGAAAAACATTCAAATAAAATTCCCATTTCTCTTTTAACATTCGAAATACAGCTGATTTATTTTTGATAACTTCCCTTTTCGTACCTATTGTTCCTTAAACACTTGAGCCGGCACACTTTAAAATTATAACAATGTAAGCAAAGACTGGGTGAGTCAGGTTTTAAAGTAAGCAAACAATAAGTACAATATAATGCAAAGACTTTACAGAATTGCCAACAAAATACAAAGAGGTTAAAAATTATGGTGGACCTGTTTTCCTTTGCAGTTTACCCTTTTACGCAAAGTGAAAAGTTGGAAAGTCTCTTCGTGCAATAAGACCGTGTTCAGTGTTTTGCTCTTAGCTATGTCACTAAATTATATGTCCCAGCCAGCAATGTTTGTATCATTTCATTGGCTATTTTTAATTTAGCTAAATGGGTTTTGATATAAGAAGCCTTGTTTGTGGTCAGTTTTATGGGTTTATGTTGCAATGCCAGAATCGAGAGGTACATCGGTAGACTAGACCGGGACCTTAGATTTCTGACGTGCCCATCCGGTATATAATGTCGGCCTTGTAGGTTGTGTGGTTGGTACAAAATCAGGGACCACTATCACCACCCTCCACCTAGTCTGACACAGTTTCTTATTTTGGTCAGGAAGAGGGATGCTCCTTCTTGGTACTGAACTCACACAATTGACGAGCAGGGAGTGACGTTACCCTGAAATAGCAGGGACAACTGGACAAAGAGACTCCTATAGGGGTGCCTTTAACCAAGGTCAGTCAAGATCTAGTGAGATCACTTCTTCACGCAGCATTGCCTCTATGATTGGGTGCTGCCTGTCGGGTAGTTTGATTAAAGATGGAAACAAAGAATTGCTAGAAGCTGTCCCTGAAGGGGTTAATTTTGTTTTCTCACTTTCTAGAGCTTCTAATGCCCTCTTTAATTTTCACCGTACTCCACTTTGGCATTGGTGTGGCATTTAAAAACCAATAAAAACGACGTGTAGTAGATAAACCGGCACCGCATGTCCCTGAAGTGTACTTCCGAGTACCCCGACTTATGATATGAGGCAACCTGTGCTCCTTTCATTCAGCCCTTGCGAATGGTGGACAACGCACGTCACTTCCTCGCTGTGATACCCAGGCGTGGTATCCACAGAAGGTCAATCAGGCGAAAGTGGTTCCAGCTCCTATCAGGCCACGTGAGCAGTGGTGGCAGAGTATGGAACACTTGGTCTGGTCAATTCTCCTAGTGGAAGAGTACCTAGATGAATTCGGGTGCAGCCGAATGTCGACATGCTGGCAGAGCTCGGTTTACCTCTTAATGGTGTGTGTATTTACCTTGGTGGTTACGAATCTACCGGCTTTTCCTCTGAGGGGAAATTTACATTTACCATGAGTGAGAGGTGTTACAAAAGAAATTACACTCACAAGAAACACGTTTAAAATAAGGGTTTTATTGACCATATTGAGAAAACTGTGGTTCCACACAAACTCCTATCAATTTAACGTAAGATTACGGAAGTTAATCCTAACCTTAAAATCCAGTTGAAGGCGATATGGGCAAGAGCTAGATGTATTGTGTGGGCGAAAAAAAAACTGCAAGTAAAAACAAATTAATAGTTAACACATTTAACAGTACTTAATTACTAGGGGGTGTTTTAACCTGAGAAATGACGACTACCAGAAGGGTAGTCGACATTGTAGCCACACCCTCTGGTGGGCTGAAGAGGTCCAGAAGGGATGTCGAAGTGACCTGCTATACCAAGGGAGAGGGGGGGTTCTGATGGTTACCAGAAGGTGGGTGGTAGGCAAGGAACGTCTTCAGGAGCCTCTGGTATGGTGGAGTCTCCCAGAAGCTGCGGGATCTGCGGTGGCTGCAGAGGCAGGTCAGCAGCTGCTGAATGTGTTGAGCTTCTGGTTGGTTGGTTGGTTGGTGTCTTTGGCTGGGTTGAGATTCTGGCCCTTGCAAGCTGTGGGATCTCCGGATGCCCCAGTGGTCACGTACCCAAATGACTACCTCCAGCCCTTCTGCGAGCGGTGGAAGAGTAGAGAAGAGCTAAGGGGTGCTAGCCCTTTTATACTGATAATGGCGAAGAGCTTGTAGGGGCTCAAAGATGCGGGAGAAGCTAGCCTCGCTCTCGGAGGCTGGAACTCCTTGCTGCTGAGGCGGCGCTATTCATTTCTTATCTCTTCTGTGGGAGGCATGATCCTTTCTTATCACCTGTGTTGGAGATGCTGGGAGGCTGGAGCTGCTGGAGTAGACTGGGTGCTGCCCTCCAGTGACAAACTGTGGTACTAACTTGGCCTTCGCTGGAGGGTGCCGATGTCTCATCCAATAGTACAATTCTACGTTGGGGGTTGGGTAATGGCTTCTTGGAGTTTCTGGGCAAACAGTACAATCTGGGACCACGTGCTTGTAGTCGCTCTTGACATGCGCCAACGTACGTAGACACGTGTTCCTGTTCCACAGGTACTGTTATGGGTAGTAACCTGCCCCTGTATGAGCGTTGCGCTCAAAGATGGGGCGAAGTTGTTGAGTAGAGTGTGCAGGAATGCATCACGCATCAGCATGTAGAAAATGAGGCAGACATTACCATTGGCTGGTGGGTTTTCTTGGGGCGCTCATTTCCCCAGCTATTTCATTGCTAGAGCCCCATCAGCAAGTAAGCAATGCCTGAATCTCTCTCACGCTAACTTTAGCCTCAGTGTATAGCTGTACAATGAAGCATAGTCTTTTTAACAGTTTGTTGGCTCTAACTCCACTAAAAGTTTCACGTGATTGTTTTACGTGTGGGGGTGTTAGGTAAAGGCTGTGAACCCTCTTGCACCTCACAAAGTATTTGTTACCCTTCTATCACAGAGTAAAGAAACTCCTGTTCGCTGTCAGTAATAGAATCTCACCAGGAGTACTTTACAAAAGATAAATTTTTTGTGAATTTTACACAATTTTTCTTTACATCAGATAGTTGTGTTCAAAAAGATTACAGCATGCCGGGAAATAAACGAGAGCACCTATTTGGTATAAGTAGGTCTTTCACCTCTAACATGGTTTGACTTCCGTGTCATGTGAGCTAGACATTTTTATAAATGACATGTAGAGGGCTAAGAGCTCTATCTGAATTTTTGAAGAGTCAGCAACTTTTGACATGGTGCATGTAATAATGAGTAATATTAGCTTTTGCCTTTATACAGTGGCAGCTTATATTCTAAACCAGTGATTCTCAACCTTTATGAAACAGTGGCCAAGTAAATTCATATTTTGCAGTCCCAACTATTGACTGATTGATGAAATCTTGTAGCATATTGTAGATTCTTTTGGCCAACATGATTTATTTAATTTGTGTTAATTTTCATTGAATATTCTGGTCTGATTACCAAAAATTTATAATATTGTTCCGGGTAAGAATTATTATTATTATTATTGTATTTTTTAATTGATTTTAATGATTTTGGTGTCAGAAACAATGTTAGGGAAAAATATTTCTGCATTGTAACTCACCATAGAAGTCAGTTGAGCAGGGGAAGTAGCAAAATTGTGTCCACTTGTTGGTGAAGTTACCACATTATTTAGCCTTGCAAAGTACGTAGTTTAATAAATAAAGATGTATGAATCCTCAGTTATATTCATTAGTCTTAATACTAATTAGTATTTTTGATTTATAAGTTATTGAAAAATCAATAGTTACAGTTCAGGTGAACCTGATGCTATGTCCCAGTACTAGGCCACTGTCTGGCGGTTGAGAAACATTGCATTGAAAATGATGCCCAAAGGTTGTTGTTGGTACACACAGTTTTGAGTACAGCATGAGCTGCTGCTGTACGAGTGGTAGGGCAGTTTCACAGGCAGCGGCGAGGACAAGCAGAGGAGCAATGTGATGCTGCTGCTACTGAAGGCAGAGTACGTGGGAGCATTCGTGAAGGTGAAGCGTTCCAAGTGTTGCAGCCTCGCCGGCAAGAGAGGCATCATCATATGCGACACACTCAACACGTTCACCATCATTGACCAGAAAAATGTTGTCAGGAGTGAGTATAGTACTTGGCTGTTGCATGCACGAGTTGCCACTCGTCAGGAAAACAAGGATATGTCAGGGAATTTGAAAGCTGTCGGTTAAATTTCAGGTAATTTTGAACACAGTAGTGAAATTTCAGGGAATTCTTTGACATGCAAGCTATATCTCAATTTGGCAGCTTTTCTATTTTAAATTATGCACCAAAGGAAATTCCCGAGCAAGGTGGTGCAGTGGTAATTCACTGGACTCACGTTCGGGAGGACCTGGGTTTGATCCCCAGTGCGGCCATCCCGATTTCGGTTTTCCATGGTTTTCCGATATCACTCCAGGTGAGTGCTGTGATGGGTCTACAACAAAGGCCATGGCCGATTCCTTCCCAATACTTTCCCAATCCCTCTTTCCTTTGCAATTTACACCGTTGCTAATGACCTCACTGTCGACGAGACATTAAGCCCAACTACCTACCTACCTACCTACGGAAATAGACTTTGCGTCTCGTGCAATAATAAGTTTTTTGAACTCTATGCAATTCTGCTGTAGCATCCTCTGTTGCAATCGCCAGAGCTGATACTATCAAATTTATGAGAGAAATTTGCTAGTAATATGTACTTTGCTGTAGATATGCTTCACTTAATTTTATAAAATTGTGGGTGGATCTGTAAGCTTGCCATTAACAAGTGTTAGCTCCTGTTGTATGCCACTGCTGTGACATGGTCTGCAAATATTTTAGTCTACAGAATCTTTTTGGGAATTTCAAGATGAGGACCTTTCATATTGGTATTGTGAAAAACACATTTGAGTTACTTTTTACGTAAGTTGACGCATGATGCCCCGGCTGTCTGGGAGTACATTGCGTCAATCAGCAGTGGTTTTGTAGGGCGCTACGCCAGGCACATTCTATCCTTGCTGACGTAGAAAACTATGACCCCTTCGCTGGTTACTTTGCCCCATCCCATTGCGTGGGTTGCGACATCCGTACTTGCTTGGGTGGAGGATGTATCAATTCTTCTACGTGGTTCAGCGTGTCCAATGTCATTGATAGTGCAGTGTGTTGGACAGGTCCCAAGGCGTCTCGGGGGGTATGGCTGCATCTGCCCTCGTGTGGCCTTTCGTATACGCCCACGGTTGTCTTCTGCCAATATACGTTGTCCTGACAGCCGATTACTGTGTAGGACCCTTCCCATTTTCGGGCGAGCCCGGCACTGAACTGGTGGGTCCCTTGGCTCAGTGGGTGGCTGCGAAGCAGGACAACAGCTTCACCCATGTCAAAGGCTCGTACTCCAGTACGTAGTGGCTAGTACGTCTTGGAGATGTAGGCCTCTTGTTTTTCCCTTGCCTGGTCTATCCTTTGGAGGGCGGCTAAATGTATGGCTTCAGGTTGAGGCGGTCCACTGGACTCAAGTTCCCACTGCCAGTCCCAAGGGCGTCGCAGGGTTTGCCCTAAGAGGAGCTGACTTGGGCTTGAGTCGATGGCTTCGTTCCTACGACAGTGTAGAGCGAAAAGAATCTTAATAGGTAGCTATCCCAATGTGGCTGGTCCTTCCCTATGCTGAGGCATAGGCTCTTCATGAGTTCTTGGTTTTGGTGCTCAGTTGGGTTTGCTTGTGGGTGTTACAGTGGGGGGTTCCAGTTTCCACTCCCCGCAGCCCCGGTATGTTAGTAGCCACTTCTGACTAGTGAACCGGGTACTATTGTCTGTCGGGATACTTTGTGGGTACTCCCAGCATGTACATTGTTATATTTATTTTTCTTTTCAAAAATTAATGTCATGTTTTATTATGCAAAGTGGTTAAGTGTAAGAGAAGGTGATAATCTCTTAACTTTGCCACAAAAAGTAAAGAAGTTTTATTATTGTTATTATTATTACGGATGGTAGCTGTCAAAATGTAAGTACTGGAGGTTGCTGGTGGGTTTAGTGTGTACAGCAATTTTAATTTTGCCATTGTGGAGAGTGAGTTCAATATCCAGGAATATGGCGTGTGTTTTGGAGTATGACCAGGTGAACTTGAGTGAACTGTATGAGTTTAAATTGTTCAGAAAGTGAATTAGACTGTCTTCAGTGGAAGTTCATATCATAAAGATGTCATTGATGAAACACATCCAGCAGTGTGGTTGGGTTGGTTGGTGACTGAGGAAGTTTTTTTTCTACCTGCCCATGAACAGATTGGCATAGGATGGGGCCATACATGTACCAATCGCTGTACCTTTGACCTGAATGTAGTGTGTGTGTCTTGAAATATGAAGTTTTTGTTGCTGAGGGTTAACCTGGCAGCGAGTTCAACAAGGAATGCTGTAGAAGGTTTGCTGTGTGGGAGTCTTTGCTTGAGATTATATTCTATGGTTGACAGTCCATATCAGTGGGGGATGTTGGTATAGAGAGATGGAACATCTATAGTGACAATGTATGCATCTTGGAGAATGGGATCCAGGTGTCTCAAACTACATGACAAACCAGTTGCAGCACATGCAACATCACAGAACAAAGATTTTGATTCCTGCTACAGTACCAGAGTTGTAAAAGCTCTTCAAGCAATAGCTCTGCTCTCAGACGCTGGGAATTAGCTCATCAATTTATAACACAATTCAGACAGCAGCCAGGCCTCAACGTAAGGTAATCACAGCTCATCAGCTATACCAGTAATTGTTCAATTTTCCCATCCCACCCTAATTCACCACCTGGCCGCTAGGTTTACTACTAACAATGCCCTTCCACCATACTGCAGTGTCCTACAACTCGCCACCTGATGAAGCTGGCTTAGCCTGCAAAGCGTCGCAATTGTGCAACTTTGTGTGTATGTTTGCCTGTCAAGTACTCCACTCTTGATTACTTGAATTCCTGTCCTTTAATATATTTTCGGTAGCCTAGCAGTCTACTTGCAACCTTAACTATTATGGTTGTTTTCTGTAACACTTTATAAGTGTGGAGTGAATAGTATTTGGAAACTAAGTAGCTGTAATATAAATATATATATATATATATATATATATATATATATATATATATATATATATATATATATATATATATATATATATATATATATATATATATAAATAAACACACTTACATACACAGTATATGTATGTTCTTTTTTCAGCAATCCCTAAAGAATCGTGTGTGTTTTCTGTCTCGCTGGATAAGTATGAGTTTACTATTTATGGGAAGCTGTTCTGCATTCGATCAAGCCACAGAAGTGCCAAGAAAATCAGACTGAACCTTATACCGGATCTATAACATGTCCATAACAAAGAGAAATTACTCTGAGAAGAGATAGCAGTGTTTGGATTTAAAGCTTGATTTTTTTTTTGTACATAACAATTATATATGTAAATTACTTTTTGCTACTGTTTCATTCAATGTAAAATATATTTACATTGTAAATAACTGATTTTTGTTGATTTTTTGTCATAGGCCTAGATGTTTTCAGTTCATAACTTGTACTGTTTACTGAATGGTAGAACCCTGTTACAACATTTGTGACAGGACCCCATAAATGTTTACTTTATAAAAGTGAAAAGTTTATAACAAGGAAACTGTTATAGCAGGTTTCTAGGTATTTGAAATGTGCTGCATCAATACAGAGGATCGCCAGTAATGATTATTCCAGTAGAGTGGTGTACTCTAGTTGCATGACGTCTTCTACTATATTAATAAATGACTGCTACTCATCAGTACAACTGCATCCCTGGCAGTTTGTCTACAGTCACAATGCTGTCGCCACCTACAACCTACAAGTTTGTTGTATCTACCGGGCTGGGACAGACTTGTCATTTATAATTTATTATTTTGCCAGATGAGCCACCGAGACCATGCAAAAGGTCCGGGGCGAGTACAGCAGTGTGCCGCGAGATGCCGCCACATGCAAGATGCCTAGATCCCACCACTCTCCACAACACCGCATGCACAGAGGATCTAGGTGCCGGGCTTGCACCTGCTGACCCCCTCTTCAGATACCTTATGCCAGTGAAGGAAGGGATGGCCGAGGAGTATGTAAGGAGATGCATCCCAGCCTCCGGGTGGTCAGTTCTGCTTCAGTTCTCGATTGCCCCTTCTGAGCTCTCATCGCTCCAGCTATTGGTGCAGATGCTCAAACCTCACCTAGTACTTCACCGCTCACCTTGTGGGGCCGAAGATCCTCTCCTACACTACCTAAGGAAGAACCAGCAGTGTCTACAGCTTCACACTAAGACATGTTCGGTCCCTTATGGACACCCAGAGAGTAGAGCTCGCTCCAAGGTTTATTCGTACGCAACAGACACTAGCTACTGCCTCTCCTATTAGTTTTGCACAGGACGTCTTCCGCCTAGCCCGTGTGGAAATAGGAGATAGCCATTTGTGTTTATTTCCTTAGGGTCAATAAACACTGATCTTTCCAGACTTTAATAACTTTGAGCTCCTTCCTTGTGTCACATTGGAGCTGGAGGACTCAGTAGGGGACCAGGTTTTTCTGTACCAAACTTACACGTACTGCACAACAGCACATCCATGGAAGGCCACCCTTTCTCTGCCCTGGCAGTGAATGGTAGAGCCACGACACTAGGATACCATCCCTTGGAAGTTGGCTTGCCGGCGCCCTCACCTCACTGCTCACTTCATAGTGTCGAGGAGGGGATCTTCTTGGAGTCAGGAGTAACCAGTGACCACTGGACACTCACCACACCAGTATTGGAAGGCCAGCCGTTCCTTGCACCAAGTGGACCCTACTGTACCACAATCTAAACCCACTCCACACCGGGTGAAACTTGCGAACCCAACTTTGTACTAAGTCGCCGACCAGCCCCGCCCATATTGTACACTGGACAGTCAACAAACTGGGACTGTCGCGCATCACTACAATACTGTTTTTTTATTGCATTTCATGATCAATGCCCTTTTTGTGTTGAAGGGCACGGTGTTAGTCTTCTGGCCTTTTTATTACTATTGCACTGGGAGCTGAAGTACATTTCTGCAAGATGTGTGCTTTTTGTTACTTGTGGAAATATCCATAACAGTTCTATATTATTTATTTTGGAATACAATTTAACCTAACTTGCGTGTTTCACTGTCATACTTTTCAACATAGAATGTTTATGAAATTGAAACTGAAAATTAATAAATTTTTTTTTATTTATAGATATTTGCAACTTGTATTTGATTTCTTATACAAGTGTTAGTATTTGACATTTGATTAATGATTATTGATTAGTCACTTAATAGGATGCTTTAAAAAAGGTGTTTGTACTCTCCAAAATTTTAATATGTAGTAGAATTTCAATACAAATGACGTAGAGTGACTTCAAATTATAACTGAAAAATACTTAATGCCAAAGAAGTAGTTAATTACATTTGCAGGGTATTTGAAAGATGTGTTTTGAAGTGAAGTACTTCATACTGAGGTTTCATTGCATATGCATATTTTTCACGTCACCAGGTGTCCAACATTTTTTCACCGTGCTTGGCAATGAGGAAGGGTAAGACACACAAGCCAAATGGCATTTCAAGTTTATATTTATTCAAAAATATTGTTAATAATATAAAAGTATTAAAAAGTTACATACAATTTTCCAAAAATTTAAATAATGTTTTGAATAATGTGTGAGGAGCGCTCAAGCGATAGTGATGTCTGAACATGACCTGAAGTTCTCTTGCGGTCCACAGCCATCTGCCCCAGATCCATCACTACATATCCCCCAGTTATTACCTGAAAAATATGAAAAGAACACTATCATAACTGAACATCAGCATATAATAACATGCTAATAATACCATTGTACAATAGATGGTATTTTAAACATCTACATACTGGAAATCTACAACAGTGTATTGTAATGATTTCTGCCAGATTTACTGTCAAATGGAGAAATGAATATTGGAAACTTTTATCTTAGGGAGCATAAAGCCCTGTAGTATAGACTCAGATCGGCTAGGATTGGAAAAGTGGCACTGGTTTTCAGTTTCTACAATAGTAATTTGAAGGGATGTGAATATATTACAGGAGGACATGGTTTTGTGAAAAATAGTGTTGGCTGTACTTATTCTTGTGCAGTCTGTGGATGCATAGTACACTAGTTGAATGCTTAGCAACTTTGATTTTCCAATTGTCATGACTTTGCTACATCTGTGTTTATGCTTTACTGTTTTTTGAAATGGCAGACGAAAGCTAAGAACATCTCCCAGGAAATATTAGGAAAGTACACATTCTATAAATCTGCTAATTTTTACACATTGAAGCATAAAAAAACAAAACATAAGAAAGAATTAAAATTTTCACAAATGGTTACCTAACACTTTTTATTCAACGTTAATATATTGAACTACTTTCCATTCATTGTTACCAACTTTATTGGGCGCATGTCACACTGTGCTCCTGTTGAAATATATGCAGGTAGGGGCAGTGACTTTTTTTCAAAGGTTGATTTTAAAAGTGCTCACTGTATCGTGAACAGCCTTTAGTGAGTTATACCCATATACCATATTGGGAATATATTCTACATAGTGGTAATTGTGAAATTAAAGTTTCACGAGAAGAATTTAATTTTTTGTTGCCAAGGTTATGTAGTTAGAAACTGGGTTAGAGAAAGAGAAACTTGAAATAATGACCAGTTGCCAGCCTCAAAGTCCTATGGCAGAGACCACACGTTCTATGGTAACATATGAATCAGATTCTTTAAAATTTGTATTTTGAGGAATTTTGTTTTTTAACTTAAATTTTGGTGATAGACTGTGTATTAACTGAAATTATGATTGTGTTTTGGTTTTATCGCTATTCATCACCTAGTCTTCCATCTACCCATGGATTATAAAGAACTTACGAAGTGCCTTCCAAATCTGTCAATGCAAATTATCACTGTCAAGCAAGAGGGGAGTGTGTGTGGTGTTGGTTACCTGCGACGTACGTCCATCGCAGGACGCAGTGCTCGCAGCGAAGGCCAGGTGGCAGCGCCAGGCTTACGTTGTAGTAGCCAGGCTTGGTGGAGGGCACGTGGTATACAGTGCCGCCCTCTGCCTGGGACAGGGGGTACCCTGCGAAGCACTCGTCTGTCTCCAGCTCTGTCGCAGAGTGCAGTGGACACAGGTCAAACTGGAAGTAGCCCTTGTGGTTGGCCGTCAGGTCCACTGCCGCTGTGAAGGTCTGCCCGCTCTTGTACCTGTCATTAAATATCATCCGCATGCGAGTGCTGTCATAAAGATATTCCAAGGTACAACTTATTGAAACACACACACAATAGGATAAAACCAAACATATCATAGGGGTTAATCAATATAGGGTAACTCATATTCGTATAATGTTCATCAGATTTGTCAGAATCATGCACAACTAATGGGTGTAAGCACCAATACAAATGTAAGAGAATGGGTAGTCTTCTCTGCCCTTTGTACTGCAAATTCTAAAGTAAGGAAATACCTAGGGTTCAAGAACTAGTATATGAAACCAACATTGTAACATACTGTTTTGTGGAAATACTGACCATATTTTAGTGCTACGTGAAGTCTAATGATATAGTGAATAGGGTCAGTTAAAATGCTCACGTCTTGACAATGATCCCTTTCCCATATTTGCCAGTGTTCTCACTGGGCCGCGGTCGAGAGAGAGAGTAGTCATCCCCGCACTCCCCACACTTGCCACCATTCTGTTCCCACTGGACCTGTGCAAACAAACACAGTGGAAACAATGTGTGTGTGTGTGTGGTTTTTCTTATGGAACTTGAGGTGGTTATTAATATATTATTACCTGGGCATATATTTTTGTTCCATTAGTGTGTAAACCATTAATGTCTTTCAGAAGTAATCACAGAGTGCCCTCAGGTGAACATGGAGATGTACATAAAGCAGTGTCTGTGTTCTAGGTGTTATACTTTGTAAGATATAAAAAAATTCATAGAATTGGCCATAAAATACCAGTAGTGTCTGTACATTCACACTTGTGCATATGCACACTTTACGTTTCACGTTGTTTAATACAAGCAGCTGTTCAATAAAGATATTGATTCTTCTCCTCCCCACACAATAAGTAGTGAGGGGTGTGGTTGCACACCGAGCCGAGATATTTGTATAGATGAAAGAGCAAATAGAAATATGACGTGTAAATGCCCAGAATACTTACCTCAATTTGCTAATGCAATACAGTCATAGTATAAATCCAGATGTCTCTTTAAGGCCCATACTCGCTCTAATAGTGTTATGATGTAGCTGTCGAAGGAGGATGGGCAACCCAAATTTGAAAACATCAAGTCCACAGTACAGCTTTTGTTCATGATTTTTATGGAATGTATGTGTAGTAGAGCCTGTTATCATTTTCTGTATTGAACAACCGTATTATAGAACTGTCCCCAAGCATGCTCAAATTTTACATAGCAGAAGTTTGGAGTAATGTGAATGTGACTTTGTTTCATGAAATTAAAATAAAAAATATGTCTGAATATTTGAAACTGAAATTAAAATGATAAATAATTTTACGAGACATCGCCCCTATCAAATGGTTGAAAAGGTTAAAATTTTATAAAGTTTTTTTCTGTGTATTGTCAAACACGTACTGGCATACAATCATTTAATTTCAATTTCGAAATCAAACTTGCACGATCAGAGAAGGAAGAAATAAATGTTTTACTAATAATATTTTTGAGGAGCTTAAGAAATGTATTCTGCCAACTTTTCAAGCTTATATTTATGTAGTTATTTTAGTGATATTACTGTACTGAAGCAATGGACAGAAATAAATTTAAAACAAACCACAAATTTTAATTGTTATTCAACTAAATGAACATTTGATAAGTACACAAATGTTCATTGAAGATGACAATTTTCACTTTGTTTAGACTTTCGCTACCATTTTTCTTACGGATATTCAAAATGAAAGTGCTGATTTTTCATTATAGTTTTGGTTTACCGAACATTTGCATAACTAGAAAAAGTCATCAGTTGCAAACTAAATTTCTCTGTATCAGTATCACATTTTCATCTGTAGCTCATTTCATGTCATTGAATGAACAGCACAAAGTGATCATACTTAGCAGTGTCTCCTGTTTTGCCAAGTTAATTTTCGACTTCATAATACAGATACCAGGTGAAACAAGAAACTCTTACGCTAATTCCCCCACAGAAGTGTCCATCATCGTCATAGTCCTTGGGAGTGTGGAAGCCCAGCCGCCACATGGATGCCCTGTTGACAGGGTCCATCAGCATGCCGTGGCCGTAAGCTCCAGCGACCAGCAGCAGTAGAAGTAACAGTGTTTGATCCTCCATGATTTCTTCATGCTGCTTGTGTGTGCTGATACACTATATATACTCCCTCGTGCCTCTCACCTCAATAAAACTAACCTGGTTACTCTTAATTTAAGGTCAAGTGCCCACTTCACACACATACTTGCTGGCAAATATTTTTATTCCAGCCAAGTGTCTCACAGTGTTCAGCCTTATAGAACTGATTTGATAATGCCAGTGTAAACAACCTTATCAATAAAGTAGTTCAGTACCATAATTGTCTTCTGCGACAGTATATGCCTTTGCGAAAATAAATTTGATCATTTATTCAGAGTTAGTGGGCACACTTCATGTTAATATCACCGAAACGGAGACTTCCCTTAGGCCTCGCCTACATTCTGTTAACATATCTCATTCAGATTATTTTCAAGTTACCATTAACGACATACTTTATCTGTGTATGGGGCATGTGAGCACTAAAGTGTTTGCAACATATGTGGCGCCAGAAATTTTCTTTCCTTTTTACACTTCTCACTAAACTAATACCCTCTCGACACAACAGTATAATTCAGTGCTGTGTTGTGCAGATGTAATCCCTAAGCTTTTTTATCTGCCATAACCTTTAGTGCAACACATTCTGTCAGCACAAGTTTGACGTTAAATTGAGAGAGAGATAAAAATTCACTCGAGAGTTGAGACGAAACAGAGAATCCTGTTGGTTTTTTTTATGTTAAGCATATGCTAATATGATGTCAATGCAGTTTGCCTCAGCAAGTTTATGGTTCTTTAATATCAATAATCATTTAAAATGCTTCAATTTTTAACTGATTATAATTTTGAATAAATTCACAAAAACAGTTTTTCTGGAAACTAAAAGTAATTGTAAAGAAAATGCACAATTACACAAAAAAATTTTAATGAGCTATGAGATACAGGGACAAAACTACACAAATATATGCGTCCAGACTTTACCCTTGAAAGCTTCCCTGGTGGAGTTGTGTATAAAATTCACACAAAATAACAGTGTATTTTCTAGGTGATGAACTCAGAACCGTTGTCCTTGTCGAACGAAAAATAAATAAATACCAAAAGGAAGGGAAAATAACTGCAATGTTGATTTTACAAATGGACAGTAGTCGTCCCTTCCAACTACCCGTAACAAAATCCAACGGTCAGGCATGACACGTCTGCCAAGCACCTCAAAGTAAGGAGGATGAGTCTCAACTCAATGTTACAACTAACGTTCTTATTTACGTACTTCGCTTGCAAATGGCTGCACCACTGCCAGATTCACAATGTAATGACTTTACAGTGGCAACATTTAAAAAAAAATGTAAAATATTTATCTTAACTTTTAATGAAAAAGTATAATTTTTTTGCATCTATTGTAATATTTAATATAAAGTAAAAGTTACTGTCTTGCATAACATGCTCGGGTAACCGTGGCAGTTTTTTTCCATGCTTACGCTAATTTTTATTTATTCCCATCTGTATAAAATCTGTAATATAGTACATAAAGAACATTTTTTCTTCATACAAATTGACATTGCACGTCTTGTTTAGTGTTTAACGTATCTGCTTCTTGCTCAAAGCCAAGTGTTACTATACTGCCACAATGTCATCATCATTTGACAATATATTTAAATGGTATACTTCCCAAGAATTTTATCTTAATTTTCAATTAAATACACAAATAAAATAAAACTCTCTTAAAAGTTGTAGTAATTAAAGATCCCTGCAACTTCTTTGCAGTAAACTTTGTATTTTCCAAATTGGCGCTATGCTGGCCGCTCTATTAGTGACCTGATTACACCTATAGAGTTATGGTTCTCTGATCAAGCACATCATAGGCGACACATTCTTAGTGGATTGCTTTCAAAACTTGATGCATTTGGGCGTTCCCGGGAAAGGGTTTTGCCTTCCCTAACTAGTTTAAATGTGAATGCTGATTTCTCTCGTGTTTTGAAGTTGGTGGGTCTTTCATGGGGTGTCAGTTGAGCGAGTAGTAGGTCTGCTTGGCTGGGTCGGGGATCTTCCCACATCGGAAAATTCAAGATTACACCCTTTTGATTGAGAGACTCTACTAGGAGGCAGAGAATCAAACCCCAGGGTAAGTTTGATCAAATAAGTCTGCCTCCCAGGGAGTTTGGTCCAGCTTACCATGAAGGTTGTCAAGAGACGTGATGCCAACTGTCACAAGTTAATGAATTAAGGGAGACTAGACTTATTATGAGGCGTCTGAGTTCTGTTCCCTTCTATAAGGCTCTGGTCTAGTCGGTTTGCGAGTTGGTACTGTACTGTGTTCGTACTCCATCCAATATATAATATTCTAATAGGACTGCAAGCGACTCCGCCTGGCTATAAGAACCTTCAAGGTGACGGGGGGGCTTGCAGAGTATTAAAGACGGGAATCTCCTTAAACATCTTTATATAAAACTCTGTAATACTCAAGTTACAACACTTTACAATACTATCTTATAACTAAATAGGAGAGCAATACGTTTTACTATTAATTTTCATGCAATAGCCACGCTGTCGAATATCTAGTTAAGGTCCTTTCGACGTATCTTTGGAACTACAGTAAAACTCTGTTAAGAAGTTTTTGAAGGGACTAAAAAAAATAATACTTATTAACCAGAAAATTTCTTAACAGGGTCAAATTACACATGTGTGTATAGATAAGGTGCAAAATTATTCAACTTATTAAGCAGGAAAACTTCTTAAGTGGGATCTTTTTAACACGGTTTCACAGTAGTTCACCTTCTGTATCAGTTGCCAAAGGCTGCATCCCTCAACGTATCTGCACCCTTCTCATGGCCTTGCCCTGGCTTATATTGCCACTTTGTTTAATGTCTCTCCTTACTGTTTATTCTCACCGCTTGTCGCAATCCCTCGTATCCTGATTTTCCGCTTTGTGTGATGCTGAGTTCATGAGCGAGCGTTAATTAGGGCTCGTTCAGACAGCTACATTATCCTCTTGCTTCAAGTAGAGATGGTCCCCAGCTCTGGAACTGACATTTGGTGATGTGGTACAGTAGTCGACCTGGTGGTGTTCGTCTATTTCTCGACAGCGGGAAAATGGTAAGGTTGAAGCCCTCTTCAATATCAGGATGTGAATGGGAGAAGAGGTGATGAAGCAAGGGAATTGGGTTAGGGAGCTGCCTTGCCTTCTTTCTTGCTTATAATTGTATTAAAGTTTGTTCGTGAGGCCTCTGGTTGTGTTTACTACGGCAGCCTGCGCTTGCATTAAGTGGCTCGGCCGTTCCCATGGCCATGAACTTGGCTAAGAGTGAGGGGTGCACACGCTTTCTCGAGGTTTACACGGCAACACAATCAAAATGTGGTCGCAAACACGTGCAGCCTACTTGATGCCCTACTTATTTATGTGGTACTCTGATTAAGAAAGTATTTAAATTTTCATAAACCCATTTAGAAAGGGTGATAAAGTGATAATACAACAAGGTTTACATTAAAATTTGTTTAACGTTAGCATTTTGAAAATATGAAAATCTCCTGTAACAATAGGTATTAATTTTAAACTTGACACATTTAACGTAGTGAGAAATTTTTGTTTCACAAATTTTAGTTAATTTCATCTGAAAAGATACATTAACATACACTTCTATTTGAGAAGACAGACACTAGTATTTGAGGAGGACATACATTGGTGCACTTATTGTTGTTCCACACTGAACTCTTACAGATATATATGCTTAACCTAATTCCTTATCTTCTAAATATCTTTTCGAGCTCGTTTGTAAGGTTATTGGAAGAATTTGCATAATGAAACTTAGTAGTATCTAAAATGTAAGTTAGTTATTTGTATAAAAATGCTGATGCAAAATGCAACTCGAAAGCGTCGCTACGTTTCATTACTGAGGAAGTGTGGCACAGGAATGTTTACCTTAATCATACATAAAATATTCTTACAACTACAAAATAGGTGTTATTCTCTTAATACACTATGCAATTGCATATTATTTCAGTAGTTGGCAGTTTAATTATTGTTAGTCTCAATTGCAACATATTCACATACTTAAATCGTTGGTTTTACAAAAAAATATATATTTTTTAATATATCAATCTCTTTCCAGTGAAAGTGTGACTGAATACAATAAATCACTGGTGAGTGGTGTTTTAGATACAGTTAAATAAATTGTATATGATGTTTCTTAGCTTACATTTCTACAACTTTACGGTCTTAGGAATATTTTGAATTTAAATATTCAGTGTTTAGTGAGTATCTCATATATAATATTGTTCAAAGATCATGAAAGGCTTCAACATAATTCAAGTTGTCTTTTGAAATCAACTTTTCACATTAATCTGATAGGTGTTAACATCTGCTGCACTTTTGTTTAAATTCATGAACCTTTGTTTAATGATTTTAATATATTAACAATATATGTGTGTATATATCTCATAAAAACGTTACATAGAACATGATTATATAAGAAAGAAATAAACACTGTTGTCATAAAAGCTTTCATATCATTAGCAAAATTTGTGGTTTTCTTGTTACTATTCCCATGGGAGAAATATTTTATACTAAATTCAGCAAAACAAGATATCTTTGTAACCTGTGTACCGCTTATTGT
Source organism: Dryococelus australis (assembly GCA_029891345.1). Lineage (NCBI taxonomy): Eukaryota > Metazoa > Arthropoda > Insecta > Phasmatodea > Phasmatidae > Dryococelus > Dryococelus australis. The sequence goes on along the minus strand of CM057007.1, from coordinate 28,455,244 downwards.
GCATATTTAAGAAGTGTGCGAGTATTGTGTGCATGTCCATATTCGTCCCGGCCGAGCTGTGTGTTAGTGTAGTGAAGTGGAAAAAAGAAAGGTGCAGCGGTACCTTGTTTCAAAAGTTATGCCTTGCTGTGCTGTTCTACCATAGTGCGTCACTCGCGCATGCACGTAACCTTGAGTGTGAGGGTGGCAGCTCTCTCTGTACTGCATCCCAGGCAGGTGCTGTATTACGGCGTTCTGCTGTTGCAGTCGTGTTACCCCCTCTGGTGGGGTGCGGTGTCTTGTTGGCACTCAACGGGCATGAAATTCTCCTGTAACACTTTCATTGTTTCTTAGCAAACTAATAAAACAGTTTGTTTTACATATGAAACCTTTTCTTGCTATTGTAACTATTTTTCCATAATAATTTTTTCTTAAATTTTATTACATCTTTTTGTGATCATTATACATGTATTTGGCCATGATTTAAGTTATCTTATATGTGAAATGTATGAGTATTCAAAGTGTATTTCTAGTATATATCATTTACATATTACATTTATCTATAATACATATAACAGTAATTGTTCTCCTGTATACTCATTTTATTTTGTTGTAATGACATTGACTATTACACGTCTTGTGAAATGCAGACTTGCAAAGGGGGAGGGAGGACGGGGTAATGGCGGTGGCATGAAGAATGTTTTGTGTAAACATGGAATTAGGTCATAACGCTGGCCGCGACTTTGGCGCGTGCATGTCTGCGCACCTTTTTAGCTCACACAAGTCTGCTTAAAACTGAAGTATTCAGTAATATAGTATTACTCTACAATATTCTTGGATTAGACACAATAATTCTAATATTATTTTATCTCTGCCTAATTATAATATATTAACAAAATCCCTATTATTATTTAATTTATATTAATCTCTGTGCTTTCATGCCACTAATGTTTTTACATCTTTCATTAAACTTTTGCTTTACCTTGCCAACACTTATAAAATTTACACATACAGCTTCCTGTATTTAAAATTGTTTGATTACTATAACACCTTCAATAATTACTGAATTTTCTGTTTTCACAACTTCATTATATATACGTTCTCTTCAGTTTATTATGTATTACTTCAGTCTTGTACGTAAAATGATTTGCATTACTTTAAATTCCTATTTTTGAGCGTTTAATAATTCATATGCAATTCTACATATTTATATATTTTACTTATTACTTATATTCCCTTTGTAACATTTTTCGTAACCATTTGTATAACTTAGTTCCTTATATTTCTAAAGTCATTAATTTCAGAATTATTTTCCTTTTGCATTATAGCTGCCCTGTGTGTGCTTCTAAGCGCTAATTTAATACATCACTCTTATATTACTGCTTTATTACAAACTTCATTTGTCTACTTCAATCATCTTACTTGATTCTTTAAATGTACTATTATGCTAATTACTTAATACCTTAACTCACTACTACTACTACTACTACTACTACTACCTGTTCTCATAACACATTCTCCACTTTAGCTTTTTATTTTGCATTGTTGTTTAAATCTCTCATGAACATGCCTGATTTTTATTACATTTGGGGCTTTATCGGGGCACAGGAGCATCGAAAAGGTGCGTATTTGCAATGCACTTGTGGCACATTGTTTGTAACTATGTCTTTACCACAGTTAAAATTCCTTTCTTCCTTTACGCCTGTGTTCTGCCTGAAATTTCCCATCAGGGCAGTGGCGCACATTTTTTCTGTATTATCGGGTCAATTTCCCCACGTAATTGCTAGTTTTTATGCTCGGGCGCAAAACTATCGACCTCGGATTGTGCCCGATATCTATTGAATGAAAATGGCTAATGAATATGATGTGTGAATGGGGTACTATAGCAGCTAGCACTATGTCACTCGTGATGCATACGCCCGTATGTTCTGCTCGTACACAAAAGTGCTTTGTCCGCAAGGACTTTGCTGCATTGACGGCTGACGTAGCTGTGCCGTCACCTGTTTGCACGTGAGCTTACCATATGGTGTGCTTATATGATAATACTAATTTCCTTTACTACTGTTATCTTCGCCTCCAACACTTTGTCCAAAACTTTAATGAATTATTACTCTCAACATAGTAATTACTACAATCCTGATGAATTTCTGGCATTATTATTATCGCTACTCGCCCGTCGCACATGTAGGCTTCAAAATTATATTTCCTAACCCATCTTAATGCCTTTGGTATGATACTTAAAGAATTATATACCTGTAATGGCAAATTATTTTGTAATTTAACTTTACGTGGGCAGGAGGGGCTGTCTATTACAGACGGGGGAGTTGGTTTTCTGCTTCGCGTACTTAACCTTATTCTACTGAATCCTTCTGTTATTCATTTGCAGGAAAATATTCATTCTTTCTGAAACTCACTCAGTGCAGAGGGAGAAGGGTTAGGCGCCTCCACCAGTGTACTGTATTCGTACTCCAGTTAATATACAATATTATAATAGTACTACAGGCGACTCCGCCTGGCTATAAGAGCCTTCAAGGTGACAGGGGGGCTTGCAGAGTATTAAAGACGGGGATCTCCTTAAACGTCTTTATATAAAACTCTGTAATACTCAAGTTACGACAGTTTACAATACTGTCTTATAACTAAACAGGATACCAATATGTTTTACTATTAATTGTTACGCAATAGCCACTCTGTCGGATATCTAGTTAAGGTCCTTTTGACGTATTGTTGGAACTAGTTCACCTTATGTATCAGTTGCCGAAGGCTGCATCCCTCGACGTATCGACAGCAGCGGTTCCTGGCACACCCGTCTCGTGGCCCTTCTTGTAAGGTCAGCCGCTGGCTGACGTCTTGACAGCATCCCACGCGTCTTTGGGTGGCGTCTGACCTCGCGATGAGTCACATGCTGGCCTATATTGCCACTTTGTTTAATGTCTCGCCATGCTGTTTATTCTCACAGCTTTTCGCGATCCCTCATGTTCTGTTTTTCCACTTTGTGTGATGCTGGGTTCACGAGCGGGCGTTAATTAGGGCTCGTTCAGACAGCTACAATACCAAATTGGGAGATACCGATACTATCCTACGAGGGTTTGCGCCCTTTGGCGGTAGGCAAATATTAATGACGTTCCCGGTGGCCATGTGAATCTGGCACGTGGTGGCTGGGTCTTGTACTGGAAGGGCAGGGCTAGATGACGTGGTTGGTTCCGGCGCATATAAAGACGGAGCTGGGGTGTCAATGTAATTGACCATGTGCCAGGGCCAATCTAGGCCGAGTAACGAATCTCCACCCTCAGGGTGGCTACAGACAGGGAAAAATCGGGGAATTTTTGTACACATTACAATGTTTAGATTGCTTTTAATTCTCCTGTGTACAAATGTTTGATGTACGTACAATTGGTGGCATTATGAAAGTGACATTTTCTGAATGCCGGCTGGTGAGTTGGAGCATCAGTATTTGTGGCGTACTTCAAACCGGAAACCAGTCATTGAAAAGCTCCTTATGGGGCGATATTTCATAAAACATGAAATTGTTTGCAATCTTAGTTGAAGTAATCGGGTACAACTCTGGTTGGCTCAGGCACGAATGGATTTACACCTAACTAGGAATCCTCGTCGCCTGCTCCGTCTTAGAGTGGCTGACTGTAGAACCTTTCTTTATGCCATACACCAGTAGGAGTGGTACAAAGTGGTGAGCTAGGAAGGCAGCTACTGCTTCAAGAGTCCAACCTGAGCTGTAACCCAGCACCAACTGCCCTCTGCAGTCTAACCCCCCGGGAACGAGCTCAAGCCACCCCGACAACTAGAGAGGCCTCACTTCCCAGTTCCTCCATGCTCCCTATTTCAGCCTCTCTACTAGACCACCGGTGAGCCGCATCTAGCCATCGTCGACTTAATGCTAGGTACTCGCATGTACCACTGGGTATAGCGAACCCATCGTTCCAGCTCAGCAGGACCAGCAGCCCTCCGTAGGCTCCTACCAGCACCGCCAGCCGCAGTACCACCTTCGCCCAAGGATTGGACACGAGTTCAGCTGACACCAGCAGCAACAGTGGCCAAGTCAGGCCACCCGGGGCTACATCCACTCTGGGAAAATTAGTGACTGTGTGTAAACCAGTGTTGTGGAAGACAGTTAAGCCCACACCATACTTTGTGCCGTGCCGTCAAGCCATGCGTCTCAGCTTATATAGTGGCTGGGGTCCGGTTAGCAGCCAATAAAGTCAGCCCAGTCATATCACCCGTGTCTCTTACCAACACACTAAAACCTTGCCCGACCTTGATATCGTCGTCAGTCACCCAATGTCATGCATCAACATATTACATGACTCTTAAAATTCCTCTCATTAAATGGATTAAAGAGTGTAAGTTCATAAACATTTATATTAGTTTGTGTACAAGGCTTCAATTAGATAAAACTTAGAAAAATGTATTTTATTTCATTGGTATAGGTCAGGGGAAAAAATGTGATAGACAGGGAAAACCTGGAAAAGTCAGGGAATTTAGTTTTATGTTTGGTGTAGCTGCCCTGACCCTGTCTTATAGCCTCGAATTTTAGGGGAATATCGTTAGTGTGTTCTACCTCTGCACTGAATAACAGTTCAGTGATAGAATTAGAGGAGTTATTATTGACCGGTGAAGTTAATGTACGTTTTAAGGCTTCTAATTCTCTTTGTAATGCCCGTCGGGCTAATCTATGTATTTAACTAGCTTTTCCTTTAGTTGTAATAGGTATTGCAATAGAGTAAAACAGTAAAAGGAGCACACTGCCAGTACACCAGGTGATATCGAAACTCTCCTGGGTCCAATCTTTACCAAGACTGGGACAGAGATAGTGGATAATTAAATAGCCTGGGGTCCTGGATTTTAATCCCGCTGAGAGTCAAAACAACGCGGATAGTCCAGTTTTATTCAGACTGTGGAATTTATCCCAGCCTTTGCAAGCTGGGGATAAACCAAGAACACCCGGTCCATTCCCACCTGTCGGCTAGAATGTGCTAGATTTAAGAGAGCCAATTAGTTCTTTACCAAATTTTAACATTAAACATTGTTTCTGGTTAAAACAAAGTTAGTCTACAAATACTAGTTTGAACATGCGTATTTTATTTATGCGTGTGAGAAAAACAAGGGGATGCATAGCTCTTTTTAAATAATAGAAGCTAACGTTAAAGCAGGTGATGGCGACCTGCATAAAAGAGTGCAGAAGATTCTAAGATGGGTGAGGGCAGAAGGGACTTTCCAGGTTGGGAACAGGTAGGGACGTTGTGATACCTCTAGACAATACCACAACACCATGTATAAAACTGTCGTGAAACAAATGCTTTCGGGACACATCCCACCACAACATCCAGCACTCTCAAGGATACAAGCCGCGTGCAGATGGGCTGGCAGTTGCATGTGGCCTTTCTCTGGATATATCCATTGTCCACCAGTTCTTGCTGGTCCTACTTGCTCTACTCACTGCCATACATACATGCAGGGAAGCTGACACCACTCCTGTGGACCCTGGTAAGTGTCTTAACCCCTTTTACCACGCATCTGACGGGACTTTCACTTACTATAGGGGAGGCTGCCTTGCACTTATGTGTAGCAGGGACCAATGCCACTGGCCTCCTGTCACATGCCACTGATTCCACCAGGAATGCACAGCCAACAGAGCTGCACATGGGAGATGATCTTCCAGTCAGGTACAGACAATTAATGCCGCGCAAGGAGTCCTATCACCAGCTGTTAAGACACATCCGACATACCATACATGTCCAATGCATGAGAGTGATGTCTGCGAGCTGCAAGCATCGGTACAGTGGAGAGTGAGATTGTCGGGTGGAACTATTGAATGTGTGAGTGTATAACGTTTGCAATAGACAGATTGAATGCAACCAAAGACCAAATGCGACCATCTCATTATGTTCGTCAGGAAACTTTTGAAGTGTAATAACTTATCTTGTGTCGTCTTGTAACTAATACATATATTGCAGGAGGGATGAGCCTTGGAGCCACTACTTATGCTCAGATCATAATGGTAAATTTTGTTTTTGTCCTTGTGACTAAAAGAAAATTTCTGTTGTATAGAAAATTGATTGTTATGTGACAACAGTGGCAAAATTTAACCTCCAACTTAAGAGGTGTGAAGGGAGGGCAAACCTTTTGGGGGCTTCTCTTAAGACATTTTCAATTGTTTCATAAATTTCATTTTGGTGCGATCAAAATCTAAATTACATGCTGCTTAAAAGATAGAAAATAGTTTATAACTCTAACGTGAAGATGTAAACTGTATGTGTCGCACAAGGTGGCAGAAGGCAAGAAAGCACACTGGATGGAAACCTCCGGAGATGTCATTCATGTGAGATCAGGAACCATCCTTTCTGCAAAACACCGTCATAGGGGATGACCCCTAATGCTATCAATTTGATCCAGAATCAAAGCGGCAATTGATGGAATGGCGTTCACAGGCGACCCTGCCACCCAAAAAGAGTCACCTGCTAATGTTCAAGGTCAGACAATGTTGAACGCCTTATTCAACAACGATGGCATCATCCATAAGGAATTTGTTCCTGCAGGTCAAACAGTAAACGCCGCATTCTACGTGCACATTTTGAAATGGTTGCTCCAATGCATCTGCCATGTTCAACCAGATTTGCCCAGGACTGGAACGTGGATGTTGCTGCACAATAACGTGCCTGCGCACTGCGCAATCCGTGTGCATTAAGTCTTGGCTCAGCGTGTCTGCTTCCCTGTGTGAAGAGCATCTTAAAAGGTGCACGTTTTGTCACCGTAGAAGCAATCCAGCAATGTTTGACAGCGATTTTGCGATTGATTACTAAAGAGGCCTTTATAGTTTCCAGAAGCTTTATGAACATTTCCCAACGTGTGATGTAGCAGATGACGATTACTTTGAGGGCCAATAAAGGTCAGTTGTTTATATCTTATGTATTCTTTCTTTCCTGATACCATTCACCAAACTTTTTCAAAGCATCTTGTATAAAAGTATCAGAAAAATATAACAATTCATTAGATTGTATACAATATATTACTGCATCTCTGTGAACAAAAACAGTTTGGGTGTGTAGTTACTTTGGCGTCCTTTACCAAATGTTTAATATGCTTCCCGTAGTTGTTACACCACTGGTCTGACGGGTTGTTTGCATATTCAAAAGTGTGCGCACATTATGTCTGAGAAACTCTAAATATCTGTGTTAACGATAGCAGAAAAATTATAAGTGATGGAGAAGCTAGGGAAAGGTTGAGTCTTATCAGAACTGACCACTGGATTATGGAACAGCTATTCAAAGTGTGTCAGACATTAAAAACAACTTGTGCAAATTAATGGAATCTGCAAGTAAAGAGAACAGTGGTGTTGGTCTGTTTAAACTCAGAGCAATGAAAACTTATAATTTTACAGCTCTAGATGAAGTTATATCTGTTGCAAGCTGATGGCATCGCACCTGAAGTTCATTAAACTGTGGTTCATAATGACAAATTGCTTTTTCATTTATTCAGATATCCTGATTAATGCAGTCTAGAGGGATTTTCCTATAGAAGGTTGTACTGCTTTCTTTGTATGGCTTAAGCACTTCCAAAAATATTTATGTCAGAGTCACGCCCAATTTCTTTTGAAGGTTTCATTGTTTTATCCATACCAGCATATTCTGAATACCAACTATAGTGTTTAGATTTTGTTAATTCTAAATTATTTACCGAACTTGCAACTAATTACAAGCCACTTTGCAATGCTAAAGAGGCTTAAGGTATTGTTATGTTATCAGAAACATAACTACTAATTAAGACATTGTTATACTTTTTTACGGAATTTCAAGCAGTTTACAAGAAAATAATAGTATTTTATCTTCATGAGCTAGCATTTGATACTGCACTACACCATTAGCATGCAAATAACAAAATATGAAAAATAAAATATTTTCTGAGCATTCCATATCTGTTTTAATTAACGTCGCACTGAGGAAGACATGCAGAAATACAAAAAAAATGGCAAATATTAAAAATAATTTTTATTTGAAAAATATTATAAATAATACAAAAGCATTAGAAAAGAATATAATCTTGCTGAAGTTTAAATAATGTTGAAAGTGATTTAATGGTGCGACTTCATGTGATAGTGATGTCTGAACATGTTCTGAAGTTCTCTTGCGGTCCGCAGCCATCTGCCCCGGTTCCATCGCTACATATTCCCCAGTTGTTGCCTGAAAGACAGTAAGAGAACACTTTCATAACTAAACATCAGTTTATCATAGCAATACAATCCAAACTACTCTCTTGGTACAGTCAAGACTAAAAGGAGACAGCTTACATCCTGGTGGCTCCAGGAACCGTTTTTGTTAAGTCACAATACCTGGCAATTTGGGCATATGACACTGCTGTGACATCTTAACTGATCTGCACTGTTAATTACGCATATGAACTAATATATTGTTCCAAGTAGCTACGAGCAAGACCCCTTGATTTTAATGAACTTGTGTACTGTCTTGCAGAATGTTGGTAACCTTCATCTGAAATAGTGAAATAACTTACTCATTGGTTAAGACACTACAAGTTATTCATGAAATTTCTCACATTTCAGTAGACTTGGACTGACTGTACACTAAACAGCTTCACCGGCTCATTACACTTGTAGTGACATGGTACTTCTGTGACACAGTTTATATAATGACAGTTTGGCTGGTAAGCTGTTGTCAGAACTTTGAATATTTTATGTTTGATATTTTTAATTTTTTACTACCCTGATATTACAGGATAGGGATGCCACAGATCTGGAAAACAGGGAAATGTCAGGGAATTTCAAACTAGTTAGCTAAACGTCAGGGAATTCTGTGATATGCATGATATATTTTGCAGTTCTGTCAGCAATTGTGCACATCTGCCAGAATCATATAAATTTGTTTAAATGATTGAGAACTAAAGGGCATTTTTCTTTGCATTCTATGTAGTGAGCAATTTTGTAAGATCTGAGAAGTATTTTGGTGTAAATGTGTATTATAATGCAGAGGAGCCAAGCCTTACAGAGAAAAAAAAGTTATAAAAAGGTCAAGGGAAAAAGATTCTTTTTGTCTGGAAATCAGGGAATTTTCAAATGTAAAAAAAGGTGGCAAAACTGCAGGATCATTTACTCAAGTGTGTAACTCAGGGCACAGCAGAATAACTGAACTAATCTACAAAACACTATAAAGTAGCATAATTAAGTGTAAGATTCTGAAACAGTAAACGCAACTGCAGACAGATTTTAGGTAATGATGTTGGCATAGCCACAAATTTACTAAGAGAAGGCCAGGTGAGAATTCACGAGCCTGTGCAATATTTAAAGTAACATCTTTCCACTGTTTACCACATTAAAGGCTGTTCACAATAAAGTGAGCACTTTTGAAATTAACCTTAGAAAAATGTCACTGCTCCTACCTGCATATATATTAACTGGTGCACTGTGTGACATGCGCCCAATAAAGTTGGTAACTATGGATGGGAAGTAGTTCCATATCTTAATATTGAATAAAAAGTGTTAGGTAACCATTTCTAATATTTTAAATTACTGTATTTATTTCGCTTTCTGTTCTTTTTTAATGAATCGAATAGTAAGAATTGTCAGATTTGCAAGCTATTTACTTTTCTAATAATCTCACGGTTTCACTTGACCGACGCATGAATAAAGTTATGAGGCCTACGACAATGTTAATATTACATAAGGTGGAAGCATAAACAACATACGTGCAAGTAGATCTTACGCAGGGCTTTCAAGAGTGCTTACTTTACCAAGAATAGTCTATAGTACTGGTTACGTCAAAGTCATCTTGGGACAAAACATTTTTCGTTGCAGCTGTACTCATCCATCTTATTTCAGTCTTTTACTGCCAGCTATTTTCTCCAACAGCTTTCGAACTGTTCTGGCCCATTCTAAGCACATGCCCATATTGCTGTATCATATTTCTTGCATTTTTGTATTATAATATCAATCTTACCATACTACTTGCAGTCTATATTTTCCAACAGTACCTGTCTCACATTTAGGAGGCCATGTGTTGGCTGTGCTACCATGTGCATTACTAGCTTGTTTCCAATCACCACACCCGGAAAATTGCAATTCCATAACACAAACCTTCCAATCATTCAGTTATTAATTTAATGTCCTGTTTAGCATTGGTGCATAAAATGAAAGCAAATTTATCACTGTCTCATAGAACATAAGATAAATTTTATTCCAAAATTTACATCCGAAATTGTGATGGTCATCTTACTATCCTAAACAAAGAAATTTGAAGTAAATACTATTGCTCGAGTAAGAGGGAGAGATAGAAAGAATTTTTAACTGGACATACCTTTTCATTTCAACACACGCAACTTCAAAACATTTTTGAAAATTAAAGAGAATGTGTTTTATTATTAAAAAAAAAAAATCTTAAAATAAACCAAGAACATACAACTTCTCTTTGGTTGTAAGGTGGTGAGGTTCCCACCATACTGAATGTACATACATTTCCCAGAACTTAATTTTCTGACTCAATATTTAAACACAAAAATGTCATTTTAAGTGTTATTTTGAAATCTACATTATTTTTCTTCCGGTACCCTTGTCATTTCTTTAGCCGTAACAGAAAGTTCCATTATTTTATCATTTTTGTCTTGTGTGAAAAGTATGGATATAGGTAAAACTGCACAAACTTCATAAACTCTGTTAAGTAATCCTGTATGTTGTTGCAATCTTAGACTTTTAGTATCAAGTCATTAAATTTAGTTTTGAAGAGATACAAATAAATTGAACATTCTTATTAAAGTTTTAGCCCAAAATTCCTGGGTGATGATAATATTTTTGAGGTGCAGATGCAGATAAATGCAGTAGGTTGGTATCAGACACTTTCATGCCAGGTGTATATACCTGCTCTATGATCACCCAGAATAACCTGGTGCCACTGTCAAGCAAGCGGGGAGTGTGTGTGGTGTTGGTTACCTGCGACGTACGTCCATCGCAGGACGCAGTGCTCACAGCGAAGGCCAGACGGCAGCGCCAGGCTTACGTTGTAGTAGCCAGGCTTGGTGGAGGGCACGTGGTATACAGTGCCGCCCTCTACCTGGGACAGGGGGTACCCTGCGAAGCACTCGTCTGTCTCCAGCTCTGTCGCAGAGTGCAGTGGACACAGGTCAAACTGGAAGTAGCCCTTGTGGTTGGCCGTCAGGTCCACTGCCGCTGTGAAGGTCTGCCCGCTCTTGTACCTGTCAATAAATATCATCATCCGCATGCGAGTGCTGTCATAAAGATATTCCAAGGTACAACTTATTGAAACACACACACAATAGGATACAACCAAACATATCATAGGGGTTAATCAATATAGGGTAACTCATATTTGTATAATGTTCATCAGATTTGTCAGAATCATGCACAACTAATGGGTGTAAGCACCAATACAAATGTAAGAGAATGGGTAGTCGTCTCTGCCCTTTGTACTGCAAATTCTAAAGTAAGGAAATACCTAGGGTTCAAGAACTTGTATATGAAACCAACATTGTAACATACTGTTTCGTGGAAATACTGACCATATTTTAGTGCTATGTGAAGTCTAATGATATAGTGAATAGGGTAGTTTAAAATACTTATAAATAATGCTCACGTCTTGACAATGATCCCTTTCCCATATTTGCCAGTGTTCTCACTGGGCCGCGGTCGAGAGAGAGAGTAGTCATCCCCGCACTCCCCACACTTGCCACCATTTTGCTGCCACTGGACCTGTGCAAACACATTCGACACACATGGTTTTTTTCAAGTTATCATGGTCTGTTGTACTTCTGTAGATGCATTGAATGAGTAATGTGAACATATGTAACTGTTACCAGAGACCTACTTCAAGAAGTTCAAAGTTACAATTATGCCAAGACTGTTGTTAATTTTATGATTTTTTCTTTTATCAGCAACACAAAAATTACTTTGACAGTATAGTTGGACTTACCTGTCATACAACATTTTAGTTTAGAAAAATTGCCAAGCAGTTTCTCTACTAACCCACACTAAGGGAAAAAGAACCTTTGTGGCACCATTTATGCCAGCCAGATGTACAGCCCAATGCATTCTGATTTTTACCACAGATGATCGAGCCAAAATGACTTAGTTGCCTAGTAACTCACTTCCCACCACAGCAAACTGGCTCAACTCCAAGTAGACTCCAAACCAGATTTTCACATGTAGGAAATTGATTTTCTCAGATTACTTTCATTTACCCCCCCCCACTGCATTCTGTTGCTGCTCCATCTTCACCGTGCATCAACTCTGTTGGTGCTATAGATCCTAGCTGTTAAGCACCACCCAAACCTTCCCCTCACTCGCTACAAGGGTGATGCTGGGAGACCAACCTCAACCTGTGGCTACCATAATCAATTCATTCAAACTCTGTTGTTTCGGAGCATTACTAAATCAATATTTTGCTTTTCTGGGCTGTACCTCACAAAATTTAATTGGAAGCAAAGATTACAATTACTTTGACATTTATTAAAGATTCCTAATTTTGATATTTAGGTTTCTTTATACATCTAAATATTTTTTAAAGTGTGCACTTAATCTACAAAAAAGAAAATACATACCACATTCCTGCAACTAACTTGCATTTGTTTCTGTTATACCATACCTTTACTTGGTCATGTTTGTTAAATGTTTAGGGTGTTCCTGTGCTGTTGCACTGACCCCTTAAATCCTTAAATGAATATGTATTACACAGGCAAGTGGAACATGAGACTGTTACTTACGCTAATTCCCCCACAGAAGTGTCCATCATCGTCATAGTCCTTGGGAGTGTGGAAGCCCAGCCGCCACATGGATGCCCTGTTGACAGGGTCCATCAGCATGCCGTGGCCGTAAGCTCCAGCGACCAGCAGCAGTAGAAGTAACAGTGTTTGATCCTCCATGTTTTCTTCATGCTGCTTGTGTGTGCTGATACACTATATATACTCCCTCCTGCCTCTCACCTCAATACAACTAATCTGGTTACTCTTCATTTCAGGTCAAGTGCCCACTTCACATGTACACATGCTGGCTATTTGTTTACTGCAGTCTGATTTCTCACAACACGCAGCCTTGAAGAACTATTCTGATAATATGAAGTATAAACAACCTCATGATTAAGAAATTAATTTTTCATCATGTTGTAAACAAGAATCTCTTGGGGGACATGTTACACAAGGGGTTCAACTAATAAAATACTGTACATAACCTGGTGAAATAATCCAATGGCAAAGCCAGAAATTTTTCAAGGTGAAGGAGGTTACACTGGCAATGGGAATGGCAATACAAGCTAGTTAAAACAAATTCTAAGAGAAAAAGTGCTTCAGAATTTTGTAAAATGCATTATAGTTTACAGCAAGTGTGTATTTGAATTGCAACTAAAGGCTTATTAATAATTTCAACATTCATTTTTCACAAACTTAAGGTGAACCATTATAATGGCCTCCCTGGCTACGCTAAGTTAAGGCATGGATTAATTGCAATAGTAACATTTTAAAGCATTAACCAAATTCATTGAGCTTAATGTTCAGGGTGTAATGGGAGAAGAGAAAAACATTGTGACACCCCCCTTAACACCCTTTTGGTTACCCCCATGCACGGAAGACTGTAAAGCAATAGCTGAATATTTTTTACACGGGCAATGTAAGTTATTTAAATTTTTGTGTATTTTGTGATTTTGAGAGAAAATTTTGAACTGTAGCAGACAGCTTTTTACAATCCACTGCAGAAAAAATACTTAAATGTGCATCTTATGAGCTGTAGGAAGTAGCAGAAAAAGCAATCAATATGTAACTGCTTACAATAACGCAATTAATAAGTAGTAACATGAAGAGAATTGTTTGGTTTTTGTTTTTATTTCATCTAAACGTGTTGCAGAACAAGACTACATCCTCATAGTTTACTCTGACAACACGTACATATGTCAAGAAAATGTATATTTTGATAATTGGGGTAACTATGTTTCTTAATGCTAACTGGAACGTCAACAAATGCTGCTTCATTAGTCAGAAGACGTAACACTGTTTTTATACTACTACAGTAATCAGTAATTTGTTAGAACTGTGAATGATGTCAAACATGGCAAAAATAAGTAAGCTTTTTTCTAATTGGTGTAAATTTAGATAGGTTGATTTGTCTCCAAGTTAAATTCTAAATGTCATTATGGGCCTGGGCACAATTCACACAAGCATTTCAGAAATGTAATACAGTAATACACACATACATGAGTTACACACCATGTAAATCAACATGAGAAACTACAATAATTGTGCATAATGCAAAGCAAGTACTTGAACACAGTATAAGGAAAGTGAAAAGTACATTTTTAGCACACTGGATAAAATGCAAGTTAGTTTGTTTTCCATTAATTATACCATTTCAAAAGCTATGTTTTATTTCTTTGCTCTGTCCTTGTATCTCTGTCCATCAGTACACAAATCAACATCAGTGTGAAATTATTGCAAACTTAAATAAGTTATACCATAATGCTAATTATTACTTTAATGTACCGTACATAAAATCTATGGTGGCCAGAAACTAAACATTATACCTTTGATACTAAATACAAGATGTAGAGCTTCATTTCATAATTTGCTGCCAAGAATAAATGTTACGTTAAAGTTCAAACGTTAATTAACTAAAATTCAGCTACACAATCCTACACAGCTTCATGTACATGCACGCAAGGATTAAAATCAAAATGGCTGGGACATATTGCTGTCAAGAGAAGCAACCAAACTATTCCAAGCACAGATGAAAGGTACGACTTTGAATAAACGTGCAGATCTCCGAAAGTGCAGTCTTCTGTATACAGCTGAACACACATTGCCTACTTCCATACTCCATGAAGGACATTCCCTTTGATGGGCTGGTTCAGCAATACACAGCCTGTGTTACCTGTTGTTCATAATCAGCTGAAGTGTTTCTGGTAACAGTTGTGCCAGGTCGGGTTCTCGCAGGAATTCTTCTGAAGTCGAAGGCTGTAGTAGGCAGTGGCCAGGAAGTATCTTCCATGAATACTAATTCCAACTTGGGGGAGAATAGCAGCACATACCTCAGGTAGGCAGCTGCTCAACTTTCCCACAACAAGCTCGAAGGTTGGAATCTCTGATGTCTGCCGCAGTCATGACCTTTTCCCTCTTAAGGATGCTTGTAGATTATGCGACATGGTGGGTTTCATCCAAATGTGCGCAAACTATGTTTTCTCTTCAAGACAGATTTGTCTCAAGGTCTTACTAGTCCTTGAACTCCACCTTAAGTCATTTAATCCTCCTCTTCCCAACCAGTGTTGTCTGGGCATAGAATAGGTACCAGGGCCGGAAAACATGTGGATGCAGATAGTTTATACCAGAACAGGTGCAGAGTACAGCAGAACAATGTTTACTTATCTGGATACTAAGCAACAGTTTGTCAAACTGCCCATCACAGATATCCACTCAGTTCAGGGAGTTGGCTGGGTTAACACATGCCAAAAACTCTCTAAAGAGCAGTTGTTACCAGAAATTCAGGTGCACTGCAGTAGGTCAATCCCCTCAACTTTCACCCATCTCTTCTTTGGTCTTCCTTGAGGTCTTTTCCCAACCTTCTTGCCAATCTCGCACTTCCCATTCTCTACCACTTCACTTTGGATTCTTTCCCTCCTTGTTACCATCATGTTCCTGATTTTGTCACTTTTCCTGCTTATAACCATCACCTCACCTTTACTGGTACGGAATTTCATTCATGTCATCATTCTATGCATCCAGTTGTAGCTGTACCTCCTCTTCGTTCTCGCCCCACACCATTAGATCATCTGCAAATACCATAACCTTCATGTTGTGTACCCCTGTGTATCATCCATTTTGGACATGCTTCCAAAACTATTATAAATAGGTGAGGTGATAAAACACTCCATTTCTTAGATGAAACCACAATGTCTGTCCTCGGTCAGTTCTTACACAACTTTTATTCTCCATATACATTTCCTCCTGTAGTTCTACTTCACACACCTTGTTTCTCTTTACACTATTGTATGCCTTCTCCACTTACATAAACGCCATCACAAGATCTTTACCATACTTCTTTTTAGGAATGAAACTAAAGTACCCCAAGAAAACTTGTGCGCTAATATCCTGGACGTTACCCTTCTGGAAATCAAACCCTCCTTACCAATGTGAGAAGCTAGTGCACTAGCTACAGTGATAAGTCAAAATGAATTCTTTGGATGAAACACTAGAAATCTAAAACTTTCTAGCTGTCCCAGTTTGGTGCATACTGAATTGTTGAAGCACAGAATGTCAGATTATGCCTAAAACAATATTTTACTTCGGAGACTGTGGCTACGATGCCAGCCAGCTCTACTAGGAAGTGCTGGTGTTGTTTTTATTTTTATTTTTTTTCCCCAGTTCCATCAGATCATAAATATAGTCTATTTGTGGTATCTTACCACTTTTTGAATTAAACCTTTGGAAAATCACCATGTGTGTGATGTGTTGAGATGTTTCCTGAATATGTCATTTATCACAAGAATTTTATATTTCTTTTAATATAACAGTATTTTATCTTTGGTTAAATTGGTCACAACACTTGTCTCGGGCACTTTTTACTTTGTCTACTGTGTATGTTATAAAAGATAAGTTATGCATGCAGTATTTTCTCCGTTATTTTTAATTTAAATTTATTTCCAGAATTGTAAGTATGGGACTGCAATGTAATTTCTCCCCGGTCACGATGTACCTTGTTTTGTGCGAGCGAGCATCGCCATAACGCTTCTGGGAGCAAATAAGCTGACTGTTTAAAAAATATTATGACAACATGCCCGACGTGAATGCAGACACTATATCGCCATGATTGCCTGTAGCGCGCAGCTCCTGTTGGTTAAATGTGGGCTAAGTATCACAGAGACGTAAACTTGATACATATGTATTGTGTGCAAAAATGCTGTGCAAACTAGTAATATTCACTTTAATATGAGCATACTGAAAGTCATGGAAATAACTGTGAGACCGCTAATTATGACTGATGGCTCGTGAAATTGAACTTTGCCAAGCTGGGTACACTGTGCATTTTGCATGGCCTGGGGATGAGCATTTTAAAGTGTACGTGTGGTAACTGAACGGCCCAGGGTTTATTTTGCAATACTTCTTTGGAACCCAGAAAAGTAACTTTAAATATTTCATTGTAATCTGAGTTATGCAGGCTTTCTTGCGAATGCTGTTCCATGCAGTTAGAGTGCTGAATGCATACCCATACTTTTTCGTAGCGGCTAAACATGCTGACTATAACTGAGTGCGTCAGTATGAATCTACACACCAGTGAGTGCAAGTAAACTGAGCATGGTTGCGTGGGGACCCCGAGGTGAACCGCCTGTCAGCTATTCCATTTCACGGCGTCGAGCGGGCGGAGTCTACAGCGAGTTGCCACTCGGTAGCATGGATGTTCCCCAACGTAACCAGATGGTCAGCAGTACGGTATTCTGTGTGAATGCCAAATTCAAGGTATGAGTTATGCATAAGCGCCGTCGTTATTATGTTCATGCGGAGTCCGTCGTCCTTTTTAAAATACTTGTTGAGAAGCATGTCAAACAAGCACCGCGGAAACGATTCTAACATGTTGCATTATAGTATTAAATTTTAAAGAGCACAATTTATTGAAAGTTATCGCGGAGGGCAATAGAATGTTGTACGTTATTAAGGGGTCTGCTCATGCAATATGTAAATTTGAGTGCAAAACATTTTAGGATTTTTATTGTGTGTATTCATGCATAAAGTCAGTGCTTGCAAACAGTCATTTTGGTGCGGAATAAATAGTGAATCAAAAGATCTGGGAACTAATGAGTCGAGACACATTATTTTCAAATGACCCCCCCATGATTTAATGACAACCTGCATTGCTGTAACACGAGTAGTAGCCAGATTGGTATATATAAGAGATTGAGCATTGGCCGCGGTACTTGGATTTTACAAGTCAAGATCTCTTTCTGCCTCGTAGTAGTTTAGGTTATATTAGTGTCTCATGGAGTGAGGTAGAGATTGACACACCTGACACCTCAGCAGGGTAGGAGGCGTCTCAACCAGTATCATATCCAGGTGGCAAGCAGAACGTAGTCTGTCGTTGCGGTATCCCTTACAACGTCTACCATTACGACCTGAGTATTGCCAAGTACAGGTGACCTACTGGCAACAGGCAGCATGGCAGCTTACAGACTGGTGACAAGTAGTGATCAGTGACGAATCACAGTTCTGTCTGAATACACAAGACCACCAAATTTTTGAGTCTGGGGATGTCCTGGCCAGCACCGTGATCCACACTTCATTGTAGAGCGGCAGCCACTGATGGCGATTGAGGTAACCCTGTTGAGACAGGGGTTGCGGTGGCTGAGCAGTTAGCCTGCTCGCCTCCCACAAAGGTGAACCGGGTTCAATCCCCAGCCGGGTCACTCCTGGATTTTCGCAAGTGGGAATCATGCCAGACGATGCCACTGGTCGACAGGTTTTCTCGGGTATCTCCGTTTCCCCGCCGTTGCATACCGGCAATGCTCCATTCTCACATTTAACCCTCAATGGCTCTCAAGATCTTGCTGTTAACAGCCACCCAAATCTCCCAACTCAATGCAACCCTGATGAGACAGCGATATGTCAAGGATATTTTGTGACCATGTAGGCTCTCCTTCCTGGTGCAGCTTGACAGCCCCATTATCCAGCAGGATAATACCCTGCCTCACACAGCAAAGGTATCTCTGGCCTGTCTTCATGATACCATCATGCTTCCTTGGCCAGCAATGTCCTCCGGACCTCTCATCCATCAAGAATGTTTGGGATCAGATTGGATGGCAACTGTGGCCAGCAGCAACGGCATATTTTCCATGTCCTGTGTCTGTACCCACTTACATGCCCCTGCAATGGCAGCTTCAGGATGATACATATTTTTGCAAATAGTGTACATGTTTTGGGGCAGTTCACTAATATATGTCATGTTTACGCAACCCAACAAAAATTGCATCAAGTACCGAATGTTTGTTACAATATGGTTATTTTTTAAAAGCAGTATAATAAAAAATAATTTTCCATTACCAAACCCCATAGGCATATATTGAAATAAACAAATATTGATTACAATAAATCTTCCACAGCCCATTTGGGCATACCAGGCTTTACAATGTATTACAAACTGTTATGTTACTTCAATCTGGGTTTTAGATACTCGAACAGATGTACATATAAACTATCTTTAATAATAAGTAAATATATTAAAACAACCCCGTTAAAAAGACCCTCATCTTAAGAAAGGTGTGCCTTAGTGGTTTCCCTGTCTGGCAAAAGGCATCCCAGAGCTTATATATGAATTTTTGTGGATGGGAAAACATTGGAGAAAATGCTGTAACAATTTATTCAAAATTCCTCTTAACTTTAAAGTAGCTGATCTGTTTGCATTCACAATGTATTCAAACATAATTATCTTTGTGATGTAGTCAATTAGGAGAGGGGCGACCACAAGCAACGCCAGCTGCAACTTCTGCCATGCAAAGAAAAATATCCTGTTTAGTTCACCCTAATGCACTATTTCCTATTTGCAGTAGTTCAGATCAATTTGAGTTTCTAAAAACAATATTGCCGTAAATTCTAGCCTAAAACTACTGTAAATGCAATGTAATAAGATTTTCGTACTTCGGAAATGTAGCGATAATATTGTAAATGTTGGTAACACTAATGAACCATAGTAGATGGCATAGGTTACTGGCGTGTGGTGTGAACACTGGCAGCAAGATGGCCGTCGAGGTGACTGATTTGAAAGACTCAATAAGAAACCAGTAGTTGCTGTTGTGACCATGTACAGTGTTCCAATAAAGCAAGTGAAATGTGCAACCATATAAACATGATAGGAACTATCAACATTAATTCAACGTTGCCAATTGACTTCACTGTAGGTAACAATGTTCTTGGTGCAGACTCATTAAGAAAGCTGCTGTCTGTAGCTGCAAGCATTTCACAATTACGAGCTGGTAATGCCAATAATTTGGTCAGTAGTGTCTTTCATTTGAAATCATCTTCACATTCTACAAAGCAAAATATATCAGTTGCTGTTGTGTACATAACTGTGCAGATTTAGGTCAGATAACAGTGCCAACTCAAAGGTGTGCAGTGCAGTACATGTTAAAAACTGTAGGTACTTGGAACATGAGCACTTCATATCTGTGCCAATTCTCACATAACTCCAGCTAAGTAGATGATAACCAGCTGTCAACACTATTAAAAAAAGTAGTTTTCACAATCATATAAAAAAAATTGTATTTTGCACGGCACCGACACAATTCACTATCTGTCTTAATAAAGTTTGTGGTTATCAGAAAGTGGCCTTAATTTCATTGCTTATTCAAAAGCTACACATGTGTATACGTGTACCATTATCCTTGAACATTTTTATAGGCCTTATGAACTTGTGCTTTCTGAAAATAAAATGTTATATTGTGAAAATTATAATCCTTGCTCTTAAGTTTACAATGACCAATTAACAGATGATGAGAAGACGTTCATGGACAGATTGTGTGGCTAAGCTGACAGGTGACCTACCCCACCATATTTGTCATATTAACATTTTTTTAATTGGTAGTGCTGATTTGATTAATTTTGTATCTTTTATGTCATAAACATGTTACATAAAAGCTGCAAAAAATAAACAAATGTGTTACTATTATGCCAACTCTCATTCAAAAAAAAAAAAAAAAAAAAGCCAACAACTAATAAACATTAAACCTAGCAAATATTAGGCCATGGAAACACCCACTTTTCTAATTAGCTACCAAGATAAGCATAAACTCCAGTCAAATTTTAAGGTAAAATGCAGTCAGAGACTCAAATGTTTTTCAGAGTTGATTGCAAAAAACAGCAATTGTACTGTAAATTTTGTAACATATGAGATGATTTTCCAATTAGTACTGCTGGAAATTACTTTCTTCATACTGAGTGCTGGTAGGCCAGGACTCTCTCTCTTTAGTGAGTCACTACCTATTCATAAGAGTTGGAGTCTGTTCATCACTTTATGAATATTTTACAGAGACAACATAGCAGGGGAACTGGCCTGTGGTTTGTTTACTTTTTATCCAGGTTTGAGAACAGCTCTTATGCCATATCTTTAATATTTATCATCTGCTAGTGCAGTTAATTAGTTCAGAACCTATTCTCTTGTTGTCAGTTCCCAGGCTGAACTGGTTCTACCTCTATGTTCCCCAAGACTGCTGCTGTCCTGGTCTGTTTCTCTAATGAACTATTTTAGTTCAAACACACTCGAGGTTTTGTAGTAGGGTTATTTCTTTCTTCCTGGACTTCACTTCTAATTTTGGGTATCTTGATACCATTAATGGCCTTCTCAATCATATTTGTGCTACATATTTCATTTTCTGTGATGTTAAAGTATTCAGTGGACTTTGTTTGACTACTGATAAGTTCCCTAAATAGCATTCTATACCTTTCTTTCTTGTTAAATTTAGTTCTTCTTTGGCGTTTTTTCCTCTTATCCCTTTTTATTGGTCTAATTACTGGCTTCCACTAAAGGAGACTTGAAATAAAATTTAAGTGTCTGCAAACTACACAGCGAAAGTTAACATAAGACCAATAGCATAGTATAAGTCAGACAACTCCAAGATGTTGGCTTTTTTAAGCATCTCTTTACAGCCATAACAAAAACATACTGCAGTTGATTTTATAGTAGGGCTTTACAGTACTTCGACATCCAACAGTTTTGTAAACTTTAACCTATCAACCTTAACTACTAACATTTTATGTTGATGCATGCCAGCATGCTGCGCGCGCTCTCTATGGGCAACTTTGTCCCATCCACGAGCGACTCTTCACTCGGGACAAGTCATAACAGTGGTGAACGAGACAAACGTATTGAGCAACGAGATTCCATGAGCCTGGACAGCCGCATACGTAATTGTAATGAAGTGGAGTAATTATTTTCCCACCACACAGCAACTTTACTTAAATGCAAATTCCCTCAAAAACCACAAATTTCCAAGTTTTTTGACTTGGTTGATAAGTGGTTTGATGTGATGCACTCCAGAGTTGTACACAATTTTAGAAAACCATGGCATTCATTTTCAAGAACAAGCACAAATCCTAGAAGACTTGAAGGGCGTTGTGGAAAGCATGAGTGTAATAGGAAAAACTTCATTAATGCCTTTTCAGAAAGGCTTAATAATGTCTATTAAATCTCTTACCGGACTGTACAATTATTTAGTTTCAACTGAAAACTTGGAATATGTTACAACTTGCCGTGTCAATCAGGATGTGCTTGAAAACCTTTTTTCTCGGATACGTAGCATAGGAAATAACGACAACCCTACACCAACACAGTTTAAATACCGTATATGACTGCTTCTGTTCGGAAACGAACTCCCTCTCCCATCGGGAATGTGTGTACAAGACATCAGTGCTAAGAAACCATATTTAGCTTCTCAGCTGCTTATAAAGTACATGGAAAATATTACTAAGGAAGAGAATGCTATATCATACAATGTAAACCGTGAAAACAGTGAGGTTACAGAGAACATTGAAGATGAACCAGAGGAAGAAAAACACAGTTAGCAGACTCTTTAAGTGGTTCAGATGAAGAAGAAGCAATTCATTACCTAGTGGGATATTTGTATTGCAGCAAGGATGAAAATTTAATTAATACGGAGATAAATGCAAAAAAAAAAAAACATTTTTAACATAAATCTGTTTTTAAAATTTTTGTTCTCTTTTTATGTCAAGCATCACTCACCATAGACAATAGCGCTGAGAAATTGTTTAACTCTTACCATGAGTGCGCTGAACAGCAAAGGTGTAATACAGACTTTCTTTACGCAGCTTACTGCAAAATTTCTAAACGCAAGTCAACAGACATTAAAGAAACTCGCCAGGACCCGGACTTTCATAAGACTACGCTTTCTGAATTGCAAAGATCATGCTGACGCTTTGCTCAAACGAGAAAAACGAAAACAAAAACAATTTTGCAAGCAGCCCTAAGAATAGCTGCCAGGTATGTGCCTGCCTGCTTTTAATGTGTACAGTGAAAATTTTATATTTTTACGTCATAATCCTTTGACATGACTATACAGCTAAGAATTTTTTTATTAAGGGAACTAAAATCTTTTATAAATGTTCTCATTAAGTGTATTTTCAATAGTTCTTGACGCCATAAACTGTCCATCTTAATTTTTTTTAATGTATTTTAAAGTTGGTCATAGTTTTGTAAAGTATGGTAAAGCGATGACTACTTAATGTGACATAAATATTGTTATGGTAGTTTGTGCATGTATATAATTCATACTATAGAAACGCATCTAAAAGAGTGAACAGTCAGTAGGTTCAACACCTAACTTGTTTTGCATAAAGGCCATTTGCAGTAAAGTGAAAAAAATATTTTTTATTGGGGCCACAGATAGTAACTTTTGAGAACGGTAAAATGTATACATAGGGTTTTAAACTGTAGGGAAATTTTTATATAAAAAAAAGTAATGCAAAGATACAAAATGGCTTAAAAAAGAACTTAAATTGTACTCACTTTACCGTGAACAGCCTGTAATAGACTATACTGCAGTGAGTTGCAGCGCCCGGCGAAGGCTTTCTGCATGGAGCAGCTGCTCACAGTACCCCTTTATGACGTCACACGGACCGACCGCTCTCCCCTCCACTTTTAGCCTTCGGATCGGCCCTACCTCTCCCTCTAGCTCCCTTGGCCAGAGGCAAAGTGAGAGACGTGCCTTAAATAGATCACGGCCACTTAATAATTTGCTAGCCCTTGTTAATCCAGTCAAACTTTTACCTGTCGAGCCAGTAGAATTACCTGTGTGTTATGAGTTAGTCACACCCTCAACACAAGAGGGACCCCTCAACCATTTGATAGGATGGTGTCCGTCGGAAGAAATTGAGCACGAAGAAGCTGCAGAAATCATCGAGACAGTTGCACCCATTAATGTACCGGAAACCCAGGCAGCTCCTGTCCCAGTCACCCCAGCTCCCTCGAGCATAGTATGATTAGCCTCCGGCAGATGGATTCGGGTTCAACACCTGACAGTGGAAGCTCTGCCTAAAGAATGCACAATAAGATTAGCTTCAGAGAAATTCATTAGGGTTTGACTCCCACCGAAAGTCGCCCCTAAACCATGTGGCAAAATCCAGGCTAATTTTATCCCTGCACGCCGGTAGACGAGGTTGCTGCAGATAAATCCCATTACCCCCGCAAGATCAACCATCCCCAAAATTATCATCAATTAATCATTGGAATACTTCATTCACCTCCTTGGGACCGCTGGCGTCCCACCTATTGACAACCCTGGTCGTGAGGGTAGTGAAACTCGCCGGACAGGAGCTTATTTCAATACGCCTCACCCTAGGGTTTGATTCCCCTCTGCTTCGCCAGGACAAAGAGGGCAATCAGCCTAGTCCCCCCTTAATTTGAAAGAACCGAGAAGTTTGGCACGCGTCATTGTTTACATGTTTAAATAGCTGTTTGCATGTTTTTGTGCTATCACCAGACCATGAAACATTGTCACAATGAAACAAAATTAGTCGCTTTATTTCAATACGAACCCTTAATGTCAGCGGTTACAAAAGAGAAGAGTTCCATGATGCAAAACTTCATAATTTTTGAGCATACTAAACTGATTTTTTAATGTTTAATAATTATAAAAGCAATCTCAGAAATTAAAGTAAGGCTCAAATCCAGAGTAAATAAACACAGCATTTTGGCATACTTAACAAGTGTGTTCAAAACAGATGCTCTGCAAACATATGGTACATGTGAAAATCATGTTTAAGACACTTTTATTATTGATCATACATGAGTTACAATTAAAGGCTTACAATTAAAGGCAATCAATGTACAGGATCATCTAAAAAGAATGGTACAAATTCAAAGCTTCTAAACTATTTGACCAATTTGGATGGTTCTTGTACCAAAATGAACAGGAAGAATCAAAGTTTTGCTTAACTTAAAATTTGTGTGTGTGCTCTCCATTTGCATTTATGCATATGTCCAGGCATTATTCGACCTCCATCCACGTATTCCGGAGCACTGCCGGCATAATTGTCTCAATGGAAGCAGTGATGATTCTCTGATGCAAATGCTCCAAATGTCAAATATTCACAGCGTAGACAATTTTCTTGTCATATATCCAAAGGAAAAGTCTAGAGGGGTAAAATCAGGGCTTCTTTCCATATCCTTTCCTTTTAAAGCAGTGAATGCAAAACGTTTGGGCCGAATTTCCAGCTTAATTTCATGCCTCAATTGAATCTTGTAGGCATGCAATCCCAAACATTTATGAAGAACATTTTGCATGATAGTCTTTTGGAATGCCAAGCTCCAAACTGTGGTGAGCAATTGACTTTTTTAGGGCTGTGCACACAAGATATCCTAAGCTGTTCCACCTTTTCTTCGGACATTCTTGGCAATCTGGTGATTGTTTTTTTTCTGTACGGTACTGGTTTTGCTGTAACTTTTAACCCAATGACAAATAACTCTCTGTTTTGGTACACATTGTCCAAGATACTGCCGTCTAAAATTGTGTTGCACAGTCACTACAGACTTGAACTCCCCGAACCACAGAAAACAACTGTGCTTTCTGCTGCACGATCGACGTCTCACTAGAGGGGTAGGCGCAGATGCCAATCCGGTTGGCCACTCTTCCGGAAAACAGGGAAAACCTGGAAAAGTCAGGGAATTGTATTTGTCAGGGAAAAATCAGGAAAAAGTCGGGGAATTTTGTTCTCTCACCCCTCCCACAATCTCAAGGTCGGTGTGGAACTGTCGAACACCCCCCAAAAAAAACTTTCTTCCTTCCACTACAATTTTGATGCAAGAATCAGCTAATTCAGTTAAATAGTTTTGCCGTTATAAAGTTATGAAATTGTACCATTCTTTTTCTATGACCCCGTACTTTACATAAAAATAATGAATTGACTCTGCATTGTTTTCTGTACTAAATGTTTTGATGTTAACAACATTACCACTTGGCACTGGCAGAAGAAGAAAAGTCTTAAAAACCAGCTAACAGTAATTTAATTACATTTTAGAAGGTTGACAAAAACACACGTACTCATAGAGTGGTACTCACGGATACACACACACACAAAAGTTGAACACACATTTATCAAGCAGATGCATAGTCACAATGTTTTGTTAGCTGGGCCAGCTTCTTCAGATGGAAATTGATGGCACACTGCAGTCTGTTAAGTGTTGGTTAGTAAAACGTGAACCTGGCTGCTAGCAGGTGAACTAGGGAAACGGGAAATTTTAAATGTAGTAGAGGGGTTATTTTATGTTCAAGCCAGGTGGCTATCTGGATTTTGTGATGTACTGGTGACCCACAAATATAGACACATGTAGAACCATTCAAGGATTACTTTCATTTAAAGATAATCTGTAAACTATTTTCAAGAAGCCGTATATCTCATGAAATTGTATGATAATGCAATTGATGGCGGCGCTGTTTTGCCAGCCTGTGTTGTAGGTACTATACTATACAGTATAGCTACCAGTAGATTAGCAATACTGTTACTCAATGTGCAGTTGCTAGGTTTCCCACTAGATAGCTGCGCTGTTCATTACAAGTAAAGATTCAGCCAATGTTAACAACGTAGCGGACTTTCCACCAATTTTGGCAGAATTTAAAAACATTTAGCGGATAAATACTCATTTTAGCGGGCAGCAGAATTTTGAACGGAGTATAATACAATTTTCAGAAATTAGATTGTGTTAAATGTGACGCCGTCCTTACTCAGTGCACCACTCGGGGGCAGCCAGATAGAGCTCACTGCCGCATAGACCGCACGACGTACACCAGTGTGTAAAGTGTAGCATGCCGTTCCTGCATGAACGAGTTAAGGATCCGTTCAATGCATAAAGAGACCCACTTACCAAGAGTAACCAACGACTTGCCTGTTTCTTTTTTAGTTTAAGTGTGACCCCCTTAAAGCAGAGTCTAATGCATGCCCGAGGTAGTGTTATCTCCTCCTTGCGTCCCTGCCTTAAATTATATTTTAATATTGAGTGCACACTCACGTGGTTTACGTATGTTCACACAGACACAATATGAAACACTCTAAATTCTTTTATTATTTTTCCAAGTGCTATGTTGTATGTTTTGTTTTAAAATGCACTGTAGTAGATTTCATGATTTAAGAAAATAAACATTCAAAGACATTTGCAGTTCCAGCAGCCACATTGCAGAGTTCACGGAACAAATTTCCGACAGCTCATGTATTAATTTTTACTTTAATTAATCTCGCTGTTTGCAAAGTGTTTTTTATAGTAATTTGTTTTGTAAATTTTTATTGCAGTGTATTTATGGCTTTTACTTGCCTGTCCTGGCATTAAAACGTAATATGCATTTTCCTAAGACACTTAGCAACAACCACGAAAGACTTTACAGAAGAAACTTTTGTAAACATTTCCCTCAAGATGCTGGCGGGAAGGTGTCCATTGCTAACGGTACCTACACACCACCAGTCTGGTCTAATGGATCTTAGAGGGCGGACATGCACCGTTCCGCGTGCCACGGGAGCATCATCAAGTGTGTGTTAATCATTTAGGGTGTCAATAGTTTATAAAGTTATTTAATGTACCGGAACCTGTTCTTAGCTTTTGCTCTCCCATGTGCCAACCCTCTTCTCCGTCGACTCTGAAAGTTTTTCACCGTAATTTCTCATTGGCGTAGTTAAGCCATTTTCGCTGCATAGGCTCCTGACAGGCCTTGTGTACCAGGCCCACTTCAGACATGGGGAAGTCGTATGTTACCACGTGTAATATTTCTGGTAATATATTTTCTTGTTTCAGACCTCGTGTCTTATTTCACGTAAAGTGCTTTTCACCTCGGGAACTGGCCCTAACCAATGAGTGTAACCACGTGGGTGCCGACCACATGCGTCAGTGTTTTAAAATATAGCCATGATTTTTCCTAACTAATTCGTAAGACGTGCACTGCAAGGGGATGGCCCCAAAGGCTGTCGATCTGTAACGACCCTGAGAAACAAGACTTCTGCTTTTCTGAGATTTAGAGAAGCTGGCGCCCTGGGAAACCGAACATCTATATCTGCATCCATCGACAATCTGGAGTATCTTTAAGGTAATCTGGCAATGTACGCCTCTCGCAAGCCCCAAGCCACGTCAAATATGTCACCAAAATAAGTAAAAAAAATTAGAAAACCCAGTATTATTGTGATGAAACTACTTTATTGCTTTAAATTTAACAATCTTTAACATGGTTCTATTCTAAATAATTTTTTTTTAATAAATGTTGCTTAGATTTTGGCACTTTTTCTACATTTGGCAGAATTTTAACAGATTTTATGTGAACATTCGGCGGATTTTAGAAATTTGGATTGGCAACACCAGATACAGCACATCTCTTAAATCCTGTTCCCACCAAAACACATCCACTAAAATGGCAATCATGGAAATTTCTGTTGTTTCCTGGAGGATGTTTTTCACATTTCAGAGCATGTATGCAATATGTTTTGTTACAAAATTACTTGTAAAATCTATATTTCACGTCCTGCATACAATTCCATCTGTAGAACAAGTAACTTCCATGATCAATTTCACGTAGTACATACACCTTAGTTAAATCATTTTTATCAAATTATTCTGGACCACAGAATCTATTTAAAACTTATCTACCTTATTTTAAAAATTGGAAAACTACTATTTTATTTAATTAAGATATATATATATGAATGGTATGGTCATAGAACTAAAAATAATAAAAAAAATAGTCCAGTTACACAAAAAAAATTTTGGACCAAAACGTTGACAGCACATAGTTCTAGGCCACACACTGATTTTTCAAAAATACTTTCAGAAAAAATGTGCTGCTTAGAATCAAGTAAATACGGTACTAATGTTGACGTTTTCCTGTCTCGTTTACACTGTCTGTTACAAATTAATTCCTCCTACTGAATTATCTGTTTATTTTAATATTTATTGATATTAGCAAAACTGGGCTTGTTTTTTAACATGATTTTTATATGCAACATACCACAAACTCTACAATGGCATGTGTCTCAAATACTGAAATTATTTGTTCAGTCAATAACTCCAACTGCAGTATCATTCAGAACACATGGGTAGAGAAGGAATGTATACGACAACAACTAGCCAGCAACAGAGTGAGACACTGGTAAAGGTCATTCGTCGTAGAGTATGCACTTTTGAATTTAACCTTTGAAAGAAATCCACACCCACAATAACATGCATGTTATAGTACACATGTAGGCTCCCGGTTAAGTTGGCTTGGTAGTGAATTAATAAAAATAGTACTAAGACTTTTGAGATTGTATTATGAGTGCAATGTTTATTGCCACTGAAATCAATGTTTTTGTTCTGTACACATCAGATCATGAATACAAATATTATAACAAATTATATCCTAAGTATCGCACTGTTTTACATAGATGGTGTATGAACAAAGGGCTCAAGCCAATGGCAATGTTAATTTTACACGTGACAGAAGAATGTAAAATGAGATTAAAAGTTTAAAAGCAGATCCTCAACAGGACTTTGCTTTCACAAATGCTCAGATTATCATGACCAGACATCCATGTCACGTTTTATAAAAAAAAAGTTACAGAATGGCTGCATTTCATAGGTTATGTAGAAGAAAACTTAACAAAATTTCTTATGAAAGGTAGGAATCAATATTTTTACCATCAGTCTGCTAAGGATTTGGCAAAGAGCTGTAACTGTAAAGTACAAACAGAAACTAGTCTGGCATGATCTCAATGAGCGGGATTTAATTCGAAGTAGCTAAACAAAATGCAAGACAATATAACTGACAAAGTATTTGCAATAATGCACTTCCTTGAGTGTGGAAATGTGTTCTTTTCAGTATGTTCTGTATTAACAATTAAAATAAAATAATATAAGAACTGTTGGATGCTGCCAAAGTGCTATTCTGCTGATAGAACTACTACCATTTGGTAAGAACGAAATGTAGCAATAGCTACAGTCGAAAGTCAATCAGTCTTTTAAAAAATTCTCTCTCGTATACGTACCTATAATTGAATTTCTTTTGTATGAATGTTATGGTGCTGTGATTACATACTACTTTCATGAGAAGGCAGGAACAAGCTGCATGCATGTATTCAGTCACCATAAAACATTTTAGACTCCCTGTCCTGCACTTACAACAAACAGAATTGCAATATCTCTAAGATATCCTACAGCCTTCCATTTGTGTGAAGATTCCTGTGTTTCTTCATGTCTTGCTTCTGTGCAAAGCACTTGCCACAGACATCACACACGTGTGGTTTCTCACCAGTGTGAATGCGTATGTGTATCTTCAGTCCATTGGAGCGCCGGAAAGCCTTCCCACAATACTGACACACATACGGCTTCTTGCCCTGATGTATCCACATGTGTTGGTAGTAGGAGTGCGATGTACGGAACGCTTTCTCGCAGACAGAGCATTTGAATGGCCGCTCACCGGTGTGCTTACGTCGGTGGGCATCCCGCACATCCTTCAGGCGGAACTTTTCCCCACACACCTCACATACGTATGGCTTTTCTCCTGTGTGGAGGCGCTGGTGGGCATACAAGTGGGCACTCTGGATAAAGTGCTTGCCGCACGTTGCACACCCATAAGGCTTCTCCCCTGTGTGGATGCGTCTATGTAAGATAAGCGAGCGCTTCTGAGGGAATTTCTTCTCGCAAAACTCGCACTGAAATGGCAACTCACCGGTGTGTGTCCGCTCATGGGACACCAATGTCGCCCGATAAGCAAATGACTTTTCACAATAGTCACATGTGAATGGCTTGGAAATGGCTGGCTGTTCTTCATCATCTATAAATTCATCTGTAGGATGTGTTTCCTTCCTGTGTTCCACAAGTTTTGAATGCGATACATGCGCTACATCAGGGCACAGCTTGCATCTGAAACGCAAAAGATAAAATTTGTACCACTCACTGCCAACTTGAACACAGATAATTATTTTTTGCATGACAATGGTATAAAGAGCCTGTGTTATGTTTTACATCACATGATTGTTCACAAAAGTGGTGATAGTAAAGAATTTTCTGTTTAGTGTGCTGCATTATATTTGGCTACTTGTACGTGTCATGTGAGAAGGAATCAAGCCACAAGTTTATATAGCAACTGAACAAAATTCAATATTTAGTATACTTACTTGTAGTTTTTGGTCAGTGGAGGTTTCACATCTTTGTCATGTGAGAGAACATGATGTTTGAAGACAGTTTTCCTGGAGAAACAGCGGCCACACTTGTCGCACTGGAAGGGCTTGACATTCAAGTGTGTGACAAGGTGGCCCTTGAGTGTGGCATTGTCGTAGAACCTGCCCCTGCACAAGCAGCACTTGAATGGCCGCTCCCCAGAGTGGCTACGCATGTGCGCCTTGAGCCGTGTGCGTAGCTGGAATGCCTTGCCACACCGAGGGCAACAGTGGACCTTCTCTCCTAGGTGCACCAACCGCACATGCTCAAACAGGTTGCTCTCACAAGCAAATACCTTGCTGCATTGCTGACACGTTGCAGTGTCCGGCTCCCCGTGCTGCTGCTGGTGGAATGCCAGACGTGCCTCCGAACTGAATGTCTTGCTGCAGTCCGGGCAGCGGAACTTTCGCCGGCAGGAATGACCTGCCATTGACCTCGAATCACTGAACACGTCACCACATGTTGGACATGGCAGTTTCTCAGGGGCTGCAGATGCCAGGCGATGCTCAACACAGTGACTCAGAAAGCTTGACTCAATGGAGAAACACAGGTCACATATGCTACATGGGAATAAATCGTCCACAGAATGAACCTTAGCATGGACCAAGCAGTCTTCCAAGCTTTTGAAAATATCTGCACATATTCTGCACGTGGCTGATGAAGCTTCATTCCCATTGCTGGTAGGCTGCACCGCATGCTCCTCTTGCTTCTCATCGCAATTACAATCATTGGAGTCTGTTGTAGTTAACATCTGCAAACTAACCACTTTCACAATGGGCTTGTCAGTGGCAAAACTGCATGTAGTGTCTTCAAGTGGGTTTGAGTCCACCAGCATGAGTCCAGAGCAGCACAATGGACAGTTGTACTTCGTGACATCAACAACACTTATCTTTCCAATTGTGTCATCATCCTTTGGTAACTCTGGATCACCAAACAATTCTGACCTGGAATCACAATAACTCATATTTAATATCACCAAGTTATTCAGCAAATGACAAATAACTAAGATAACTCACAGTTTAAAAAATTGTTTTAAAAATTTATTGGACAGCTTGATAACAGTATCAGTAAATCCATGTTTACAAGAACTGTATATTAAACACTACTCTATTGAAAAATCCTAATGAAGTAGTAAATATGGTATATTCAAATCTGTTTGTACACAAGAGCAATGGAAATTCCTGAAGAGGCAAATTAGAGCTGAACAATAAGTTTTAGTATTTGCCTTTCTATCCTGCATATATCTTTCAATCCTTGATTGTTGTAATTATGCATTATAAAACAACCTCCTGGTGCACTTTGTTGGAGCAGTTGAGTCCTCTGCAAGCACTTAGCCTTTCAGCAAGCATGAGGATGTTAGTACCCCAGGAGTTGGCCCCACCAGGTCTGAGTTGTGAGAGGTCATTTTCCAAAACTGGTGTCGGTCAACTACCAGGCGAATCTGCTTGTTGCTGAGGTTTCCCATGCAAACAATGGTTTGACTGCCTCTATTGTCAAAGTGAGTGGGAACAACCACTCGTAATGGGTAATGGGACATCCAGGAGAACAAATAAAACTGCTTGGATTTTAGTAAGGGGTACTAACAACCTTGGGAATTAAGATACAAGAAGTTTTAAGGAACATCAATGAGTAGCTGACATGAGATGGTGTCACTTGCTAGTGGCATTCGTACATTCTCTACATCTCCACAAGTTTAAACTGTTGGATAGTCTTTCGAGCAATCTATCTATTTTGATTACCCTATTATCATTCTCTTCCCGTAGAGATGCATGTTGAGGGCAGACTGGAACGCAGTAGATGGATATCTAGATAGAGGTGGGTGTTGGAAATGATGTACCTGTACTGTCCCAATGATGATGTTACAACAGGATGTTTGCCACCTGATCTGCCCCAAAGAACCTCCAGCCGCAAGTAACAGCATACCAGGAGTCATGAGATACAGTTAACAGCCGTTGCCTGGTGGCCAATGTAAATTTCCAATCATTCATAGACATGAAATACAGACAAGAGTACTGGACATTCATTGAGAGTTAACTAATCCTGCACAACCGTCACACTACTAATCTTCCACAGATGCCGTCAGGTTGTTTGGAACACTTCCCTTGGGGAGATGCTAACTCAAACTGGCTGGCAGCCTGCAAGTAACACTGTTTGTTCATGCATGACACAGTTGATCATGAACACAGACAAACAATTGGTGAACTCGTCAAATGCTTTAAATTAAAACCTACATATTACAAAAAGTTTAAAAATACAGGGCGGGGCTTAATAATGGACACACTTCGTAAGGTGATTCCTGAAAGGGTAACAAACAAGAAAATCCATACCAACGTATGTCCAGAAATGTACGGAAACACTGTAAAATGTAAAGCAACACTGTAATTAGAGTAGTGGTACAGTAGAGAACAAAACACAAATATGAATGTTACAAGCCATCAAAATGCATGTCCATGGTATGACAATAATTCTGGCAATGTCAGAAGAAATGTTCAACTTGCCCACCCTGCATCTCATTGCATGCACCCACACATTGCATCATGTGCCACACCTGTTCCAGCATTCTCACTTTTACCTGAAGAGTGAGGAAGGCTTCATTAACATTTCCACCCTACCTGGTTTGCTTCTCGTATTTCATGTTTCCTTTATTTGTTCTGCTTTTCAACCCATGCCCAGTTGCTCTAATTACAGTGTTTCTGAACACTACAGTGTGTCGGGTGTTCACTACCTCTTAGCTGAGGGAAATGATACATTAGACACTGCACAAACATGACACACAAACTATGGGTAAGACGAAGGTTGGAGCAGAGACAAAAGCCCGTAGGTTAATCTACGTGAGTTTAGCTGGTTCGCCAACTGGGTGTGGAGTCTGCCATGTTGGGACAGGGGTTTCTTAGCAATTGAACTGGAGGATATTTTGCCAGTATATGATCTAGTCCTAGTAAGGTTTCCTTATATTGATTGATGATTAAATGTATCAGGTGAGAACCTTTTCGTAATCTTGTTGGTGGCTCAAATAGAGGAACTGGGATCCACACCCCATCGTTACAGCCATCCGCAGAGGTGAAGTCATCTCACTTGGCATCGCCAACCTCTGGTTTGGGGACAACCGGACTACCCACATCAGCCCATCCCAGGCGCCAACAACCAGTACCAACGCACCAGGTTGCAGCACCAGCAGCATCCAGCAACCGTCGCTGCAGTTGGGACAACAAGACACCCAGGGTCACCATCCAGTCAGGTAAACCTGTGGCAGTGTACACGCCATTTCGCCGGACCATGAAAGCGGCATTGGACTTCATGCCCGGTGGACAGGCCACACGCCTTGCCCTCTACACCGGCCATGCTCCGATCCATCACTACTAGTCACTCACATTACTTAATCTCGTGTTACTGGCGACACGAACAAAACTGTAATTGATTGTGGCGACCCCCTCTCAACCAAAGGCTATCATGCATCAAGGTATAATGTTAACCAATCATCTACCTTCTACCTCGACACATCCTCCATTCAAGTGCCAGAACTTATGACTACAGTAATTTAACAACTCATTAAAATGCATTATGCTATCATAAAAAAATTACATTTACATTATTTTATTGTAGAAAAGTTACAAATCAATTATTTAAAAAATACTACCTTTTTATTATATTTAAAAATACACAAGAAAGGAGTGGAGTGATTTAGATAACTCTTACAGAACATCAAGCAATGTCTTGAGAGCCGAAGAGGGTGAAACGAGGTGAGCATGGAGCAGCGCCAGAATAAAAGGGTGGGGGAACGGGAAATTCCCGAGAAAACATGCCGACCAGTGGCATCATCCGGCACTATTCCCACATGTGAAAATACACAATAGAGTGGTAAATTGCTTAAAATAACATTAGAGAAAATTTAAAAGCCTGCATTAACAAAATGTACAACTGGGCATCTTATATCAATGGAAATACTTGATAGTAAATTCATAAAATTTTGCAGACAGCCTAACAACTTCGGACCACAAAAGGTCCACACAGACCATAGTTTGAGAACCACAGCATGGTGAACCAGCTGAAGGTAGGAGTAGCGTACAAATTTACATTACATGACGTACACAAACAGCTTCTCACTGCTAAGCTGCTTAAGCTTCTCCTCTGCCTGGATGCACATCTCGGCAAACTCATGGCAGATATCTAGCTTCTGCAAGCAGTCCTCACACAGCTGCTTAGGTAACTGGTCGTCACAACGCACCTGACACAAAGAAAACACACAAAACATTTACTGTAGGGTGACAACCCTGCTGTGCTGTGTAAAGCAGTAAGGGCTGCAAATCTGACAATCTTCAACAATTTAGAAAATTTCCTGACACAAATTATACAAAATCTTCAAAAGATATTAGATATTATTCCAAAAAAGCAATGTTGTTGGTATAAAGAGGTAGACATGGTTCACGATAAAGTAAGCAATCTTGAAATCAACCTCTGATAAAAATAACTGGTCCGTAACTACAAACATTTTAATGTAAACAATAACTGCAATACTCACAGTAAAGATGGCAATTAAAGTAGAAGTAGTTCCAGGTCTTAAGATATTCATCACTTTCTTTTTGTTTTATGTACTGACGCTTTTCGTCTTACGGATTTGACACACAGTCAACGTGGTTTGTTTGCGCTAGGTAGGCGCACTCTCATTATAACCAAAGTTATTAATTATTGGTAAGCTTCCGGCTAGAACTAGCACCGATGTGTAGGTTGGCAGTTGGGTACACAATCAGCACTAGCGGGTACAACAATTTGCCGGACTGGAACATTGGCTCGGCTCCTCTGCTAAGTGTAGATGGGTCAGTTATGCACACTCGCTTGGTGGCAGTGTACGCTGCTTTTTGTTCCTTCCTCTGAGATCTGTGCCTTTTCCCAAAATGTATAGAGGTCTTGTTGATACTTAAGTATACTTTCGATCGGCGTGAACTCAAGACAGAACCCTAGCTAGGTGTACTTCCAGTAATGGTTGACGGCGCGTGTCCGGTGCTCCAACCAGCCCTGCACCTCTTACACATGAATCAGGGGCGGTGAACCAGTGGGCCATCTTCCTACCACTACCAGGTGTGGTCGCAACACAGGTTAGGCCTTCAGACCCAGGCAAATACTTCTTTCAGCACCATAAGCGCTCCGTCAGCAGTACAACCTGGACTGACTGTCTCACCCCTCTTGGATGAGTACCTAATGGTTGTCGCTCTACCTTTCTATCCACCGGAGTGTATAGAACGGGTGGCCATCAAAAGTTGGTGTGTGTTCTGACGTACAGATTCCTGAAGGGAATCTGCAGTCCTATTCTATGGTTCGTACACTTGTAACATTCGGTCTCGGTTGACGTATGAAAATATAGTTTCCAGTGATATGTATTACCTCTAGAACAGAAACACTTTCGGGATAGGAACAAGATGTATTTATTAAGAATAATAAATACGGTGACGCGTACTTCCTCCTAACCAAGCAGAGTATGATACGGAAGTAACCTATGGTAAACAGGTGTAGGTGACCTGCTCCTAGACTAATCAAGACGGCAAATGACTTTGACGGCTATGAAAACAAGTCAGTCGCAGCAACTCTAACCAAGGGTTGTTTAGAAGAGACTTTACAAAAAGAGGGTCTCTACTTTTAAGGGCAGTGGGTGTAGTTGTCTCTACCAGCAAGTAGAGGTGACTGCTGAACCAGGAGGAACGGCAACCGAAGGTGGGTTGGTTTCTGCAGACTTACTGATGGAGAGCGGCTGGTAGATGCAGATGGTGGTTTGAAGCCAATGGAGCTTCTGGTAGCTAGTGGTATAGGCTGCAGAAACCTCTGGTAACTGGCGGTGGCAGCCATTGGTTGCTGCTTAAGATCTAGAAGACCTAGTAGTCAGCACACAAGTGTTGAGGCAAGCTACTGTCCTCAGTCGTGCATGGTCCTTTATAGTGCACTAGGCATGTCCTCAACGAGACGAGGGTGGGAGGTGTGACATCACGTCATGACGTCCCTCTAGTGAGGCCGGGGTGGGGGCAGCTACCCTCTGCCCGACACTTGGCTTCTGCAAGCTTTGGCCGTGCTCGGAATGCTTTGTGGCAGGTGACAACTTGGTGGCTCTCTGAGCGCAGGGCGTGCGTCTCGACGCCTTTCGCAATATCTCATTCACGTATCAAGAATTGCCTTCCAAAATACAGGCAATCTAAATGGCATTCGTGAATGGCGTTGCTAGGTTTTATTTACGTGTCTGTTATCACTTACTAGGCTGGGAGCAATCCTGTAGGCACTCGTGAAATACTCTGTGTTTGACTCTTCCTCTGGTTATGTAAAATACATGATGGTTGACGAGTCCTAGTCGTTTAGTTATAATACTTGAAAGCGGCACGCGTCAGTACATAAGAATAAAAATTGTGTAATAATATCATATTTGTATTTCTAACAAATTCATAAACATTACTTGACTGACACACAGTTTCAAGTTATCAGGTCCAGTGTTTTGTATATTCATTTTTTTTACCTCTTTCATCTGCCTATGTTCACATGATCTGAATTCCATGAATTTATGAGGCAGTTTCTGTCCCATTCCCCAGCTATTTTTTCATTAAGTGCCTTGAATATGACATAAATATAGCAGAGCTTACACCCAAATATAAAAAAACAATAATCATTTACATAGATACAACAGTTAAGCCTATAAAGCTTATAAATTAAGTGTTCCATTTTGCTGTATTTCGACATTGTTTTTGGTTAGGCCCTACCGGAAGTTACTAACATTTCACATAACATGCCAACATTACCAGTGTATGTAATTAAAGTTGTTATAATAATTTAACACTTGAATAAACTTAAGTTGAGTGCACATAATTATATTTATGATAGTGTTAAGCAGTTCACAGAGCTCTTCGGAGAAGGCTAGTTGGTGAGGCAATGGATCTGCTACTGTCCGTGATGCCACTGCAGTAAGTTAAGTAGTTCTGGAGCGTCAATGGATGTGTATTTTACCTAACTTTTTTTTCACGATAAACGCACTTTTAACTTATAAAATTTGAATGACTGCAGTGATGTGAATACTAACAAAACAATACCTAACCAAAATAAGATTGTGCACATAACCCAGCTGCATGTTAGTTACAGTCCTATCATTACTCCAATAAATAATGTGGACCATAAATCTTCTGGGTATTAATGATTTCATTTTCTTTCAAAGAGAAATATGAAACACGTCTTATTAAAACTGCCCTACCAAACCAAATCCCATGAACTTGTTACTTTGAAGAGTTTCTCAAAAAACGATTAACAGCCAAGACAATATTCAAAAAATAAGACACAAATCTTATTTAAGGTAATAATGGAGCTCCTGTGATATGTACTTCCAAAAAACTAAGAACAAATGGAATACAAGCTGATGGGGTGTTGGCAGGATGTATCAGAGTGGTCTTGAAGGACACAATAAATCCATAGGCAGCAATGGATTCAATGAAAATAATTTTGAATAAAAAGTGTTGCCATGGAAAGCGATGCTGACATGTTATGAAGGAATACTATACTGAAATTTATGTGATATTACTGTTTAATAACACTGGTTCTGAAATGTCTGTAGAAAATAAAATACATAGTGTAATTTTACCCAGCATTATCAAGTACATAAAAAATGTCTTGTGTCAGCTATCCGGAAGTAAACACTTAGCTGGTTCGTGTTTAAACATGCACTTCTAAATAAATCCTAACAAAAATTCTGTTTCAAAACTGCATATATTTTAAGGAGCATAAACACCATATAAAATAATAACAGTACTGACAGCAGTAATGTTATGTTTTGACATTTCAATAAAACAGTACATAATGTTTTAAATGTGTGGCCGCTTAAAACTGTCTCCATTTTTGTGCCAAATCCTTTAGGGTGAGAACGAACAAAATATTAATACGTGAACACTTTTCACAATTTCACAACACACCTTCACTGATACAGAGCGAGTCCACTACAATGTTGAGTTTCACAAATTTCAGAAGAAGTGCTTTCAAATAGTATTTAACTAAATACAAACCAACTGTACCTACCGTGACCGGCAGTGAGGTGTTAATCTTTTCCACAATGTGGTGTGCTCGACCACTTTCGCTGAAAATGTACACCATAGGGTCCTTCCCTCGGGAACACAGACGGCATAACCGTCCTGGATGGAAAATATCTCTCGTAGCTTTCTGGTCGAAATCTAAGAAACATTTTCAATGTAAAAAACACGTTACACTGTATGCTACAGTCTGTTCAGTCATCAGTAATTCACAAATTCTCTAACACTTACCTCTGTGGTAAACAGGCCCATTCTTTGTTCTTTCCTGTTGCTCAATATCGGCACACATGCTCTCATTATCCAAAGTACACTCAATGGGCAAGGTACACTCATTTTTGATATCATCTTCACAAGATGACATTTCTTTAGTTTTTCACAGACTGAAAAATGTGAAGAAACTTCATATTATTTATTATATAGGCTAACAAATTTAATTCACACAATACATTATTTTTTCGCATGAGAAACTACTTCCATACACATTATACATTTGTGGAAATTTTTAACTCAGATCAAACTTCAAACCCACGTTCACCCAAAGCCCGACCAACCACAATCGTGGTTGGTCGGGCTTTCTCCCATATAAGTAAATGCCTCTACTGCAAAACATGTGTCCCAAATCACATCTATTTTGTACTCCTGCTCTCACACATTAAATCATGTAGTATGTTTACCATACTTAAGCAATGTTTCTAAAAAATAGGTACAGAAAATCTGTAAAACTGATTGAGGCTTACATGTTGTAGTTACTTCTCAAAAGAGTGTTTCTGAATTAAGCCCACAACCTAAGAAATTCTACAGTGAAAAGGGTAATAAGACCAATAAAACTGTCTGGTGAAATGTAAAACAGTTGCAAATCTATCCTAAGAGGAATGGTGTACTAACTTATGTGACATCAATTTGTCACAATTAGTACCTCAGAGTGTGTACCTAAATTGTTGACATGTTAATATCTGAATAACAGTCTCAAACACCATTTTATTATGCTGTGTTTACGGACTAAAGATAATAAATGGGATAGGTAATCTATTCGTTATTCTTTGTGAAGCTGATGCAGTGCATTTTAAATCATAGCTCAAAAAATTTCTGATCTTTTTTTCTAATATTTGCCGAGTCTTATTATTTCTAAGTTTAAGTGTCATAAACTATTTTCTCAAGTGTAAAATTTAAGTAAGCCAGAACGTAAACATGGTTGCTGACTTATTTTTGTACAATCTTTGCCTATAGTGCTGCCTTGCAACATGCCTAATTATTTCCTGTTGTACTGTTAACAGAATTCCATTTGTTTCTTACAAAAAAGATTTACATTTTACAGACTATGAAACAGGTATTTCTGCTCCATCACATTAAAAAAAATGTATAGCATGTAGTACACAAACGCAACAATTAATTCCAGTGAGTTTTGGACTAACGAATCAAGGAAGTGATTGTCACCTGCTCATCCCAACACTCAACAAGACTGATTTTCAATGTCAAACTAAAATCAAAATAGCTGAACGAGGAATCAAACCTGGGACCTCCCAAATGTAATCCCAACATGTTAACACTAAAGGCGCTTACGAAAAGTCACCTGGTTAACTTGATCAGGGTAAAACTTTTAACTTGATCCTTAACTCAACTCTGGACTGAAACTGCTCAGCAGTAGGGTAAGTTGCCTCTAGCAGATGACAGACGTGAAATGGTGCGTAAATATGTAAACACTGCACGAACAAAAACAAATAAGTGAATGGCCTAG
Source organism: Dryococelus australis (assembly GCA_029891345.1). NCBI lineage: Eukaryota > Metazoa > Arthropoda > Insecta > Phasmatodea > Phasmatidae > Dryococelus > Dryococelus australis. Next base: position 28,414,308 of record CM057007.1, on the reverse strand, counting down.
GCCAAGGCTAACCTACGAGTGGAGTTCAGGAAAAAGAGAATGGAAACAAATATTGTATTTTTGTTAGACGAACGGACAGGAGGCGTGTTTCAAGTACCGTGAGTGAATAAGAACTTATTGCTGTTGACAGAGGCATGTAACAATTATTTTATACTTGTTACAATGTAGTGTCTTTTTACTCCTGACATTGTTTGTTCATTAAATAACTTAACAAAAACTCTTCATCACCACCATCATCATAATCGTCTAGCATAGTAGTTAATAACTGCACTAAATATTCAAGCTTAATTTTACTTTTTGAGTTCCAGCCATCTCGAAACACCAGTTATAAGCATTCAAAGCAACATGGTTAACCGTAAGTGATCAGATAAACTTGGTCACGTGACGGAGTTAACCCAGTTACGGGTTACTTTTCGTAAGCACCTTAAGACACCTTGTGCCGTTTTATGGATGCACATAGTAAAAGTATTTTTTTTTAGTAGACAATTAAACATTTTTTTGTTTGGATTTTATTTATGTGGAAGCAAAGTCTTTTAATTAGCATCACTTTTAGAACAATTAGTGTTGACGAAGTCCCCACATGTGTTATCAGAAGACCAGATGCTTGCGTCCACGCTTACATGCATGTCTCCGTGTGTTATTTCAGAACCTCCCGAGTCCTGCAGCTTTCTCTCGCCTACGCGATAAATTCCTGCTGACAGCGCAGTTCGTAGCTCGCTACACAGTAGAAAAGAGTTGTATTCCCTGCCTGAAACAGTGTTTTGCCTATCCCAGTGCCATCTAGCGGTGTGCACCAAACTAAATTTAGTTTGTTTTCTTGCCACCGAGCGCTAGCACTCATGCGCATCCCTGTGACCAACGCTGTCCGTCCGTGGCATTTCTGAGACAGCTTCAGGAGAGAGATCCACGAAACTTGTTAACAGCAGTTTCCTACAGTAGCAACGAAGGGATGTAGCCACCCAGGTTTGTTTACTGACTATGATGTAGCCATTTTGCTGCATATGTAGAATAGCGCATGTAGTGAAAATATACTCTGTTATTCATTTTTGTGTTTTGGTGATGGACTCACCGGCTGTCAGCGTTAGGATGTTTGCCGCCTAGCAACTTTTTAAACCCTTCAGTTGGATAAGTTCCATTTCTCTCGTGGCTAGGATGGTTTAGTAATTTTTCGTGTTTAATTTCCTTACTCGCAGAGGGTTCCAAGTTTACAAGTTTCCATTCCATTTTGTCCGTTTTCCATTTTCCTTCCCTTTCATCTGCTTTTGGGGGAACCTTCACCTACAATATTCAACTTCATTCGGAGTCTGAATTCTTCGTCATCCCTACCCTGAAACAGGTCAGAATACTTTTGAGTTCCTGGGATCAATTTACGTCCTCCATCATCGCTGAGTATGGCAGCAACGAAACGGCGTGTTGCCTGTGTTTGGAGACCAGACTGAACAAACCACATAGATGAGTTTACCATTTTACATTTCACCTTTCATTTTCTGAAAGTTTCAATTGTTTATAAGAGTGTTTGAATATGTTAAATAATTATTATTGTCACACTTTAAACCTGGTACACATCTTTGCAGTGATTGATTTTTTTGTTATTATGAAATAACTTACAGAAAACTCATGTTGTGCCATAAAATTGTTGTTATTGTATTTAACAGAAAGAAAAATATTGATTAAAATAATTGGATCTTTAACTGCCTCATTTTATTTAATTGTATATATTCCGAATTGTACGCATTTCATTAACTACCTATATTTATTCATTTTGGTTGTTGTCAGTAAATTACTTGTACTACGCCACTGTTCAGCACGATTGGTTTTAACCTTTAATTTCGAGTCAAAATATTATGAATAAAAAAGGGCAGCAATGATTTTTTGTTTTGGTAGTGGCATCAGTACAAACTCAATGGGTTTTACTAAAAAATTTAGTAATGAATGTCATATCCACGGTCTACTTCACCTCTCTCTTTTATCCCGTACAGGCAGGGAAAAAGAGAGTAAAATACAGCTATGGAACCAGCTCCCAGGCGCTACCCTGGGAATCCTGTAAAACAATGTTTGCTCTGCAGCATTAAGTATTTTTGATGGTTGAAAAGGGGGGAGGGGGTTAGCTTCTCCTCGTCTCCACAAGGTAACTGATAACTGTCTGGGTGGCCAAGGGACCGAACCACCCCCGCACTGAGGGAGTAGCGTCCCAGTGATGTAAAACTGGTATCCACGGTCTAGTCATAATATACATAACCTAACTTACGTTATGTAATGTTTTCACTTCACGTTTGTCTTGATAAATACTACTGTATCAGTCTAGAAATCGCATGTTAATGTGCTGATATGCACCATTAAAATAATAATAAAAAAATTTGTTTTGCTTTTTGAATAGAAAATAGTACAATGTTGCCAAGTGCAAGGAAATAAAATTGAAAGTTTACCTTTAAAAAGTAGGAAGACAATCCCTACGCTGAATAATAAGAAATCAGAAGTTTTTCCGGACAAACTGAAAGTATACGTTACGTATTAAAATTCTTTCAAAAAAAATATGGACAAATGTGCATACCTTCTGGAAGATGTACGTAGGTAAATAAAAAGCAGAATGAATAGCGTATTCAAATTATTCTGCTGAACTCGGTGCGCACTGGCCGAGTGCCATACGTTCCGATTTGAACTCTCACTAGCACTAAAAGCACTTTTTTACGCTCCGTGTCTGGAATCGGTGCAGCAGTTTCAGAGCAATATGGCGGCGACTTGTAATTATGTAAACAACCCGAAAATTATTTCGGCAGCTGAATAATACGATGTAGTTAATATGGAAAAAAAAAATATGCTCTTAGTACCGGTATGTTGAAGATGTCGTTAGTCATTTCAGCGGCGATGAGGATAATTTCACCCAATGACTCGTGCATATATTTGCCGACAAATTAAAGAAAGAGAACAGCTTATTTTACATTACTACATACATACATACATACATACACTCGCAATTAAGTTACCGCCCGGTGGCGAGCTCTCTCAACTCTCCTTCACCCAAACAACTCCTTTTCCACTCCCTTCCTGAATTTACCAACCTCTCTCACAGATACCAATTCCTCCCTCAACACATTCCACTCCCTCACAGACCTCACAAACATGGACTACCTACCCTGCTCCGTTCTCCTCCACACCCTCTGAAGCTTCTCACTGTTGTTTCCTCTTCCCCTAAACACCCCCTTACTTAGCTTGCAGTGTAGCCCTCCCCATCCTCCCTCTTCATTCACCACCCTATACATCCTTACTCGCCGTTCAACTTTCCTCCTGTCCTTCAATGAGCTCCACCCCATTTTTTTCATCATCACTAATGGCCTATAGTTCCCTTCTTCCTCATCATCCTGCCCTTGCCTTCTCCACCTACCCTTCACCCATCTTGCTGCCTTTCTCTACACCTTTTCCAGTTTTTGCACCTCCACCTCCACATACGGGTCCCATACTGCTGCAACATATTCTAACATTGGCCGTACCATTGTGCCATACGCCTTCTCCTTCACCTCACAGCTGACTCCATTCAGCACCCTACCCAGCATAGCCCTTCTTCCCTTTGCTACCACCCTCTCTACCTGTTTTTTCCATCTGAGGTCTCCCTGCAGTACAATCCCTAGATACTTATATTCTGCTGCTTCTTCTATTTCTTGTCCCTCCCATCTGTACATGTCCCTGCTTATCATCTTCTTCCTTGTGAACCTCACTACCTTAGTTTTTCTTACATTTATCTTCATTTTATTTTTTTTCTGGAGAAAATTATCTGTATGGAATTTCGTAAATTTCAATTTAAATACTTTTATCAAAAATACCATCGCATTACTTACCCTAACTAGGAAACCAACTCAAAAATAAATTGTTGTTAAATTAAAAAATATAATTAATTATACCTGAAATACGACATATCAAATGCATAACATGAAAATTAAAATACAATTAAGAATCAAGGGTTATGCCTAGATCAAGAATATATTCTACTCTATTTAGTGGATTGTTATTAACAGAATATTTGTACATAATAGGATTCGTCTTCCTGGTAAAGGAAATACACATAATTTTATTAATATTCAGTGACATTAGATTATCAGTACACCAATTTTTGATTGCACAAATGCCATTTTGTAGATGAACACAGCCCATACTTTCTTTGATATTTTTGTATATTTTAAGGTCATCAGCATAAAGTAATGCTTGTGATTTGCGTACAACGTGAACAATATCATTAATGAAGATGTTAAAAAGTAATGGCGATAAAGTACAACCTTGTGGAACACCATATGATGCATGATATAAGTAAGAAACAGAGTTTTCTATTTTAACAACAAATTTCCTATCAGAAAGATAATTACCAAGCCATTTAATATATAAGTTGTCAAGTCCAACATATTGTAGTTTTTTTTAAGTATTACTGGGTATTGGCAGGTATCAAATGCTTTCTGTAAATCAAAGTAAATGACATCAATTTGATTTCTAGAAGTAACAGCACCATATAAATCATTTAAAAAATTGAATAGATTTGCAGACGTCGTTTTACCTAATTGAAATTTACGCTGGCAATCAGTTATTAAAATTTTAGTATGAAAATGTAAGTGTATGTGTATGACTTTCTCAAATATTTTAGAGAAACTACATAAAAGAGAGATTGGCGTAAAATTGTTCACATCATGTTTGCTGCCTTTCTTAAAAATATGAACGATAATTGCCTGGTTCCAGAGACTAGGATAAATGCTACTTGACAAACTATAATTAAAAATGGAAGTTAATATAGGAGTAAAGATATTAGAACAGCCTTTTATTATGAAATTATGTATTTCATCAGTTCCTGTGGCCTTGCTACTTTGAAGTTTTTTAATAGCCTATTGAACCATTCCTTGAATGATTGAAGGAGTTGATACAAATAAACTATTTTCAATACATTTGCTTTGCAAATTGAAGTTCTCGGATGACTATACATATACTTCAGTGAAATGTTCACCAAATATATTAGCTACAGATTTAGGATCTTGAACCATTTTACCATTGGATATTAGAGTTTTGGTTTCATTGTATCCATTTTTCATAGTTTTTAACATAGTTCCTGAATCTGTTCAGGTTATGTTCATAATTGATTTTGGGTTGCTACTTCTATCAACTTTTATTTTATCCTTCACTGCCTTCCTGAGGTCAGAAAAGCAAGAATAATTATAGTCAGATTTGGTTTTTTTTTTTTTTTTTTCTTTATATAGTCTAAAGTAGTGAACTTTCCTTTTCAATAATTTTATCAGATCATGAGAAAACCAGATAGGATATTTACTTTTGTTTCTTATACTTTTAGAAATACACTGGTTAGTTGTAACTTGGGTTTGACTAGATAAGTAGTCCACCATATTATTTACATCATTCATAGAATAAATAGGACTCCAAACAAGTTCACTTAATGCTTGATACAAATATAAGTAGTCGCCTTTTTTTATAATTCCTAGTGTAGGAAGAATTGTTCACGCCTTTAGTAAAGTTAACCATATCTTTGCAGACTAAAGCAGGATGATAAACATCTTCCTCAACGATTGGGTCTACAGATTTTTCAATATTAATATAAAAATTTGAAGAAAAAAAAACCAAGTCTAATAATTCTGAAGAAGATTTAGTAAAGTTATGCTGTTCCAAATTTAATGAACTCATTAATTGTAAGAGATCCTGACCTTTAAGTTTATTATAATAATAAGCAATATTCTGAGTATGAAAGTTAATCCAATCAAATCCTGGTATGTTGAAATCACCTACAATAATTATTTGATAAGGATAAACAGTCAATTTTAACTCCAGAAATTTAAAACAGTCTTTAACTTCGTTAACAGACAAATGTGGAGGAAGATATAAATTTCCAATTAAAATGTTATTGGAATTGCTACTTATAATTTCAACCCAAACAGATTCTATTCCATCTTTGAGAAACACAAATTTTTGAACAGTATGAGGATAACACTCGGAATTGATAGCAATTAGGACCCCGCCTCCTCTGTTGAGGTTAGTAATTTTGGGAGCACGATCTATACGAAAAATACGGTAATTATCTTAAAAATAGTGAGAGTTTAAACAGTTAGTGTTAAACCATGTTTCGGTTAAGCAAATGATTGGATAATCAACACTACTAAGGTTTTCCGAAAAAAAAACAATAATTTGGTACCAAAACCTCTAACATTTTGAGAGTAAACGCAGAAATTATTATCACTCCAAGAGGGCATAAAGTAGCAATTTAATAATAATAATAATAATAATAATAATAAATGTTCCATATGAGATTTGAAGTCTGTAATCTAAAAATACCATTACAGTACTTACCCTAACCAGGTATCCAGGAATCCAGCTCAATTTTTTTAAATTCGAAAATAAAATAATTATAATATTAATAAGCACACAGTCCGAGATTCTAAATCGGTAATCTAAAAATAGCTCTACATTAATTACCCTTAGCAGGACCACAAGATAAAGATGAATTTTTATTAAATTCAAAAATAAAATGTAAATTGCCCTGTCCGAGATTTGAAGGTGGTAGCCCAAAAATAAATAATTGCATTCGTCGGGAATCGAAGTCGGTAATCTAAAAATAAATTAATGCATTCGTCGGGCAACGAACCGGAAATGTATCAGAGATGCAACCAGAAGTTCAGTGCATCGGAAGTGCTAAAAATAGAATCTAGGTCATCGGATGTGCAAGAAATAGCAAATCTGGGTCATGCTGAGCTAAAATAGAAAGTAGGTAAAATTTCTCAGAATCAGGTCACTAGGTCAAAAAGTAGGTCACGAGGTCATTGGATAACTATGTCAACCTTAAGAAGGTCAAGGTCAAAGTTCAATCTTGGTCACGGAACCCCCTGCGGTCACTACTGTCGTGCATAGCGATTAACGGTGACTGTCTTGAGGGACAGTGTACATCTGTGTAAGTAGACTGCATGGCTGCTTACGCTCGGGGCGTCAGTCCACGAACTTGTGCGTGGCTGCCTACGCTCGGGGCGTCAGTCCACGAACTTGTGCGTGGCTGCCTACGCTCGGGGCGTCAGTCCACGAACTTGTGCGTGACTGCCTACGCTCGGGGCGTCAGTCCACGAACTTGTGCGTGACTGCCTACGCTCGGGGCGTCAGTCCACGAACTTGTGCGTGGCTGCCTACACTCGGGGCGTCAGTCCACGAACTTGTGCGTGGCTGCCTACACTCGGGGCGTCAGTCCACCAGCTTGCGCGTGGCTGCCTACCCTCGGGGCGTCAGTCCACGAACTTGTGCGTGGCTGTCTACACTCGGGGAGTCAGTCCACGAACTTGCGCGTGGCTGTCTACACTCGGGGCGTCAGTCCACGAACTTATTGATTGTACTACGTACAGCTGTTGGCAGTTAATTGAGAAATTTTGAAAGCCTTGTTTAGGATCTACTTTTCTGACAAATTTGTTTCCTTCTACCATATGTAAATTTTTAACATTGTCATCGACTCAAACACATTATGCATGCGTCACTCAAGTGTAAGAGTAAAGTTGATACGAAGGTAAATATTTCATAAGATATAAGAAAATTATAACTCTTTATGACAAAAACTTAATTACAAATCTACACAAATAAATAAAATAGAAGTGTCTGTCTGTGATTTTCGAATTTTCCACGTTTAATAATTTTTTCATATAGTATAATTGATTACTAAGCCATATCTAATGTTAATTTTTTTTCATGTGTGTATGTCTGGCCGACCTAATTTAACTCAAAAACCACTGAACATGTTAAAATGGAATTTACATAGTCTATAGATAATAACACCTGGACTAAGCTAGTCTTTGTTTCATCGAGATATCTCAAACGGTTCCGAAAATATGATGGTGATCAGGGATGTGCATATGTACTGGATTAAATTTTTCTTAGGATAACTGCATAAAAAAACATTGTTAAAAAAAGTTCCGTCATTTCTCCTTTCTTTTTTGCATATGGGCTGTCTTCCTTTCCTTCCAAAGGGCCGTAGTAGCCCAGTGGCAAGAGCTATTCCAAGTGGGACCGCAGTGGCTTAGTGGATAGAACTATATCAAGTGGGACCGTAGTGGCCCAGTGGCAAGAGCTATTCCAAGTGGGACCGCAGTGGCTTAGTGGATAGAACTATATCAAGTGGGACCGCAGTGGCCCAGTGGCAAGAGCTATTCCAAGTGGGACCGCAGTGGCTTAGTTGTTAGAACTATATCAAGTGGGACCGTAGTGGCCCAGTGGATATATATATATATATATCGAATTGGGCCGCAGTGGCTCAGTGGAGAGCGATTCCAAGTGAGGCCGCAGTGGCTTAGTGGATAGAACTATATCAAGTGGGACCGCAGTGGCCCAGTGGCAAGAGCTATTCCAAGTGGGACCGCAGTGGCTTAGTGGATAGAACTATATCAAGTGGGACCGAGTGGCCCAGTGGCAAGAGCTATTCCAAGTGGGACCGCAGTGGCTTAGTGGATAGAACTATATCAAGTGGGACCGTAGTGGCCAGTGGCTGGAGCTATTCCAAGTGGGACCGCAGTGGCTTAGTGGACAGAACTATATCAAGTGGGACCGTAGTGGCCCAGTGGTAGAGCTATTCCAAGTGGGACCGTAGTGGCTTAGTGGATAGAACTATATCAAGTGGGACCGAGTGGCCCAGTGGCTGGAGCTATTCCAAGTGGGACCGCAGTGGCTTAGTGGAAGAACTATATCAAGTGGGACCGTAGGGGCCCAGTGGCAGAGCTATTCCAAGTGGGACCGAGTGGCTTAGTGGATAGAACTATATCAAGTGGGACCGAGTGGCCCAGTGCAAGAGCTATTCAAGTGGGACCGCAGTGGCTTAGTGGATAGAACTATATCAAGTGGGACCGTAGTGGCCCAGTGGCAAGAACTATTCCAAGGGGACCGCAGTGCTTAGTGGATAGAACTATATCAAGTGGACGTAGTGGCCAGTGGCAAGAGCTATTCCAGTGGGACCGCAGTGGCTTAGTGGATAGAACTATATCAAGTGGGACCGCAGTGGCCAGTGGCAAGAGCTATTCCAAGTGGGACGCAGTGGCTTAGTGGATAAACTATATCAAGTGGGACCGTAGTGGCCAGTGGCAAGAGCTATTCCAAGTGGACCGCAGGGCTTAGTGGATAGAACTATATCAAGTGGGACGCAGTGGCCAGTGGCAAGAGCTATTCCAAGTGGGACCGCAGTGGCTTAGTGGATAGAACTATATCAAGTGGGACCGTAGTGGCCCAGTGGCAAGAGCTATTCCAAGTGGACCGCAGTGGCTTAGTGGATAGAACTTATCAAGTGGGACCGTAGTGGCCCAGTGGTGAGCTATTCCAAGTGGACCGCAGTGGCTTAGTGGAAGAACTATATCAAGTGGGACCAGGGCCCAGTGGTAGAGCTATTCCAAGTGGGACGAGTGGCTTAGTGGATAGAACTATATCAAGTGGGACCGAGGGCCAGTGGCAAGAGCTATTCCAAGTGGGACCGCAGTGGCTTAGTGGATAGAACTATATCAAGTGGGACCGTAGTGGCCCAGTGGCAAGGCTATTCCAAGTGGACCGCAGTGGCTTAGTGGATAGAACTATATCAAGTGGGACCGAGTGGCCCAGTGGCAAGAGCTATTCCAAGTGGGACGCAGTGGCTTAGTGGATAGAACTATATCAAGTGGGACCGAGTGGCCCAGTGGCAAGCTATTCCAAGTGGGACCGCAGTGGTTAGTGGATAGAACTATATCAAGTGGGACCGTAGTGGCCCAGTGGCAAGAGCTATTCCAAGTGGGACCGCAGTGGCTTAGTGAATATAACTAATCAGTGGGACCGTAGTGGCCCAGTGGCAAGAGCTATTCCAAGTGGGACCGCAGTGGCTTAGTGGATAGAACTATATCAAGTGGGACCGTAGTGCCAGTGGCAAGAGCTATCCAAGTGGGACCGCAGTGGCTTAGTGGATAGAACTATATCAAGTGGGACGTAGTGGCCAGTGGCAAGAGCTATTCCAAGTGGGACCGCAGTGGCTTAGTGGATAGAACTATATCAAGTGGGACCGAGTGGCCAGTGGCAAGAGCTATTCAAGTGGGACCGCAGTGGCTTAGTGTTAGAACTAATCAAGTGGGACCGGTGGCCAGTGGAATTATATATATATCGAATTGGGCCGAGTGGCTCAGTGGAGAGCGATTCCAAGTGAGGCCGCAGTGGCTTAGTGGATAGAACTATATCAAGTGGGACCGCAGTGGCCCAGTGGCAAGAGCTATTCCAAGGGGACCGCAGTGGCTTAGTGGATAGAACTATATCAAGTGGACGTAGTGGCCCAGTGGCTGAGCTATTCCAAGTGGGACCGCAGTGGCTTAGTGGACAGAACTATATCAAGTGGGACCGTAGTGGCCAGTGGTTAGAGCTATTCCAAGTGGGACCGAGTGGCTTAGTGGATAGAACTATATCAAGTGGGACCGCAGCGGCCCAGTGCAAGAGCTATTCCAAGTGGGACCGCAGTGGCTTAGTGGATAGAACTATATCAAGTGGGACGTAGTGGCCCAGTGGCAAGAGCTATTCAGTGGGACCGCAGTGGCTTAGTGGATAGAATATATCAAGTGGGACCGTAGTGGCCCAGTGGAAGAGCTATTCCAAGTGGGACCGCAGTGGCTTAGTGGATAGAACTATATCAAGTGGGACCGCAGTGGCCCAGTGGCAGAGCTATTCCAAGTGGGACCGCAGTGGCTTAGTGGATGAACTATATCAAGTGGACCGTAGTGGCCCAGTGGCAAGAGCTATTCCAAGTGGGACCGAGTGGCTTAGTGGATATAACTATATCAAGTGGGACCGTAGTGGCCCAGTGGCAAGAGCTATTCCAAGTGGGACCGCAGTGGCGGACCGCAGTGGCTTAGTGTAAACTATATCAATGGGACCGTAGTGGCCCAGTGGATATATATTTATATATATATCAATGGGCCGCAGTGGCCAGTGGAGAGCATTCCAAGTGGCCGCAGTGGCTAGTGATAATATATCAAGTGGGACCGAGTGCCAGTGGCAAGAGCTATTCCAAGTGGGACGCAGTGGCTTAGTGGATAGAACTATATCAAGTGGACCGAGTGGCCCGTGCTGAGCTATTCCAAGGGACCGCAGTGGCTTAGTGGAAGAACTATATCAAGTGGGACCGTAGTGGCCCAGTGGAAGCTATTCCAAGTGGACCGAGTGGCTTAGTGGATAAACTATATCAAGTGGACCGAGTGGCCCAGTGGCAAGAGCTATTCCAAGTGGACCGCAGTGGCTTAGTGGATAGAACTATATCAAGTGGGACGTAGTGGCCAGTGGCAAGAGCTATTCCAATGGACCGCAGTGGCTTAGTGGATAGAACTATATCAAGTGGGACCGTATGGCCAGTGGCAAGAGCTATTCCAAGTGGGACCGCAGTGGCTTAGTGGATAGAACTATATCAAGTGGGACCGAGTGGCCCAGTGGCAAGAGCTATTCCAAGTGGACCGCAGTGGCTTAGTGGATAGAACTATATCAGTGGACCGTAGTGCCAGTGGCAAGAGCTATTCCAAGTGGGACCGCAGTGGCTAGTGGATGAACTATATCAAGTGGACGTAGTGGCCCAGTGGCAAGACTATTCCAAGTGGGACCGCAGTGGCTTAGTGATAGAACTATATCAAGTGGGACGAGTGGCCCAGTGGCAGAGCTATTCCAAGTGGACCGCAGTGGCTTAGTGGTAGAACTATATCAAGTGGGACCGTATAGTGGCCCAGTGGGAATTATATAAATATATCAAGTGGGACCGAGTGGCCAGTGGCAAGAGCTATTCCAAGTGGGACCGCAGTGGCTTAGTGGATAAACTATATCAAGTGGACCGTAGTGGCCCGTGGCGAGCTATTCAAGTGGGACCGCAGTGGCTAGTGGAAGAATATATCAAGTGGACGTGGGCCCAGGAGAGATTCAAGTGGGACCGAGTGGCTTAGTGATAACTATATCAAGGGACCGCAGGGCCCAGTGGCAAGAGCTATCCAGTGGACCGCAGTGGCTTAGTGGATAGAACTATACAAGTGGACCGTAGTGGCCAGTGGCAAGAGCTATTCCAAGTGGACCGCAGTGCTTAGTGGAAAACTATATCAAGTGGGCCGAGTGCCAGTGCAAGAGCTATTCCAAGTGGGACCGCAGTGGCTTAGTGGATAGAACTATATCAAGTGGACCGAGTGGCCCAGTGGCAAGAGCTATCAAGTGGACGCAGTGGCTAGTGGATAGAACTATACAAGTGGGACCGAGTGCCAGTGGCAGAGCTTTCCAAGTGGGACCGCAGTGGCTTGTGGATAACTAATCAAATGGACCGTAGTGGCCCAGTGGCAAGAGCTATTCCAATGGACCGCATGGCTTAGAACTATATCAATGGGACCGTGTGCCCAGTGGCAAGCTATTCCAATGGACGCAGTGGCTTAGTGATAGAATAATCAAGTGGACCGTAGTGGCCAGTGCAGAGCTATCCAATGGGACGCAGTGGCTTAGTGATATAACTATACAATGGACCGTAGTGGCCCAGTGGAGAGCTATTCCAAGTGGACCCAGTGGCTTAGGGATAGAACATATCAAGTGGGACCGCAGGGCCCAGTGCAAGAGCTATTCCAAGTGGGACCGCAGTGGCTTAGTGATAGAACTTATCAAGTGGGACCGAGTGCCAGTGGCAAGAGCTATTCCAAGTGGGACCGCAGTGGCTTAGTGATAGAATATATCAAGTGACGTAGGGCCCAGTGGCTGACTATTCCAAGTGGACCGCAGTGGCTTGTGAAGAACTATATCAAGTGGGACCGAGTGGCCCAGTGGTAGAGCTATTCCAAGTGGGACCGTAGTGGCTTAGTGGATAGAACTATATCAAGTGGGACCGAGGCCCAGTGGCAAGAGCTATTCCAAGTGGGACCGCAGTGGCTTAGTGGATAAACTATATCAAGTGGGACCGAGTGGCCCAGTGGCAAGAGCTATTCCAAGTGGGACCGCAGTGGCTTAGTGGATAGAACTATATCAAGTGGGACCGTAGTGGCCAGTGGCAAGAGCTATTCCAAGTGGGACCGCAGTGGCTTAGTGGATAGAACTATATCAAGTGGGACCGCAGTGCCCAGTGGCAAGAGCTATTCCAAGTGGGACCGCAGTGGCTTAGTGGATAGAACTATATCAAGTGGGACCGTAGTGGCCAGTGGCAAGAGCTATTCCAAGTGGGACCGCAGTGGCTTAGTGGATAAAACTATATCAAGTGGGACCGTAGTGGCCAGTGGCAAGAGCTATTCCAAGTGGGACCGCAGTGGCTTAGTGGATAGAACTATATCAAGTGGGACCGCAGTGGCCCAGTGGCAAGAGCTATTCCAAGTGGGACCGCAGTGGCTTAGTGGATAGAACTATATCAAGTGGGACCGTAGTGGCCCAGTGGCAAGAGCTATTCCAAGTGGGACCGCAGTGGCTTAGTGGATAGAACTATATCAAGTGGACCGTATGCCAGTGGAGAGCATCAGTGGACCCAGTGGCTTAGTGGATAGAACTATATCAATGGGACCGCAGTGGCCCATGAAGAGCTATTCCAAGTGGGACGCAGTGGCTTAGTGGATAGAACTATATCAAGTGGGACCGAGTGGCCAGTGCAAGAGCTATTCCAAGTGGGACCGCAGTGGCTTAGTGATAAACTATATCAAGTGGGACCGTAGTGGCCCAGTGGCAAGAGTATTCCAGTGGGCAGTGGCTAGTGATAAACTATATCAAGTTGGGACCGAGTGGCCAGTGGAAGCTTCCAAGTGGGCCGCAGTGGCTTAGTGATAGAACTATATCCATAGTGGGCACCAGTACCAGTGGCTTGTGGATAATATATAGTGATATCATCAGTTCCAAGTGGACCGTAGTGGAAGCATCAGGAGTAGTGCAATTAAGCTATCCAAGTGGGACCGCAGTGGCTTAGTGGATAGTTATAAACTATAAATCATGGTACCGTAGTGCCAGTGAGAGCTTATCAGTGGGACCGTGGTTTAGTGTATAACTATATCAAGTAGACCGTAGTGGCCCATGGCAAGATGCTATTCCAAGTGGACCCAGTGGTTAGTGAACAGAACTAAAATCATTAGACGCAGGGCAGTGCAAGAGCTATTCCAAGTGGGCGCAGTGGCTTAGTTGTAGAACTATTCAATGACCGTTAGTGGCCATGGCGGAGTTATATATATAATATATCGAATTCGAGTCTCATGGAGAGCATTCAATGACCCAGTGGTTAGTGGATAGAATTATCAAGTGGCCTCTAACAGTGGCTTGGTATTATATGCTGTATGCTCATTGCAAAACGTCATAATGCATGTGCGAGCAGTATGCAGTGATATAATTTATAAGTCCATAACCAATGCAAGAGCTATTATTACGATTTTAAAACATAAAGACCTCTGAGTACGGGCTTTATTTTAAACTTCATAAACTTCAGCCATTTTTCAATAGAAACCATGCATGAATCATTCAAGAGCGCAGGTATATGGATGAACTCAATGGAAACTAGTTAAATAATTATGCTATGCGAGCTTATTAACTAGATGATATTGTTCTATACTCTCATAATTGTGAACAATTATTGAGTTCTTATGAATGAATTTCTTGCTGCGACATGCAAAGTTCTACTGAACGAGATCTCTCTAGTATAAGATCTAGTCAGACTAAGCTCAAGCGTCATATTGAGGACCGCAGATGAAATGAGAACAGAGTTCTGTATTTTTAACGTGAATGTCAATACTCCTAAGTTGGTTAGCAATATGTTGCTCACACAGAACGAGGCAATTAATTCCAGATTTTAATAGCTGGCCATTGATGGGTGTGTTTTCCATAACCACTTATCAAATAGTATGTTGTGGGGTCCAATACCATCTCGAGCATGGCAATTTTAATTGAAATTTAAGTAGTGGATAATCCGCATCTCGGGTGCGATGTCAATGTTTCGTGGACGTTGCAAAATAACCTTTTCCTTTTAATTCCGCAACTCTAATGTCACATCAATGGTGGTATCGCCTCATTTGCATTAATGACTCGCAGTGCCACATATCACGAAATCACTAAGCTCGAAAGTGCTAGCAATAGCAAACGGGTCACCGACTTAAAAAACTACAAGCTTAAAAAAATCAATCATAAGATCCCATTTTTTTTCCTAACACACTCTTCCCTCTCTTCATTTCTTCATCGCGCGGTATTGCAGTTAGACAGAGTTAATTAAACCTTTACCTTGAACACGTCCAAGGGATTGTCATTAATTTTACAGATAACCTTACACATTACAAGATTTACCAAGCTGCAACTAGCTCATGTATTTATTCCTTTCTGTACCACCACAATCCACAAAATGCAACATTGTTTCGCGGGAAATTTCATTTTAAAATCTACAATCTACAGTAAAAAATGTTTGTGTTTACGAAATATTCCCTATAAATGTTTACGTAAAAAAAAAAAAAGCAAAAGAAAGTAAGAGGCAAGTACTCTCCTACGATAATCAGCTCCACTCATTTTTCGTATATTGTCCTAAATCCTCCTCGTACTCGGTTCCTATGGGCTGTTCACGGTAAAGTGAGCACTTTTGAGGCCCTAGTTACTTTTTCCTTTAAGCAATATCTTTTTATCCTTTAACAACATTTTAAAACAAATGATGCCATGCAAATAACAATACAGCATGTATATTCCACCGCACTCGGAAGTTAACGTCGAAGGCTAAAATAAAAAATATTTATTGACTATCGTCCAAATGAGACGGTTTTCAAAAGTGCTCACTTTACCGTGAATAGCCTAAATTTGCGAGCAGAACATCTGCATCAGTCAGCGAGGTCGTGCGGCTTGATTGCTTACACTCGCTGCACCTTCAACACAGTAAACGCATTCTGCAGCGTACACACGCGTTTTGATGATGTGCTTACAACGGGGTCTTTGACGTCATCAGAAGTGTTACGCCCTTCTGTAGCTGACTTATCACTGGTGTGGGTCCCCAGGAGATGCTCTTCGCCCAGCACAAGTTATGGCGCAGCGTGTTTGAAGATGGCCCAGTTTGAAAAAAAAAAATTAACTTCGTGTGTGATAAGATATCAACTCAAGACTTGCAGGGCGACAATCACGGCTCTTGGTTATTATTATTATTAGTAGAGACCTGCAAAATTCGCGATATTATCTGAAAACACTTCAAACTTATATCGCGTGTACCTTTGCAATACGTTTGTAAGTGGACAGCACATTATTTGAAACGCCCTGCGAAACTCTGTGCCAATAAGTGAACACTTCACAACTGTGTGCTCCAATCACGTGTAGTTCACTCACAGTGGCGTATCCAGGATTTGTGTTTGGGGAAAAAAAAGGGGGGGGGGGGATTTCATAAAGGAACACCGAGATCCCCAATAAAGTGGGGGATCCGGAGGTCCTCCCCCGGGAAAATTCTGGATTTCAAGGTACAACGTGGTGCTATTTGGGCAGTTTTCGTATCTAATCATTGAATATAGCCTACCGCTGGTGGTAGATATATTTATATTTTTGAAGATAAATATTTTTAAGATGAAGGGGCGAAAAGTGAGTGCCTTCTGGCTACGCCTCTGCAACGAGTGAAACAACAAATATAACATAAGATACTAACATCCTATTTAAAACAAACTTTTAAAAGTTAAAAGCATCAAGCACTGCATAAAATGAAGTCCACAGTAAATAAATGAACCACGTGCTAATGTTTCCTTGGTCACTCTATTGCCGGAAACAATTTTTTTTTCTTCTTTAAATGCGCGCCATATGCTAAAAGTGAAACGGTACGTTAGTAGATAAATTCGTCTATGTTTCTTTCGCCCAAAAGTCGTACTTCTACAACGCTTATTTACCGAGAAAAGCGTAAACGCGTATACAAGAATTCCACAGAAAATCGGTTGGCATTATATCTTCTTAAGCACAAAATAATTCCAGCGTTCATCAGACTAAGCACTATAGTAGGGCCTAAAAGTTACTTCCCTTTGTCATCGATCAGATTATGAAATTTTGAAAAATCGAGTGTTTTGCGGAAATGTGTATTTTTAAGTGAAGTAAATATGTTCAAATATATAACATAAAAACAGTATAGGTTTATACTTTCAAAATTGAAGTTTTAACTTTCGGGGGGAGGGGGCTGCAGCCCCCTCATCCTCCCCCTCCCCCCCATGGATACGCCCCTGTTCACTCAGAAAGGATGTGACTTCACATACATGCTGCTGCTAATGAAGAAAAGGCGTCAGCACGAGTATAAACACTACTGTGAATCTTAGCCTGATAAAGCCTGTTCACGATAAAGTGAGCACTTTTGAAATCAACCTAAGAAAAAAGTCACTGTCCCTGTCTGCATGTATTTTAACGGGCGCACTGAGTGACATGCGCCCAGTAAAGTTGGTAATGAAGGATGGAAAGTAGTTCCATATCTTAACGTCGAATAAAAAGTGTTAGGTAACCATTTGTAATAACTTAAATTATTTCTTTCGCTTTCTGCATTTTTAATGGATAGAACTGAAAAAATGAGCAAATTTTAAAATATTGACTTTCATAATAATTCTACAGTTTCACTTGACCGACGCATGAATAGAGTGCTGAGGCCCGTGGCAATGTCAATTTTACATAAGGCGGAAGAAGACACAACGTGCATACAATTAGATCTTAAGCAGGACTTTTAAAAGTGCTCATTTTAACGTGAACAGCCTATACCAAATAATAACGCGAATTTTGCATGTCTCTAGTTATTATATGCTGTTCACGGTAAAGTGAGCACTTTTGATGCCCTAGTTACTTTTTCCTTTCGGCCATTTTTTTTATCCTTTAACCATGTTTTAAAAATAAATATTGTCATGTGTGTACATTCCACCGCGCTTCTAAGTTAAAGTCAAAAGCAAAAATAAATTATATTCAATGACTATTATTCCCAATAAAAGAGCGTTCGAAAGTGCTCACTTTACCGTGAATAGCCTATAGACATCTCGATGCTGGTATTGTAAATCGTAACAGGTATGTGGAATACCTTGTTTTTGCTATAAGGTGTGCTTACTTTTTATGACTGGAAGAATACGCTGCACGTGCATCGCGAAACTGTACGCGCGTGTTTACAAACGGCGGCGCTAATTACAAGCACGCCGGATAACAGAGCGGTTGGCCCGGGGAAGCCCACGCCGCCGACAGTGCGTCAGCTGCAGTCAGTTTGTAAACATTCTGAACATGTGTCTCGGCTCGTTGGTTTACACTGGCAGTGCCCGCCTGTGTTACCTGTTGTGGCTTGCTCCGCCTTCCCCTTGACGGTCTCTCGCCGGCTGATGAACGGCGAACGCTCTTCGCCATCGCATCCGTCCGGTCTCGTGCAGAGCTGCGGGAACAAGGGACGAAGGAGGGGGTTGGATTTGGGTGTTAGCCCCTCTCCTCAACCGTCCCGTGCATGAAGGAAAACATTTAACTGTAGGCTGTTCACGGTAATGTGAGGAGCACTTTTTAAGGTCCTTCTAAATCTTTCCTTTCATCCTATTTCCATTTTCCTGCTGTTTTTTTTTTTTTTTAATATAAACGTTGCTTTGCGACTAATAAACACAGTGTACACATTTCACCACCCTCAAAATGTAATGCCTGATACTGCAATGAGATATATTTATTAATGATTAAAGTATGTTGGGAGGGCCTTAAAAAGTGTTCACTTTACCGTGAACAGCCCATACAGCCATAGGCGTGTGCAGAGGGGGTGCGGGTGATGTACCCCCCCCCCCAAAGCATCGTGCCATTAGGGAAATATTAAAGAATATTGCTAATTTCTTACTTTCACTAGATAGTCTGAGTGTTTGAAACGACTACTAAATTAAAACCAATATAGGTTTGATGCAATACTAAGGTCTATTCACGATAAAGTGAGCACTTTTGAAAGCCCTGCTTAAGATCTACTTACACGCACGTTGTGTATTCTTACGTCTTATGTAAAATTAACATTGCCATGGGACTCATCACTTTATTCATGTGTTGGTCAAGTGAAAATGCAAAGTTATTAGAAAAGTAAACATTTTATAAATCTGCTAATTTTTACATAATTAAGGCTTTAAAAAGAACAGAAAATGTAAGAAAAATTGAATCATCACAAATGATTACATAACCCTTTTTATTCTATTAATATATGGGAGTATTTTCCCTCCATCGTTACCAACTTTACCGGGCGCATGTCAATCAGGGCGCCCGTTAAAATATATAACTTTTTTCTAAGGTTGATTTCAAAGTGCTCTCTTTATCGCGAACAGTCTTTATAAGAGGATAGTTTTGTAAACATGTTTGTGGAGCAAGAGATGCAAGCTTGTTAAGCAAGAAAATGTTATAAGAGGGGATTTTATAACAGGGCACCACTGTATATTTTAAAAAGTACAAATTTGATGGCGTATAATGTAGAATTTCATCAATAACTTTGCTAAAAGTTGAATTGGGACGCTTGAATGAAACTACAATAGAGTTGAATATGTTGACAAAGTGTTATGGTCTCCTTATCGACATTATATGGGAACTCATCCTATGGACGTAGTGCAGGGCTTGTAGAAAAATCCACAATGGGCAATTGATTAATGGTAAATATGCTGTGCTAACATGTTTCCAACTGTGCGTGACCTACTCCAAGGGTGTTACGGGAGGGGGCATGAGGATGGGGGGATGTACACGAAGGATAACAACCCCCTCCAAACCCTGCATATTGACATGAAACTGTCTTGTGGATGTTTTAAAACTAAAATGAAATAATATCCAAATTGTTCAAACAAATGATTTTATCGAATTTATATTTTCTCTATAACTATTATGAGACAATGCCCCCCCTTTTTTTTTTTCATGCTACAAATCGAAGGTCAAGACCTGCCCCAACTTAACTGAAAAAATTATTCCCCCCTCCCACTTCTCCCACCAACCGCAAGTCTAGATCCGCTAGGGGCCGCGGTGGCTAAGCGGTTAGACTGCTCACCTTCCACCGAGGCGAACAACAGGGCTCAATCCCCGGCCGGGTCGCTCCCGGATTTTCGTAAGTGGGAATCGTGCCGGACGATTCCTCTGGTCGGCGGGTTTTCTCGGGGATCTCCCATTTCCCCCTACCCTTGCATTCCGTAGCTGCTCCGTTCTCACCTCATTTCACCCTCGTTGACTCTTAAGATCTCGCTGTTCAAACTCACCCAAATCTCTCAACAACAACAACTCTAGACCCGCTCCTGTCTCCTCGCTACACAATTATTGTAAATAAAATTATCGCAAACTTTCTTGAGGAGCCCGGCTAAGCAAGATCGTTCGACCTGTCTTGCTTTTATGTATGTACATCCACGAAAAGATACCAGTATCGCCAGAAGAAGTACTCAGTCATTTCAGTGAAAAACCTTGGCGGCTAAATATCCGACTGCGATAAAAACCAGACGCATAATATAATAAACACTTTACTAGAATGAGACAAAATTAAGTCTTCTTCAAATTATATATCTGCCATGTGCTAAATTTCAAAGAATAAACAGTGGTAGTTGTTGAACGTTTTTGTTGAAAAGTGAACTTCCTTCCTCGCCCCCTTCCACGCCAAACAAATTTTGTCTGCACCATTGTATCTTTTGAAGTCTAACTGCAACTCAAACCTAAATATTATCAAAACTATGTCGTATGCTATCCATCCAATATCGTCCAAAAAGTTAGTATTTTAAGTAAGACCCGTATACAATTCATGCGATGCATTAGGGCCAATAAATGTTTTACAGATCTAACGATTACATTTTGTTTTCAGAACAAAATTGGGGAAACATTCAAAGTTCATCTAGGAGAAACAGAACTACGCTGTACTTGGTGCAGTTTATAGTATTAAAAAGTAATTATTTTATTTTCCACTGCTGTCTTAACACACTGATTTCAGTTTGTGTATTTTAAGGCTCGACCTTGCCCCTCCAGGAGAAATTCTTAGTTTTCGCGTCATAATCTCGGATTCATAGCAATTACTTACAATCTAAGGTTATAGAGAATTTGTATTTTACGGGTTGTTTGATATTTTTGTGCGTAATTTTAATTGTGTTATCTTCTCGTTGTAAAAAAGGTTGAGCACGCATTCATATTTTACTAATGCTTTCTTGCTCCTGGAGTTAGGCCGTTCTTATGACAGGCGTAATATCAAGATGTGCAAAAAATGTCCCGGAAGCTAAGAATTACAAGAAGGAACGATACTTGGGAAACCACTATCCAGAATCTGCAGAATGCTGTACACATATTTCAGAGATGTTTTTTTTTTAACTTTCAGTGTGAATAGAAAACTTGATATACAAAATCTCTTTATGCATGAAAACAGTCCTTATCCTCCAAGTTTGTTTTCTGCGTATCACATTCGACGGGTTCGGGAAGGCAGGTTTACTTAGCTTTCAGGTTTCCAGGCATATTTGACGCCATCGAATATGACGACGCTGCTCTTATTTTCTCGATGTATGTACGTGTATCAAGTACCTTTCTAGAACGTTGTGTCCAGGAGTTCCTTCAGGGCATTGTGGGATGTGTCCAGAGTATCTCTGCTAAATGACTAGTTGCGAGGAGTGAATTTATTAGAAATAACTACAAGGGAGACCTGTATCTTTCTCCTAAAAAGAAACTAGTTTAGAATGTGCGAACCACCAGGTCATCACTAGCATTACAGATGAGTATACGTCAGCTCTGAAACTGCTTCAACATCTCTTGCAGGACTTGCATGCACATCTTTCGAGGAGGCAGATAGCTGTATTATAGTGCACACAAGATATGCAGGTATCCATGGAGCCAATATAATTCTCATAACAACTGCTTATGCTACTTTTTTTTTTTTTTTTCGTTCAGGAGTTTGGGCCTTGAAAAACTGTGGGTTTTCTTATACTTCGGTCTCAAACAAAAATATAATATTCTAACTAACCGATACGTTCACAGGATGTAACACTGCTTCGATATTTGCATTTCGTGAGAAATCCAGTGCCTGGAACACCTGAAAGTGCTACGATAAGGCTACTTCTGATTTCACTTCTATTTCAACTCCACGTAAAGGTCTGTCAATAGATGTGCTAAATGATATATAACAGTTTATAGACTGCCTGTACCATAAGAAATACTCAGGGACGACTCTGAATAAAACAAGACGCATTCCTTCGTCTTCTGAAGAAAAATGGTTTGACAAACTACCTCCGACATCAGAAGCACTTCAACATCATGTTTGAGAATTTGTATCAGGGCGGCCACCATCACCCATTATGCGGAAATCCCTAGTCCAGCTAACTGGGCATGGATGAACGATGGTTGAAACTCGCTGGTGAAATGAGTGAGTGCGTGAAGATATTTGGGCGGCTCTTAACATCGAGGTCTTGAGAGCCGATGAGGGTGATTGAGGTGAGTATGGAGCAGCGCCGGAATGAGGGGGCGGGGGAAACGGAAGATCCCCGAGAGATCGTCCGGCACGGATTCCCACATGCTAAAATCCGGGAGTGACTCGGCCGGTGATTGAACCCGGCACGCCGTTGTGGGAGGCGAGCAGGTTAACCGCTCAGCCACCGTGGCTCCGGGTGGTGAAGTGGACGACTCTTACCACAGTGTGGCAGGGCTGTCGTGACCTTGTAAAGGGCAGATAAGATGCAAAGCAGACTGCTCTTCAACTTCCAAACTATGGCTGCAGACGCTCCTTGGCAGAATGTATGCCGCTCCTGTGTGTAAATTGCAAGAATTGCACCAACATGACTTCTTTGTCTTCAGTCAGCAACCAACCAATACCAAAGATTTAATAAACTATGGCATGTATATGAAAAAGATATTTTTGATGATGCAACATGTGATGATTTTCCTCTTTGTTTTCTGTCAAGAACACATTGAAGACGATCCAGATGATACGGTGACAGACGATGTGGTCAAGACGACAGGGTCGTAAATGATGTAGAAGAAACTGGTTTTTGATTCATAACTGTATTGCATAACACAGCATACTGTATTATTCAATTGCTTTTTTAAATTATGCCTTACAATTGCCGGTGGTTTAAACCACATCATATATGAACATATTGTCTACCGTATCGTCTTGAGCATCTTCCGATCAACACACATTGCATCATTGGTTTTCAATTTTTTTTTTTTTTTTCATATATCGCCATAGTTTATTACCCATTGTTATTTTTGATGGGTGCTGCACTTAAGCTGGGAAATAACTTGTTTCGTTTAAGACTATGCACAGTAAAATAATCACTTTTGAAAGCCCTGCTTAAGATCTACTTCTATGCATGTTGTGTATTCTTCCGCCTTATGTAAGAATAAAATTCTCATGGGCCTCATCACTTTATTCATGCGTTGGTCAATCGAAAATGTGAAATTATTATAGAAGTAAATATTTTACAAATCTGCTCATTTTTATACTTCGATGGATTATAAAAAACAGAAAGAGAAAGAAATAATTTAAATTATCAGAAATTGTTACCTAACACTTTTTATTAGACGTTAAAATACGGAACTACTTCCCCCTCCAGCGTTACCAACTTTACTGGGCGCACGTCACTCAGGGCGCCCGTTAAAATATATCCTGGTACGGGCAGTGACTTTTTTCTAAGGTTTCTTTCAAAAGTGCTCACTTTATCGTGAACAGCCTTTAACAGTGTAAAAAGTTAGTCCATAAAGCAACTGTTACGCTGTCAAATTTTTCCGTCAAAATGCTTTGTATAAGTTTGGTATAAAAAAAAAAGTTGGAATGTTGTGACTTCACTGAACTGTCATTAACGCAGGCATGCTTGTTTGAAACGGTTAGATGGTTTCAGCTTATAGCAAATATTTCATATATAGGACCGGGTTTTTTTTTTTTTTTTTTTTACGAGCAGACTCTGTTCTAGTGTTACCGGAAACAATGTTTGTTCTCAATTCTACCAACGTAGGTTTGTAAAAATGTTGAAAAACAGGTGGGAACCAAAAGTTGTTGATTAATAAATATGTATTAAAGTCGTCCTTGTCTACGAACTTTAAAAGCATTTACTGCACTATGCATAAACGAAAAGGAGTTAATCTTAAAATAATAATATTTGACAGTGTCTACAAAGCCATTTGGTATTATTCGACCAGTTTTTTTATTTGAAAAAAAGTTATCGGCATTTGGTGTCAAACAAGCCTACCCCAACTTTACCGACATGTACTTACTCAAGACAAAAATTTGACAGTGTGAGGGGAGCTTGATTATTTTTTGGTAACCAACATATTCGATACTTGTCTTGTTATACAGAGTTTGTTGCTGTAAACAAATATATATTTTTTTCCTATTCAAAAGGATTAGTAAGAGAAGGGTTTTCATATATTCATATTTCGTCGGCATGCATGTAAAAAAAAAAAAAAAAAAAAAAAGTAACCTTAGGCAAGTTGAAACTTGTTGGACGGAAAATCCTGCCATGGAGGAGTGTCCTCGGGGCGTCGTCGTGTAAATCTTGTTTATTTTCTGACCTTGATGAATAAGCCATAGTAGTGAAGGAGTTGGGTAAACCTGTTAGAGAGGACCCGAGCTTCACGTGCTAGGAACAGGCGTGTAGGCAAATGCAGGTCAGGTCGGTACAGGCTGCTGAGATAATTTACTCACTTTACCGGAATGAGGTTAAAATTCTTACCTCTGTTAGGGACAACTTGAATGCAAACAATTGCTACTCTCATTTAGTTTCAAGTGTTTAAAAGGAAAACCACATTATTGTTAAAATATTAACGTGGTTAAAATTTTAAAGCTATATTTATACACTTTTTTTTTTAAGTATTAGATATTATTCTTTTTTTTTCAGCTTAAATACACTTTCAATCAAGACTTTCGTAATCTACGTTCTGACCTTATGTTGTCGCCTATGTATCTGAATGCCCACCCTAGTTTACCATCGAGTTCTGATATATATATATATATATATATCAATATATATATATATATATATATATATATATATATATATATATATATATATATATATATCAATATGCTGAGTTTCCCAGAAACAACTTAATATTTTGAATTTAAGATATTATAGTACTGCCTGCATTTATATGAAACACTCAAAGTAAGGGGACATTTTTGATGGCATGGTGTAAAAGCGATTTCCAATTTAGGATTTCTGCAACTCGTATTTCCCACAAATTCTTTAACATTATACTAAACAAGTTGTAGCTTCAAACATATTTTTGCTTATCTAGTGGGCAAGCTTAGATATATATATATATATATATATATATATATATATATATATATATATATATATATATATATATTTTTTTTAGAAAACTGATACTTCCGAAGTCAGTTAAAACACTTATTTGCGAAAACTTAAATAAATAATGAGTACGGGGTTGAGCAACGCAAGTTATGGATGATCATCTCATTATTTCTCCGAATGCCTTCTGTACCTTTTCATAAAATTAAGCGCAAAAAAAAAAACATATTGAAAATTCTAGATGGTCCATTTCAAAGTTAATGATCACTGTAATTCACGAATAACTATAAACATGAAGTAAGAATCCTCATTTGCTTCACAGTGTTATTGTGCTGTCAGTGTTTAAGGCGAACGTTTATAGAGTACAGTGCAACATGTCTATTTATTGTGCTTATTAACATATCTTACAAAAATAATTTATTTTCTAAAAAAAAAGAAAAATTACGGAAACTTTTTGACGCCTGTATTTATCAAATTAAACAAGAGTAATTTATTTGTGTTTCTTGGAAGTACATGAGCCTTATAAAACCACAGAAACAGCTCTAAGTAGGATAGGGGTGTAAAGCACCTCAACAGAAACACAAATGTGCATAAATTCGTTATCCAGCAATAATAGAGTAATGCAATAAAAATAAAATTACAGGTATAACAAAAGTATCAAGGATTTCAATAAATTTGACAGAATTTCAGAAAATACTATATTAAAACATTAAACGCGAGGAGATTTCAAATCTAGCTCATTCTAAAAAAAAATCAGCCCAATGAATCGTAGTATGCTTCCAGATAGATTTTTAGTATACCATTTAAAAAGATTAAAGTTATAGTGACTAAAATTTTTGAAAATTGCATCAAATTCTTATGTTATTTACTGGCATGTGAAATTTTTGGGGCCTTCATGTTGTGGAATGAATGATGTCAAGATTTAGAACAAATTCAGTGATTAGTAGTTACAAACATAATGGATACATGCACGTGTGTGTGTGTTTATATATTATATATATATATATATATATATATATATATATATATATATATATATATATATATATATATATATATATATATACAATTCTTTAAATGATCGTAAGGAGAATCCGGAGCATCTAATCCTCTAAATATCATATTTGAAAAATAACTTGCTGCTGTTTGCTGTCAGAGAACCGAACATGTTGCTATAGGTTATTCACGGTAAAGCGAACACTTTTTAAAGCCCTCTCATTTTAAATAATTGTCAATAAATACATTTTATTGTAGCCGTAGACGCTAACTTTCAAGTCCTGTGAAACACATAAATACAATATGTTTAATTCTTACATGGTAATATTTATTTTAATATGTGGCGGAAGGATAACAAATGGCCGATAAGAAAAAAATCTCACTTTACTGTGAACAGCCTATACAGGTCTTTTATGTGAGAAGAAGAGCCGTCTGTTAAGGTGGCCGCCGAACGGTGTGCAGAGCTCCAGCAGAAAACTTGTTATTAAAACACCGTCCAACGTGTCTGATTGATGTCTGCTTACGAATAGCATTTAAGAAACGTTGCCCATCTGTATACGTTTTTCAGTTCCTCCATTTCTCTCTAAAGCATGTTTTTGTGATAGTGAAAATGGCTCAGACGGATGTTTTCACGGTAATTTTTTAGGCATGAACATCCCGGCACAGAACATTAAAAAAAAGTAACAGGGTCGTGTATCAAACCTTAATTTTTATTATTACGTCATTAGATTGGAGGGTCTCCGCTGAAAGTCTCCTAAAGGCGCGTTTTCGACGGCAAGACTACACGCCAGTTCAGTGCTTTGCTCGTAGAGGCGATGAGAGAGTTGATGCGCACGTCTCGGTCGCCCCTAGAGCTCCCACGCTTTTAGGACTCGTGCTGGATTTACATTGGCGCGACAGGTGCGACGCGATGGAAGTAATGCTCCACCCAATCACAGACGAGTATTTTGTGACGTCAACGCGACAGAAATCTCGGCCCGACGGATTTTCTGAATAGAAATTATTTCTAATTTTGTCGCGTCGTGGACGCGAATTGGTGGCAATGTTTAAGTTGGTCACATTTGTAATAACATGCGAAGATAATATTTTGTTGGTGGTGTCGGAATATTTTATCTGTAGTTAATTATTTTTTTATTTGCTTTCTTTAAGCATAGTTGGTTGTAGGTACCGCTATATTATGTTTTCTTGAGTGAAATGTAATATTAATCTGTATATGTTTAACGCTTCGTAAAACTGTGGTTTCAGGAAACGTGCGCAGTGTTGATTTTACTGAACTATTCTGTAAAAAAATTATTTATTGCTAGTGACGAACAAACGTGATTTTAGTGAAGTTAACTTTTGAGGAATTCCATTGTAAAACACGTGTTCAAAGGGTTACGAATTTTACAAACAGCGCCTGAAAAAGCTGCACTTTCAACACTTGTAGTGTGTAAAAAAGTTTTTTTTTACCTGTATCGTGAATTCAACGAGTGTAACGTTAACTTCGGACAAAGTGTGTGTGTTTTTTTTTGTATTGCTGCATCTGTACGTATTCGGACAGCGACGTATGTATTGCGTTTTTTTTAATTTTATTGAAGTTGAAGTTTTCAAAGTTGCAATAATTTGAATGTTAATTCCATGCGAGCAAAATTTTCCACTGCTCCATCAAAAGAACATGCCACTCAAAATGTCACTATCGTCTCACGAAAGACGTAAATCTAAAGTCACCATCCCCTCACTGTTTCCATTCCCCCCCCCCCCCCTCTAGAAATAAAATAAACAGAACCCGTGCAAACATAACTCGTCAAAAGTAAATCAGGTTGGAATATGCCAACCTATCGATAATATCCTACATTGATATGGTTAGACCCATACTACTTTTTCCAACTGGAAAACTATAAAACATAAAACATTCATGTGGTTGTTTGCACACGGGTTGTCTGTGTTTTTACTTTCTAGTGAAGTTATTCTTCTTCATTCCTTCTCGTAAATACGTAGATGGCCTTCTGGAACATCTTCGTATCTTCAGCCACGAGTAGTCAAAATAGCGTTTCTGGTGTCGTGTAGCGTCGCAGTTTTTTTTTTTTTTCCATTGCAACTACAAAATTCAGTGACGTCACACCTGTCGCGTCGCATCTGTCGCATCATCGCGCCTGTCGCACCAGTGTGTAAAGCCAGCTTCAGGCGTGAAGCTTGCGCAGGGGGGGGGGGGGGGGGGGGGGGGGGGGGGGGGGGGGGGGGGGGGGGGGTGGTACCGAGAGCGACGACATCGTCCTTCCCGAGCACGTCTGCGGGTGTCTCGTGGTAAAGGCTTTTCACTTTTGAAAAGGCCTGCTTAAGGTCTACTGAGTTGGGTAATCCTCCACCTTATGTAAAATTAACATTTCCATGGGCCTCATTACTTTATTCATGCGTCGGGCAAATGAAACAGTGAAATTATTAAGAAAGTAAATACTTACAAATCTGAACGTTTTTACACTTCGAAGCATAAAAAAAAAAAACCAGAAAGTGAAAGAAGTGATTTTAAGTTATGAAAAATTATTATCTAACAACTATTTATTCGACGTTAAGATATGGCACTACTTTCCATCCACCGATACCAACTTTACTAGACGAATGCCACTCAATGCACCCATCAAACATTGAAATATATTCATGCAGGGGCAGTGACTTTTTTCTAAGGTTCATTTCTAAAGTGCTCACTTTATCGTGAACGTACTTTACCAGGAAAGTCAGAGAGGCGGCGTTCAAGCCCTGGCAAGCCGCCTCTCGCAGCTAAGCACGGAAGCCGTATATTTTCCTAAATTTTTGACACGCTAATTCATAAATAATAATTTCGAATGGCTTATTACATTGTTAAATATTCACTGCGTGTTTGTTTGTTCTAGTAGGAGCACTGATGGAAGATACGAATGATATTCGAGATTATTGTTGTTTATATCTCGCCGTGTCGAACATTTCGATAAACCTTCTGAAAAAACAACTTATCAGGTAAGTGTGCTGCTTTCGCGCACCATTCCCCTTGAAGAGCCCGTCTACCTGGAACTTTCTCCCACGCCCGAGGCCGAGAAGCGCGAGCGTGATAAGGGCGACACTGCCACGCGCATTTAGTAAGCCATCGCCGCTATGCGCAAAGTTCCGAAATGGCGTGCGTTGTTCTCATCGTGCTGCGTGTGTACCTTTGAGACTTTTTTTTTTGACGTGAATACGTCTTTAAATTTGCACCTATAGTGGGAGGCAATCCAGAAAATCCGACGATAATAAAATCGGGGGATACACTTTGGCACTGCAGCTCCGAATCTATCGCCTGCATTCTAAATTGAATTACACCACTCGATTGCCAAAGGATTAAAGAATATGTTACTGCGAAGCATCGCGCGCGTAGGAGCCTTGTCTGGGGAGGGGGAGGGGGGGGGGGGGGCTGCAATTTTGAGTTCGTATCGCCGCGTCTCATAACTTCCGCGTAGTATACCCTAACTTTTGACCGGAAGAAGCTACGACGCTCGTTTGAGTTTCAATCGACAGCTCCCGTCAAGATCAATCGATCGCGCGTATAAAAACATTTGTGTGGCGTGGTTATGGTGAAAGTGTATGATTTTAATGTAAAAAAAAATTAAGAAAACTTAACACAATTTCGGCTGATTCTCGTCAATATGCCAAGTCGAAATACAGAAATCGCATACGGTTGGAAAGAACATCTCAAAAACAATCCAGTGATACCCACAAAACCCCATATGATCGAGTGAAGCGGTGCCGGGAACGTAAAATTAACATCAAGGCCTCCGAACGCGTCAAGGTAGACGTATTCCCGCAAAACAAACAGCCGTGTCCCCAACACAGCCAAACTCAATTTTTTTTTCTCGCAAACAGCTTAGTGTTATTTATGTTGAAAAAATTCGCGTAGTCAAATAATTATTATTTCAAGCAAACAGTTTATAAAAGTAAATTTAATAACAAAAGATTTTCTTGTTATCAGTTAACATAAACTATAAAAGCTAAATACCAGGGAGATAAACATGTATGGTTGTAGTTTTTTTTTTACACAACAGAACATTATAATGCACACACTTCAGAAGGGAAACTGGCCCTAAATTAGAATTTCATCAAGAAGTGACCGATGTAACTAAAGAACCTACTTTCCTCTACAAGTATGCAAATAATTTTTATGGAGTTCTTAATAGCGTAGAATAGGTAGGCCGTGGCATCTTCTTGACAGAGATATCATCTGAGATGGAAGCAGAAACATAAGCACTATTATAGAGACAATCACAAACACACACCCCTGATGCCATAAGCTCGCATACAACCTACTGCTTACGGAGGCAGGATAATGAACATCAACTTTGGTTGTAATTAGTTTAATGGTATGGTAGGCAGGGTTTACCAACCGGAAATATTTCCAGGGCAGTTTTGAAAATAAAAAAAAATGTGGGTCACTTAAATCATGTACGGTGTTTATATAGCCGCCATTTTGAAAATCAGGTTCTTACTTATTTAAACATACCAGTTTCCATGGTTTGATGTAGTAATGCTTGTTTTCCAAATTTGGTAGGAATCGGTGTTTTGTTTCCCGAGATATTACACTAAAACTTCACTTATTCAGGTGGCGCTTCTTACACAATGATGGACAAAAGAGGTTCTGTGCAGACACATTTGATGGTTGTAATAGATGCTACCGGCATACAAGGTTAAGTTGAAACTGGTTGTGTTGTTTCGTAGATTTAGCGTACTGAACTAAAATATTTACATGGTCGCCATTTTGTAAATAGTGTCTGACTGACCCATATAAAACATATACATTTATGGCTCACCTCGCCTCCCGCCAAGGCGAACCGAGTTCAGTCCCCGGTCAGGTCACCGGATTTTCGCAAGTGGGAATCGTGCCGGACGATGCCGTTGGTCGGCGGGTTTTCTCGGCCATCTCCTGTTTCCCCCGCCCCTTCATTCCGGCGCTGCTCCATATGAACTTCAATCACTCTCATCGGCTCTCAAGACCTCGCTGTTAAGAGCCGCCCAAATCTCTTCACTCATTTATGGCTCACAGTAGTACTGTAGTACTTATCTGACAAAATTTGGTAGGAATCGGTTGATTGTTTCCCGAGCTACGACATGATACATTAATTTTTTTCATGAAGAACTATCTCACAAAATGGCAAACATGGTGGTTGTAATAAATAATTTCAGCATGCAAAACCTTGTCGTAATTGGCCGAACTGTACGTCAGACATAGCCAATAAACCTAAAATATTTGCAGAACAACCATTCTCAAAAGTGCTGTTCCCATTAAAATCTCGTACGTTTACATGGCATACCGTTGTATTACTTGTGTGTCAAATTTGACAGAGTCGGTTGTGTAGTTTTCGAGGTATAATGTAAAAACATTATTGCTTCGTGTAGTGCTGACTTCCAAAATGGTGGACCAACTCTCCTCTAAATTCAGTGCTCACGAGATGCAGTGTCAACATACAAAATTTGGTTTCAATCGGTTAAATGGTTTCTGAGGTGACGTAGTACCCTAAATACTTAAATAGCTGCCATTTTGAAAATAAGTACCTGACGTGGTCGAAGATTATGAATGTCGAAAGTCCTTACTAAGTTCAGTGAAATTGAGTAAACGCGTCCAAACGTTTTTAGGAACACACACGCAGATAGGAAAGTGATCCCGCAAGCCTATTTTTCCTTTGCAAAACAGGCTAGAAACATTCATAAACATAATTTACATGTTATATCAAAGGACATACAGACGAAGTAAATGTTGACAACACAACAATATCAACTTTTGTTGCACAAGAATTTACAAAAGCGAAATAAATAGACAAATGCAATACTATCTGTCATCAAGTTATGAAAGCCGAACAGTTTTAACTAGCTCAAAAAATCTTGCCGTACGCAAACAAAATACTTTCAAATGAGGCCATATACTTTCTTGTGCTCACTTTGCCGTGAACAGCCTATAAGCCAAAGACTAGTTGTATCG
Organism: Dryococelus australis; assembly: GCA_029891345.1. Lineage (NCBI taxonomy): Eukaryota > Metazoa > Arthropoda > Insecta > Phasmatodea > Phasmatidae > Dryococelus > Dryococelus australis. The sequence goes on along the minus strand of CM057007.1, from coordinate 28,382,205 downwards.
CTATCAAGATAGGATAGTGCACTTGGCAGAGAGATTCGGGCGCTCAAGGCGTATTTAATATATTTTCGTTATGGTATCAAACACCAACCAATAAAAAGGAAAATTAATGAGCAAATTCATTATTTTTCCTAACTAAAATACCGGTGAAAACTTTTATTTTATATCTAGTATATACCAAATTTCGAGAAATATTACGTAAATTTTCGAACAACCGCTCAAAATACCTTTTAATGTCACCAGAATGTCATTAAGAATTGATGGCGTACTTAAAATGGCAGAATTGAATATAATATATTGCCAAAAGAGTTCATAGTTATCAAACTATAAATTCTCACACGTTGAGAAAAATTCATCATACTGCGTCGTTTTATAAAAAAAAAATATTTCTCATGCAGTCCTATCATTTTATACAAGTTGCCTAAAGAAAATGCTTTGGAAAACATGTAATTAAATTTAATAAACGTATATTGATTCGTTTTTTTAATGGTCAGTGTTTTTACAAGATTAAAGAAATCAAAGAATTTTTAAATGCCACGTAATTATTTATATATGTATACTATATACAGGAAGAGTCCTTAATGTATGCTAACCGGGCTTGAGAGGAATCCTTAAGACAAATAATAGGGAAGCATATACACGGCACTTGGAATTTTGCGATTGGAAATGTGTTTAATGCAACGATAAATTGGTATCCACTTGTGATTAAGTAACGAAAATTGTCACACAGGCAATCGTTTACAAGGCAGGTTACCCCACAAAACAGCATTATGGAGAGTACACCCCTTAATACATTTGAGGTTAGCATCCTCCAATTTCTTAGAACTTTGTAAACCTGTACTTGAAGCAATTTGACATGACATGTTAGCAATCTTTTCCGTGAACAGCCTATACCAAGACGACCTTTTTTTATTGCTTTTCATTGATGATTGCTAGCATGTCATGTCAAATTGCTTCAAGTACAGGGTTGCAAAGTTCTAAGCAATCGGAGGGTGCCAACCCCTATTTAATGTATAAAGAGGTGTACTCTCTGTAACGCCGTTTTTTTTTTTGTGATAACCTGACTTGTAAACGTTTGCCTGTATACCAATTTTCGTTGCTTAATCGCAAGTGGTTTCGAATTTATCTCTGCTTGACACATTTCCAACAGCAATGTTCCAGGGCTTCTACCACCCTCAGAAATCACTTTAGGCCCTATGTCCTATATATGTTTCCCTATTTATTTGTCCTAAGGATTCCGCTCACGTCGGGTTAGCATACATAAACGACTTACTTTGAATATGGTAGGGCCTATTTAATATTATTATGGGTACGTTTTGTATTATTGATATTGATGCTGTTGATATTAATATGGAATGTGTTGATATTGTTTGAATCGAGAAGTGTTGATACCGCCGTAATGGCATTTTCGTATTTATATTGCAGTTTTATCAAAGTGGGTTTTAAGTGACGCGAGTAGTCCTATATCCATTGATTTTTGCAGTCGAGTCTTTTGGGCAAATAAAATAAATAAAATAATTAATTTCTTAGAAATTGGGAATGTGCTTCGATAAACTTCATATAGGTCCTATCAGAAGCTAGGAGTTAAAACCAAATCGTAAACAGACCAAGCGTCACGCTCCCCCCCCCCCCCAGAAAAATTGATTCTTGGAAGTTTTAAGATTCCATGAAAACGTCGCAGACAAATTGTACAACTGGATTTCATTTACTTTTTCGAATGTATTCGAAGCAAGATTTATAGTAGGAATTTTCATAACCACATCAAAAATATGGCGTTAGTCAATGTTCTGTTGTTTTGGTATGTAAATTGAATCACTGTTAATACCACGTATTCAAATATTTAACATTATTTCAAACACTTAAAGGCTGTTCACGATAGAGTGAGCACTTTTGAAATCAACCTTAGAAAAATGTCACTGCTCGTACCTGCATATATTTTAATCGGGTATGCGCTCAGTAAAGTTGGTAACGATGGAGGGAAAGTAGTCCTGTATCAACTTTGAATTAAAAGTGTTAGGTAACTATTTGTGACAACTGAAATTATTTCATTCGTTTTTTTTTTTTTTTTTTTTTTTTTTTTTACCGAAGTGAAAAAATGATCAGATTTGTAACAAATTTACTTTATCTAAAAGTGTCACAGTCCAATATCTTTGTACAGCTATGTATTGGAAAAAGGTCTGACGGACGCAATAAAACAAACAAGTTTCAAATGACAGACGCATGACTTAGTGTTGAGGACCATGGTAATGTAATTTTACATAGAGCGGAAGGATACACAACGTTCATTCAAGTGAATCTTAATCATGGCTTTCAGAAGTGCTCATTTTACCGTGAACAGCCTATAGTAAAATAATATGGCATTTGAACATCTACCTTTGAGGCAGAGGTGGGAGGAGGGAGAAGGACGATATAGCCATGCGCATCAACACCACTATAGGTTATTCACGGTAAAGTGAGCACTTTTTAAGGCCCTCCTAACAGGCGTTAACCACTAATAAATATATTTTATTGCAGCCTCAGACGTTAACTTTTGAGAGTGGTAAAATCTATACACCATGTTCATTAGTCACATGGCAATGTTTATATAAAACGTGGCAGGGAGATAGAAATTGGTTGAAAAGAAAAAATTTGCATGGCCTGAAAAGCGCTCACTTTATCGTGACTAGCCTACATAAGCAAGGTTGTATTTTTTATACCTACCTCGCCATTATTTTTTAAGACAAAGCGCTTTGAAAAGTCAATTTTAGCTATATTGCAGTGTTCCGAAATTATCTTTCTAATGCACGCATCGTCTGAATTGTGTGTTATTTTTCGTAGATCGACATAGTGGGCGCGCGTTTACTGGTTTAGTAAGGGGGGGGGGGGGGGGAGTATTTGAAACACCAGGCGACAGGTGGCCGGGCCACGTAACAGCTGTTGGAGTAAAGCAAGGCGGAAATGGAGCAGCGATGGGGATTCGGTCCCAGCTAAAGCCAACGCCCACGAGTGAACATACAGGTTGTGTATGATCCCATCGGGAATCGAGTCCGGTCCGGATCCCCGTTGTAGGAGGCGTGTCCACAACTCCACCGCGGTTTCGCGAGGAGGGTATGGTGTCGTGGAGGCGTCATTTATCTATAGTCCGTTCACGGTTTCTTCGGCCTTTTTAAATCAGACCTTTGAAAAATCTCCCCATTTATGACGTGTTTAGTTATTTCCTAAACACGCCATGTATCACAAGCGTTTTATACTTGTGTTTATAAAAGTGACATCTTTTCCTGTTAAATTGAAACGTTATTCATATTCTATTTATAAATTATAATCCTTCATTTATAAATAATTCGAATAAAAATCCGTGAGAAAACCTGTGTGCTGGTGGCGCCTAATAATAAATAGTTCTTATACAAAATACTGTTACAGCTGAGTGCGCACGAATGTGATGCGATGTCCTTCTGGTGTAATTCTCCAGGCTTAGTTAAGCTTAATTTGCATGAAGTGGAGGAATATCCTGAAAGTAGAACTTTAGCAGGGCTTCAGAAAAGGCTGAAGTAACCGCGAATGGACTGTAGTCATTAATTCTGTCACTTATTCTTCACCATCCCTCAACTGAGAACTGCGATAAGTAATATTTTCCTGCTGTCTCTGTTTGTGAGTTTGTCAACGCAGACTATGAAGATTTTGTGTGTTAAATTCTGTCTAGTTTTTTACAAATTGAGAAATGATAGTTTCATTATTCAGGCCTATCGCGTATAGGCTACAATAATGTTTTCATAAAACCTCTATTGTTTTATTAAATTTAATTAGTTCCCCATGGGAGTATCTCTAATACATTTTTTGGTTTACATAAATAAGTTGCATAAAAAACAAACTCGAGTGAACCCAGGTCAAGGCAACACTCACCGAGTGACGGGCTTTCTAGCTGTGACCCGTAGGTGCCCATCATCCCCGGACACAGCATGAGGGAGGCCCTGGGATGTAGCGGCGCTGGAATGCAGGGGCGGAGGAAGCGGGAGTGCCCCCGAGAAGGCCCGCCGACAAGCGGCATCGTCCAGCACGATTCCCACACGTGAGAGTCCGAGAGTGAGCCCACCGGGTATCGAGCCCGGATCGCCGTAGTGGGAGGCGAGAGCCCTAGCCACTGCGCCACCGCTGCCCCAGTAGTATTAATAAGTCACTTTAAAAAAAGTTTCACATGTGGCATGCCATATTCCATGCTGGACTACGCCAGTAAAAAGTTATGTATTAAACTCGCACTGTGTTAGTTTTATAGTTTTATATTTCACCATTATTTATAATGGGGCAAAGTTTCTTCTAAAATACTACATGATAATAAAATATAAACAGAGATGACGGCTTATCGGTATCCCTTTCGTGTTAGTAAAATATTTAAACGTCAAGAAGCGGGAGAGTCAGTTTCAAATCATGTGTTCTATTTCAGCTGCATTATGGGACTAAACATTATCGAGATAGTCAAGTCAGAGAGGAGATGCCATCTTGGTGTCGGTAGTTGGTTTCGAGTAGCAAGGCACGTTTTTATTTTCAGTCGTGGATATTTTGTCGTACCTCAGCCTACAGCTTAATGGAGACGATATTACGTGAGTTTGTATTACGAGAAAAAGTTTAGCATGACGTAAATAATAAGTTGGTTTTTCTATAAAATCCTAACCAAAACACAGGCTGCTCCATGTTGCGTCTTCCCCCCTCTTCTTTTCCCGCAGTTTGTTCGGCATTTTAATCTTATTATTTAACACGTGCAGGAAATAGCAAGTGGCTTCCTGAATCGGGTTAAAGTAATAAGATTATGCGAACATGGCGGGCGTTTTACACGGCATATAAGTTGGGAGGCGGCCTCGCACGTATCGGTAGAGGGTTTGTGCGCTGGGAGCTATTGCGTCGTCTGTTCGCACCACACCCAGTGACGGAGTGGCGAGGGAGGTAAAAAGTGGAGCTCCAACGCTCGGAGCGATAAAAAGCGTGCCGTGCGTGAATGTGTGTGTGCGTTGAGGAAGTCGGTACAAGTGCATATTAATGTCAATTCGTTCATTTGTAGGAGTGGATCGTGGGTGAGGAGCCGTTAAAGGTTTCAAAACGGCTCGCTACAGATAATATCGGCTGAGCACCCCCTCCGAAGTCAAAACATGGCGTGCTGCCTTTCGGAAGAGGCGAAGGAGCAGAAGAGAATTAATCAAGAAATAGAACGACAACTTCGGAGGGACAAGAGGGATGCGAGGCGTGAACTCAAATTACTATTATTGGGTGAGTACTAGAATGTAAACATAAACTTATGCGTCAATGTTTACATGACGATTATGGTTTCTGGGTTAAGTGTGTGCAAACTGTTATGATTTAATTACGGTTGCCGCATATTCAAATACTACGTTAATTTGTTAATTTGTATGCCATATTCACGGTCTGATAGCTTTTGCTTAGATCACTTGTTGTAAATGAGTTAATGGCTTTTTATTATGACAGGTGAAAATGTCACCACTGACGTTTTAAAAAAATGAATTCACGGTTTATTTTGTTAATGATGTAGGGTATATTCTTTTGTGTTTTGTTAATTATAATGCCACGAAGAAAATATTTCGTTAATTGTGTGGTACATAGCATGGCAAGTGTGTGCCAAGAACTTATAATGGTCAAATAGGGCAAGTGTATAGTTTGTACCATGCAACCTAGCTTATTTCCCAGGGTGGTTGTATAGATTAAGTCATGTTGAAATTAAACACGGTACATAATAGCACTGAAAATTTGACTAAAGTAGGCTGGGCTGGGATGCAAAATTGCTGTAGTGCATAACTAAGGTCACTGTTGCTGTGATTGTGGCGATTTTTGTCTCTAGCATGCAATTCTTTGTAGAAATTTTACTAATTACCCAAATTACCCACAGGAATGTTACCATTGGGTTTTACATAATTTGTCAATGACTATACTATTGTAGGTTATGTTCGAACATCTACTGTATATTGTCTTCATACTGGAAGTATGGTAAAAAGTGAATATGTTATATTTAGGTAGTTCAGTAATATGCACAGTCAGTGCATGTACAGTGATCAATTTAAAAACTAATCAAATACTGTGTCAGGTTCACATTCAGAGCAGTTGAAACATAACCAAGTGAACATCATACAAAAACAGTGTGAAATTTGTATTAAGAGTGCAGTTCTAAATACTTCGTACTGCAATATGGATAGAGATAGATGCATTATTTGATAGTCATTCAAATTTACATTAGTCTTTTGGTTACCCAAAGAAATATCCCTGAGATTCACAGAGAGTATCTGGAGTGTTGTTACTTTGCATGTGTTTATGGCGTACATAAAAAAAAATACTTTCGTGAAGTTTTTGTGTTAAACTCATTGAACTGGAGGAAGTGTATGGGATTTAATATTCATGGATTAGTAAAATTTGTGTGTGATGTTAGGTATACTACTTGGTAGGTTATAGGCTGTTCATGGTGAAGTGAGCATTTTTGAGACCCTAGAAACTTTTTTATTTCATCCATTTTTTTATGCTTCGACCAACTCTTTAAATAAATATAACCATTTAAGTAATAAACATAATGCGTATATCCCCCCCCCCCCCCCGAATTCTGAATATAACGTAAGGCCAAAATAAACTATATTCATTGACTATTCATCCAAATGAGGGGACTTTCAAAAGTGCTCACTTTACCATGAATAGCCTGTACGTAGATTGCGCAATACATTTTTTTTGGGAAGTTGTGAAACCTGCAGAAATGTTTGTAAATATTGATTATTTATAGAAATGCATGATTAAAATTATTTGTTTTACTGTGGTGCCAGGTTGATTTGGGCTACAGAAATTTGATTTTATCATTGAAATGTTTAAAATTTATGTGACTGAATACCTACCACCAATGACTTGGTAACATAGCAACAGATGAACTCTCATGGAAACAACACTAAACATAGCCTTAAGTGATTGACTAACATTAATTTGTAATTCTAGAATTTATTTTGTATTGTTAGCATTTATTTTTGTAATGTTAGCATTTATTTTGAAATGCAAGCATTTATTTAGTAATTGTAGCAGTTATTTAGTAATTCTAGCTTTTACTTGTAATGTCAGCATTTAGTTGCAACGCTTGCATTTAGTTCGCAATGCTAGAATTCGATCTGCAACGCTAGCGTTTGGTCGCAAGCTAGCTTTAATTTGTTATGCTAGTGTTCAGTTTGTTACGCTAGCATTTATTTCATAATGCCCTTATACACTATTTTAATATATTTTCCATTTTTCAGAAACGCAGTGTTCTTAACATTTACCACATTGAGATTTGCTGCGTCAAAAATACCAATCAGTGTTAATAATTTATTGGTATATCTGAATGATTATGAACATAGTTGCTTTGCTTTAGTTTTTTACAGCAATTTTTAAATAGAAATTCACTCACTTCAAGACTTTCATTAATTCAAGGAAATTGAAATTATTCTCTGGTGTTCATACTGTTGAGTTGAATTTGTTAGAACATTGAAGGACTTTCGAATATTCCTTTTAGGAAGTAATTAAACACCCTAAAAGGCAGTTTTCATAATTTTTTTCTTAATACGTTCAACACTGTGCCTGTATGAACATGGGCAATCAGTTTTGTTATATTCCCTAACTTTTAAAGTCTCAAACATACGAACTAATATTCCTGTAGTCTAAATGTGATGAACATATCTTAAAAATATTCCCTGTAAAATATTTGTATGGGTGAAAAATACTAATTTAACAATAAAAGCAATTAAATGACATTGATAAGGTGATAAAAAACTATTTATTCGGCTTGTTATTCGTGGTTGTGAAAATGGACACATCCTTCAACGTAGCAGGCAAATTAGTCTACAATCATTCGTCGATACACCTGGCGAGTTCCATATGGCGAAAGCAACATGCAAGAACCCATTAGCGTAAATGTTTAGTTCTCACATATACACATGTGACAGCTAGCCTGCTGCGAGCTACAATTTTGCTTCATAATATTAATCTAGTGTTGAAAGGGTTATATAGCAAAGTATTATTGACACTTTTTGGTACACATTACTGGAAAGAATAATAAAATTATCACATCTGACCTATAAGGAGGTCTGATTCAACTAAATTACTGATTTAAATTGTGGAATGCTTAAAATGTAAATACTTATATGTAGGTGAGTAGAGTTATCACTGGGGTTAGGTAATTAAGGTGTAATTTGAAACTTACGTGTGCCTAGCAAAGTGTAGTTCATTCTGTTCTTTACTTTACAAACCTTGCATAATTAGATGGAGAGCAATAATTAACTTTTCTCAGACCTTTCGTCAAATGACATTGTGTTCAAATTCTGAATATTATCAAATCCAAAGTAATCAGTAGTGTTAAAATGGGAGTTAATTACAACTAGAAAACTTGTGCGGGAAAAACGTGACGTAGAAACCCCTTGTCCCGAAATTTATTGTAAAATATGTTGGGCACCTGAAAAGTCTGAAACAAATCAATTTCTTTCCAAATGTTGTTGAACATTTATTTTCTGTTTGCAAAACACTACTTTATTTTATGTCTGTTCCACCATTAACACTCCTCATGGAAAATAACAAACCAAGGAATAAAACTGAAGTTCATGCATAACTAGACTGGCAGAACATGGTTCAGCCATTTAGCATGTCACAGAATCATTCAAAGGTTTAAACGTGAAGCTTACACATTTTTCCCAAGGCTGGAACCAACTCACAGTGGTGCAAGAACCTGTCCATTGGTAGTAGGTAAACTAGTTTGTTACCAAACCTAGCAAGGAGATCTGCTCTTGGATTATCAGTACAAATAACTGAACATGAAACCAACACTGATCTTGGATTTTTGGGTCTTATTTCTTCATCATATTTGCAATCCGTAGATCTCTTACATGAGCAAGAGGTAATTGTCTAGAAGGGGCTTCTGAAAATCTGGAAAATAATACCTGGATATGATATATAATTATACCTATTACTAATCACACCTATGTAATAGGAATTTTAGCAGGGCTTCACGTAGTTTGCTGGGAAAAAATGTGACATTGTGGAGGGCTTTCAAGATTGCTGTGTTTATGCAGGAAAACACGTGACATGTATATTCAATAGGGCCTATATTTGTGTCGGGTTGCTAAGTTGTGTTAAATGTGAGAATACCTTTTGAAACTAATCTTTAATATGTATAAAACGTCATTTACAGGGTATATTTATGCAGCGGCGATAGGGTTATTCAGGTATACCACAGGTATCAAACTGTGGCGCAACATTATGTAATTCTGGTGAATTACTCAAGGCTTACCTTGGCTGTATTCATGAGAGGATTAGTATTACTAATGTATTACTAGTAGAATAAAGATACATATGGTAGATCATACAAAACTACTTTCACAGACTGTTTATAAACAGGTGCTGTATAATGCCATGCTACTTTTCAATACACTGACCAATAATGCACAAGAGACACTAAACAAATGCTCGTCGGAATTGGTTGACGTCAGAGGGATTGTAGGAAATTGCCAGATGTTACTGTACACTTTGATTTTTGTCCTGTCGGAGGTTTGGGATTTATGAGTGCTTAAATGCATGTTTTATTGCAATTGATGTTGTTTGATGTGTTATATCTAATAATTGTGTGAAATTACGAGTGTTTCTATGCCATTATAGTAAGGAAACAGTTAAATTATATTATTTGTGTGGTGATTAGTGTGTCTTGTGTAGTGTTGTCAAATGGATTGACGTTGTCTTGCTTAATTGTGTATGCTGTATGTATGGCGATTGATTCAGTGAGTAGTAACCAAATTAAATGTACCTCTACGATAGCGAGGAGGGCTATGAAGATGAAGGAAACTGCAGGGTAAAAAGAGTGAAAAATATATACGTAATTGTAATATTTAATCATGAAAATACTATAAATTGCATAAATACCTAACTGAACAATACCTAAATTGACAATTTTACCAATATAAGTTACAAATAAAGTAGTGTGGAGGGCTCTGAACATCAGGGAAATTGCAGGGTAAAATGAGTGAAAAATATTCAAGTTTTCGTAATAAAATTGTATTCCGCAATTTCCGTCCAGTTCATAGTCCTCCCCACTATTGTATTTGTGACTTGTATTGGTAATATTGTCAATTTATGTATTGTTCTGTTAGATCTTTTTGCAATTATGCATGTTTTCATGATAAAACATTAAGATTATCATGAAAATTATGTTAAATTGCAAAACAACCGAACCAAACAATATCAAAATTCACAATATTATCAATACACACACACAAACAAATGTTACTGTGATAATGTCTGATATTCAAGGATAGCCTCCTTGCAATGACAAATACTGTACAAGCGTAGAAAAATATTATGCACCGAGCCAGAGTCCCAGCACCAGCAGGGGAGTGAATTCCCAAAACAGTGATTTAACCTCAGTGGCTTTCTTCTTTAGGTAGTGACCGCAAAGTGGTCGCGCATCAGCGAAGCTTGGAGTTTCTCCAGAAAAGAATTAAAGCGTAGCCATCTTGCACTTAAAAATACTGTACAAGCCTAGCCAAATATTACGCATCGAGCCAGAGTCCTTAGCACCAGCAAGAGGAGTAAATCCCCAAAACAGTGATTCAACCTCACTACCTTTTTAGCTTTACAAAATAAGCGAGAGTAAAATACTTGTACTATTAAAATACTAAACTACTTACACATTACCAGCATATCAAACTTTTTCAAAATCGACAAGCGATAAAATATGCAATGATAGCTAACATGTCAAATAAACTTTCTGTGAGTAGTATACAACAAAAACTTTATTTATATACCCCACAGTATAAGAAAACAACGGTAACAACAAAAAACCACAAAAACATTGATTGTTATGCCTGTCTATACAATTTCCTTGTAAGATTATTTGTGAAAAGTGAGTTGGTTATCGTACATTTTTTTATTTACAGTATGCGTTAATACTTAGTTGAGTAGATATACAGTGAAAACTGTTTTTATTTCAGGTTTCTAAAATATCTTCTGTTTAGTATAAATCAGTCATGTGTAAATTGAAGGGGTCCAAAACTAGGCTTTCTAAATGGTTTAAAAATGCTCAGTGCATAAAGTATTCTTGGGTGAATCATAGCGACATAGTGTATATGTAGTTAATGTTAACAGGAATATAGTGTAAACCAATGTTCAAAGTCATCCAGTGGAAACCCGTAATTCATTGAAGTAGTCTGACAGAAACCCAGGAAACAATGTAGCTATGTAGTAAATGTGTACAACTTGAAACCAAGGAACCAAGTGTAAATCACATGGGTGCAACCTTGCCTACAGAAATATTTCCTAGAATACTCAATTATGAAGAATAAGGGCTGATTAGTAGTAAAGGTCAGAGCATTATGAATGTTGTATGTTAGGCTTTTGCGAAGCTTAAAGTACGTGCTTAAGATCATCATACTTAATTTTGTTTGTTTGAGTAGCAGGTGTTTACCCCTTTTGTTTACATGAGCTACCATGTTCCTTTACATCTTGTAGGCCTAATGCAAAACTGATCAAAAGTAAACTGAAAGGTGCAAATTTGTGCAGCCAATCCAATAAGTTTTCCCTTTTGTATAGCCACAGAGTTTAGTGTGCAGATGATAGTGTGTGCGTTTGTAGGTGTTCGTGAATTTAACCACATGAACATTTATGTCTGTATGGTGTGCAGAAGTTTGTGTTTCCTGGAAGTTGAGAATATTGTATAGTCAGATTTGAGTGTGTTCTGTGGATTTGTGTGAATTTTGATATACAACCAATGTTGGGGGTTTGTTTAAGGAGTTGACTGTAATTGAATTGGCCATGGACAGCAATAAGTTTCCATAGCAACTGTCAGGACATGTACCACTAGTAAAGAATAGGAAAAATGTATCTTCCTACAGTGTAACAATAAGAATTCTGTTGCCAATGCATATGGTTAAAAGTTATTTGGTGTTACGTCTAGTTACAAGTTGATGAATGTTTTACTTACGTTATGTTGCAACAACTGATTTGACTGTGTGCAATTTTCTCGGCATTACGTTGTCTTTCTATCACAAGGTGAGTACGTTAAATGTTGATGGTTGTAGGTTTTTTGTTCATGGTTTGCAACTTTTTGGCACTGTGTACAAATTACCATTAGTTCTATAAATGTGAATTCACACAAATCTATGCCATTATTAGGCCTAGAAATGAAGCAGGTAAGTTGTTGCTGCCCCCATGCACCTATTTCAGCTATAAATGTGAATTCACACAAATCTATGCCATTATTAGGCCTAGAAATGAAGCAGGTAAGTTGTTGCTGCCCCCATGCACCTATTTCAGGGCTCTGAGAAGCAGAGTGGTGAAAATTTGTGTTAATTCACTTTCGTAGACCTATTTGTGGACATATTTGTACATTATTATACGCAAATAACACTTGTCACTGGCGGCCAGTGTTGGACACGATGCGCCGCATGGTGACGCTCTATTGTGAATACCGCTTCAGCCCCTCTACTAGGTGGACCTGTTGTGTCACTGAACAAGTGGGGGAGGGGGGGAAATTGGTGGCTGATGTTCACTGGCTTCATGGCCCCTTCCCTCCTTCTGTAGGGTTAAGTGTCTGCGTATCATTGCACGATCTTTCTGGTCGTCTTCCTCCTCGGTGCGGGTGGACATGAGAAGAATGTTCTCTGCTTTGGAACCGAGGTTATATATTGAGAGATGCAACGTAAAATGGCCAACATCTAGCAGAAGGTTTCTGAACCTGTGGAATGGTGATAGCCATTCTGGCTTTACCTTACATGTATGCAGCAGGGAAGGCATTTCTACTTGAAAATAAATGTAAAACAGTATTGGTCAATTTCCCAATATAGAACTCGCATAGTATTTTATTCTGGTAACCCTCTAAACATTTTAACATAATTGTGCCAGGAAGCATAAAGTGGTGAAATATTATCATATACACAATCACATTTTATACACCAAAACTTCCACGAAAATGACTTCTAACACATAACTAATAAGGCAGACTTTTCTCAAATATAAAACACATTTGTTCAACATTCAGTGTTCCAAAATTCACATAACTTATTGCTACACAATATAGTAATTGTATTTGTCACCGTGGTAACAATCTATGAACAACGAAGAGCAGGTTAGTCATAAGGCTCGCTTGTGAACGAAAGTATAGAACTGTTATAATTTTTAATACAAAACATAATTTTATACGGGACATGTCACCATTGTCGTATAGATTTTAAAAATATTAAAAAGTGCTTGTGTTGTCTTAAAATAGTTTTCGTGTGTCCCAGTTATCTTTTGTAGCTACCATAAGAATCAGTGGATTTGTTTGTAGAATATAAAATAAGTTGAGATTAATATATGGCCTACAAAAAATGGAATATGTTGGGTAGAATAAAAACACATTTTAATAAACTGACTGGAATTTGTAGACATTTTGAACTATTAAATTAGAGGTAGTGGCATTTTAGTATTACAAGATGAAAATTATAACCTCTCTGATAGTTTCTAATAATATCTTGAAAAAAATAGAGTGTTTACTTGGTATTTCTGTTTCAGTTTAATTGTAATTTTTTTATGATGTTTTATTGGTTATACCAGACACATACAAAAACACAGAAATCGTACGTTAAAATACATAACCTATTATAAGTTTTTTTAAATATAAAATAAATTATTACTGCTGTGGCTGGTAAATTTAGGTTTCTGCATAATTAATTCTACTTATTTTTGGGAGATAATTACAAGAAAGTGGTGCTATCACACCTGTTGTTTCTTGTTGGCGTATTTTAAAACTGTCAATTTTGATTTGTGCACAGTCTTATAACTTCTGTCTAGTGTAGTAATAAATTATTTTATTGAAAAGAATATGTTTGATAATTAATTTTAAATGACACAATCATTTCTCATGACAGCATTAAGCGTGCCACGAGCACACACAGGAAGGACTTTTGTAGCAGTTTTTGCCATAAGTTACATATACTGTATATTTGTGTTTCTTATTATCTCCTCCCCTTCAGTACTTGTTCTATAAATATATGCTACATGCAGCACAAAATCCAACAGTCGCTGAATACAAAAATAACTACACGTTTCCTATTGCCTTAAAATGTGTAAAACACCATGAGAAAGTACGTACACACATCTGCATCACTATTCCGGCCTCTGCTAGACATTATGCTGCAGGACCTGACCATGCCTACAGACTTAGGAAAAATTGTAAAATTGGTGTCAGCTGTGAGATGGAGGCATTTTGATTGATTAATTGTTTTGTAAATAAGATATAGCTTACAGTAGGGTAAACTTATAAGAACAATAAGAATAATTGTTGCACGCTACACATTTAGTGGAGTTTTGCAAATGCTAATAAGAAAAATGTTGGCAGATGAGGCTTTGTGAGCTTTGATTGAAGGGCTAAGTAGCCAACTAATGAATATGTTGGTGAACTAAGTAGTAGACATGAAAATAGACCGTGTTAGTAAAGTGGTTGACAAGTCAGGCAAGAAAAAAGCAATATGAATGAGAATGTAGGTAATATAATGCAATGTGAACAAGAATGTAGATAATAGAATATAGTGAGTTGAGAATGTTTACAATAAAATACGGCATGAATGAGAATTTCAATAATAAAATGCAACGTGAATGAGAATGTTGATAATAAAATATGGTATTAATGAGAATGTTGATAATAAAATACAGTATTAATGAGAATGTTGATAGTAAAATACAGTATGAGTGAGAATGTTGATAACAAAATGCAGTATGAGTGAGAATGTCAATAATAAAATGCAGTATGAGTGAGAATGTCAATAATAAAATGTAGTATGAGTGAGGATGGCGATAATAAAATACAGTGTGAGCGAGAATGTCGATAATAAAATAACATGCAAGTGAGAATCTCAATATTAAAATACAGTGTGAATGAGAATGCCGATAATAAAATACAATGTGAGTGAGAACATCGATAATGAAATACAGTGCAAGGGAGAATGTCAGTAATAAAATTCAGCATGAGTGATAGGAAGATACAGGGCGAGTGAAAATGTTGATAATAAAATACTGTGCAAGTGAGAATGTCCAATAAAATACAATGTGAGTGAGAATGTAGATAAGAAAATACAGTGTGAGTGTGAATGTAGCTAAGGAAATTGTGTGAATAAAAATGTAGACTGAAAAGTAGAAGGTATTAGCAGCTTAGTGAATAACCAATTATACTGCATAGACAAGAATATTGACAGTATGAGTGAAGGGATGGATAGTGTGAAGTGTTCGGTGGAACAGGAGGTAGGCACCCTCAAGAAAGAATGAGTGTGTATGTATCATCTAGGTGTGGGTAAAGGCGTTACAATTAAGCCTTCCCCTTATAATGAACAGAAATCTTGGCATGAATACCGGCACTAGGTTGAGATTGTTGCCACCCTGAATGGGTGGACTGACAAACAATGGGCATACCTCCCAGCTGCTCTGATGGGACCTGCACTTAGCATACTGCAGTCCCTGCCAGAATCGGTATTGACTGGATTACTCCATACTGGTGTCAGCCTTGGAGCTGCATTTTCGTGACCTATACCTGTATGTCCACCATGCCCAACTACAAAGCCACACCCAACGACCAGGGGAACCACTGCAGCTGTGGCAGGACATCTGTCTATGGAGGAATGCCCTGAGGAGGCACACATTATCATTGCAATCAACTTCTTAGTGAATGCTATTGCCGATACGGATGTGCGCCGAGTGGCATGCCTGGCATTGCCACACAGCGTGTAGGATACCTTAGCCTGAGCATTGGAGGTGGAATCTGCAAAGGAGTCATCGCCCCAGCATGCAGTGCAGGCAGCTACACTGTGCTTAGACGATAATGGAGATCACAGTTTGGACTTTATGAAGAGGTTGAAGGTCATAATGACAAACATTACTGCCAGTCTGTGCTAGGGAGTTTTTCTTTTGTCCAGCCAAGCTTAGAAATGGTTAGGATTGTGGAAGAACAGGACATTCGAGAGTGCAGAGCCTCTTAAGAAACATCCAGTTCCTAAAGCTGAAAGTGAATACAACAGAGTGTTTGCTGAAGTCAGGAGTCCTGGTGGGGGAACTTCTGAATTGTGTAGAGGCAGGTCAGCATGTCTGGCGAGAAACAACGGAGAACTGACACCCTGCATCCATGGCTGGACGAACACATGGCTGTGGGAGCAGTGTTATGGTCTGAAAAATGTTCTTGTGGTATTTTTCGGTCGCATCATCCATGTGGAAGGCACTTTTGATCAATTTGGTTATGAATCCATTCTCTGCTATCCATTCCATCCGTACATGATGATTGGCCTTCCTAGGGTGGAACGTACTGTAGATAGGTCTCCACAGTTATCTGGAGCCATGCTATCAGCACTCGACTGAGTAACTGTCAACTCATCTAGCTGCTGTCTGTGCTGCGAAGGGCAGTTACTCTGGATGCTAGCTGGTGCTCATAATGTGATTCAACTGTGTATGTTTAGACGGGTGTATTCATGTGTGGTGTGCATTATAGAGAAACTTTTAAATTTATTTTTCCAGCCCTCTCTTTGTGGATGCCATATTGCCTAAACAAATTAACTAAAAAGGTGTGTTGTGCGTAATAAGGCATCAGCATGTGTTATTTCGTTTTGTGTGATCGTTTTAACTACGTCGTAATGAACTGTATATTATATACAGTCCATTCTCATCCCATGCCTAGACATTTTGGTCCTCATGGCTGGATAATAAACATATAGTGTTTTTGTGTATTTTTTTTTTTGCTGCCCCTATCATTCACGCGTGGCGTGCAGTTGCCTTATAACTTAGTGAACAGCATTTAGTTAGGTCTACAAGCTACCACGCTGGCTGATATTCACGTGATTTTGGAAGTGTTGGTGGTCACATTTATTTATCGTTGGAAACTACGATGATAGTTTTGTGAAGTTGCAAAACTCCACACAAACAATGGCTGCAATAGCTACAGCACACTTTCGACTGCAATGAGCTGAAAATTGTGTGCACAGAGCCTCCCTGTTGGCAGATCAAGTCCTCGAAGACCCCTCACAACAATTGTTCCAAGCCACCTGCTGGGATCTGCTGTCCATCAAAACAAGTTACGAGGATCATCTTCTAATCGAAGCATATGGTGATGAGGATACATCTTTCAACAAGGTGGAACACAGCAAGGGGCTTGGAATAGTTTGACAATACTTATTATATAAGGTTGTAAGTGTTACAGAGTCGTTAAAGCAGCTATCTGTTTCTTCAGGAACAGCGAACAACCACCCAGTCTCATGCTAGAGTCCCCCTTTGTCAGGAAGCTCCCCACATTATCTGGAGAAATGATAGATCTTTTAAATTATTTCAATTTGTTCACGACCTTGATTGGAGATCACAAGGACCTCAGCAATGTGGGCATTTCACATACTTAAAATATTTGCTTTCTGGAGAACCATTTTCTCTTATTCAGTCACTTCCAATGACCTCTGATAGCTGGTAAAGTTACAGGTTGATATAAAAAAAATGGTGTTAAGAATCGCGGCCTTCCTAAAAAATGAAAAAAAACTCTGATAATAGTATAATTTAATCAACATTGCTAATCACACTGAGCACAGATTTACTACGGGCATCACAATATTCTCAGTACATACAACCAAATGTAGTGGTAGGGAGGGCTATGAAGATCAGGGAAATTTTGGGGGAAAACATGTGAAATTTATGTAAATTATATGTTATTTGGCTTGCTTAACCACGTTAAATGCAAGAAGATTCAACCCGTCACGATAGGTAATTGCAGAGGGAGCGTGTGCTGACACATGATAGTGTGTTAGAAATAGTATAATAATGAAGCATGTGTAGATTCACCCACTCTGAAGTTAGGTTTAATTTTGTTACTTCTGCATTTGACATGGCTGGGCGGCAACAGTATGTAAGCTCTTCAGTTCCCACGCTAACATGCAATACTACACTGTACAATTCATTACACTTACTTTCTATGCAAAAAACTTGATTATAAACTCTCACATGTACGATTACTCTCACATGTAAGCGGCTCATATAGCTTCCTGGTGATATATTGTCGATAACTCGCATATAGGAAACATTAACTTCTATTCAATTTGTCTAAACCCTACACACATTTGTATTTATGCACAATAATTATATTTTAACGCTTCAAATGTAAATTTCAAAGAAATACTTGTATTTCAGCACAATAATTAGATTACACGCGTCACATAGAAATAATAACAAAGAAACACGCACAATAGTATTCATAAATCACAAGCCGTCATACGGTCAAATTCACATAGGTAGACTGAATTTGCCCACTACCAGCATAGAACAGTTGTCATGTGAAATAGGTAAAAATTAAACAGGAAGAAATAATCAATGCACATTTGTTTCCTGTCTCTGTGCAATGTATCGTGGCAACGATATACATAAACTGCATGTAATCACCACTGGGAATTAATTTTTGTATGAAATACTGTGTGTGTGTATATGTGTGTATTACTTATGTGTAATGTAGTACAATCCTCTCTCGAATATCATGAAGGTAAGCCTAAATACAGTGGTTTATACCTGTACGTCCTTTATGCATCAGCAAAAACATAGCTTGTGATTCATGCATTGTGGATTAAGGTTTGGTTCCGGTTTTCGGAAAAGCTGCAATTTTTAATAAGTACTGAAGATATATTTGTTAGCAAAATGTGTTTGCAGGACAGCTGTATAATATGTTGTACACATAACAGTTAAAAATGCTTCCTTTGGAGATTTCAGAAATGGCAGCACAGTTGTTGATAGATTATAGGTACCAATTACGTTAGCATTGACTCCCAAGTCGTCTTCTGTCATCATTGTTGGTTGGGGTACTTGTTTTGATGTTTTTTGATTTACATCAGACATAGTCTAAATTCACTGAATTTTCTACTTTGGGGAATGAACCAAAATTACTCATTCAAGTTCAATTATTTTAAATAAGTTTCATCCTTGACTATAACAATAACTTTTTTCACTCCCCAACTTGCAAAACTGCAATAGAGAATTGAGGATGTGACCTGTGTTATATCTGGCCTTGAAAAGAATACAAGGATCTATTTCAGAATTTACGATATGACATGTACATTTTCTTTTTTCCTGCTCCATTTTCAGTAGATGTCAAAAGTATAAGAAGAAATGCAGCTTGAAGTTGCCAATTTTCAAAGTTACCAACTTTGTTATTCGCAAGAAATTTTAAAATGTGGCCGTTCCATAATTTTGCTCAGAAGTATTTGTGTGATAAATATCCCACCATAAAAAAAATGGTTCCAAGATATTTTCTCAATGTTTGGAAGCATGTATGTATCTTGGTGAATAATTTTGCTCCCACCCGAAGATAAACAAATATAAATAAAAAAAAGACAACTCGCAAACAAGGTTTAAAAAATTATGATGGTTACATCAGGTCAAAACATATAAGTAATCCAATTGTGAAAATCTAGAAGGTAAGAAGCATGTCGAACTTGTATAATTTAATGTATTTTTTTCATTATTTGTCAGTGTCATGTTTTTAAAATTCATTTAATATATTATTGCTATTACTGTACCACATTCAAGTTTACAATTAAGACCTTTATTGGTTTTCTTAAAATGAATAAATTGAATTTTTGGTTGACAGCATGTATACACACTTGATTAAGTTAAATGGCTAACACACAGCTTTGAATGTCCTAAATCCATTTTGTAATGGCATTATCTTGGTCTTTATAATCTAAATGTCAGATTGAACAGCAGACTTCCATGGGTGTCTTTAACAATAACCAAATTGCTCATTTTTCAGTTGCAAGTATTAATGACATAATTTGTAAACTAAAAACAATGTAGAAAATAAATGAGGTTTAGTATAAAATGTATTTTAACAACACTACTAAAAACCTACATATGTAGAAACAAATTATTGTTGAATGGTTAAATTTACTCAAACCAAAATACTTTTTTATTTTCTTGCTAAACTACTTTTTACCTACTATAACATTTTTTTTTTACCACATGCGGATATGGCTAATTTCCTGTATTGTGTGATAAGTCTTTGAATTTTTTGGTTAAACCACAAAATATTGTGGTTTAATTTAGGGTTGCCAGACTTTCTAAAAGACACCTTGAATACAAAAACTTTAGTTTTCTGCTCGTGTGCAGAAAAAGCATACGCTGGTGCATTATG
This sequence comes from Dryococelus australis, assembly GCA_029891345.1. Lineage (NCBI taxonomy): Eukaryota > Metazoa > Arthropoda > Insecta > Phasmatodea > Phasmatidae > Dryococelus > Dryococelus australis. The sequence goes on along the minus strand of CM057007.1, from coordinate 28,362,068 downwards.
CCTGATATTGTATTGTAGGTTAGCCGTTATTTTTTTAAAGTAATAGAGAAAAAGAAAAAATTTATAAATAAACTGCATGGTCCATAGTAAATAGCCAGAAAAAATGGATAGTTGTCTGGTCCAACTTTGTGCTATGGTAAGAAGTTTGTGTAAATTTTCAGTGAAGGAATCATTTTTTTTTTTTTAAACAATATGTGGGATTCATGTTTGAGTTGTAGAGATCTCCAGCAGAGTTGCTCCCGTATATTTGCATGTGGGAATTGTGCCGGACGATGCCGCGGGTTGGTAGGTTTTCTCAGGGATCTCCCATTTTCCCTGCTTTTTCAATTTAGCTTTGCTCCATACTCACCTCGCTTCACCCTCATTGGCTCTCAAAATCTCGATGTGAAGAGCCACCCAAATATTTTCACTCATTCATTCGCCAGAATATTTTGCCACCAGCAATCCCTGAGAAATGTTCAACACACCAAGCTCTGGTACATCTCTGGACATAACTGATTACACCTCAATCTCATCCAAGTCCTGTTTCGTGTTTTGATATATTAACTACTTCATATAAATGGATCCAAATTATATGCATACACTGGAATTGCTTTTGCCACTGGTAAAATTCTTAAAATCAGTTGTTCGCCTTCATTTGAATTTTAACAGCCAAGCTCTTTAAACAATGATAATGTTAAACATGTTAAATGAAGTCTGCAGTTTTTTACAAACCAGTACATAAAAAAAAACCAAATTATTATTTTTTCTATTCTGTGAGGAAATACTTTGCCACGGTGTTGTATTTCTGTCCAACTGTTCTTACACCGAAATGTTGTTTATTTAATTGCGGCGTAATGTATTAAGCTAAAGAAATGTGTTGGAGCGAAGAACAGTTCAGGCAAAAATATTTACCATTCTTCACTATGGTCTGTTGTTGAAATGTCATTAGTTTTCCTTTTGGTGGCAGCTAACGGTAATTAGCTAATGGCAGTAGAACATGCACCATGACCTTTCAGTGTTTCATTTTATCGTTAGGGGTTCCCGCATGTATGTTGTGCTCCTATTTGATAAGTACTCTCATAGCCTCAAGGAATGACTTTTCAGTCTGCCAGCTTCCTCTGATAAGAGAGAATCCGATAAAGGTTGGAAGGAGGGGTATCCCAGCAGCATTCCTATGGGCATTCCTGACAGTATTTTTTTTTTACATATTCTCAGTCAATGGGATTACCAGATACTTTAAGGGGTGGAGGGTTTAAATATGAGTCAGTAAAAATTTCCTCTTAATTTATTTACAAACACTACAAACAAGGCTATCTACTTAACATCTCACAATAAATGATAATCACTTACTGTTTGCAATTAATCAATTTAATCAATGCCATTTACAATAACCTCGGAAATTAATGATATCAAATAACTAAAATCAGTTAGAATGAACTGTGTATCAAAACTTATTGAATTGTTTTTGAAATTATAAGTCCATGAATGATAGTTCTAATATTTACAATTAAGTTCTTATCACACATTCAAATAGTCCCACCTTAGTTAAGTCAACCCCACCAGTCTGAAATGTTCTAGAGTTCTCTGAGCGTCCCCATGCACAGTAGCCCTCTACTCATCTGGTATCACATCCCTTACCCGTTCACTCTTAAAATAAGATATATTTATTGATTATTACTCCAAATGGGAGGGCTTCGAAAAGTGCTCTCTTTACCATGAATGGCCAATACCAGAATATTCTTGCTTATCCTCTCAAGTGGTCAACTCCTCTGCTGCGGGAGTGGGGGGGGGGGGTAGGGCCTGTGATGTCAGGTAGGTCAGCTGTCAATCATTCCCCTGGCTGCAGCAGGGCGACAGCAGGGAGCGCATCTTTATTTGGGGAGGAGGAGAGTCCAGGTCGGTCACCCCCCTCCCACCACATGGCCGGATTGCGCATAACACTGGTTGATAAATCAGTGTTATAGAAACATGCAATATTTTACCTTGTTACAGACATTCGTAAAGGTCACAGTTGACTTACTTGGCCACCAATGTTGTTTTGCCAGGCTTGCCCGCACATGTGTAGGGTTGACTAGGGTCCAGATCATGAATACCTACGTAACTCAGCCCTAGGCACCTGATTCGCAGTGACTGACCACCGTTCAATCATGCTATCTGTATCACTCCTCGTTATGTCATAGTTATGGTCAGAGTTTCTGGATGGGCTTCGGCAACTTCTGCTCGAGGATGTATTGTTAATTAGTTGTGTTGGTCTTTTTTTTTTTTGAGTAATGCCATTGTTTTTATGCATAATTCTTATGTTCTCTTTTTATGTAATATTTTCTGTATAGTTTGCTGCATTTTATACTTTTTTCAATGCTTTAAATTATTTTATTAAATAAATAGTTCTATATTTTTTATGTTGGAGGATATAAATGCCACTTCGCACGTGAAGATCATTCTTAATTTTGTGCTAACTATGTAAGAAGATTTTTATAAAATCGTACTTATGGCCACGTTGCAGTGCGTTGGAGTTTAGGATGACACATTTAATATAAATAATAATGCACTGCTTCTAAATGCATGAGTAGTAGGTGCAGGGGGGTTCTCGCCCACTAGGTGAATGACATGTGGATGGGTATGCTCAACAATCTGCTCCACAGACTGTACCATCTGCTCCAAAATGTCAATGCGTTTATTCAGGGTTGGAAAATAATTCTCTTTCCAGCTCGACTTAGTCAGTGTAGAGTTGTATCACCCAGCCTCAGATAAGAGATACTGGATAGCGCGTTCGCTGGTAGATTAAGTCACATGCGGATACATAATGACAAAGTAGATTCTGATGCGGATTTTAAACGATTTTTTATGAGGTGCAGGGTCCTTCTCTTAGAAATAGCATTGGCATCATCCTGGCCAATAATGATTAGCGTCACTGTAGCGTACAAGTTTCTGAAAACCTTTGTGGTGGAGGAAGATGCTACGGAGACATTTTACATTCAAAGTAAATCTCTTCCCTTCCTGCATTCGTCCGATGTTGGAGAAATTTAACAATGAAAGCCTTGCCTAACTGACTTGAGGAATTTAGTGTGCATGGGAGTGGCTGGGCTTTGATAATAATATTGCGTATGAATGTCTACATTTCACAATATAGGACATTTGCCGTTGGTGCCACGCTGACTAAGTTACCCAAGTTTGTTGCAGATAGGAAGGCTTGCATTCGAAGCACGGTAAATAATCAATGGAAATCTAGTCCTGATAAAAATGTCAAAGAGCTGTTACGTCTAACACGCCTTTGTACACTCATTGGTGTTGCCATTCTCGACCTTTCCAAATTAACTTTTAATGAAATTCATTATCAGTACATGTATACCAAATTTCCTCGGTCAGCCTTGCACTGCTTATATTGCAACACAGTTTCCTTGATATATTCTATTACTTATGAACGACGTATATAAAGTAATTGCCCCAGATTTAAAAGTGCGGTTTGGTACTTCTAACTATGCGCTCGATGATCCACAAAACTTATCACGCGAGAGTATAGAACTTAAGAGGGTTATGGAAGACGAATGTGGTGGCCATATAATCACACACTTTGTATGTTTACGTCCCAAGCTTTATGCATACATTGTTCCGAATGAGCAGTGAATGCGTAAGGGGAAGGATGTAAAATCTAATGTCTTGCAGAACCTCAGTTACGAGGATTATTGAGATTGCCTCGAAAATTGCACCTGGGTTTTGGGGACCCAATTTCAGTTCTATTCTCATAGTCACAAAGTCCACTCCGAATGCATGACCAAAGTGGTGTTATCGGGGTTGGACTATAAGAGCTACATTGAAGTGGATGGAGTGTCTACTTTACCCTTGGGGCACTACAGAATCACTATCTAATTTTTTTCCCCAAACCAGTACACTAGGTACCATAATAAATACAGCCCTGCCACCTGCAACACCGCCAATGAGCTAGTTAACTGACACAATATCATCTGCGAGTGAATCAAACTTAAAGCCACATCACGAATGAGTGAACTAAACTTCTAGCTGTATCACGAATTAGTGAATCAGACTTACAGCTGCATCACGAGTGAGTCAATCAACTAACGGCTATTGGCTTACAACAACTAACATATAATATGAATGTCTAACAACCAGCGAACCAACGATTCATCTATCATTCGCTGTGAATAAAAACATCTCACAGATTTGAGAGTAACGAGTTTGTCTCCCTGCAACATCATCTACGTGTTATTAGTATCGTCCCCCAGATATGGGATTCACTATGTTACCAACTATAAGACATCAAACACGCAAAGTGTAATGCTTGAATGTCTATTTAAATGAATAAAGAACTTTTGTGAAACTCTGGTATATAAAGAAGATTGTGATTTTTATATAGGGCCTATGTAAATTAATATCGTGCTTGTTGGAAAAATCTGATATATTAAAATGTATTTCAAACTGAATGTTTGTTTCATTTACCTCGAAACAGATCGTAGATCTGGAATTTTATAAAACATATATCCTAGAGAAATGAGAGTTAATGTTGATGCAAAAATATAATGTATCACTTTATCAACCTATGTTAATAACTTTAAACATAGATTATGTGAAGACCATGTATTTATTTGTGGGTATGACCTTTTTACATATATACCCATTTTTAAAAAGTGTATCAAAATAACAAAACAAAAATACTTGGTTACTTGATATGTTTCAGTGAACAGAAATAATTGTGTATGGACATAACAGGGGATTTAGATTTTGTTAACTCAGCCAAATGACTGTTAGCAACCACTGGCGTATCATTTTGTCAGAGCGCATTCCCACATCAGCGAGCAAGACTGTCTCACTGTGAAACCAGATTGCGTGAATATCATCTGTAACGCAGTAACAACTTGTGTTATCGGAAAATTACAACAGAGCAAACAAGTTTTACCTTAACTGGGCCCCACAGAAATCAAGGTGAAATTAATATGTACATTACTGTTCGTATACTGGGTTTAAAGACGTACATAAAATGTACTTATTGGGTTATAGCAAACACTGGTGTTTTTACGGACTATCTAAAACACATAGAAATGTATTTTACTTTATATATCTGTGCTTGTCGTGTAAGTCAATTCATTTACTGTGTAATTAATTAAATGAGAGTATTACAAAACTTAAATTTCATGAACTTTTTGTGTGGTAGAATTGTGGATTTAACCATGATTGGAACTGGGCTGCAGTATGCGCAAGGATTTGTAGAATACCACATTGCTTCCAGGGGCGCGGTCATATGCATTGGAGACATGATCCAGAAATACACAGTCACTGCAGTTTGGAGTGAGTGTGGATTGCCTTATTTGGTTAGCTACTTTGGAGTCTAAATACAAATTTTCCACCTTGGAGAGACAATGGCCTGCGCTGGTCACTGTCTTTAGTGGCTGTGATCTGTGTGTGTCCTGGGGAAAATAGAGAGAGCAAATGGATGATAGATACAGAGAAAGCATGGGGCAGCACTCTCGAACGCTAGGGTCGCAGGGAGGGGGTGCTCGTGCATTCCGCAGCTAACTTGTACCGATAAGGGTGAAGTGAGGGGATGTGTTTGTATAGTGCGCTGTTGTGATTAGGTTCCATGAAAAGTACGTTGGATATTAATATAGGTTTTTCTGATTCTTTTTTAATATAATATTACACCTGGATTTCTGGGGTGGTGAGTTTTAATTTTAATGTGGTAATAGGATACCTTGGCGGTAATTCACATAGTTATGTGGATAATTCCTTCCTTTTGTTTCATCTATTACATGCATGTGATTTAATGAGTGAGTTTGGTTAGCACTTGATTCGTGTGATTTATTGTTTTGTTTGAGATATAACGGTAGGGAATTAGGGTGGATTATTAAGCTGGTGTTTCATTAATTTTTTTTATGTTAAAAATGTTTGTGTGCTCCACTCGTTAAGAGTTGTTTCCAATGTATTGGTCAATCAGGGTAAGTTGTTTTAATTGAATCGTGATGATTTGTGTTTTCATTTGCTACTTAGTATTATTTCATATTTGTGGTGTGTTTCGTACTTATTTGATATTGCTGGAATAATATTTTAAAATATTTATTTAGAACTACACATTTCCAACCTCTATCGTTTCGCATATCTAATTAGTGCTCCAACACCTCATTCCTCCACAGACATCCGAACTGAATGGATGTGTCTTGCTGCTGCTCCTCCTCCAACACCTCAGTCGCCTGCCAGATGGCAACCAGGAACAAACTCCTACGCCCCTCCTCAAGACCATAATTAAACATTAATATACCCCTTCCCTACCATTAGTTGCAAGTGCTCCATCACCCAGTACACCGCTAGACATCCAAGGGTGAATATCAATGCTACCGCTCTCCAAAAAAAAAAAAAAAACAAAGGTATCCTTATGACACTCTTGCACCAAACTCAACACTTATATACCGTTACATCCACAGACAGTTTAGGAACACATAAAATTAATGTTAATGTTTTCTGTGTTGTGATATCTATGGATTGTGGAAGAAAAAATAATGTAAGTAGATAGAGAAGTGTGAATAAAGACTGTCTAGAGTTGCTGTGTTCTTTCTTTTAAGGTTTTGATTAGAGTAATATGTCATTTCGAGGCGTGTCCTACAATCACGTAAATTTTCGGGCGCAATGTAACATTGGTGGCGACCGTGACAGGACTAAGTTTGTGACAAAAATTAAATCGCAAGCAAGAATCAACATGTAGAAGCTACGTTGAGCTAGAACACCAGTGCGAGCGAACTTCATAAAAACTCACAAAGTGGCGAGCGAACTTCATAAAAACTCACAAAGTGGCGATAACCGAGACACACTGATAAGGTAAGATTGCAACTTATTAAATTAGAGCATCTGGGTGCCCAGCTGAAAGATGTTGACTAGAAGATATTGGAACTTCTAGATGATACAGATGATTCGGCATATAGCACTGTATATTATGAAATACAAGAATATTACGACCGGTTGGACAAAGCTCGTCAGAAATTATAGTGTCTGTTGACTATACACAATGCTGCGAGCAATTGTTCTGTGAAAGGATACTAAAACTCCCTAAAATAGAACTGAGAAATTTTAACTGCAAAGTTAAAAACTGGTTAGGGTTTTGGAGCCAGTTGATTCGTATTCACAACGATACAGATGTAGAAAGAGAAGACAAGTTCCAGTATCTTATTCAGGCAACGATTGAAGGCAATAGGGCCAGAGATGTTGTAAATTGCTTTCCTCCCACTGCAGAAAATTACGAAAAGGCAATCCAGTGTCTTCAAAGTAGGTTTGGAATGAAGGAACTGTTAGTTGAATTCGATGTGCGTGAGTTACTAGGTCTAGTTATTCAAAATGTTACCTCTTATGAAACAAGTCCTTCACGATTATACGACCGCCTGGAATCCCATCTCAGAGCGCTTGAATTTATAAGTGTAACAGGTGGCCAGTATGCTGCATTTCTATTCCCATTAGTTGAATCTTCTCTCTCAGAAGATAAACTTTGAGTATGATTGAGAAATTATGTTCATCTTCTCCAAAATGAAACGGCAGAGAATCTCCACAATGATAGTCACATTTGCTGTTGTTTCGTAAGAATGTAGTGAAGGATATTTCTAGCACAACGTGAATTCCATATACCAGCTCAAAGGGCTACAAGATCGAAAATGAAGCCAGAGGATGTGGATAACATACCTACTGCCAGCAATCTATTCTCTGGAGAATCTAACACCTTTGACAATAAGTGTTTTTCTGCAGAAACCTGTACCAGAGCAAGAACTGCCTTAAGGCGCAGAAGATGACTAATGGAAAAAGAAATATTTAATGAATACCGAGTGTTGTTTCCAATGTTTGAAGCAGGGACACACCTCAAGAGCTTGCAGAACCAATGTGAAATGTCAAACCGGTGCGAGAAGACACTGCGGTTTGGTGTGTCTAGGACTATGATAGAAGATTTCAGAGGTAACCCCTGAGGATGAAGAAGTAAAAGAACATCCGCCTTCTGCTTCCCGTACCAATCAAAGTTAGTCAGGAAGTTTTATTACAGACACTAATGGTTAAGGTGATAGGAAACAGACAGACATGTGTTGTCTAATTGTGGGTCACAGTGCTCATATATGTTAGAGAAAACTGCTTCTGCTATTGGATTAACACGCTCTGTCTCTGAAACATTGATCCATATCTTATTTGGAGGCACAGAATTCATGAGACAGTCTCGTACGCATTACCATCTAAAGGTGAGTAGTTTGGATGGTGAAATCCCTGTGAAATCCCAGTGCTTGACCAACCCGTGATCTGTGGCGAAATACCTTGGTTCAGGAAAGGGCCATGGCTGAAGGAACTAAAGAACCATAACATTTTTGTCTCGGACTGTGGAACAGAGAGGCCAGATATCGAATTGCTCCTGAGAACTGATACTTATGGATTTCTTCTGACTGGTAGAGTAAAACCATTGAAGTGTGGACCAGTGGCAGTTGAAACCCACCTTGGTTGGGTCGTCGTCTACCGACAACAGCTATGACACCGACAACATGCTTGTGGCCTCAATGCTGACCATGAACTCTGCAGTAGCATACTTATGGAAATTAGGTGTTCTTGGGATAAGAGATCCAGTGGAGAAACAGACCAAAAAGGAAATGGAAGCTGCTACTCTGGACCATTTCAAACAAACTGTCTCTTTGAATGAGGGTCATTTCGAGTCGTTCTTCCTCGGAATGAGAGATTTGAAGAGCTTTGTGGTAATTTTGACACTGTGAAGAGAGAGGTGTGAGTCCACAACAATGAGACTGATATGTGAGAACAATTTATATGCATATGAGGGTGTGTGTGAGTGGTTGCAGGAAAAAGTTATTGTGGAAGTACCCTTTCAGGAGGACACTAGATGCCAGTATCTGTCACCGGGTTTTTTTAAAGAGTGCTCCACGACGACAGTCAGACCTGTGTTTGACGCATCTTGTTGGGGGAAAAGATGACCATTGTTGAATGAGTGTCTAGAAAAGGGTCCAAATTCGCTTGAACAAATCCTCCGATTTTTGCAAAATTCCATCTATGAAAACTTGAGGTTATCTCCGGGGGAAAAAAAAGGCATTTCTGCAAATATCTGGTGCTGTTCCTGACAGAGATTATATGAAAATTTTGTGATGGCAAGATTTCTCACAGAGAAACTCAAAGATCTTGAGACACAAACATGTTGTGTTTGGGCTTAATTGTAGTCCAGTCCTGTTGGGTGCAGTACTTGATGTCCATCTTGAGAATAGTCCAATTGAGTGCCAAGAGATCACTGATTTGCTGAAGAGATCCTTCTATGTCGACAATTGTGTAACTTCCTTTGACACAGAAGAACAGTTGCATCATTTTGATGAGAAGTCTACGAAATTTCTTGCTGAAGCGAAATTTGAGCTCAGAGTATGGGAGGACAGCACACATAACGGTAGAGAGGGATCATCAAGGGTAACTCAGGTTCTTGGCTTGCTGTGGGACAAAGAGGAAGATGCTTGGTTCTGTAATGTAAGCCTAATGAAGGATTCCAATGACATTCGGAGAAAGGTTCTGTCTTCTGCACAGAAGACATTTGATCCCATAGGTTTTTTGTGTCCTGTGACCTTAGTACCGAAACTCTTCATGCAAGAGAGCTGGAATCTGAAAGGGGGCTGGGATGGCCCATTACCAGAAGATATGCAGAAAAGGTCCAGGAGATGGGAAACTGAAGTTCGACACCTGCAATGAATGAAGATTCTGAGTTGTTTAACTGCAGGCGGATTGGAGGTTACATAGATCTCACATACTTTCTGTGATGCCAGTCACAGCGCCTATGCGGCTGTGGTTTTCTTATGTAGTGGTACCGAAGGAGATATTACAGTATGTCTGTTAATGACAAAATTAAGTCTCACCATTAAAGAATGTCTCCATGCCTAGGCAGGAGCTATTGGAATGTTCGATTGGCAGTCACCTTGCAGCTTCCATTAGGGAGAGCCTGAACTTAAAGATACCAGAGTTTTTTTGGACTGATTCTTCGCCGGTCTTATATTGGATTTAAAAAATTAGAGGCCTTGGTGAAGGAAATCAGAACACTCACAAAACACGAATACTGGCGTCGTGCCAGGAGAACAGAATCCAGCTGATCTCCCCTCGCGAGGCTGCTCTGCGGAATGCCTTGTGAACTCTCGATGGTGGGAGGGGCCAAGCTGTATAAAATTGAAACAAGAAGATTGGCCAAAGTCTGAAGTCAAGGTAACCATGCCGAAGTTCAGAGTAAGAGAAAAAAAATTACTTCAACTTTAGTTAATCCATCGGCCAAGGAAGAGGTACAGTGATACCTAAAACAGTTTTCGAAGCTGTCGCCGATTGTGAAACTCATTGCGTGGATGCTATGGTTTCTCAAAACTGCTTCAAGAAGTGAAAACCATAGAGGAGGTAATGTTGTTGAGGAAATTGAAGCAGCTGAGAGGAGATGCCTCCATCTTGTCCAGAGAGAAGAGGCGGAAGAGATTGATGGAAAACGGATAAAGTCCCTCCGCGCCTTTGTAGACTCGGTCTGATGAGACCGAGGTCTAAGATAGTCAGAAGAGACGATAATGAGTGTTACAGATATCCTATCCTTTTGCCATCTAAACATAAGCTTGTAGAGATACTGATACAAGACTACCATGTCAAGAGTTCACATGCTGGTGTCCAAATTCTGTTGGGAAAACGATGAGAATGGTATTGGATTTTAAGAGGTAGAAACACTTGATTTGTTTGCACTGGAAAAAATAATGGATAAGCTGGTCCATAATAGATCGTGTCACCAAATCCAAATGTTCTTGGTTTAAAAGTGGTAATTATGCTAGTTTCTCTATGATTATATTCATCATGTTTTAATATCATACCATTTACTATATTACAGTGTATATTTATTTTTTAAAATGGAGCAAATTTGGAATTGTATCGCCATACTGGTCCACATTTTCTTTCAGAGTTTTATTTTCTATGAAACCCAAAAGTTTTCCTATTAAACCACGTTTTCCAAACTGTAATTTAAGCGTACATTTTACTTTCACTCTGTTTGTTATTTTATCCAGCTCGAAAGATGTATAATTTTCTTTCCCACCCATTGAATCTACACTAAATAAAAAAATTGCTTTTATAGTTTTTTCAAGATCTTTTAAGCTATATTGACTAACTGGAATATCAATTGCTGATTCCATATCATTCTGACCCACAAAATATAGCTTATTTCTCCCAGAGATAATGTTATGCGTTAGATAAGTAGTATAGAACTTAACTAAAGGCAATGAGTTCCCCTCTATCTCTAAAGGGTAATGTCTCGTCTTCAACACTGATTTGTTATCTGTTAGTTTGAATACTTTACTCATTTATTATGTTATTTAAAAAAATATATTAATAAATGAGCAAGAAAAACATGAAACCTGTAGACTGGGATATTAAAATATGAATACCAGACAAGACTGTATCGACAAAACGTCATGGTGAATTATTACCTAATAATATTAGATGTTTGACAGTGGGTCCTAGTAACTGTGGAAAAACTACACCTATGATAAATAATTTTATATATACTCAGAGATGTTTGGTCTTTGGTACTCTCTATGTATGTTCAAAAAGTCTGGACCAACCAAAATATATCAATTTAAATAAAGATATAGCTGTAGCATCAAAATTATTTAATGAACCGCTAGTGTACTTCTTTCCATCAAATGAAAAATGGTTGATGTAACCGAATGTCATAAAGAGTCTGTAGTTGTTTTTGATGATATCATACTTGAAAATCAAAATATGTAAGGAATTACTTTACTCGCAGTAGACACAAAGATATTGATTGTTTCTTTATAGCCCAGATATACTCAAAAGTACCTAAGCAGCTTATAAGAGACAATGCTAATTTTCTTTGCATATTCAGGCAAGACGATACGAATCTTAAACATATTCATAGTGATCTTTTTGGTGGTATGTCGTTTGAGAAATTTAGGGAGACTTGTTCAAAATGTTGGAATAATGAATATGGTTTTGTTACTATAGATATGACTCGTAAGTTAAATAATGGTAAGTATCATAATAAAATTAAAGACTTTTTAAATTCTTAGATTATAAGTAAGTTTTTAATGAAAGTGTTTCCATTAAAAACTAACGTAATCTGATATTTTTAAATGTGTTCATATACCGTAACTATTTCAATAAACACAATTGTACCTTCAGGTACATTGTGGGCTTTTGGTATTTTAAAATATATAATATAATCAGGGTATACTTCAAAAGTTTTATAAATGTGAATTTTTTTCTGTTCGTGGTATAGGTTGATAACACTTCTATATTATTCTGGTTCTTTATTATTTCAACTATAGTTCCATTGCTCATATAAAATATTCTATTTGATTATCAAAGTAAAATACCTTATCTTTTGAACTGTTTTTCCCAACTAAACGAATAATGTTAATTCTGTTTTTCTGATAGTACTCTAAATTGATTGCATCCGTCGGTGCAATGGGATCTCCCTCATGTCTTAGTCTTTTTTGTTCAAAATCTATATTATTATCTACTTCCAAGTAAGTGAGATAGGCTTTATCCAATGATCTTTTGTTTCTTGTCAGTGTGGCTATAAAGTCGTTGAACTGTGTGTTGGAAACAAAATCATTAGAATTAATCTTCTCAGTAGTTGTATCATTGTCTGTGTGTTCTTTAATTTGATCTCAATCCAAGAGCTCATTAATGCATTTCCACATACATCCATTGTTTATTAATAGTGAAATAATTTTTGGAAATTTAAAATTATGTGTAAAGTGATTTAGCACAATTTCACACAAATGACCTCAAGTTACTTGATTGAAATTTTGAATTCTATCATCGTTATAAAAAATATTACTTCCGAGATATTGATTGAAATTTTGAATTCTATCATCGTTATAAAAATATTACTTCAGAGATATTATATTAATTGTTGGGGTGGATTTCCGCCAAATGAATCAAAATAATATCTGTTGTTTGGTTTTTATCCTATAGCATACCCAGTTTGTTGAAACATCTAGATTAACAATCCCACATTCATTATCGAGTGGCGTGTTAAGTAGCTCATCGATCATAAATACACCCCGAAAATTTTTTATGTTTAATTTTGTAACGTTCTTACCCCACTTAATTTTCTTCAATCCCTTGCAGTGTTCCTGCATAGCTAAATTATGTCAGTGTTGTTCTTCCAATTCTTGGCTTTCTTCTTAACATTAATTACTAATGTAGCGATAGTTGATGCACCGCCAGCTAACACTCCTAGAGCTCCCAATGGTGCAAAAATTAAGGGAAAAAATGCGCCCTTGTGAACTGTCAAGCCATTTCCAGTTTTCATTTCTTTGGACATTTTCTTAAGCTGTGGAACTGAAATTGTGATAGTCATCCCTTTGTTGTCCTTTAATTTCTTGTTTTTATGATTCAGTTGGTCTTTCGTTAGGAAAGAATCAATATTCAAACCCTTCAACTCATTGTTAGGAACTTGAAATACAATGTTTTTTACTTTCATTTATTATAAAAAATATTTTTCCATTTTATTTTAATTCCCCAGCCAAGCTTACGTTTAATATGCATCGCAGATCCAGTAACACCAGCCCACAATCTCTCATTGAGATCAGCATCTGAACTTAACAATCTTTTGAACGCTTTCTTTTCTAGTTCTTTGTCAGCTACATGTTTTTCAGCTAGATCTTTATGATGATGATAAGCTATATCATGTTCCATTGTAGCAGCATCTAGTGGATTAATGGGTTTATCGCCACGCTCAATTCGCTCTTTTAGTCTGGTACCCGGACCTAAGTACTGATAACCGGGTGCATGCAACTAGAAAGGTAGTGAATTTATTATGTCTTTGAGTAACCCTTTTCCATGATGCTCCGACTCCCAAAAAGTATGTGGTATTGTGTTTAACATTCTTATCAGATATGGTATACCTTTTGGATTATTCACAACAAAGTCACTAAACTTGCTGTTGAAAATATTCATTATTCCAACTTTTTCATTGTAATAGTTATCATTTCCAGCATTCTCTTCGCCATAAATAACGAGAAGTCGATTAATAAGCATCCTAACATCATCCATCCGTATGTATTCTTTGGGATAATCTGTTTACTTCTTTATACCTTTCCCCTTTTTAGGTTAGGGACGTTTCTTTTTAATCGAATCGTAAATAGGTTTAACAATAATTTTCCATTTATTCCCTTTACTCTATTTTTCGTTCCCAAGTTTGGATCATTGTTATGAAAAACTGTGTTTGTATCTGCTAGAATACGACTATAGTGTTCATAGTCGGTTGCAGTGTAGTCACTTTCTGTTACTTTCTTACTAGTAAGTTCCAGTGTATGTTCGACCATTTACAGTAAATTTGTCATTGATGAATGTTACTTCCCTAACACCAATATACAATCTACCTTTATGCCTTTAGTCCAAAAACATCGTCTTTGCAGTCAATTAAGAAATCGGCCACTTTCTTATCAATAAATGTTGTTTTGTAGTTAGTTAACTGTGAGATATCAGTTTTCAAACGTCCCAATTCTTCGTCATAGCGTTCATAGTCATCGTCAATCATTTAATGCCATCATCATAGCATTCATCGTCATCGCAAATTCGTTTAATGCCATCATCATAGCGTTCATCAGTGCCTGTTTTACCAAACAGTTATCTTTCAAAAGATTTTTCTGTTGGTGTTTGTGGGAAGTCTAAATTCTTAACAGCAAATGGAACAAGTTCTTTTATTAAGTTCTTATTTTCATTAGTCATGTGTCCAATTTTTTTGCCCCAAATCTTCTATCGCATTTATCAATGGTTGATCGTGTTTTTTATTTTTATCATATTCATCTTGGCGAAATTTTCTAAAAGTTTTAAGCTTTTCAATTAGCTGTCTTCTTCTCTCTATATTCTTTACAATTTTTTGCTGTCTCATTTATTATATAAATAAATGAAATGAGCAATGATGTATGAAAAATTCACAAGTTCATATGAACTTAGAAATAAAAACAAAGTAAGAATTAAACGTGTTTGTAGATGTCGTGTTACCAATAACTCGATATTCACCAGTGGGAGTTTAAAAAACGATATTGTAAATGAAATTCATAAACCAATACGAAAAAACTTCCCCAGAAGAACTGTTCCATCTTTTGGTATCGATGATCTTTTGCAAGTTGATTTAGTTGAGATGAATTCTGGATCTTTTAAACGTATACATAGAATTAACAAAGTGTTTAAATATATGTTAACCGTGATAGATGTTTTTTCCAAATACGTATGGGCAATACCAACCAAAGATAAAACTGGTGAAAATGTTATGTTAGCATTTAAAACTATTTCGAATTATCGCAAACCCATGCATTTACAAACTGACGAAGGGAAAGAATTTTACGATAAATCATTTAAGGCATTAATGGCCAATAACAACATAACACACTATTCAACATACAGTGAAAAGAAAGCTAGTGTTGTAGAAAGATTTAATAGAACATTGAAGGAGAAAATGTGGAAGATATTTACTATGCAGGGAAACTATAAATGGGTGGCTATATTGCCTAAATTAATAAGTGAATACAATAACACTGTTCACAGTAGAATCGGTATGAAGACCACCAATGTAAATGCAAATAATGAAAGTTCTATTCTAATAAACATGTATGGAGGAGAAAGAAAAATGGTTAAACCAAAGTTTGTATAAGTAAAAGTAAAAATTTGTTTGAAAAAGGATATACACCAAATTGGTCCACTGAAGTATTTGAGGTGTGTGAAGTATTGCACACAAACCCCACGACATATAGAATTAAAGATTTAAAAAATGAACTTATTAAAGGTATTTTTATGAGCCAGAGTTGCTTAAGACCAAATATGATAAAGACTACTTAGTGGAAAAAATTCTACGAAGAAAAGGAAATAAGCTGCTAATTAAATGGCTATTAAATTATTAGGTTTTGATAGTAGTCATAATTCTGGGATTGATAATAAAAAAGTAGTTGTTTAAGAAATTTTTTCTATATAATAAATGGATCAACAAAATATTGAAAGTCATGAGCGTCAGTCGTTTCCACCATACGACCAAACAAAAAATAATTTGAATGAATACAACAAGCGCATTGAGTTTGATATTCCTATTGGTGATGCATTTTCACATCCAAACGAAGCTTATGTATACCAACAGTATAAGCTAATTAAAAGAGATACAAATGCAGATTATGAAAAATATTGATTTTTGTGAGAACTTCTTCCCATTCTCAAGAATAGATATCTCTAAACATGGTTGTTTAATCGAAAGTATTGACAACCCTGGAATAATCAGCATACTTTCAAATGTCGGGGATAGAACTAGGTAAATATGTTAGGAAAGATAAGTGAAATGAAATTACCTATCCATTAAGATATTTGTTTGGGTTTACGAGAGATTGTAATGAAATATTCTAGTAAGGTGGGTACAAGATCACATTCATTCGAAATTCTAGTGACGATGTTTCGCTTTACAGAAGGCCTCCATAGAAATCTGATGGATCTGATGATGTAGAGAATACACCAGATGCTGGTAAAATTGTTATTGAGAAATTGGAAATTCTGTGGCCAATTGTTGAATACAATCCTATTTATGGAGACGAAATTAAACCAAAATTATACAAACACCCCAAAATTCCAATTAGTTTTAATTATTGGCAATGTCTTGAAAAACCAGTACCTAATAATGCAAACTCATTTCATTTTGATATAATAGATCAGTTCAATTCAATTAAATTCGATATGCCAGGCTTTGTCAATGTTGGTTTTCAGCACAGTAGAAGAGAAGATCCTGGGCAATTCACACATGGTTCAATGTTTGACTCGTGTTTTTCAAAAAATATTTATATTAAGAATGGATGGAATAAAGTGTTTCCCAAAGAGAATTGAAATTTAAACACTGATGATAAAATTTTCGATAAGATGTATATTGCTTACAATGATTTTAGAAATTCAAAGACTAAACTAGATACCCCTTATCATAATAACGAACTGTGATTCAACTTTGCGTCATTTATTGGGAGAAGACAATTGTATGTTAATGATTGTTCTTACAGAAAAACCACTATTGTAAAAGATCGAACCAATCTGAAACTTACAGTTGATTTAAATAAACCGATATCAGTTAAAACTATTTGTAGTGTGGTACTAGTAGGCCAAAGAAACCTAATTTATGATGTTAAAAGTGAAAGAATCACTGAAGTCCAATAGTGCACAAACATGTATGGTTATTAGTTTTTAATGGATGGTTATCCATTAAAAACATTTACTGTTATATAATTTAGCTTTAATAATGCAATGAGTGTTTTTAATGGGATCTAAAAAAAAACTGTGACAGGTTGTGCATTCTTAAAGTGGGGCCCTCGAGGGATCCCATTACATTCACTCGCAACACTTTTTTCAGATTAGCATATCCAAGTATTTTTGCAACGTCTTTTGCTTTGAACCACGGATTATTCTCTTAGTCTATACACCTTTTTACCTTCATAGATAAGCTTGTTGTTTATAATGTCGATGAGCGATTACTTTCCCTACAGCTTGCGCCCAATTTTGATACGTAGTGTGTTTCGCTTGTGACCTTTCGAGACGAGATGTCTCAACACTACTCCACGTCGATCGGCAGTTTCAAACAATTTTATGCGAACAATATCAGCGATATGGTGACTCACGCTTCGTGATTGGCAACTGCTCTTTCATATTATCACTCTTTTTTCAATTTTGTAGTGTCCCCATAGTAGTGTATTAACGCCATCTTTAAGAATAAATCTTTTATCGTCTTCGGGACTTAATGCTTTTTTTTCATCTCAATAGTATAGAGTTCATGTTTCTTACTTTTAATAAGATTCATACTTTCGTGCTTTTTGTAGTTACCAAAACTAATCTCATTTGTGACTACAGTGTTTTTCACACCCTTTGCTCTTTTCTTTACACCACCTTCCACATTTATTGCATACATTTTCGATTTCAAGCCAATCAATTCTTCCATTATTTTTCCATTACATTCATCTTTCATTTTACCAATAATCTTTTTGTTAACTAACAGTATACCACATGGATTATCTTTTTTATAGTCAGAAGTCTCAAAATGATCGACCATTTCTTTCATGTCACTGTAGAAGTCTGGTGTTTTTATATAATAGATGTATGAATCAGTATCTTGGTAGCACAGTTCAATATTTTCCCCATACTTTGGTTTCATTATATTATAGTGAAAATCGTACATTAAGACTTTCGATAGATCAAGTATACTCATTCCAACATAAATGGGTTTGTTAAAGCACAGTTTTGTTTTATTCATATGAAGTGCAACGAAAGAGTTAGGAAATATAGTTCTATCTTTAAAGTTTGGTTTAGCCACTAGTTTATCCATTTGCTTAGAACTTTTGCACAACCGTATATCCACTCTGTTTCTAATATTTTCCATTGTTTTTCCAAAAACAGAATTGTTCATTAATTTGTATCAAGCTTTTTCAAAGTCATTTGTAGACTTTGTTCGCATATTTGTGTATAGATCAATATAGGACTTTAGCCAATCTGATTAATCAAACTCCAAAACTCTATGGATCTTTTTCAACTTCATTCCGAGAGATAGATATTGCTTAAGATTTACACAGTGTAATACATATTTTTCTTTACCACCCAGATTGGTCAAGAGTGAGATTTTTTGAACCTTGCGGTATTTTATTCTCTGGTGCCAATGACAGATCTTTGTGGAGATCGTGTAGTTAATGTGGGTATTCCAAATCAACTTCCAATATATAACCTTTGCTAGAATCATCTTCTATTTTTTTTACATCTATATTTGTATTTCTCCACTTTAACCCATCATAGGGTAAATACTGGCTCATAGCCCATCCATATAATTTATTGGCATCCAGATATGTAAGATAAAAGATTTACTTTGTACTATAAGCATTCATATATTTATTATTTTCTTTAGCATATCGCTTACAACATTGTGAAATTCCACCACAAACACCTTTTTCTATCATCAAAATCATGCCATAATCTGTTAATAATTCTAGTTCTATTTTAGTATGTTTGAGCATAGCATCCCACGCTAACCTTGGGGTGTGTAATACCATGCTGGATCTAGCTTATATGTTTGAGACATACATACCTAAAATTGTCCATTATATCGGACAATATCAATACATCAGATTTGTTATAGATTTCTGTGTACTCTCTAAGAGATTTTATGCTGAATTTTTCCCACACCTTTCTCGCAAATTTGTAATCTTCATCTGCAATGTCACATTTATTGAGTTTGTTGTAAAATGCATCTTTGGATGGAAGTGATGTCTCACAAAATTTTTCAGCACTATCCATGTAGTCATATGGATAAACACCTTTTCTTATAACAAAGTCAAGAAGTTCATTGGAAAAATGCTTACACATTTCTCGGAATTGGCTTCTGGAAAGGTTGCTAGAGAGTTTATCGTTACTACTAGCCATACATTTAAAGGAGTCAATAAATCTAAGATTTACACTTTCATATACATGTTTCGTAAAAGAAATATATTTTTCTTCGTTGTTGGGAATTAGATCAATTTTATTTTCATTGGTGCCAATATCTCTTATGAATAAATGTGTGTCATAACCAGATAGCTTGTGTATAAACACTGGGACAAAACATGGATTTCTATACGATAAGTTACAGTCTCTGTGTGCAGCTCCCCTAAATTTCCCCGTAAGATGATCATGATCTCTCACAGAACCACCATTCAAAGGCTTTTCACATATATGACAATGGGTAGCTGTATCATAAAAAATTTGTTCTTTTTGAGTTAGTGGAAGCATTGGTTTTTCATTTGTGTGTATATCACCAATAGACTTTGTTTCTTCCATTAGCATTTTAACGAATACACTAGATGCATCAGATCCTTCATATGTTACTGGTGGTTTATAGTATCCATATTCGTATTTTACATAGTAACAGAAGCTAATAGGTTCGTGTTTTTGGTATGGTTTCGTGTAACATGCGTCGTGGTTTGGTTGGCAAGTTTCAATTTTAGTCAACAAACATTCAAAATCAGCATATATCCCAAATGGAACTCTCAAAGAATGATTTTTGTTTTTAAATCTTAATATGTCATTTTTTCCTTTTGATGGTAGTTCAACTCTAACACCATCCTGTTCTAGACAGTCTTGTTCGTGATCTTTTAGCTTATTTACATAGTAGAAATATTTCAAACATCTATCGCATATAAACATTTTGTGACCATTATTTGTTACTTGTGATGCAATAAGTCTCGAAAGACTTTTTATCCAGCAGTAGTGGTCGTTCTTTTCGTCTTTGATATAGAGTAGGTTCATGTGCTTATCCATCTTTTTTTTTTTTTTTTTGTTTACAGATTATATATTTCTTACCACCATCATCTTCTTCGTATGCGTATACATTAATAGAAATTCCACTTCTTTTCACAAAGGTTTGTATGCTATCCAATTTCATTGGAAATTCCAAACCCTTAAGTGCATCATCAAACTCGCGTCCGTAAGCTATGTATTTATTCACTTTTTGAGGTCTTTTTGTTCGTGATGTAATGCAGATAGAACAGACCACAAAACACATTTTTGATCATTGTTCTTAACATTAATTACCGCCTGCTTAGTTTTGATTTTTTTCTGGGAGATCAACATAAGAACTGCCCTTGAATGGTACATATTTATTTATTCGCACTTCTAGTTTAAATATTCTGTCGAGTGCCCACTGAGATCCCTTTGCTTCGAAAGCCCCCATCTCAGCTATGATTTTCGATATGCTGTTGGTATAATATTCTTCCAGATTAGTCGGTTTCAGTATAATTTCGTTCTTTGTTTTAAAGGAGCTTTTTACATATTCAATATTCTCACAAATTCCCCTTTTGTACTCGGTGAAGAATTTCATGTTGACTGAATGTTTTTTAATGTTTACTAATTAGTCCGATGACTTTGTATGCATTCACATTCTTTACAGCACAAGTCTTGATCCTACTTCGAAATGCTGTTTCAATTTCTTCTACACTGAATCTCGGTGTGTACTTATGAACTTTTCTTCTCAAGTGACTTCTTATGAGAGATGGTTTGTAAAAGTGATTACAAGTTTCACACTTGACATACTTATATTGCGATTTCTTCTTTCTTTCCACAAAAACGTCTTTCTTAAATTTATATTCTTTAAAAACATTACCAGTTGCGTTAGCCTTTTTCATTGCCATGGTCATCATATTAGACATCATTTGATTTTTATTTGCGCCCATTTATTATATACATCATTTTATTTTTACGTATTCAAATTTTTTGAGCCACTATTTGTTTTGCAACTACGCCCAAACGCAACTTTTAACGTGTATTTTTGCAGATGCACTCAAATGCAAAGTTTAACATAACTTTTTTTTCTAAAGACTATGAGCTAACCAAACGCAACTTTTTGAGTCACATTTTTTGCAACTGCTCCCAAACTCAACTTTTTGAGTCACTTTTTTGCGGTTGCGCTCGAATCGGCATTTTTATACTACTGACGTAGCTGCAACACGACCGTGTGTTGACAAAACTCACACCTGGTGGCGACCAACACTTTCCAGAAGGTCGGGGATTTGCCTCAGCTCTTCAGATATAGCTTATCGATGCTAGGTCAGGTAATTTATGGGCGTGCTTGAGTACAGCGTAATCATGAAGGTAACACGGTGGCGATCTGAGTGGCCGAGCAACTACAGGTGTCACATCGGGGTGCTCGTGGACAAGTGCAGTGGTGTCTGTTAACCACTGTTACATGTCTGAGCGCAGGTGGGAGGAGCTCACGAGAGACTGACACTTTGGTACACTCTGATTTGTAGTATAGGACTTTGTAGTTTTTGTTAATACAACTTAAATGATTTAATTAATGTATAATAAGCTATTGAGAAGTGGTGGTTTATAATTTGCATCGAGGATAATAGTGTAGTGATGGTACGCTGTGAAAGAAAGTGATGTATAGAATATATTTTATTCAGTATTTAAATAAGTTAGGAAGATAAATATATTTATTTAGTTTTAAGACCTCGGTTCGTCATGAACGCCCAGGCACACGTGACAATATTTTTTGCACTCATGTGTTACTGAAAACCTCTCTTTCCTTTATTGGCTCATATTTGTGTCCGTAGATTTTAACTTTTGAATTTTTCAATATTTGATTATCATTTAAACAAACATGACCATGTGCAAACTAATGTATATTTTCTGTACTTCCATTACAATCGTAGGAAGTTCCTAAATAACGCCGGTACACACCATGCCATTCAGACATTAGTTAGGAAGAATAAAAATGAATTCGGAAAACCAAATGCAAAAGAGAATTGTTTCTTCTGATAACCACACTACGTTACTTTTACGTAAAGTTGGAAGTTGGTTCGGCTTTTTAAATAAGTTTTAACTAAGTCACTTTTAATGTTAATACACGGCTGTGCGACATAAACCCAAACATAATGATATTTTACGCAGCGAGCTCCATGTAGATTTGTATGGGAGTGTGCCTCAATGGCCTTGTCAACTAAACTGGAAAATTGAGAGTAGTTCTGATACATATTTTTTTTTCCATTGGTGACTATTTTAAAGGCCAAAGGTCAGTGGGATATTCATTCTGTATCTTTTATGCCGCCTTTATTTCATGAACGAGTCTTTGATGTGGATGGCAGTGGGAATGACCAAAGATCCAAGGCTGAGAGAATTCCTGAGGGAATTAAATTAAATTATTGTCGAATTTGCTTTATCAGTAAGAATATTTAAATGCTAAATCGCTACACAGGATATGGCGAAGTTTCGCAACCAAATTTGACAGAAGATTGCTAGATGATCAATGGCGCGAACCCACTATGTCGAAATGTCCCATGAGCAACTTGTAGCTGTAATTATTTACAGTCCATGACTTTTTCGTTCTATTTCTCACATTTGGATTTGGGAATCCGTACCTAAATTTTTTTTTCTTTCCCCGAAGATTTCCTCCGTGCAGATTTCGTTATCTTCACCTGTGATTCTTTGGCTTTTATGCCTCTTCAGCAAAGATCACTTTCTCAAACCAGCAAGTAATTAGGAGACACTCCAGCAAGCACAGGAAGTGACACATTAGTGACTGTACATTTACGCACAGCCAGCAGTGCCGTCCTCTGAGCACTTATTAGTTGTCTTCTAATCATGCCATGCAGCAACACAATGTTCAGTATGTTCTGGCAGGGCGACCATGGACAACAGGAAATTTGCGCCGAGGGGAGCCGGCTGCCGTAATATAGGGACAGACCTGTCGTTCCCGTCCAGCCAAAAATGATGTGATATGACATGGATATGTAACATCGGCAGAATGGAGGAAAAAAGCACTCCGAAAAAACCTCCACACCACGGCTTCGGGGTCTGCCACGTTCATCACATGAAATCCCTGTCCGAAATATTTCCCGTGCGCTGATGCCTTTGACTGAATTACGTCTACAGAAATTTTGCCTCGCTCCATATTGCTAATGCTCCTTATCTTTTGTAGTACAAGCACTGTCTTAGTTCCGTACGTAGTCCACACGATGGATATTCATATTTTGAGACCCATTTTTGTATTTATACCGGGCCACCGCAAAATTCGCTCTACTGGAGATCTTTTGAAATTGCCACAACTATCACAGTTTTCTCTTTCCTGTTAAACAGTTATTTTTTTCTGGGACCCAATGATCGGGAGGCATTGATTTGATGCCTATGTAACTTGACACCAGAAATATATTATTTTGCTTTATACGGGATCGTAACTGTCGCACATAGCGCGCATGCGTACACGCAGAACCCTTTAAATCATATCAGTCTTGGTAGTTAGTAGTAGGCATACATGTCGCCATGAAAGGCATAATGACAGTTTTCTTAAGGATGTCGTAGGCTTGCCTAATTGTTACGTTGACTGAGCGAATCAATTTGCGGAGTGTAAAATGCATGCGTCGTATACGGACATGTAAAGATGCGTTACTTAGGCGAAATAAAAATATCTCAAAAGTATAAAAATTGCTTTGCAATCGAGAAAGTGGAAGTTTTTTTTATTTACAAATGTTAGTCCGTTGTTCGCCAGTTCTCAGATGTAACATACGCAAGGCACGAATTTATATATTTTAACATAAACACGTGCGGGGATGTTAAGTAATGCTGGTGGATAACTAGTAAAAGTAGTTCTGTCTCTTAATGTCTCGCTATAAGTGTAGCTCGTAAGTTGGTGTAATTGAAGTAGTTATTATTGTTACACACACACACACACACACACACACACACACACACACACACTATAGTTAGAATTCCGCGTGTAGTAAAGCGTTTTTGTTACATTTTGACAGCGGCACTGTTACTTGATTGATACATGGAGTCTATAAATTTGGTCTATGGCACTGCATCCAACTTCATAACATGCAGAACTCGTTAAAAAGAACTACACATGCCACTAAAATGTTCAGAAAAGTACGGTTTATGTTGCACATGAAGAATACATTTATTTTATGACACTGTAAATCTTTTCAAACATTCTACTTATTGAAATGTTTTGAAAATCAGTTTATACCAGTCTTTTCAATAAAATAGAAGCGTATGTCTGTTCTAAGCACGTTATATGTAATAAAAATTAATCATGTTAAATAATATATATTTAGTAATTTATTTTGTGCAAATCTATCTGAGCCACGAAAGTTATATTTTATAACTGAATATAGACGTACATAAAATGTATTATTAAAAAATATTTGTATACACACAATTGTCCTTCCACAGGGAAAAGTCAGGGAATTTAATGTGACGGAGAAACGTCAAGGAATTTTTCACCTGTCAGAGAAAATGTAAAAAAAAAAAAAAGAAAGGCTACTCTGCAAAATTTTTTAGGTTTGCGAATACAGGATAGTGTAATTTTGAGCTTATGCATTTTAATATTTCAATTTTTAAATTTGTGAACTGACAAAGCCACCTGGTTTTAGCGAAAAGATCTTTTAGGACAAGTTGTGTTCCAAGACACTTTAGTTGGGAACCACTTTCGTGGTTGGATCGTTTGACGTGTTACACGCCTTATCTGCCTGCCCGCGAATCACGAACAGTCAGTATCAGAGGACATCAGTTCCGACAGGAGACCAATAGCCAAAGGAAGGCTGCAAATGTGCATATAGGATATCGAAGCCTAGCCTGCGCGTAAATGTTTTCCCAAGAAACAGGTGGCGCTAACAATAATACATCTTTGCCAAATGACACAGGGTCTATACATACGAAATAGAGTATTTGTGCGTTTCTAATGGGCAGTCGTGAAGGTGGTGGCATGTATTGCGAGAAATGTTAATGGGCTGATTGGCCCTGCTTGCTTGCTCAGTTGCAGTGTAATTTAATTCTACTTGATTGATGGCATATTTTGCTATCAGCGGTGGAAAAAAAAAATGTATTGGAAGGTTTCAGTATTCCTTACAGTCAGGGAAAACTATAAGATACTGCCTGGAAAACGGGAAAGTCGGGAAATTTCAGTGTACACCATAATACATTACATTATTATTATTATCATCGACTTGCATAATGATTTTTTCTTTGTAGAATGTGCTTTTTGAAGCATTCTGAATGGAAATATGGCAAGGTTCCCGCCGGCCTGCAGTTTTTTTGTGCGTTTGACACCTCAAAGCGCGCGAGCTCTTTGCTCACTCGGGGCCGCCGTGGCTGAGCGCTTGCACACTCACCTCCCACCAAGGCGAACCGGGTTCAATCTCCGGCCGGGTCGCCGGATTTTCGCTTGTGGGAAATCGTGCCGGACTATGCCTTTGGTCGGGGTTTTCTCGGGGATCTTCCGTTCCCCCCGCCCTTTCATTCTGGCGCTGCTCCATACTCACCTCATCGCCCTCATCGGCTCTCAAGACCTCGCTCATTCTTTGCTCACTCACCACTCGCCTCGTCGCTCCAGTTGCTCAATTGGAGCACAGGCTTTCCGTCGGTGACTCGTATGAACGCGACTATAAACGGTAACCCTTAATCTTGACGGCACGCTAATAAAGATGAAAGTACGATGCGTGTCTCAAGACAACTTTATCGTGAAACACGTGTTCTGAAATTTCTGTGCCTAAAAAAAATCAGTCCTTGGAGTTGAAATGAGAACTATAAACTGGGTTCCGCGCACGAAACTTAAGGCCTAAAAAAATCAGTCCTTGGAGTTGAAATGAGAACTATAAACTGGTTTCCGCGCACGAAACTTAAGGCCCCGCCTTCCTGAAGTTGGAACTGCGTTGCCACGTTTTTCTGTGAAACGTCAACGTTGCGTCCAGTGTGCTGATCTACAATTAACAACTCAGTTGCTTTCAAGATGTCACGCACATAACACCATTCCAGAGAACTCTAATGTAGTTAAAAACTGCCTTTTCAAAGTGCTCTATCTCGAAATATACGCGTCAGAAACCTGCACAAGTACGTGAGGCCCCTGCATTTAACCTTGCTACAGACTGTCCACCAATAAGATGATAGGATCACTTAATGAGCTTGGCAAAGTCACTCTTATCGCTCTCGCGATTCTCGGTCTGAAACGCCGAAAATAGCTCTAGGCAGGCGGGCCTCCTTAAATGCTTATCGTATTATTTCAATACGACAGAGGGGCGTATTCGAGTTCGTGAAGGATGGAGACCTTAATGAAAATAACTAAATTAGATTTTTACGTTATTTACGATATTAAACTATCTATCCCCACTATTATTCTTGTTATTCTCAGCAAGCGCCATATTTAATGTCTATCGCAATTCTAATTAAAGTCCTTCTCAATGCCTCTACATTGTCTACAGCCACTTAATTCACGCCGATCCCTCTTTCAACTTGGCGATTTTCGTATGAAAATTCTCCGTTTCGGGATTGTTTGGAACGGTAGCTACCGCTTGTTTGTATCATTCCAAATGTGACACTCGTGCATCCAGTTCATTAAAGGCTGTTCACGATAAAGTGAGCACTTTTGAAATCAACCTTAGAAAAAAGTCACTAGCGTTGCCTGTGTATATTTTAACGGGCGCGCTGAGTGACATTTTCCCAGTAAAGTTGGTAACGATGGAGCTAAAGTAGTTCCATATCTTAACGTCGAATAAAAAGTGTTAGGTAACCATTTCTGATAACTTGAATTACTTCTTTCGCCTTCTGTTTATTTTAATGCGCCGAAGTGTGAAAAATGGGCAGATTTGTAAAATATTTACTTTTCTATAAATTTCATAGTTTCACTTGACCGACGCATGGATAAGTGATGAGACCTATGTCAGTGTTAAGCATAAGGCGGAAGAATACACAACGCGCAAAAAAATATATCTTAAGCAGACCGTTCAAAAGTGCTCATTTTAACGTGAACAGCTTACAGTCCCGCCCGCCAGTCTCACCCTCCACTGCACCGATGCTTGCAGTCTCCCGCTGGTCACTCTCGTTGAAGTTAGGCTGGCTCGACGCTGTGTTGTCTCCGCTCACCTGTGCCACAATCCTCCAAACTCTCAACTCTGACTGTCCGCTCAATTTTTTTAATCTGACGAGCCTCCCAAATCCAGCTTCTTCACAGTCCTGTGAGCTCTCCGGCATGCATGTTAGGTTGGAGAATGGGGTGCGTCTCACGGCAAGCCCTTTACGCCTTAGGTCGGGTTTATTATGTTAAAAGGGACGCATGCATCGCGGCTATTGCAGTGCTCTCTGGTGCCATGACCGCCAGGAAGAAGTGTGTATATGTAAGGGCACAGCAAACCAGGCAAAGCGGAGAGGGCCCGGGGTAAATCTGTGCGACAGTCGCGGAGGATAAATGTAAATTCCTTTGACTGGATTGGGGCTGGAGAAAGTAGGGTAGCAAGTTGTTAGCGAAGATAGACTTGTGTCCACCCGGAGGCCTGTCGCGGCTTAAATAGTCTCGCTGGCAGGATCTGGAAGGTTCCCCGTAGCCAGTCTCTCGCCGAGATAGGCAAGGGCCAAGAACCAAAACATTTTTTTCAATGACAACCGCAGAAATTCAACCCGCGCGCAAGTTGCGATGGGATCATCGCGGCGGCACCGCGCGGCATTTATTTGTAAATCGCCGCCCGATTCACGGATTAAGGTCGCCCGACATTCTCTCGCCCTCGCGAGAAGGGCGGGGCATGGGAAGCCACGAAGAGCAGCAACATGGAACAGTATTTAGACGCCACTACAAAAAAAAAGCCGTTTCCTAATTGCGTGTTTTCTATCAAAACTTTGCAACACACTTCATGCACCAGCCAGGCGAATCCTTAAATTGTGAATATAAATAGGTCCGTATTCATTCGCAGCAAAATCATTCTAGTTCTATCAAAAACAAGGTAAATGCATGCTTCTTTTATATGAAACATAAATCGTACTTTTCTAACATTGTTGGCAGTGTGTGTCCATTTATATATATATATATAACACACACACACACACATACATACATATATATATATATATATATATATATATATATATATATATATATATATATACACACACACACACACACACACACACATACATACATACATACAATATGGGGGATTGCCACAGGTCTGGAAAACAGGGAAATGTCAGGAATAAAACAAGTTTATTAAATGTCGGGGAATTCTGTAATATGCATGACATATTTCGCAGTTCTGTCATCAGTTGTGCACCTCTGCCAGAATAATATAAAATTGTTTTAATGATTGTGAACTAAATCCTTAGGCATTTTTCTTTGCAATCTATGTAGTGAGCAATTTTGTAAGATCTGAGAAGTATTTCGGTACAAAACTCTGTTATAATGCAAAGTTGCCAAACCTTACAGAAAAAAATGTTGGAGAAAGGTTAGGGATAAAAAGATTATTTTTGTCTGGAAATCAGGGAAATGTCAAGGAATTTTCCAATGTAAAAAAGGTGGCAACCCTGCTGTTTACCGAGTTTTGTGTATTTTACAGTCTCGGGTGCAGTGCTCCATTGGAAGCCGCTCAACTTTTACCTTAGTTCACGCGGGTGGCGGAAGAAGGCTACACAACAGATCGCGAGTCTGCATCTGTTCAGCCGTTTGTGTTTAAAAAAAAAAAAAAAAAAAAAAAAAAAAAAAAAAAAAAGCGGGTTTGCAGCACGGCGTGCCAGGTGGGTGTGTGGCGTGACTGTCGCTCCATCCCTTCCCCCGAATCTCCTGGGTGGTGCCAAAGAGCATACAAGTACCAGAGACGTCACTCAAGGCAAAGCAGTGGAACAGTTATTTTTCTACCCAGTGCAAATGTGCCAATGTCAAAACAAAAAAAAAATTGTGTTCCGGGTTGGCACTACTACACATTAACAGTTTTCTGTATAACATTTCAATTGTTTAATTCCAACCATTTAAATAAAAATGTGTTCAATATTCACATTTAAGATATGTAGAATTACTTTAAAAAAAAACGGCCGCTGTGAGCTGTCAAGTGTCGGTACACAACTCCAAATCGTTGCTAAAACTCTTAACTAGCTCACATCATCGACAATGCACGGCCACACACGACGCTCACATTACCACCAACATCGTAAAAATAAATGTGGATATATATATATATATATATATATATATATATATATATATATATATATATATATATATATATATATATATCTTTACAATTGAATCAATGTAACTATATTTTTATTCTCAATTGCGTTGAAAAGTATTCTTAAAAAAGATAAGCAGTTTATTAACATTATATCAATAAATTCAAATAATTTTCCGCTTTTATATTGCCGATATTGCACTGGGCAATTAAACAAAATCGAATCGGGAATAAATAAAGCGTTCTGTTTACTCCTATCCAGTGTCTGGGTGGTACTGCAGTTGGGAATGCAGTGTGTTCGGGCGGTGAGCGGGTCAGTCCGAACCCCCCCCCCCTCCTCTTCCCCTTCACATAACAGCTCAGTCCCCCTCCGAAGTGACTAGCAGCAGCCTTGGGCGACGAACAGCAGGGCAGCCGACCTCCTTCTCTCGTCTGCACGGCTTGGGCCGGCAGGCCTGCCCCACGCATCCGGGAGCCTTCCAGCCGCCCGCTCGGACTTTCATTTGCCAGCTTCGAATTACCGCTTGTTACGGACCCGCGTAGCCCCCCCCCCCCCCCCCCTTCTGTAGCTTGGCTAACACTTGCTGAACGAGTAGGTTTCAAAGTGAAGGTGTAGGCTATTCACGGTAAAGTGACGTGGTTGCCACTCATCTGGAAAACAGGGGGAAAAGTCAGGGAATATGAAAATTGTTGGGGAAATCAGAGAGTTTCGAACAAATTAGCCAAGTGTCTGGGAATTCGGTGATATACATGCTATATTCGGCAGTTTTATCATCAATCACGCACCACTACCAGAATCGCATAAAATAGTTTTAATGACTGTAGATAAGATTCTTAGGTAGTTTTGTAATTGTGTAAAATCAGAGTATAACTTTGATGTAAAGGTGTGTAATAATGGAACGGCATCAATTCTTCAAAAATATAGATATTATGAAAATGTCAGGGAGAAAATATTTTTTTTTTGTTTGGAAATTTTCCAATGGAATGAAAGTGGCAACCATGAGTGAGCACTTTTGAAAGCCGACTCATTTGGAATAATAGTAAATATGTTATTTTAGTCTTAGACGTCAACGTTCGAGTGCCGGTTTATTACTAACATGGCAAAATTGATTTAAAAAGGTGGTGAAGTATAAAAAAAAAATGGCTGAAAGAAAAAAGTGACTTGGGCTTCAAAAGTGCTCACTTTACCGTGAACAGTCTACAAAGGCTGTTCACAGTAAAGTGAGAACTTTTGAAATCAACCTTAGAAAAAAGTCACTGCCCCTACCTGCATATATTTCAACTAGCGCACTGAGTGACATGCGCCCTGTAAAGGTGGTACATTGGAGGGGAAAGTAGTTCCATATCTTAACGTCGAATAAAAAGTGTTAGGAACTATTTCTGATAACTTAAATTATTTCTTTCGCTTCATGTTTATTTTTCAATGCACCGAACTTTAAATACGAGCAAATTTGTTAGATACTTACATTTGAAATAATTTCACAGTTTTACGTGACCGACGCATGAATAAAGTGATGAGGCCCATGACATGACAATGTTAATCTTACGTAAGTCGGAGAATACACAGCGTGCATACAAATAGATTTTAAGCAGGGCTTTCAAAAGTGCTCATCTTACCGTGAACAACCTAATAGAAAACTTTAATAATACTGTTACATTCGGACGCCTGAGGGGCGTATCAGAGTTCATGAGGGATATAGGTCCTAATAAAAAAAAACAAAAGAAACTAAATTTGATTTGTAATTTATTCACTCCGCTATTAAAAAACATTACAAGTGGATACGTCTAATTTACTCTTTATTTGACAGTGAGCGCAATATTTAATGTCTATTTCTACTCTAATTAACGCCCTTCTTAATTGCTTCTATTGGTTACAGTCAATTAACTCGTACTATCAACACTTGCTCAGTTTATCTGTTGCCATCATTTATAATGTCTCACTCGTACATCTAGTACAATAATCCAGTCTGCCGTCCGCGTATGTCATAATTTAGTGTCGCGCGCCTACAACCTAGTTAACTTGCTGTTCGTGCACCGCCTTGTTCTGCAGGCGTTGTACGCCGCTATTTCGAACATAATCATTTGATACAAAAATACGTTTAGGATAAGTGCATAGGGCGTCTGTATTTCTATTGTCCCAAAAAAAAAACTATGTCTGGAGTTTGAGCACAAAGATTCTATCCTGCTCTATGGACAATTTAAAACAAACAAGGAATATAATGACATGGCACGATATGCAACAGTAAATAATATCAGTATGTTTTACACTGGACAAAACATGTTTTGCAAACATATTCGATGTTGGACAAAACACATTTGCTTCTGTATTGCTGAGGGGCATAACATACTTTGCATCTGCAGGCAACTTTCTTACTGGATTTTCATAGGGTTTTAATACACCTTGCAGCGAAATATCTTGCTTCTCTAAATAATGGCTTGTCGAAGAGTGTAATGGTGAGAAAAAAAAATTCATTTTTGATGGCCATAACACTGTTTGCAAATGGGCAACACACGAGTAATGAGTAAGCACTTAAAGAGAGAGGTAGCCTATCGTTTGAAAAGAAAACTCCGTCAGTGGCGATACATCTCCAACATAGCCTTTAGGTGTCAGGTCTTTAGGCACCCCTCTTGACGTATTTTTGCTTTTCGATCAATTTAATTTTGAGGCGACCAAAACCTAAATTACGGTCAACATAAAAGATGGAGAAGAGTATAACCAGAAGGGGAAAGTACCACAAGTATATTGTAACAATTCGAGATTGTATAGAAAATATAGACATCTCGGTGTACAGAAATAGTGTGGTTGCCCATTTACTCTCACACTGGCACCCTTTACTAAATTTAGGGAGAGGAGAGCCAATTTGAATCCTGCCCCCCCCCCCCCCCCCACTTTTTCCGAGTCCGTAGTTGTTAAGCCACTAAATTTCTTGGTATGAAAGTCGGAAAGTGAGATCCGTGTTAAAGCGAGGCGACACCTCACAGTACCGTGTTTACATTTTAGTAACGCACCCATATTTTCAGTGCAGTATTTAAAGTTGCGTTGTTATACATGGTTAATGAGTTGAAACATTCTAATGTATAAATTAAGTTGCGTGAATTACGTAATGGCGACAAGAGGTTATTATCTTATGCTGCGTCTGCAGTGATAGGCCTGCCCTATGGTCTTCCCCCCTACATCGGAAGCTTCAGAGAGACATCCCGTACTTTTTGAATACTGAGATGATTTCCGTGTTCACTAATTGCGGACAACGTTTCCGTGTGTGCTTACGTATTAAAAAAAAATGCAAATGTAAGAAATCCTATAACGGTGCAGTTTGTTTGGACGCTAGTATACGGTGCCAGAGGTAGTGAATTCAAGTTCGGATAAATCGTGGATATGTGTACGCGCTTTGGTGTAAATTAGGTGTAGTGTGCGAGCCGCTTATTTCTCCACCTCGTTAGCGTACAGGCATAAAGCGGAAGCGCTAACAAGCAGCGACACTAGCACTGAAAAGTTTCTGGGTGATGGTGGAGCCATACGATGTGTGCCTACGCAATGTCTAGAGACACGGGAATTTGGCGGTTTCATTCGTCGACAAGCTAGACTCTGCAGTCTTGTGTGTACTCGAGCCTCAGTTCATCGGCTATTGCTGCAGTTGGACCCCAGACCAGGCAGCATGGGATTCCGTTGTGATTTGTTTTGCATGCTGTTTACATTTTCCTGTCAGTTTTTTTTACGTAAAGTATGGATGTGATCTGATGTGCTTATTCTGCACTACTGTACGAACCTGTATGCATTTTGTATTACTGATGATAGCAGAAATTAGGTATCGTTTAAGGTCGGCTTGAAAGGTTCTAGTTGAGAAGTAAGATTTCAGTTTTAGTTTAACCAGCGTGTTCAGAGTTCCGATTGTAGTTGCGCCAACTTCTATCTTTCACGCTGGTTACTCGCTGAATCAACTTCCTGGTCGATTCGTTGGGTGTCCCGTGACACGGTGGTTTGCCTTGTAATCAGGACCTTACGGGTTAGTGTCCCGCTAGAGGCCAGGGGCACTATTGCCAGGGCACCACGCTACTGAAGATTATTGGCTGGCTCTCAAATTCTGTACTTAAAAAAAAGTAATCGTCCACGTGTGCAGAGGTATTTCGTTGTTAGATCAAAACCTCGTAATTACGGAGAACGAAATGTTTTAGGAACAGCAACGACTAGGAAAATTAAGTAGCAATCTAAACTTGAGGAAACCATCTTACATAATTTTACAATCGAACAGGTACAAGATATCAAGTACCTAGGTATAAAAATTGACTAACACTTTACTTGGCAAGTCCACTTCGGAAATTTTCCCAGCCACAATTATTTTAAGATACTTTTACTATAATGCAGCTACAGAAATTAGAAACATAATATATTTCTCAATGGTACACAATCACTTGCATTATCACAGTCACATGTGGAGTACACCAATAGAGAGAGAGAGAGAGAGAGAGAGAGAGAGAGAGAGAGAGAGAGAGAGAGAGAGAGGAGAGGGAGGGTGTTATATTGTGCACTTAAAATACCTTCAGTTTATCAAAATTCTACCACACTAAGGATATTTATACGAGTTTTTAAACTTCTAGTTATTATTATCCAGAGTCAGCGTGCTCAAACGTGCACTGAAAATGTCAATTTTACGGAAAAGTGCGGTAAAACTTATCCAGAAGAGTCAGTAAACTCTTTGTAAAATAACGGCCACATTCCGTAAATTTCACAGAACTTCCCGTGAATTCATGGAACATCTCTCTTTATTTCCTAGTTAACTTTCATTATTTCCAGTTTAAAAAAAAGTATTAAAGTAAAAAAGTGGAATAGTGAAACAAATCTTTATTGTTATGTGGGTACTCTGTTGTTTATAAAAAATATATATGTAAGAAGTTAAAATATTTTATATGTGAGCAAGATTTTAACCCGAATCAAAAAGTTGGAAGCCTCGGACACTAACCATTCACCACCCCAGAAACGATAATTTTCTACAGTGACGAAGAATGCTTCGTGTAAACTCGGCATTGTTCGTTCACGAAACCGAAAGCTATATAGGTATAGGAAATGCTGAGACACTCCACATTTTGTATTTACGGAGCTCAGCTCCGGTCTTCGTCGTTATGGATTTCTTTTCCGTATATTTACTGTAAATTTCCTTAAATTTACGGAAATGTCTAACATTGTGTCCACAACAGACAAATTTATACTTCTGCACCTAATCAGGCCTTTAGTACTGAATGCTGGAAGAATATGTACTTTGCATCGGTGAAAATTCAGCTAGGAGAGACGTTATTCATATTTCAAGCTTACAAACTGTACAGTAAACACGCAAAAAGACTGAAAGCTGTAACAATTTAAAGTAATTCAAGAGAAACTCGAGGAACGTATATTGCAGGCACTGAATTAATAGTTCTTGCCACAGTGTTCCTCATAAAATACCTCAATATATCACCACTTCAATAATTTACTTTGATAGAGTTACGTAGCATGTAAAATCTGTCCGAACTTTCTTGTATAGGCCTACTAGTCTAGTCAAATTAGGGCTTGACCCACATTCAATACAAGCATAAACCTTCTCTAGTGTGTTAAGAGAGTGCCCCAGTTCATGATACAAAATGTCCCAAGAAATCCTAACATAGGTTTCCCGCCATTTTGAATTTGAATTCGGCTATATTGAATTTTTTAAGCATTTATTCAAAATTATATTGTGTGATCCTCATTAGTCCTATATAAGTGCTCTTGTTTTATTGTTGCCCTTTAAATGAGCTCTCCAAATATTACAAAAATATCATCTTCATAATTATAATTTAAATTCAAAGATATTTTAAAATACAATATTACTGTAGTTTTCCATGAAAATTGAAATATTTTTACTAAATGTGCGTCAGCCTTCCATTATTTAAAAAAAAAAATGTTCCAAACAAAAGTTGTAGAGCATAAAAAATACAAGCAACACTAAAGTGTCCAGGCAGAAAAAGACCAGCCACCGATACAGTTGTTTTTAGGAGCTGATGCACACGGCTGGGTGAGCTGCAGTCTAACAATTGGGTAGCCACATTTATAAATTTCGAGTGTCACAAGGCCATAGTCTATTTTTTTAATGATAATTTTAGAGTTTTATAATTATATAATACAGTAAGAAGGAATCTGGAGTATTGAAAGATTTACCTTTAAATAACGTAGTAGTAAACATTGTAGTAGGTATACTGAAGAATACAATTCTGCTGCTTCCTGGATGGTTTGTAGTATCTATTTTTCCTTATTGTAACATATATTTTTCCTTATTTGGTGACGAAATCTGAGTGCATGTGGTGTGTCACTATCAAGATCGCTATATATACTCTCTTCCTCCTGTGTTTAACTGTTGGCTTTCATCACAACTACTAAGCAGGTAAAGAAACGAAGCTCAATGCTGTTGTGGTGGGCAGTTATTTTCCTCTATGTTTGGGCTGTTAGGTAGAATTTGCTGCCAACCATACAACTCTTAAACATAATTATTTAAGTTTCCAGACAGATGTTTTAGTTACTGGTAATAACAATTTGGTAAACATGTTATAATTAAATGCTGTATTTACAAACTGCAACCATGTACTAAATGAATGTTTAACAATTGATGGTAGAGATTACAGAGGTTGGCTACTCTGTTAACTGCACAATCGTTTATTAAAACATATTTATTTATTTTAAAAAGCCATTGTCGCTGATAGCAATAACTCCTGTACCATTTATTACTAAGCAATCAGCATTTGAAAATCCAATAAAGCTCAATTCCAATTCCTGCAATTGATTGAAAACATCATCTCCACCTTCTCCAGCAATGAACATAACGATGGAAACAAAATTACTCAACGCTCAGGCACTGACAGACTTGCTTACATCAAAATTATATATTTTATGAATGATAAGAACAATTTAACTTAATTTACTTGTGACTTAAGTATATTTAAAAATAAAATTATATTGTTTATGAAATATAAAGCTTTCCTTATTAATGAGCATTATTTTAATTTTTTCAACAGTTGGCGAAGTCATTCTACCCTATAATTTAGTGGCCTATGAAGTCCATATAGAGCTCCTACCCCCTGTCCAAAACCACTGCAATAACTGCACATTTTGAAGCACGTGTAAAATGTGTTGGGTAGCTGCTTCTATAAGTGTTGGAACATTCCTAAGGCAACCATTTTCAACCTTTCAACCCCATTCGGTAGGTGCAAGATAAACATGTCGCCACTGTTGCACTTGATGAAACACACGAAGTGAGTGTTGGTTGACTGCTGCAGATCTTGGTAGGAGGCCATCTAAGTTGGTTACATTGACAGGTTGCTTCAAAACTGTTTTTAAGAGTTTTCGGTACCTGGCCATGTGCAAATTGCTACCAGGCTTCTCTCCATACATAGCTGCTCCTGCTATAGATACATCTTCCACTGACGATGCTGAGCTGTCGAATACTTATACTTACACTCTTTTCCGAAAAGCAGCATTGCTGTTAAGTTTCTGAAATGCAATTTTCCCCCCCCTTTTCTGAATGTAGCGGAAGTTATATTACATCCTGTAGTTGCACGAAGAAAGAGAATATGTCTTGACATGTCCCCCAAAACACTTTGCATTCCACATCTGCTGTATACCTTGTCTGGACAATTCTTTGTACCTGTCTTCAGCATCTTAATGTCCTTGTCAAATTTAGATAGTGCAATGAGGAGTACAAGCAAATCTGTATTGTCGCCTACTATGACAAACTGAAGCACGGAGTCTATCAGTGAAGTTGCTGTAGCTTATATCAAGTCGTCAGCATTTGCTATGGCTTGATGAACTTGACAGCCACTTGATTCTACAACTCCACGCCCGACTCTTGCTTACGGACCACTTGCCTCATCACCTCCACACAGGGCTGGATTTCCCACGTTGCCACCTGTATGCCCATGAAAAAGTGCTGCCCTCTCCAATCTGTATTCTCCATTTATTATTCTACAATCCACTGCGACGATACCAGGTACATCATTATGATTAAAATTACCACAATATGGTAGACCAATAAACAAATTACTGAATTAAAATAAACAAATGTTGGTTAAAAAGTTAAAACAAGGTCAAATTTAAGTTATTGAATCCACTTATTAAAAACTACTATCACTCATGATTAATCTTCAGCTATTAGCAGAATGAAACTTGAAAACCCGAAACACAACAGAGGTCTACTAGGAAATTTCATGCTTTACCTGTAAGAGTTTCTGTTCTCTGATAATTATTAACTGGAAGCGGGTGCTGGCAGATGCGGAGGCTACAAGAAATTTTTACAATATTTTATTTGACTTGCCTTGTTTGTATGTACGGTACGTGTCTGTCCGACCTATATGCATTGAACTGGCATGCAGTCTGCCTGCTGCATATCACTGATCATCAGGTTGCAGCCCGAAGTCTAGAAGGGGCCACCAGTGTGTTTTAACTTAACATTTTTAGTCTCACTGTTTTTATTATTAATATATAGGTAAACTATACATTCACGAGTCTATGTATAAATAGTCTAAGTATATAATAATAACAAAAAAAATTGTTGAGACCAAAAAATGAAAAATAAATTAACTGTCAAAAAACCTTTTAAAACCAACCTTTTATTTATAAATGCACTAAAAAGAGGAAAATAATTATAGTAGTTACATAATTTGTAGAACTTGTAAGACGTGGTCGAACAGCTGTAATAAACTGTACTACAAATGGATATTTTTGTATCAATTTATATTTAGTATACAAAAGCTTGGCGCGAATAGTCAAGAGCCTTACACAAGATATGTGCTTGCTATGCTCACGTAAATGAGGTATGTGTTCTATATATACAGCTTTGTGCACAATATGTGCTTACTACGATTACGCAAATGAGGTATACGTTCTATATTGCGTCAAACTTTTATATATTAAATATAAATTGATACAAAAATATCAATCTGTAGTAAAATTTACTACGTCTGTTCGATCATGTCTTAGAAGTTCTAAAAATTGTGTAACTATTATAATAATTTTTCTCTTTTTAGTGCATTTATAAATAAAAGGTTGGTTTTAAAATGTTTTTTACCGTTAATTTATTATTAAATATCATAAACAATTGACTCAAACACTTCCAGTCACTTGAATTGGACTTATTGTACAATTTGTATAGACTGTTCACGGTAAATTGAGCACTTGTGAAAGCACTGCTTAAGATCTACTTGTGTGTAAGTTGCGTATTCTTCCGCTTTATGTTAAATTAACATTGCCATGGGCCTCGTCACTTTATTCATGCGTCGGCCAAGTGAAACTGTGAAATTAAGATAATAAATATCTTACGTAATGTGCTAATTTCTGTATTTCGATGCATTAAAAAAACAGAAAGCGAAAGAAATATTTCAAGTTATCACAGATGGTTACCTAACACTTTTTATTCAACATTAAGATACGGAACTACTTTCCCTTCATTGTTACAACTTTACTGGGCGTATATCACACAGTGCGCCCGTTAAAATATATGCAGGTAGGAGCAGTGAAAGTTTTCTAAGGTTGATTTCAAAAGTGCTCACTTTATATCGTGAGCAGCCTTTAACTAGCGTACTCGGCAGCCGTTCACACGATGCACGAAAGATGGCCGTGTGTACAAGGCTTTAGAATACGAAATTGCCTTTCTCGAAGATTTTGTCGTTTCGAGAGTTTTCGAAACTTAACAAATACAAGGAACTAACGAATGACTTAGAATAAGCCTCCTGGCCTCTACGCGACTGGCGCGCAGAGCAGTCTTTCCGTACGCGACGGTAAATGCTGTTAACGATAAAGCGAACACGTTTTAAATCAACCTAAGAAAGAAGTCGCTGCTGCTAACGTCATATATTTTAACGGGCGCACTGAGTAACATGCGTCCAGTTAAGTTGGTAACATTTGATGGAAAGCAGTTCATATCTTAACGTCGAATAAAAAGCGTTAGGTATGGGCCTAACCCATTTGTGATAACTTACATTATTTCTTTCGCTTTGTTTTATTTTAATACATTGAAGTATAAAACTGACTAGGTTTGTAAAATATTTTATTTTCCAGTAATTTCACACTTTCACCTGACCGACTCATAAATAAAGTGATGAGGCCCATGGCAATGATTATTTTACATAAGGCGGAAGAATACACAACGGTCGTACAAGTAGATCTTAGCAGGGCTTTCAAAAGTGCTCATTTTACTGTGAACAGTATATACGAATAATACTCTCAATACATGTTTCACATTATGAATTCCACTCCCGACCTTTGCAACATAGCTAAGAACGGCTTTTTATTAACTTTTAATCATATTATCGTCTATTCGCGGTTTCTTTACACTTTTTGAATCACACCTTGGAAAAATTACCCCATGTATGACGTTTTTAGTCATTTCCTAAATATACCATGTATCAAATGTTTTGTACTTCGTGTTCATAGAAAGTAACTTTTTTTTTTTGTTAAATTGAAATGATATTTACATCCTCCCTGTAATTTATAATTGATAATAATTTAAGACGGTGAGATAACATGTGTGTTAGTAGCGCGTAGTAATAAATAGTTCTCATGCAAAATATTGTTACGACTGAGTGCGCACGAATGCGGTGCGTTGTCCTCTGCTGTAATTTTTCAGACTTAGTTAAGCTTAGCTTGCATGAGGCGGAGGAATATCCTGGAAGTAGAACTTTAGCATGGCTTCAGAAAAGTGTGAAGTAACCGGGAATAGATTATAAATCGAATACTTGATTTAAAAGATTCTTTTGGTGCAATAAAGCACTGCCGTATCTTGTATACTGGTCGGTAACATGCGAAAAAATTACAGGAACCAGCGCTGAAATTTGCTTCAGACTTTCCACCAATAAAATTATACGTTCACCGCTTAAAGTCCCACGGGTACACGCAGCACGCCAGTACAGCGCTTTGCGCGTAGGAGCGATGGGGCACTATGCGCGCGTGTGTGTGTCGCCCTTATCGCTCGCTTGCTTCTAAGCTTGAAACGCGCTAAAAAGCTCAAAGTAGGCGGCCCCCTTAAGAGTGAGTGAAGAGATTTGGACGGCTCTTAACGTAGAGGTCTTCAGAACCGATGAGGGTGATTGAAGTGAATATGGAGCGGCGCCGGAATGAAGGGGCGGGGGAAACGGGAGATCCCCGAGAAAATCCGCCGACCAACGGTATCGTCCGGCATGATTCCCACTTGCGAAAATCTATGACCCGGCCTTGGTGGGAGGCGAGCGTGCTAATAGCTCAGCCACCGTGGCCCCGCCCCCCTTTAGAGGTGACTCCATATTTTTATGGCGCACTAATAAAGGTAAAAGTTTGACGTGTGTCTAAACACAAATCCACAGTTTTTGTAGAAGCTAAAACTGATCCTGAAAACGTCCGATTTAGCCATTTCCACTCCCGAAAAAAAATCCTTGGAGTTGAAATGAGAATGCGAACCTGGTATCTGGCCTTGAAATGTTTCCTATATGCTTTTAGTGTCTTAGCAGTTTTCGAGTCTCGTGTTTTCTACCAAACCTCTGCAACACAGTTCACGCGCCAGCCAAGCGGAGTCCTCAAGGGTACTTACTGCCTTATCGGCTGGCAACTGCGAAATTAACATAGGAAATCACGTAAGTAAATTTCGTCTTAGCGGGTTAGTTTCAAATATAGGCGTTTCAAACAAAATGTATTGTTCACGAATATTTTAGGAGAATATCCTTTGTGTAATAACCACAGTGTGTAGATTCCACCGCACTCGGAAGTTTAACGCTGAAGCCTAGAATAGAATCTATTTATTGACTATTATTCCAAATGAGAGGGCTTTCAAAAGTGGCCACTTTACCGTGAATAACCTATACATGTCAATATACTTTCTCGCGCGTAAAGTAATGTCGGCAAGGAAAAATTGTATAGTAAGGAAGTAGAATACGCATTGAAGCATTAAACATTCTATGCTAACAATATTTGTCGAGTTATTATACTATCGGAAACTTAATAATAGCAAATTGTGTTTTTAATCAGCTTTTCTATTTACGAAACTTTTAAATGTGTTCTCATATGTATATATACAAAAAATGAACACGCCCGTTAGATTGCTGAGAAATGGCGTTTTGAACACAACGCTGATCATGAATATTTTATCAAAGCTCTTAATCATAGCTGAAATATTTGAATTTCAGACTGCTGTAGCTTCAGATATACTAACTGGATACATGCGAAAATAGAAAGACAACAGCACTGTACTTGGGTTTAGACTCTCGACCAGTAAAATGGTAGGGTCACCGTTCAAATTATCATAGATGCACTCTGCACAGTGCGTCTCACTCCATACCGCCTAGACGTTACCGTGCGGCGGAGCCCATAATTATGGTGTTTTTACGTTTTCTATTTATTAACAGCAATGCTCGTGGCTAAACCTTGGCGGTTGCACAGCCATTGCGGCACTCCTTGAATCGCAGCGTAGGTATATTTCTTTTTTTACTTATCTGATAACGTTGTGTGTATGTATGAGAGAGATGTAGAGATGTTCAGTACTTTGAGGCGCATTGATGAAAGTGTGCCCATTCAAGCAAAACTCAGGTTATAGAGACGGATTTCCGGTGACGCCACGTGTTTTTGCTTTGAGTCCCCGAGTTTACAATTATCAGAATGGCTTATAATTTCTATCGTAGCTGATCCATTTAGTTCGGCGCCTACTATAACTGGGCCCCTAAACAGCGAGCAGAGCGTCAGTAAATATTATTAAGTAAACTGCTCGATATTGTTGGGTTCCGTTTGCAAATGGAAGTGGCTAGTAAGGCTGGAATCACAATATTGAGGCACGAAGAATCCATTACAAGGTATTTAAAGTAGTGTAAGGACGCACAGCGCAAATTAATTTTTATTATTTCACCGCTGGAAGTCTCGCAGAAGATCTCGCGATTTTCTGAGTGAAAGAGTTCATTGTATTTAAAATCTTGTGAGGTTTAGTCGGAACACAACGATATTCAACTGTCCATCATGCCATGCTGCTATTTTTGTTTTTTTGTTTTCATGACTGAAACAAAGATAAAACAGTAATTATTCCCGAAAAATTTTAGAGTGCCATTTAAAGTTAACAAAATAAAACAAACCTGATGTGAAATTGGCACTTAACAAAAATCGTTTCATGAGAAAATACATTTTTCAAGAATATTTCTGCGATTTGCTATGCAGACTAATTGTTTTGAGTACAACACATATTTGTTTATTCCAATCACCTATGCTGAATCTATATTTAAATGGTTCAAACAGGCAGAACTAATATGACGGCGGTTTGGTAATTTGAATTTTGTAATTTGTCAGCTTGAAAGCTGAAAAACGAGTCACGTGACCATTTTGTTTACAAAACGTGCCAGTTGGAACCATAGAGTAAAGATGAGGTAGACCTATCTCGCTGGCTGCGCACAACCAATCTCTGTTGTGTCCCAACATTGAACTGCTGCTCTGCCAACACGTCTAGCGAAAACGGCGTGGTTTGGATCTCGCCCTTTGCCCGACGAGGTTGTCGCACCTGTGCACCTGTTAGGATCGTGTAAACGCGGGCGCAACGTGCGTCTGAGAAGTGCATTGTTAACGTTCAAGGTTCGCAGGACCTTGCAGCAGTACGCGTGTTCTCTCGGAACCCAGACCCGAAATAACACATCGCGTCTTTCTCCCGTGCTCACACGTCCTCGCTTCCCCGACCCCCCCCCCCCCCTTTTCCTTTTTCATCACTCTACAAACATTCGGACTTCTCACGCCGGTTTTCTCGCAGATTCTAAGCTCCCCCTCCTACCCGCATTCACAAATGATGGCTCAGTCTTGGCTCGGCGCTAAAGGCCGGTTCACAATGAAGTTAAGATGGAGCTCGTTGCGTTAAGGTAGATTCCCACCCGCCATTTTGAATTTATGGAATTTTTTTTTTCCCATACTCTGGAAATAGTGTTTTTTTTTTCTCGAACTACAGAGCATTGCCTAGTGCGTTGTCTGAGGTCAGTATTTCTTGATTACTGTTGATATCGTCGCCTTTGTAATCGCCCGCAAAAAATAATCTCGCGTTTCGCCTCGACGGTTATAAGCTGAAGATTAACAAATGTAGCGAAGTGTGGCAGTTCGATTAAGTTTGGGAAGCTGTTAAGTAGGATATGTCGTGATGTAAATTTCAGCTCGCCTTCTGAAATAGAAACTTTGGCAAAAAAATCGATAAATCCAACATGGCGGGTGGGAATCCGCCTTAACGGCACTGTGTACCGGCTGGGCAACTGCGAAATTTAAATAGGAATTCCCATGTTATAGAAATTCCGCCTCACTGCAATAATTTTAAACATAGGCGTTTCAAACAAAATGTATGTTTCCTACAGAGATGTTTCCACAATTTATAGCCGTTTCACAGCGAATTTTTAAAATTAGTGTTTCACAAAAAAAAAAAGTACGTACTGTTGACCTATATTGGAAGTATACGCTCGTAAGGATCTTCTCCTAAAAAAATTCGTGAAGAATACATTTCGTTTGAAACGCCTATTTTTAGAACTAACGCACTCAGGCGAAATTTCCTTATTAAAATTTCGCAGCTGCCCCACCTGGTACGTAGTGCATGCCCCTTACTTCGCGTCGTCGCCATGTTCAGGTATAGATCATGCTGCATTGTATTCACATTGAATTAAGAGTGGCGCAGAGGTCAATTTTCCAAATGAGAAGTTGACAACTTAACGTAACGTAGTTTTGGCCAATCAGATCCAAGGGACGATTATTCTGTTTTATTCCTACTACATTCCGACCGGATTGGTTTTGGTTATTACGACACGGTAGCATCAGACATTGAAGGTAACAAATTCGTTAGTGTGCATTTGAAAGAACGTTTCGAGGTAAATTAATTGGGTGCTTATAGACGTAATCTTTGCTATACATTTGGGTTGGTATCAAATATTTATTTATGAACGGGAATATTCAAATCAAACACATGCCACGGAATTAATTTTTAACGTTAAAATGTTCCGAATTAACTCGTAAATACAATATAACCGTATTATAATGAATCTATGTTCACTATTTCGTAAATGGGATTCATGCCGGACGATGCCACTGGTCGGCTGGTTTGCCCGGGGATATCCCGTTTCCCCCGCCC
This sequence comes from Dryococelus australis, assembly GCA_029891345.1. Taxonomy (NCBI): domain Eukaryota; kingdom Metazoa; phylum Arthropoda; class Insecta; order Phasmatodea; family Phasmatidae; genus Dryococelus; species Dryococelus australis. Next base: position 28,317,520 of record CM057007.1, on the reverse strand, counting down.
TTGCAGCTCGGTGCTGCTCCATCTCCACCTCGTTTCACCTTCCATCGGCTGTCAGGATCTCGTTGTTCACAGCCGCCCCAGGTCTCCTTCACTCCAACCAGTCGATTGGCAAGTGAATACGGATTTTGATTGGATCTTCATTGCCCACGACTGCGAAAAAGTAACCAAAAAAAAAAAAACTAAAACAGTACATTGTGTTCTTGCTTTTTTTTTTAGTTAATTTTTCCGTTGTTATTGTACGCAATGGAGATCCAATCATAATCCGAATTCGGTTTCACCACACGTTTGCCATTGTACTTCGGAAACAAAGATTAATAAGTGCCGGGCAGTCTGTAAAGTGGCACTGTGAGTACACAATTGTTAAGTGTTTATTAAATAAAAAGTAGGTAAGGACTGTTCACTATAAAGTGAGCACTTTTGAAATCAACCTTAGAAAAAAGTCACTGCCCCGTGCCTGCATACATTTTAATGGGTACACTGAGTGACGTACGCCCAGTAAAGTTGGTAACGATGGAGGGAAAGTAATTCCGTATCTTAACGTCGAATAAAAAGTGTTAATCGCCACTTGTAATAACGTAAATTATTTCCTTCGTTTTCTGTTTTTTTTTTTTTTGCATCGACGTATGAAAATGAAAATATTTGAAACATATATAATTTTATAATAATTTCACAGTTTCGCTTGACCGACGCATGAATAAAGTGATGAGGCTCATGGAAATGTTAATTTAACATAAAGCGGAAGAATACGCAACGTACACACAAGTAGATCTTAAGCAGGGCTTTCACAAGCTCTCATTTAACCGTGAGCAGCCTATACAAACATAGTTGTACGAAATTATAGTAGAAATAACTCGTAGAATTAAAAAGCAAACAAGACTTGTCATTTTACTGAGTTAATTAACAACACATCTAAAAACAACCTAATAATTGTCCCTATAAGCTCCAAGAAGTATTCGTCTCTCTCTTCTTGTTAGTTAAAACTCAGCTTTTGGCGTTAGGACAACCCATTCTTTTAATAACCTCTTGCCAGTCTTCTTGGCATTGACCACCAACTTTGTCTCTACTCTTGGAATTTTTCGTAACTCTGCATGCAGCGCTGCTTGTTGTAATTGGGTCGTCTTATGTTTTGTTCCAGAACGTCCCACAGGTGCTCGATGTGATTGAGGTTGGAGTCTGGATGTAATGTGGGGTGTTACACACAGCAGCCTCAACCTGGTATATTATGAGCCATTTCCTTTAGGTCGTTGTGAGTAAAGGTGTATTACCAGTCAGGTCCATATAATCCACACTTTTGGCAAGATTGTTCTTTCAGAATCTGCAGATAACCGTTTTGGTCCATGATACCTTCAATTGGCTGCAAGTCCCCTACACCATTGGCACTCGTGTACCTCCAAACTTGTACCGGACCCCTTCCATCTTCTGCACACTGTCACTCCCCCATCGGACTTGAAAATGTTACTTTTACTTTCGTACGTGAAGGCTACCTTTTACTAAATTTTTTATTCATTTCTGTTGGTTTTTGCATACGCAATTCTCTTCCTTCTGTTCACTTTGTTGTATTTCTACAAACTGTTCGTCCATGAAAGCCAGGTTAGAGAACGACCCTTACTGTATCCACTGAAACACTCTTTCCTGCTTAATTTTTGATTAATTTAGTTTTGAATTTTTTAAAAACTTTTCTGACTAGTGGTCTTTTTTCCTTCTCAGTCAAGATAGGCGGACGGCCATTCCTTGCAGCATTTTGGTATTTTGTTGTATTTTTTAACCTGTATATAATGCTTTCCACTGTTTTGATTGTCTTGCAGATAATTTCTCTTATTTAGTTACACGTTTTACCAGCATTAAATTGACGCACTACGACTATTTTTTTTTTCCTCTGTCGTTTCTTTGCTTATCTGGTCCATTCTTCCCTATGCTTTGTACTATCCTCGCCGTGCCTAGTCTGTATCTGCTGCTGGCTAGCTTATGGCATGTGTGTTACTGCGCGCGGGCGAATACATATTGAAGGTCACATTGAGAACTGTTAGTTCCTGGGAGGCCACGGTGACTGAGCGATTAGCCTGCTTGCCTCCCGCCAGGGCGTTCCGGGATCGATCTCCGGCCGGGCCACTCCGGATTTTAGCATGTACGAATCGGGCCGGACGATGCCGTTGATCTGCGGGTTTTCTCGAGGATTTCCCGTTTCTCCCGCCCTTGCATTCTGGCGCTACTCCATGCTCACCTCAATCACCCTCATCGGTTCTCTAGACTTAGATGTTAAGAGCCGCCCAAATCTCTCCACTGTTAGGTTCTGAGATGTGCTATTAATTAACTGAGTAAAATGTGAATAGTTTTTTCTTTTGTAATATTTTTATTTATATTTACTATAAATTCGTGCCACCACATCTTTACTTGCATTTTATTTTTAATTAATACTTTTCAATTGTGTAATTACAGTATGACGAATACTTTAGTGCCACTGTAATGTACAGTAGGATCAGGTGGCTCGTGGCCACTGGGCGCCGAGGAGGTTGTCAGTGGCGGCTGCTGAGGAAGGGCTGTGGGACGCAGTCCTCCTAATAAAATCTCAGAACGTGTACCTCTAGTTATGTTACTCAGTAAATAATACTGAGTACGAATACGGAGGTTATTTCGCAGCCAATGCTTTTGAGATGGACGAGATACTTGTCACGAGAGAAATGTTTTTTGGAAATATCGAGTGGTGGGGCGGCAGATTCTTCGCCCCGAAGTGGCTTGAGCGAGTAGAGAGAGATGACCGTAACAATTGACTAGGGGTTGCTACGGGAGGGTGGGAAGACTTCAGGGGCTCTGCCCTTTTCAGCCAATCGTATGCTGTAAATCGGAGAGATCGGGCGCGCCTCTGCTCAAACAAAAAAATGGTTTCCTGGAACTTGACAAGGCTACCAAAACTACATGTTTTGAAAGCACACTTTCGCGCTCCACTCTTTTGCAGTTTTCAAACACATTTCTTAACAATGCTTGTATTTATTTCGAATATTTTTTATTTATAGATATCGTTCAAACTCGCGTTAGCTTCAAATATAGTGTGTAATACTCTGAATAGGTTTGTTTTTAATTAATGATGAGTTATGAGCATCGGTCAGAAGCAGGGTTGAAATGTTGTTAATGCCGTGTTGTGTAAACTTATAAATAATTGTTAATTCGGGGAGTAACATTTTAAACCTTATTCCGACAAAGATTTTCAATTACGAGAATAAACTAGAGCTACAGAATCTGGGACCAGCAAGGCTACAGTTAAATATAATTCAACAACAAAGCCAAGGTAAATGGTTCGTATACGAGAAAATTCGACGTAAGGACATACAATTTCGCGGATTGGCTATGCAGATGTGAAGTTAGAAATGTGTTGTTTTGTATAATTTTTTTTGCTAATGGAACCTAATGATCTTGCATGGACTGTCAATGGGGTAAAAGATTTAAAACATTTGGGAGACAAAGTTAACAGACATAAATCATGTTTGCAACATATTAAAAAATGCCATAAAATTTTCATTGCTTGGTAAGGGGAATATACATTGCCAGTTAGTGCGTACAGGTTGACGAATGGATTTTGTTTATAAATATATTAAGATATGCCACTTTCATCCTCTAATTTAAATTTGACATGGATTTTTATGTACTGTAGGCTATGTAAATTAGTATTCGGCTTTAAAAATATTTGTTTTCGTATATTTAAGAAATTATCATCATTAGTATGGTATAATTGGTATAATTATCTTATCTCTCGTCGTCTCGTGTAATGTACCACACCATGTAGGTACTGGTTGGAAGGCATAAAACAAATACATACCTGTGCTAGTGATTAGATCTGAACCAGCGGCCACAGTATGTTGACCATTACAAATCGAGCGATGATACATTTTTCTTCAAACAACCACAAACTACACTTAATTTTTGTATTTAGCTACAGAAGCTACACTTACTTAAGCCTGTCGTACGCAATATATTTATCACTGTGCGTATTTAAAAAATTATATTTGTAATGATATGAGTTAGGATCGCTACAGCCCTCCCAGTTTCAAAAGTTACCAGCCGCCACTGGGTTCAGTGTGATAGACGTGACGTGGCGGTTGTCCCGTAGGTTGGTGGATTGGGGTTCAGCCAATAGGCGTACTCATGTGCTTCCGGCACCTTCACTCTATTGGCTTAGGGCCCAGTAACTACAGTGTTTCCCGCCGCCGGCCTTTGAGACAGTCAGCCGCTCTTCTTTGACCGGCGCCGCCCGACCACGCCCGAGGCGACCTAGTATAAAGCGTAGTACACACGGACATCTTGAAAGTGAAACTAAAGGCGAACAAGAAGTTGAACACTAGTGCCTACTAGCTAGTATGCACGGAACTGTGTGATCCGTACACACGACACTAGCTGGTGAGCAAGAAAGTGGATGGTTGATGTCAACTATGTATGATTTGGAAGCAGTTTTTGGGGTTGTGGGGGTAATTTGTGCATTACCAGTAGCAATAAAAGAGTTTTTCCAGTCATACATATATTTCAAGCACTAAATATTTACACATGTAGAATATCTACAATCACTCACAGGAAAAAAGACAAACCTCTCTATTTTTTGAAATTCGTACACAGAATCATTTACGATAGCGGGACTATTAAACATGTTATCGTATTGAAAACATGAACATATCTTCTTATTGCCAGCATCAACAAAATAAATGTTTTGTTTACATTCGACTTGTACAAGAAAGATGGTGAAAAATAGGATCGTCCCTATACGGCAATAGCTAGTATACAAGCTCTTGGGTGCTAGTAACTAGCATACTCGGCGGCCGTTCACACGATGCAAGTCGGAGTGTACAAGAACGTGCTCACTTTATCGTACAAGAAAGATGCCCGTGTGTACTGGCTTAAGGCTCCAGGATATGTCCTGCCGCATAAGGCTCGTTCTCCTTAAGACTGTTCACGGTTAACTGACGCCGTTTTCGAATTCGTTAGTCGACTGGCCAATTAGGGTATTTTTAATTTAGGGCGATGCATTCGAACGACACTTGGCTGCGCTACAAATGTTCGGTTTTAGGAACTGGATTACTGAATGTTTCCATGTTTCTCTCGTGGGCAGTGAAAGAAAATATTCCATTCGCGGTTTCTTCGCCTTTTTTTAAAAACAAATCTTTGAAAAATCACGTAATGTTATAACATGCTTGATTTTATACTTGTGTTAATGTATCTATATATTTTTTTGGTTAAATGGAACTTTTATAATTTTATCTATAAATTATATTTCATTTATACTTACTATGAATGAAAACGTAGAACATAAGTTTGTTGGTAATGCATAGTCTTGTGCATAATGTTATTACACTGAGTGCCCAGGAATGCGGCGTGTTGTCTCGTTGGTGTAATTTTCTAGACTTGGTTGAGCTTTGTATGAGGCGAAGGAAGTAGAACTTTAACAGGACTTCAGAAACGTTAGAAGTAACCATGAAAAGAATGGACTATAGTTTTACTCGCTTCCTTCACAAAATGTATTGCTGTCGCTGTTGATCGGAATTCCCATAACTTACATGAAAACAGGCACGGAATAATACGCAAATAGTAGCAGACACTTTTATGGTGTGATATGGCAGTTTAGCATATTTCTACATCTCGGTACTGTCCCCCCATGTCTTATCTTCCAGCCGCACGCGACTAGAATTCGACTTGATTTTTATAGTGAAAAAATGATTTAAGTAAATGACTTAGTTCCCATAATTTTTTAAGCGTATAAATGAAAATAAAAACGCAAGTTTTCTCTCTAGCTAAAATTTCTAAATAAATTCAATATTTTTTTCTGTAACCTCCGTTATTCCTGCAACCCTATTGGCTGTCAAAGCCTTAACCCAACACGAAATATAATATTGCCATTCCGTACACTTTTAAACGTGGCGGCTGCCTCCCACACGACATGTAGACCTACACGTCAATGAACCGTTTCGTAAAATACGTTCATTACGTAAACGTGTTTCATTGTGAACCCAGCCTAGCATTGCCTTAGACATGGTCACTTTATGCGTCGATTAAGTATAAATGTGAGACGAACGTAAATATGATACTTTATGAGCCAGTAACTACTCCTCGATTGCGACCAACAGACGTAACTAATATCAATCGTCCATATATTTAGATTTTAAACTTTTACACGTCTTCTAGACATGGAGTTATTATCCCTACATCACTGCCAACTTTATTAGGAGAATACTAGTCTCTGTGTCTTAAAATATATGCAGTTGGGCGCAAGTACATTTTTTTTTCAAAAGCTGTTTGCAAACCTGCTTTTTTAACAGCCGTGCAAAAACTATCTACAGCTGTCACCGACTGGAAAACTGGTTGGATATTTCAACAACAGATAATGCTAACCACAATCTTAATTATTTTTGGAGTTTAATGGCAGGGTGAGACAGGACATTATTTAAGTTTTAATTGCATATACTGACAATAAAATAGGAGCAAGCGGAGAAATACCACGCATAACAAGAAAATATTACCAAGAAGTACAACCATTAAAAATGGGTAACTAATACCAAGAACTTTCTTTGATATGTTTTTAAGCGAGGAAGATTATATATAACAACATGGTTGTAATAATATATATATATTACAATTTAGTGTAGTTTTTCACTGCTTTTCTCTATTCTTTTTGCTACGGCCTTCGACCTGAGTAGTATGATATAGGGGGGACTGTGGCACAGGAGTCAGGAGGGGGTTCCGGCTCCGACTGCCTCTCGTGGATTACGTGATTTCCAGACGCCATCTTGAATTACGTCATTTATGGCTGTCATCTTGGATTTCATTTCTTCCTGCTCTATTATTCCACCTCAGCATCTGCCATCTTGGATTACATTTCTTCTTGTTATATCATTCCACCTTGGCATCCATCATCTTGGATTACATTTCTTCATGCTCTATCATTCTGGTCATGTGATCGCCATCTTGGATTCCACTTATCACCTATACTCGACAACCATCTTTTCTGCCATCTTGTTTCTGGCCGCCATATTGTTTCCCACTCTATGCACTTACACACCTAGCTACAGCTCTACCCATCTACCCAACACCCTACCTACCTACCTACCTACCTACCTACCCATCAACCTTTCACTCTACCATCCTCCCCAATTCCTAAAGATCTACTAATCTACACACATACCTACTGCTCTACCCACCTACTCACCACTCCAACCAATGCTGTACCCACATACCCACCATTCTACATACCCACTGCTCTACTCATCTAACCACCTACAGCTCTACCCACCTTCATACCAACATACCCACCTTTGGCTCAACTCAAATACTCGCCTACCCACCACCAGTCCTGCCCGCTGCTCTTCATACCTAACACTCATCTTGATTATTGACTTACTTAACACTCATCCTCCTCTATAATTATCCACCAACTGCTCTACTTACAGCAGTACCCACCTACCTAACAATCTACACTACCCTCCTACCCACTGCTCTACCTACCACTCTAACCACCTACTACCGTCTACTTACTGCTCTACCCATCTCACTACCCGAAACCTATTCATATCATCAGACTAACCAACAAAATATTCAAGCAATACATTTCGACCTTTTATACTAACCATCTCACTTGTCATCATACCTCCTGCCCTCTTGTTTAATAGCCATACCGTGCAAAATAAAAAATATATAACACATTATTGAAAAATGGATTGTAAAACAATTCCACAAGACTAATAACATGTATGTCGCCAATAGTACCAACTAATTTCCGATACAACCATTTCTGATCAAGTTCCATCTTCATCTTATTACGTGAATACATAGACACATTATCAAATACACTAATTACAGCAGTATTGTCTGCCTTGCCCTCATGAACTGGAAAAGTCTTCCAACAGATTATCCTGTTTGGATCAAGCTCACTAATATCCTTTGGCGCAGGCTCCTTTTCAGCATGAGACCTTCTGAAGAAACACATTTCCAACAAACTACTACCAGCTTTAGCAGTTATTCCTTGAAGACCAAAGCAGTATAAAAAAGGCAACAAAATATTACACTTCTATATCTAGGATCTTAATTGTCCAAGACTTATCATCTTTATTGACATCCTTAGTAAAAGACACAATATTACGACAAACCTTCCTCGGGTAATAACCAGAAGAACGAATTCGCCTCCTATCCATGTCTGAATGAAATCTGCAAAAACACATAATCAATATTGTTAATGATCGTACAAATTAATATAGTATGCAATAAGGAATTAAACTATTAATATAGCACAGATACATACCTCAAAACTAAGTAAGAACACAAAAAAATCGAAAACGGAAAAGTCCAGGATCAGCCCGCACCTACTACTATAACCTACTCGCTCGGCATTTAACATGCGAATGGGAAATTCCCTGGCAGCTCTCCATATCTCTTCATCCAACATTCCAACCGTACCATCTATGTTAACATAAGTGTACCAAGCAAATTTATCATCCAGACCAACCCGCAACACAAACATTATTACCATCTGTCAACGTAACGTAAAATTAACCGACTTTTACCAGGCGCCATGTTATGATGTCACCCAACCATCATGTTGGGCCGCTGGTGAGCTTGACCCTTGGCCATTGATCCATCAATCCGCCAATCCAATCCACCAATCCATCGATCCTCCACCGCCATCTCATGTGATTGGCCAGCTGTAATCATATAGCAACTCGATGATTGACTCGTCGAACAATGTAATAATGGTGCAAAACGATTAGTTGATTGTTTATTCACTTAGATAATAATTTTCCCTTGTGTAGGGACTTAGAATTTTTCTTGTGTGAATGGACTTCGTTCCTCACACCTAACTTACTAAAAAAATTTATATCCTATGTGAACGTGGAATATTTCCTACTCCTATGTAATGTAATGCTAGGTCATGTAAATTTTTCTGCTGGTGTAGGACTTGGAATATGTCTAACCTTCTGCAGGACTTAGAAAATTTCCTATATCTATATATATATATATATATATATATATATATATATATATATATATATATATATATATATATACACACACACACACACACATACACACACGACTTAGAAAATCTTTTAATGCTGTGCAGGCCTTAGATTTTTTTAAAAACGTTTTGTAGGAAGTTTAATGTCTTTCATGTAATTTAAGACTGAATATTTTTTTCCATGTAGACAACTTCGTTCCACCTTCTGTAGGACTCAGATTATATATCTTCACATTGTGTAGGAAGCAGAATATATTTTAACCTAGTCATATCCATTCTACCCCATGTCAACGGATTGTAAAAATTTTACCTCGGGTTGTAGGACTCAACCATTCATGTAGGACTTAAGTTAGCGATTATGCATGTCGTGGCTCCATGGTCGTCGAGGTCAAAGCCAGACCTTCATATTCACAATTCATCTTCGCAATGTGGGAGCACTCTGAGGAGACCCAAATATTCGTTCGCACCAGAATAAAACACATGAAGGTACTTAATTAATGCTATACATAATTATCTATATTCCATATTATATATAGTCATAAATACCTATCTTATATATTTAAGTAAATGTATATATATTCCTATTATATATAATAGGAATGCGCATATATATATATATATATATATATATATTCCTATTATGTATAATAGTACCTGCTGTAAGTAGGTTAGTAGAGTGGTGGGTAGAGTGGTAAGTAATGCAGTGGGTAGAGCAGTGGGTATGTAGGTAGGTAAGTAGTGGTGGATAGGTGGGTAGAGCAATGGGTTGGTGGACAGTGATGTGGGTGGACTTTTGGGTTTGAAGTGGGTCGGTGGCTAGAGCAGTAGGTATGCAGGTCGAGCAGTAGGTAGGTGGGGCGAGCAGTAGGTAGGTGAGTAGGAGTAGAGTTCTAGGTAGATGGGTTGAACGATGGGTGGGTAGAGTGGTGGGTAGGTAAGTGCATAGAGCAGTAAGTAGGTGGGTAGATGTTTAGATAAGTGGAGTGGTAACTAGTTGGGTAGGTAGAGCAGTGAGTGAGTGGGTGGTAAGTGGGTGAATGGAGCAATAGGTAGGTGGATAGGTGGGTAAAATTTTGGGTAGGTAAATAGTGGTAGGTAGGTGGATAGAGCGATGAGTTGATGGGCAGAGTGGTGGGTAGATGGTTGTGGTGGGTATGTAGATAAGTATGTAGAGTGGTGGGTATGTGGGTAAAGCATTGGTTAGAGTGGTGAGTAGGTGTGTAGAGTAGGAGGTGGTTACATAGTTGGGAAGGTAAGAAGAGCAGTGGGTGTGTGGGTAGGTAGACTAGTAGGCTGTTGGTTAGATGGGTAGAGCAGTAGGTACGTGTGAAGGTTTGTATAGCTTTAGGAATGTGGGTAGAATTGTAGAGTGAAAGGTGAATGGGTAGGTGGGAGGGTGTGTAGATGGGTAGAACTGTAGGTAGGTGTGTGTATAGGTGTATAGAGTGGTGGTAGGTAGATTGGCTTGTTAGAGCTGTGGGTAGATGGATAGAGCAGTAAGTGGTTATAGCAGCAGGTAATTTGAATAGTAGGTATGTCGGTAGGTAAGAAGAGTGGTATGGGGGTATAATAGTGAGTGGGTAGTCAGGTAGAGCAGTGTGTTTGTGGGTGTGTGGAGCAGTGGGTATGTTGGTAGGTAAGTATATCTTGGTTACATGGGTGGAGTGGCAGGTAGGTGTACAGAGTAGTAGGTGGTTAGGTAAGAGGGTAGGTAGTTTGGTAGGACAGTATGTAGGTGGGAAGGTAAGAAGAGCAGTGGGTTTGTAGGTAGGTGTCTGTGTAGGTGCATAGTGGGAAACAAGAGGACGGCAGAAAACAAGATGGTAGACAAGGTGGTTGTAGAGTATAGGTGAGAGGTGGAATCCAATATGGCGGTCACATGACCAGAATGATAGAGCATGAAGAAATTTAATCCAAGATGGTGGATGCCGATGATGTGGAATGATAGTTTGAATTAATTGAGTCCAAGATGGAGGATGCCAAGTTGTAATGATAGAGCATGAAGAAATGAAATCCAAGATGGCAGCCGGAAATGACGTAATCCAAAATGGCGGCCTGCGGAGCCGAAACCGCCTCCTGACTCATGTGCCGCAGTAGCTCCTGTATAATGCTACTGACCTGGTTCAACTTTAGAAGAGGACCGTTTTTTTCTTCAGGCAAAACTTATTGGTTAAATTAATGGTAGTAAAATATTTATATTTTTTTACTAAATATTTTTAGCCAGTAACTAATTTCATCTGTGCTTATGCACTAGGCAATTGTGCTCCTAAAAAAAAGTAACTGTTGGTTACAAATGTGTTTTTATCTTTGTTTCTGAAAATAGGATCTAATGTTGTGACACTTCTTTGCATCACGTTACAAAAGTTTTTCTTGGTTCTTGCAAGACGAATATTCACACACCCAAGCATATTCGAACCCTATCGGGTTCGTAAAGTACTTGCTGACAGTATCTGTTATTTCTGACAAAACCAAATTTTAAGAATTATCTGCCGAGCAATTTTTTTTGGGCGGAGAAAAAAAAAGGGGGTGGGCAGGAGTACAGGTTCCTCTATAGGGACAAAGGTCAAGTGATACACCATAATTGCTGCAATAGAGCGACGATATCGGTCAAATGAGTTTCTCCCCTTGTTGCAAGAACACGCAGTGGAGAACGGAAGGAGTTATATTTCTGGACGAATCAAATCATGTCGGTTGGTAAACATGCCTAATGTTTTTTTTTTTTTGTTAGAGGCTGTGCGAAAGTGACAAAAAAATGCAGATTATAGTCGCGTCTGAAGTTAAGTTAATACTAAGGAAAATAAATTTCCCCGTCCGACCATGATGGGCAATGCCCGTCCCCATGCCCACACTTTGTCGACGCCGATGGTCACCTAAATGTAGTGGACGAAGACCACTTGAAGGGCAAATATGCCCGCTATCTTTGATTTACGTACAATTCTCCGTGACCTAATTTCCGAATAAAAACATTTATCATGAGACAGGGGACGTCTTGACAATTATTTCTAAATCGGACTTCATTTTCTCCCGTTACTGGTTCACGTATGTAACCGTAATCGAAGGTTCCTTCATTATTTCATAATTTCTGCCTCTCATGGGAAAATACGGATATAATATTGAAACACTGCTAAGGTGAACACAATTTTTTAGTTGTCCTGTGTGTCATTTCGAGCCCCCCCCCCCCTTTTTTTTTTTTTTTTACAGGGGTATAAAGTTTTGTTACGAAGATTAAAAAGAAATCCCAAAATGATGGAAAAGTCACTGCCAACTTAAGGAACCCGCCTACCTGGCGTTGTTTCTCGTATTTGATGTCGGGAAGCGCTGGAGCGATAAGGACAAAGTCACGCGCAGAGCGTGCAGTGTTCTCGTGGTGATGCGTATCCGTATGGGACTTTCAAGTGGCGACCCTATAATTCTATTGGTGGGAAGTCTGTAGCGAAGTTCAGTACAAATGTCATCCCGTCCTCGTGTGTGATATGCTTTCTTTTCATAGGTAAACATAAAAAAAAAACACGCTTTTCATAACTTAAAAAAGAAATCATTTCAAACGGCTGCAACACAGTGAAGCACTAGGCAGGCACCTTAAGGCTCGGCCTCACCCGCCATGTTGAATTTTCCATTTATATGTCATAACTTCCTTTTCAGTGAAATAACCAAATATTTGTTACTGTAGCATTATTACGATTGACAATCCCCTTCAAATTTAGTCAAAATTCATCCACATGTGATATGGTGATTGTAAAGTGGCACTAATCTGTTCATAATTCTCGAAAAAATACAGCATGACTACTTAACGAATTTTCAGAATTTATGTTTGTACTTCAGCGTAATGTATATTGTCATGATTGTATAGTAGCAGTTTCGTAATAAGTGCCGGTATACAATTGAAATAAGCTAGAAATAATAATTATATATGGCGTGTGAGGCCGAGCCTTAATTGCGCGATGCCGGTTGGTTGAATTCTTTGGGGACCGGGGTTACAGGCATGCGGCGGGAAGTCCAGTGGGTCCGCCTTCTTCGCTGCACGAGCGTGATGCATGCCGTATCGATCACGGCAGCCGAGAGGCCGCTCGTCAAGTAGGCGTCGTTGGGCGCGAAAAGTCGTCTGGTTCCAGCACCTGGGATCAACCTGCAAACAAGTCTCGCCCTTACGTACCTGCTGCCACGCCCTGGAGACGGACCACTGTGGCCAGGGTTACGAGACACGCGGGATGAACGAAAGAACATTCGCTTCGAAAAGGACATTTCAGTTGAAAGGAGGACAATGCAATTTCATTGGCGCCGCAAATTATTTATACTAGATAACTGTAAATTTTTTCGCTTGTAACTTAATATAAATAACAGTTAAAAAATAGTTTATTCAAGTCATTAGTGTTTCAAGCAAACAGTTTTCAGAAGGTTAATTTAATTACTAACATAAATTTATGTTCCCATTATCAGTTAGCGTAAAATTATGTAAGCAGAGTACCAGGAAAATATAAATATTTTGCTTAAAGTTGTTTTACTCAATACACACAATACACACAAATTTTAATACACACGCACTGCTGCATATTAAAATGAATCTAAATTAGAAATATATAAATAAACGTAAACGCAATTTATATGGTTTATCAAAGAACTTGCAAACGTTTTCATATGATTAACCAAATGATCGTTAATAACACTACTATAGTAATTTTATTGTACAAAAAAACTAACGATATCAAAATAATCAGTACACAAGTGCCATCTTTGATCAGGTCAGAAGAGCAGATTTTTTTTTGGTTACCATGAAAAATCCGGTCGGAAACAAATTCTTAAATAGGAGGACGTTGGCGGACATTTAGTAACCTAAACCGTAGTGTACTTTGCAGTCTCGGCGTTTATTTGGTGGCTTCCCATTAGGAGCATGGTCGTGTGTTTGTGTTTGTAAGTTTTTGTAGATTGAGTTGGTGTTCCGATAGGCTTTGTTAAGAGTATACTTAGATCGTATGTTCCCATACTGTATGTATATGTACAGTGATCGCTCCGGGGAAATTTTTGAAATTGGCCAATGCTGCTCGGAATGTTTTTGTGTGATCTTCATACTCTATAATCAAGTACGGTAGTTTTTGCACAAAAAACGCTGTTTTTGGAGGGCCACTTTGGGAAAACGAAAGGGAGTGGAGGGAAGTCGAACCCCCCTCACTGATCCCCCATTCTTTCTCTTTGAACACCCCCCCCCTCCCAATGTGTCCCCCTCATCAACCCTGGGAGGAATCAGAGGGACAAGAGGAGTATGTTTTCCATTTGGTGGGTTTGGGGTCGGCCTGGAAGGCGCATTTTTTTGACCGATTTCCTTCAAATTTGGGGAGGGGTGCCTTCCCGTGACCCGCCCTCCCCCATTGACAGTTAGGCCCTTCGTAAGCCTAAGACCTAAGTATCAAGTCTTAAGTTTTAGCCTTACGTTTTAAGTCTTAAGTTTCAAGTCTTAAGTCGTACTTTCACTATCACTATAATTGCTAATGCATGTCCGGATGTGCTAGCGAGCACGTGCCGAAGTTCCCAGACGAAATTGCACCATAAATACTAATTCGTACGGTTACCTGCTTCATCTTTGGTGGCCCAGCCCGCTGTTTCCGCGGGTCCGACCCCTGGTATTTCATGAACCAATTATAACCATCCAGATGCAATTGCATTTCCTGCGGGAAAGTGAGGGGTAAGGGGCGTGACAAGCGCTTCATTTGGAGACCCGAGCTTTGTGGTGTTCATTGTTATATTCCAACGACTGTACAAAATTTACAAAACTATTCTCACGCTATAAATACTGCAATGTTAAATATGTGGAGCACTGCCCCCCCCCCCCCTGTATCTATTTTTCGCACGGTTTATCTGTTCACAAAAGTGTTTGTAACCAAAGGAAACAGAATATGTAGGAATGTTATGTTTGTTGTTAAAGGCCAGTTCGTATTTCTTAGATAGCATGAAAGTATGCTCGCAGAGAGAATTGGTCCATATTTTAGCCACTTTCGAGACAAGCGAAAACAACGAATGCACATCTGTGGAGAGTTTTCTCACTCGTGTTAACTGTGTATAGAATAACGACTATTATAGGCTGTTCACGCTAAAGTGAGCTTTTTTTGAGGCAGTCTCATCAGACATAATAACAAATATATACATTTCATTGTGGCTTTGGACTTTTGGTTTCGAGTATGGTGAATTTGTATATAAAGAATGTCCACGATAAAGTGAGTACGTTTGAAATCAACCTTATAAAAATGTCAGTGCCCCTGCCTGCTTATATTTTAACGGGCGCACTGAGTGATATGCGCCCAGTAAAGTCGGTAATAATGGATGGGAAATGCTCCATATCTTAATGTCAAATAAATAATGTTAGGTAACCATTGGTGCAAACTAAAATGCTCTTTTTTCTAAATTTCAATTTGTCTGAATAGAAGAATGAGTAGATTTATGACATATTTACTTTTATAATAATTCCACAGTTTCACGTGACTGAAGCATGAATAAAGTGATGAGACCCATAACAATGTTAATTTTATATAAGACGGAGAAATACGCAACGTGCGTACAAGTGGATTTCAAGCAGGGCTTTCAAAAGTGCTCACTTTACCGTGAACAGCGTATAAAACTTCTCGTTACCGCATCCTGTGAAGAATGATTGCGTAATGAAACGGACGTAATCAGTGTTCGAATGAATGAAAATATAGAAGGGTGAAATTTTTTTAGCTTCATACTCATTAAGAAAATGTTTATTACATATTCAGTTTAAATTGTTATTGAGTTATGTCCATTACTATTTTTTTAATGTCCAGAATAATCACTGCGGCACTAGAAATTTATATTTTTTAATCTTTGGTTTTTACGTTAACGGCTTAACAAATACTTCACAAATTAGTTACAAAATCGTATTATCAATATCATAAACATTTATAAAATAACAGCAAAGGTATAGTTTTTTGTGGCATAATTATTTAAAAGACACATTACAAAAGTTTTAATTTTTTTTAAATAAGCGATTATAACCTTCGTAAGAATGTTGACACACTGCGAATAATATGGGAGAAACATTGAACATTTGTGTTTAGTGTTGGACCCACTAATCACTGTTAAACGCGATGGATGCCGGATCGTATAACAGGCTACTGTTACTAGAAGCTCGGTACAGCTTTAGTACGCTGCAGAATAGACAGCCATGCAGAAAATAAGTCGTTTGAAAGTGTACACAGTAATGCGCGCGTTGCGGCGTAGTGTTGGGGGGGGGGGGGGGGATCCAAAAGGGGAAAATTCCCCGGTTTCGCCTCGTTCAGTTCGAATACTGGTTATCACAAATGGAGCGAGTTGACGGTCACCTGTAATGTTTTCCCCTTATTTTATGCTACACGTTAGCGTGCGTCTTAGGCCCACCATAAATCAAAATTAAAAATAAAATCTCGCAAATCGTTACATAAAGTTAGGTGTGTTCATTATTTATAACGCTCATTCCTCTTGAAAAACTCTTGCCTATAATATGAAAATAAGTTGAAGTGAGAAATCGTCACTACAGACTTTAAATTCACTTCCCAGAGCATCGTATTACCGTTACAGTAATTTTATAACGATTGCTGTGAAATCAGATGCCTATGTTCCGTTCTAAAATTAGTTAGCATACAGTCGTGTAGTCTGTAGGTGGATACATTGTAATCAACTTATGATTTAGAGAAAACTTTATGTTTTCGAGTAGTGAAACGCATAATTGTACGAAATCTCATCTGTGGTTCTACTCATATTAAGTGTGGCGCGACATCCCTTTCTTCTGTCTATGCAGGGAACTTAGCGAAATTTGTATAAAAGAAAACGGATGAGCTGCACAGCATCATTTACCAGCATCCTGTACCAAATGCGATGAGAACACAGAGTGAGTGTTTTGCACGCATGTGATGGTTTTCCTCTGCATGACTCGTCGCATACAAATTACTGGTTGGGCACGAAACAAGTTACGAACTCCATTTGATACTGAACCAAGACTGGGTACTGTGTACGGCCCTGAGCGTAGCTTTTATTTACACAGCACAATCGGCGTAAAGCAAGTCTCCCTTGTGGTCGGTGGCTTCAACAGGCCCTCCTGCGTGGACGTATTGCTGTTCGTGTTTTATCGGCGAATTCGCGGGATATGTTTTCGTTTTCCGGTAGTACCGTTTTGGCCATTTCAAGCCGACTAAGCTTTATAGACAACTTACATAAACGAGTACTGCAATTATGCGGGTACTCGAGATATTTAAAAAAATTAATACGGCAATACGAGAGAGTCCTTAACTTATTCAGTTATTGTAGCACAATGTACGTGACCGAATCACGAACAGGTGTTTTTGCAAACAAAAGTGGTATCCTACTTTCAAGAAGTTGCTCTCTCCCCCCTTCACCCCTCCCCCCCCCCCCCCCCAAATAACATAGCGATCGCCAATGCATTTGTCACGAAAATGTAAAAAGGTATGACCGGAGGTGAAGACTCATTTTGAAAGTTAAGTAGCGAATAATGAGTGGTGAGTGTTAGCTTATAAATGATTGTTAAAAATCGTGTTAAAGTAGTGAAACAGATGCAGGTGTCGCAAATTCTGCGACATAAGTTTTCTTCAAATAGTAGGTAGCAGTTTGTAAACGCTAATCATCAACATGGTCCGTGCTCTGAAGGCCATCGGGTCGATCCCAGGTAGTTTTGTCTGTGTGTGTTCTCCCGGCTAGTGCCGGTGAGCAGTTCAGTTTTCGTTGCCCTCTAAATTGAAAGTTTCATGTCGACTGGAAACGTTCGTAATGATTTTAAAGGTTGTCCATATTAAACTGAGCACTTTTGAAAGACCTACTTGTATTCACTTTGTTTATCCTTCCGCCTTATGTAAAGTTAACACTGCCATGGGCCTTGTCACTTTATTAATGCGTCCGTCATGTGAATCTGTGAATTTATTAGAAAAGTAAAATACCAATCCACACTTTCCTTGCACTTAGATGCATTAAATAAACAGGAAGCGAAAGAAATAATATAATTTATCACAAACGGTTACCTAACATTTTTAATTCGATGTTAACACATGGAACTACTTCCCCTCCATAGTTACCAACTTTACTGGGCACATGCCACTCACTGCACCCGTTAAAATGTATGCGGGTAGGAGCAGTGACATTTTTCTAAGGTTGATTTCAAAAGTGTTCACTTTATCGTGAACAGCCTTTAATGTTCAGCACTGTATAATAGGCATTGTCGGGCACGGAGACGATATTGATTCAGTACATGTCCCCTTCCAAAGAGAGGGGGCTTTTTTTTTTTGTAGGTTTCGCGAAGTTCCGTATCCGCGTGTGTGTCACGAATGGAAGCCTTATAAGAAACACCTGCGGTATTTGTTCGAAACCCGTGGTTACGTCACAACGCTCACGAGCCGTACGAGTGCTGGGCGTGTTTCGTTCTGTCGGTTGAAAGTTCGTGTTTGCTCGAGATAACTTGGTGGTGCCAGACAATCGTTTCTGCCGCTCGCCGTTGCGTGAAAACACCGTTGATCGCGAGCAGAGACCAGGAAAATTCGCAGATTCGTTTGGCGACGGGCTAAGAGTTAAAATAATTGTATAGGCCGTTCACGATAAAGTGAGCACTTTTGAAGCCCTAGTTTTTTCTTTCAACCAATTGATATCCTTCCACGACTTGTTAATGTAAACCCTGCCACGTGAATAATAAGCACATAAAATTCACCATACCCAAAACCAAAAGTCCGTGGCCACAATTAAATGTATTTATTGGTTATTATGTCTGATGAAATAGTTTAAAATAGTGCTCACTTTACCGTGAACGGCCTTTACCTGCTAGTGTAGGGTGAGTCTACAGTATCCGCCCAGCCTCAGATCATCATTTGTTCCACTGCTGACTCCAAAATTTGCCTTGCATCTGGTCGCTTGTATGTTATTATTTGTATATGCCATTCACGCTAAAGTGAGCCTTTTTGAAAGCACCCTCATTTGGAAAAAATAGTCATTAAATATATTTAATTTTTGTCTTAGACGTTAACTTCAGAGCGCGACGGAATCAACTCATTGTGTTTATTACTTACATGACAATATTTATTTTAAAATATGGTTAACGTATAAAATGGCTGAAATAAAAAAGTAACCAGGGTCGCAAAAGCGCTTACTTTACCGTGAACAGCCTATAGCGACTGGAAAATTTCGCACATTCATTTTAGGACTAGCTAAACCCCAAACACATGTACATTTCATTTACGTTTACAATCGGCTCACAGTTTACTAGGCACGCCCACGTGAACTCTGGGCCAGTAACAGACCTACGTGGAAACAAGCACCGAATTCGTGGTACTTGGTGTGAGGTAAAACTGGCCACACACAGGCTAGAAAATACATAACGTGGAGTCTATCCTACACGTTGTTTAAAATGCGAAATTTTCCAATCCCTAATTATATGACATATGCGTAGTTGTATTTAGTCTCACACACTCACATCCAAATCCAGCTACTTTAACATTTAGATGCAAAATATTTACTTATTTTTGAACTGTCAATATAATATTTTCCAAAATGTTAGTATTATTCCAATCAAACAAAATAACTATGCACGTGGTATTTTTTTAAATCCAAAATTGATACCAATGTTGGGGGTAACATTTGCATTAAAATGTTAAGACTGTAAAACCGTGAACAAAGCAATCGTATTGCTATCAAACTGTAAATATAATTTACCATTTTTTGTGTTTTTAAACTTGAAAATTCCGAAAGTACGTCTAGAGCGAACTAGTTATTGAATTTACACATCAGCATATACATAAACACTAAACTAAGAACACTTAATTATGTCGCAATATCAATATTACCAAAATTGGCCAGAATCTATACTGTGACATAATTATGAGTTTACAGCAGGGTAAGGTCAGTAGCTGGTTTCCTATAGCATAGTACTTTCGTATTTTCTTCTGTGGCTATAAAAAAAAACAAGAAAACAAAATAATCCAATACGAAGCGTGGAGTTAACACCGTAACCCTCTTCGTCTTGGGGAAATTTCTACTGACTCTCATTCTTGTTACATGGTTGGCAGCGTAGGGAGTGCAGACATTTTGGGCGGGGTCTTGAGAGCCGATGAGGGTAAAGCGAGGCGAGTATGGAGCAACGCCGGAATGCAAGGGCGGGGAAACCCGCCGACCAACTGCATCGTCCAGCACGATTCCCACGTGCGAAAATCCGGGAGCAGCCCCGCAGGGAATCGAGCCCGGTTCGCCTTGGTGGGAGGTGGGCGCTCTAGCCGCTGCGCCACCGCGGCCCCGACTTCGTGCACGGCGAGTGGTTGCTGTAGCGGCGGCGGCGGCGTCGTCGACCCGGCTGGCCGGACGGGACAATAAAAAGCGGTCCAGCGGCAGTGTCGGAGCCTGCGGGCCACAGATAATGGCCGAATATATTTTCTCTCATCCCGCGAATAACCTGGCCCCCGCTTTGTTACCTGCTGATGAGAAGAGCAATACAGTATCTCTGTCTCTCTCTCCCCTTCCCCTCTCTTCTACAAGCACACACACGACGCTATTTGCTGGTTTCCTGCGGGTATAGGTCTACAATTTCTGATCGACTGCCCCTCCTTTTGTACCTACATGGACCTTTTTTCCTTTTCGCCACTTTCTTACCATTAAAATTAAGTTCTAGGGCTACCGTAAAATACGTCGAATTCTTAAGTGATTGTTTGGAATTATGGGTCTTTTCTTTCGTGGTGTAATTATTAAGGCTGTCATCTTGTATTATTCGAGTACCACAAAAATTTGACTGGAGATTTTTTTGTTGTGCGTCATTTACTAATTATTATAATGGTGAATTAGAATTCCGAATCTTATGTGTATGTTGAGTTAGTATTCGGGATAGTATTAAGATAAATTAAACACGACCTTTATTTGTTTGCACATACGTCTGACGACGACGAATGTGCGGTAATCAGACTAATCAAGTTTACTGCTTAATTTCCTTTTGAGATTTTAAATTAATCATTAAAATGTTCATCCTGTCATCGCCCGAATAAAATACAACATATAAAGGCGCCTTCATTGGAGGGTCATCGAGTTGGCAACCTCAAAAAAACTAGATTCCGTGTATCGAATCACAGCGAGACAGTCGTGCCGATAGTTAAATTTGTAGATTTTATTCTTAGTTTTCGTCAATTTTAAAGGTTTTGTATTCTACAAGAACGTACATGTGGACGTGTATGGGATTTTCAGCCGCTAGAAGCATTGAAAAATTTCAGGTAACTCGGAACTTAGAAGTTTGTATTGTATAGCAAAATAGGGTATAAACTTTTTTTTCCTCCGGAAAAGATGATGGCGTTTACGTTCGTAAAGCGGTTTTCATAATAGAGCGTCGCGAGGCGGAGCGTTGTATGCGTCTTCACAATAGAGCGATGTTTTGTCGCCGGCGACACAAACCGTGCTGCCATCTGTTGCCCTGCATGGAAGCTTTCAATGAAATGCTAAGAACGAACTAAATGCAGTGAAGTTTCGTGCAATTTAGTTAAAAAATTATTTTTTTACTGATATACCCTTTTCTTTAATAAAACTATTATATTGAAATTCAAAATTATGTTATAGAACATGAGCGACTCTTCAGGCATCGGAAAACATAGTTTTGTTTTCCCAAAGGTAGGAAAAATTCATATTAATTTTACGCTGGCGACGAGCGTCAAAACCAATGTT
Source organism: Dryococelus australis (assembly GCA_029891345.1). Taxonomy (NCBI): domain Eukaryota; kingdom Metazoa; phylum Arthropoda; class Insecta; order Phasmatodea; family Phasmatidae; genus Dryococelus; species Dryococelus australis. The sequence goes on along the minus strand of CM057007.1, from coordinate 28,295,859 downwards.
AGTCTTTCCGGGCACTCCTTTTATTAAGACTGCTGTGCACACACACACACGAGCTTAGGATGTTTCCGGTAGTTACCAAAAAAATTTCGTGCCACGTAGTTAAGGCCTTGTCCCAACTCGAAAGTGTGCTCACTCTCACTCGGCACTCTCACTCTGGCACACACTGGCTCACTTTAGCGAATTGAGACTTGTGCCCTCTGTAAGCCCTCAGCATTATTTCTCTGACAGAAAAAGTAATAAATAGTGAAAAATAAAATATTGCTGGCCGTTCACTTTCATCGAAAAATTGTGCAGTATTTTATGAAACAGTAATTTGTTAAATTTTTGCATGTTAGAAACCATAATCGCTATATGCAAATCACAGTATTTAATAACAAACACACAATTAACCTAAATGAAACATGAACATTATAGCATTATAATTTGTTCCATATCAAACGGAATATTGATGCTATTACACATTTCACAATCTCAATGATTACGTCAATAAATTATTTCCAACATTGCTTTGCAAACAACCAAAAATATCTTGGATGTTTGAGGTTAGACTTGAAAACAAAATGGCTGCCAGAGAGAGCGCGAGAGTGAGCACAGTGTACATCGTCGTTCACTCTCCCTCTCGCACACACTACTCGGAATTGGGACAGCAGAAATGACTCTTGTGACGTCAAGAGTGAGCGAGAGAGTACTCTCTTGGCGAATTTGGACACGTTCGACGTTCTAAAATATACATTGAAAACAATTAGTAATGATATAAGTAATTTATTTGTTTGAAATTTTTAAAGTCACTGTATTCCAGCAGTTTGAAGATGAAAAATGAGATTGATAAGAACCATGGTGTTTGAAGTCTTGTCTTCGTGAAATTCTCGGGGCTTTAGCAATAGACCAATCTAAATGTAGGTCCCATTCTTATTAGAGGGAGATATTAAAACACATGTTAAGACAAGTTTTTATTTACATTTTATTGGTATAACTGCAAGGCATGTCGCACGCTAGCTGTTGGTTGTGTTAGTCATGAGCATCGGTCGTTTCCGTGCTACAGCCATTTCAAATCAGTTGTATCACTCGTCCACTTCCGCTGAGGGAAAGAAAGAGCAGTGTCTCGGATGTGCCTGTGTTGTTATGCAACTGGGTAGGCAGCGCATTACTTCAGACGATCACATGATGGCACGCGACGTCTACTCTGCCTCGAGCCTCACTGCACGCGCAATTGTTCTCGTACTACTCGCTGACGGGCTCTGTTCAACGTGATGCGGTACAGAGACTTCCAGTTCTGGAGTGCGGCGTCTCTTTAGAGAACCACAGTCGTTCCTGTCGGCGGTGAAGGTACCTTGTTCTCGGTGCAGATGCGTGACTGTGGCAGAAAGGGTATGCGATGTTGTCTCACGTTGTGGATAGCGCTCTTGATACAGCCGACGAGCTGCTCTTCCACTACCTTCAGTTCTGTCATACACAAGGATCATGTCTACGTATTCAGACGTGCACTCGACCATGTTAATCGGAACACACGGCAAACTTCACGGGCCGGGTCTGGCCCGCGGGGAGGCATTGGGCAGCACGCACGGCACAAGGTAGAGGGCGTGTCTACATTCGGCCGTTTCTGTGAACGTGGACATGTCCGAAGTTCGGCGTCAAGTGACGCCACATTGACGCGGCCCGATAATGGTCTACAAATGCGTTGTCCGAAGTAAGCTTTCAGAATCTGACACTAGATCTTTTTTTTAAGTAGTGATGATTAAATTTGCTCTATTATTGATTATTTATTGTTAACGAAATGGTTGCTTTGTATATTTATTTATAATAAAAATATCAACGGTTTTATTTTTAATAAGTTCGCCAACTGACATCCAAATTATATTTTGTAAACTAACCTTTTTAGAGTTTTTAGCCGTCAGATAAAATTGTTCAGACCTAACGAAAGCATTACTAATTATTTATTAGCGTTTAATCATATTTGTTTTCAGAAAGCTCACCTTGCACATCCGTTGTTCACATTATTAACGTAGACATTTCACGAATGCGCGCGCAATGTATTTGACGTGTTCTTATTTTTCTATCAGTTTAGGACACAACTTCGGATAAAAGTTCAGTTTTTCGAATGCTTCAACTTGGGACAGCGACATGACGTCAGAGGGCCACGTGCACCAGTCAGCGCATCCTTGTCCTAAGACACAAGATTGGGATAGCCCATTTGTAGACGGGCCCTAAAACGGACCCGACCGGGCGCTGCGCATTATCCTGTGCCGTGTGTTCACTGCATGCGCGGCGGGCTGGAGTCAGGCTAGGTCGGGCGCACTGGCCGCCGCCGCAGGCGACTGTTGATAACGTGGCAGGCACTAGGAGCGGCGTTTTCCCACGCGATCGACAAACCCCCCCCCCCCCCCTACGTACACTCCTACTCTTCCTGGCGCTGCTGATTGCGTATCGCCGCCCCAAGACGTCGCGCCTCGTGGGCGGCCGGCCGGCGACCACGCCCCGCCTGCAGTCAGGCGTACCGCCTACCTCTCATGCCGGAACGGGAATCATATAGTCCCGACGCGCACGACACGATGGACAACAGCCAATGAAATACAAGATAGATCGCCGTAAGCCCGACCGATTTTGTCGCCCGAGCAGCAATTTTGGATTAGAAATGATTTCTATTCTTCGTCGTGTCGTGCGACACTACGCACAGAATGCACAACCTTGCAAAATGAAATTGTATTGCAAGAGTTCCCTACAACGGTAAATACGCAGCTTGATAGAAAAATAAATTGAAAATTACTGTATACTCTTAAAAATAATAATTTTACCTTTGTATGCATTAGAGATTCCAAGTGGTTTAGGCTGTTCGCGGTAAAGTGAGCACTTTTGACGCTCTAGTTACTTTATCTTTCAGACATTTTTTATCCTTCCGCCACTGTTTTAATTGGCTATGGCAATGCAAGTATTAAACACAGGGTGTATATTCCACCGCGCTAGGTAGTTAACGTCTACGATTAAAACAAAATATATTTCTTAACTATTATTCCAAATTTGAGGGCTTTCAAAAGTGCTCACTTTACCGTGAACAGCCTTAGCCATTATGTATTACAAATTTCCCTTGTTCACCGCCTTTGAAACTAACGTAGCCTATCAGCGCCTTCTAAATAGTTATGTTAAACGCCGAGAGCGTAGTGTCGGTCGTGCTGTAAATTCAAGTAGTCACATTGAAATGTGTCGTGGTTGCGTTTTTGGTCATGTCGTGCTGTGTTGGTCGGGGTTATGTGATTCCGGCATTACGCACTGGGAAGGCTTGGCTCGCGTTTTATTTTTTTCATATCATTGCTGAGATAATGGTTCGTCTCCTTCCATTTAATTTGCGCGTTCGAATACTCGAATCTTGTACTGTTAAAACGGGCCTGCCCTACCGAACCGGCAGTCTCGAACTTCAAATGGGGAAATAGTTGTCTTTAAAACTGGCGCAATGAGAAGGAATTTCGTGTAGCATCGATTCCCCATTTTAAGTTCGCGGCTGCCGACTTGGTAGGCAGGCCCGATAACAATTGTTGTCCGGGCATATTTTCTGTTCATTTCGTTGTTTGCGCGTTTACGCGTATCTCAGAAAATAAATGTCCGAGAAATAACGACTTTTTGCCTTTTAAAAAAACCTTAGTCCTTACAGTTTTGTGTTTATAATAAGTTTATTATACGAGAAAAATGGTTGAAAATTAAATTTCGAGAGTTCTCCCTAAGGTATTTCATTAATATGTAAGAGAAAAATAAAACTCCACAGTTATACTTTAATGAATGGGCTTTCATCGCGTGTAATAGAATCCCGCTGTTACAGACGTCATTTGCTTAGGAAAACGTGACAGCGTAAGCACTGCATGCAGGTTCAGCGCCTTGCGCTTAGGAGCGACGGGCCGCTGGTCGCGCGTGTTACAGTCGCCCGTATCGCTGTGCCTCTAAAGCAAATCGAAAACATAATCTAGGGGCCATACATTCTTAAGACTCGACTTCGCACTTTTTGCATAAATTATTCGCTTTTGCTTCATAATTTCGGATTCATAATAATTACTGACAATGTTCGGATTATAGAATGTTTACATCTTACTAGTGGGTTAATATTTCTGTGCGTAATTTTGTGTGCTTTCCGCTTGTTGTAAAAAATTGAGGACATGTTTCTATTTTGTTAATTTCTTCCCATCACGGGTTGTGGCGCATTGTTCGGAGCGACAGCAGGTCCAGAGTTCGCACAGAGGTACAACATTGATGACCAGGACAATGTTTCATATATTTTTATAGCGTATGGTTCATCAATAGAATTTTGGAAAGAAAATAAAAGTCAAATATTTAGTGACTTCAGCCACTTTATCGCTTCAGTAGACAAATCTTTGATATCATCAGTGGGTACAGGGTATGATAGCGGAGGGCATTCTAGGAGATGACGACGTGTGGTCTGATCTCCATGACCGCAGGGACAGGGTGGGTTGTCTCCGAGTCTCCATTTGTGCAACATAGAATTGCAACGACCATGCCCAGTCCGAAGTCTATTCAAAGTACACCACAATTTCCTATTAAGCATATATTAGTCTTTCCTCTTTTCACCGAACGCGAACAATGGACTGCTTATGTTCGATTCTGTCCATTTTTGCTGCCACTCCAAATATGGGGAGAAACCATTCGTGTCTAGGTCTTCAGCTAGTTTCAGTGGAGGTTTTCTCGACTTAAGTTTTGAAGGAACATGCCTTGAAAGATCCTCGTGCAGCGGGGTTCCAATAGAGTTTCACTGCACTCGTACCCCCATGCCGACTGCACCTCATAGACAGCGCAAAATCATCTACACTGGACTGTGTGTGATAAAAAATGGTCGCCTAGTTAGATGAATCCCAGTTCCTGGTTCATCTCTGACTGCCGAGCGCGTGTACGCAGATTACAGGCTATTCACGGTAAAGTGGGCACTTTTTAAGGCCCTTCTAAATTTTTCTTTTCACCCAATGTCTATCCTCCTGCTTCTTTTGAATACAAACCTTGCAATGTGACAAATAAACACAGTGTATACATTTCACCACTCTCAAAATTTTACACATAAGATGTATTTATTAACTGTTAATGCATGTTGGGAGGGCCTTAAAAGTGTTCACTTTACCGTGAACAGCCTATACCATGGGAGAGTATAGCATCTAGGTTCATTGTTTGGCAGAGATAGGCGGGATGGGAAACGCATGGACCCATTATTCCGGTACACCAATCCCTGACAGATGTCTGGTATCTGTACTTCACTGTGTGCCAAGTTTATCCGTTCATGCCAACAGTGTTCCCTGTTGGCAACGGCCGCTTCCAACAGGACAACGCACCATGTCACCGGTTCGAGGAACACAACATTCAAAAATCCCGTCCGGATTGTCCGACTAGTCCGGATTGTGAACCCAATTGAACAACTGCGGTTCGACTTGGAGAATCGGGTTCGTGCTACATCAACACTGCTCCTCACTGCACGCCGACCGCGGTATCAGATATCCCGGGATACATTCCGCCATCTCGCCGAGTGGCCGCGTTTATGCTAAAGTGGTACCACACTGCATTAAAGAATACTCGCGATAAAGTGAGCACTTTTAAAATTAGCCTTAGAAAAAAGTCACTGCTCCTACCTGCACGTATTTTAACGGGCACACTGAGTGACAATTACCCAGTCAAGTTGGTAAGGATGGGAGGATTGTAGTTCCCTGTCTTCACATTGAGTAAAAAGTGTTGAGTGACCATTTGTGATAACTTGAATTATTCATTTCGCTGTCTGTTTCGTTTAACGCATCTTGTGGGAAAAAAAAAAAAAATGTCTAGCATTGTAAAATATTTGCTTTCCTGATAATGTTGGAGTTTCACTTGACCGACTATGAATAAAGTGATGGGGTCCATGGCAATGTTAATTTTACATAAGGCGGAAGAATACACCACGTGCAGACAAGTAGATCTTGAGCAGGGCTTTCAAAAGTGCTTATTTTTTTTACCGTGAACAGCTTATCGGTAGGTGGTAATGTAAGGACTAATCGTAGAACGTTTTGCAACATTAAATTTCCTGTGCTCCATCCAAATGACAAGTCTGTACGTTTATTTTATTTTCAAACAGATGGTGGTAAGTGTTTGGGGGGGGGGGGGTTAAATGATTTTCCTGTAGCAGCAGTTACGGGCGGGGGATATGGACTGTAGACAGCATATTGTTCATGAAGCCGCAGATGAGTGAGTCACTCCGAAAGTAACCTCTATCGACTAGAAGAATGGCCATCGCTTATTATTACAATAGGTAACAATTTTGTACATTTTGCCGTATCCCGATAGAAGAAACGGTTCGGTAGACAAAAAAAGGGGGGGGGGGGGTGTTGGTGATTTGAAAACGCTTATTTTGAGGACGTGCGGACAACACACAGCATTGCATCACGAACACCTGTCGTTAAAGAACGCCAGCACGCCGAAGGTGTGTTTGCGTGAAGACAACCGTGTCATCAAACACGTGTGTAATGTCGTGCACCCGTGTTCACTACACGTCTGCACGCAACCCTCGTGCGTGGCAGGTTGTGTCAGCCGTAGAGGGAATGCATGGCAATAGCTCAGATATCGGTAACCAGCTCCTGTGCACCAGCATTGAACCGATGCCTATATAGAACTGCCAAAGCCACGTGGTTTGGGCTTCAACGAAATTTAAATACGACTATTTAAAATCCGTTAAACTACGTTAAAATATGGGTATTTTGGAATATAAACGTAAATAAACATTGACGTCGCATTTTAATCATAGGAATTTTGACATTTCTGCTAGCAGTCGGTGAGCTATGTAGTTCTTGGGGCATGTGCTGGTGTTAGCCTCTGGATGTGTCCAATGCCATATCATTGGACTTAGTAATGATAGAAGTGGTGGTTGTGTTGGGAGTGGATTTCGCAGACGATACAGTGCCATTTGAATGGGCATTCAATTTTAAATGTGTCGAGGCAATGTCTAGCCCAATATCATGGCCCGGCAGTACCACAACGCGATTTCCAGACTTATTTAACCCATGTACTTGGCGACTGAAAATTCTATCTGTTACAGATGTATGTATCTGTAGCCTATATGTATGTACATTCAGAATCTATTTACACATTTATAGATGTAGGTTACTTTAATGTACATACACGCATAATTTATTACCACTACACAGGCGCGATTTCCACATGAGAAAATCCGGGGGGCGACCCTATATGGAATCGAACCCGGTTCGCCTAGGTGGGAGGCGAGTAGTCTAACCACTACACCACCACGGCCTATCAGGTGCATCAAGTGAGCCATCGTCCTTTGACGCGCAGTGTAGGGCTCTGAACTGTTTTGCGTCGCGTTGCGTGTACTTATGGACTTAAAGCGGTGACCCTAGATTATTTTGCTGGCGGCAAGTCTGTAGCAAGGTTCAATGCAAGCCCCTCCATTATACTTTTGTTCTTATAGGTGGTTCACAGTAAAATGAGCGCATGTAACAGGTTTGGTTCTGCTCTAAAGCATGTCACAAACGTTCCATACCTCCATTAACATTTAAGAACTTAAATTTTGGTTGAATGAAACTCTTGTTTTTTGTTCATAAATTTTAATATTTATTTCATGGTCATTATGTAGATGGAGCGGGAAAAAAGAGGTATGTGGATAACAGCTAGCAAGAAACTGTTTCTATGCAAAGTATTTCTAAACTAGTTTTGTGTTATAATTTCTAAGTGAAGGCTTTACGGATGTATTCAGGTTTTATAGTTTGAAATTTTTTTTCAGTGTGTCGCATACAATGATATATTTATAATTGTGCCCTTCCCCCCCCCCCCCCCCAGAAAAAAACATTTACGTGTATTCGCTTGTCAGAAAGGTACGTTGTGAGTAGCCCGAGGGTGTAATACATTCACGGTTACTTCATACTTTTCTTAAAGTCGTACTAAAGTTCTACCTGCTAGGATATTCATCCGCCTCATGCAAGCTAAGCTTAACTCAGTTTAGAAAATTACACCAAAGGCGAACGCACCGTATTCGTGCGCACTCGGTTATAATAATACATTGCTTGAGAACTTTTTCTACTAGGCGCTACCAACTCACTGATTTTCTCGATATTAATTGTTAATGAAATATGATTTATGAATAAAATATTAGTGAAACTTCAAGTAACGAAAAATTAGATACTTTTATGTTAACAGAAGTATAAAACGCTTCTGATACATGGCGTATTTAGGAAATAACTAAACACGTCGTACATAGGGTGGTTTTTCAAAGGTTTAATAAAAAAAGTATGAAGAAACCGCGAATAGACTATAGAACTGAAAGCTTGGCTTCATATAAATGGGAATTATAGGCAGTTCACGGTTGAAGCACTTTTGTAAGACCTACTTCAGATATACTTCTATACACGTTGTGTATTACTCCGCCTTGTGTAAAATTATCATTACTATGGGCCTCATCACCGTATTCATCCGCCGGTTTAATGAAACTGTGAAGTTATTAAGAAAGTAAATGTTTTACAAATCTGCTAATATCTATACTTCGATGCATTTAAAAAACAGAAAGCAAAAGAAACAATATGAAGTTATCACAAATAGCTACTTGACACTTTTTATTCGACGCAAAGATAAGGAACTAGTTGCTATTCATCGTTACCAAATTTACTGGGCGAATGTCACTCAGTGCGGCCATTAAAATATTTGCATGCAGGAGCAGTGACTTTTTTCTGAGGTTGATTTCGGAAGTGCTCACTTTATCGTGAACAGTCTTTAATCGTGAATGTACTGTGGCGATTGCCTTCCAGAAAAATGGTAATTATCGTGCAGCGAAATAACTGTAGGAACGGAAAATCCCACAGTGGGATGGACGACCTCGCTCTAAGATGCTCACGTTGTCGGGGAGGGCGGTATCCCCGCCGCGTCGCGCCCCGGTCATTAATTGTCGGGGCCGTTTTTTCTTCTCCTGCGGCGATGTCGGGTTCAAGGGACGGGAGTGGGGAGCGGTGGGTTCGCAAACAGACAGGGGCGTGGCGGCAAACAGGCGACTTCCTACCTGCGGGCGCGCGGTGACCTTGACGGACCTTACCCGCTGCATGTGCAGCGAGCGCGCCGCTCGTGACCTTGCGCGCTGCAGCCCTCCCTCAACCTCTCATTGGCCGCTGCCATTGCGTGTCGGCTCTTCGCTGGTGTAGGCTGTTCACGGTTAACTGAGCACTTTTGAAAGCCCCGCTTACGATCTACTTGTGTGCACGCTGTGTCTTTATGTGAAATTAACATTGCCATTGGCCTCTTCACTTTATATATGCGTCGGTCAAGTGAAACTATGAAATTATTAGAAAAGTAAATATTGTATAAATCTGCTCATTTCTATACTTCGATGCATTAAAAAATACAGAAAGCGAGAGAAATAATTTAAATTATCACAAATGATTACCTAACAAATTTTGTTCGACGTTAATATGTGGAGCTACTTTCCCCTTCATTACCCTTCATTACCCTTCATTACCAACTTTACTGCGCGCATATTACTCGCTGCGCCCGTTAAAATATATGCAGATAGGGGCAGTGACTTTTGTAAGGTGAATTTCAAAAGTGCTCACTCTATCGTGAACAACCGTTACAGACTATTCACGGTAAAGTGAGCACGTTTGAAATTCCTCTAATTTGGAGTAATGGTCAGTAAATATATTTTATCCTAGCGTTAGACGTAATCTTCCGAGTCGGTGGAGTATATACTCTTGAGTTTATTACATACACGGCAATATTTATTTTAAAATGTCGTTAAAGGATAAGAAATGTCTGAAAGAAAAAAGAAACTCGGGTCTCAAAAGTGCTCAATTTATATCGTGAACAGTCTATAGCCGTCACACATTTGAGCTTTCCTACTGCCCAAATTCCCCAGTGATAAGGCACTTTACACTGTGTTGTTTGAAATGCAAATATTAGCAGGTTTCCATTTAATAGTACTCTTGCAGTCTAGAATTATTTTTAGAAGTAAGCCAACAGAAATAAATCATGCGTGTTCGTTATTTGAAATAAAAATATAGACTTGTTGGTTTAAGTGTGTGCTCCTCTGTGATTGTTTAAACGTAAAGTTTGGGAATTGATTGTACTAGTTTCCAATTATTTACGTGGTAAAACTTGAGCAGTAATAATTATCAACTTCATTGTTTGTACTTCGATTTGAGGCGAAGGAAAACTTGTACATATTAGTGCATAGCCCTTCCATGCCCATTGTAGAAAATCGTGTTGCACAGGAATCTTATATTTGACTGGTTCTGTACTCTGCGAGGTCCAGTACGTCTTCCGCGTGGGTAAGTGGTTCTTATGCTACTGCTTTAACGTTATGATTGGTTCATATCACTGATCACCAAGCACAAAGACTGCAGCTTAAATCATCGCGAACATGTTACGAAACCATAAATTATCCTGAAGATAAAAAAAAACGGAGGTGCTGTTACAAATATGCATGTACTGTGCAACAAACTCAAGTGCAGCCCCGGGTGGAGGTGGTAAGAGCGCTGGTGTAGCAAGGTAGGTCGCCTCGCGAAAGCTGAAAGCATGGGTAGGGTATAAAGTAGACAAGCGGGAAGGCCCTACCCTTACACGTGGTAGAGACAGATAGTACTAGCCGGGGAAAGACGCGTGGTTTACTGTAAGACAAAAACACAGTATATACATTATTGTCGAATGTAACTTACAGGAACCATTTTATTTCTTTATTAATAGCCGTTATTGTGCAGCGATGCTAGAAACGTAACATCAGTTCCTGTATTCCACAAATGTTTGTGCTGTCATTGTCTCTACCACTTCTGCTGCTGCTTCTACTACTAGTAGCTTCAACAAAACTTGAGGAATAGTCTCCTACATCAACCCGTCATCTACCCAGTAATCTTTTTCTAGTTGTTCCCCCCCCCCCCCCCCCTCATGATTGCATTGTTTTTTCCAGTCTGCTGGTGAAATACTGTCATGGCTGAATGAGTAATTTTTCAAAATGTCAGTTCGCAACGTTAACATTTTTGTTAGCAACGCGGTATTTTACCATGCTCCAGGTGTACCTTATTGGGTTTAGATCGCAATGGTATGTCGGTAATCGGATAACTGTGAGTCCTTGGGACGTAAACAGTTTATTGATGGTGTAAATATAAGTTTGCTGATTTAATCGAACCTTTACAAGCAACTCGAATTTTCTCTCGTCGGCAGAAAAAAAGTTTTTTATCGGCCAATTTTTCATGCTGGTAATAGTAGGAGACGTGCAGTAGATGTTTGTTCTCACGCACACTATGGTATGTAGCTTTATAAAAAAAAAAATACTTGGATATGGAATGTTGGGAAGTAGTAGTGTTTCACAACGTTTCATGAAAGTGGTGCTGTTCATTTCATCATGATGTTCTCCGCTTTTAGTTGTGGCTTTAAAAATTAACTTTGCACCCTCGATGGAGCCATTTTCACTACCTGTTTGAACTTCTGCTACGTCATCATTCTGTCAACACCTTGTCCACCATATAGTCAGGATGAATCCATCTCTCATCGAGACATGTAGTTTACTTTCGCCTTGTTTGTCATTCCCCCTTATAGCTCGTAGGTATTTCGTTCGCCACGCGACGATTTCGTTTATTTCTATTATGAATAACTGATTATTATTACATTTTTTTGAACTTGAAACACACAGCTTTGATTAATTTTTGCAAAGTTTCCCTACTACCTCTGAAATTATTTTTTTTTTTGCCAACACTTTGTCCGCAACTTGTGTACGGCGTGTACAGTTTATTTCATCACGTAAAACTCTGGCGCTTTTATTCGCACCACTCCAGAATCAAATGAATAGAATCTATATATTGCAAGTCGCATTACGACATACAATGTTGGTAATACGTATAACATGTGGGTAAATGAGCGTGGCACGAAACTGGATGGAGAACAACACAAGTAACACCGCTTTAAAACTGACGTGACTGTACGCACAAGTTGTAGACAAGGCCGCTTGCTCTCTATTGGCTGGAAGGAGGGGTGGCGTGTGTGAGAACGAGAACGTTAGTTCACATTTTCCCCGGGGCTTCACTAAAGTTTGTCATCATTGCGCCCATCGCACGTTCCTGCTCGCGGGCCGGCGGATTCGCGCGCGCAATCAAATAGCGACATTTCGCAGTCTGGGCGCCGGCGGCCGCCAGAAATAACGGCGGCGCATCTGCAAGGACGTGCCCACACGCGCGCACGCACGCACACACGCACCTACTCCCCGACCCCCACTCCATTTCTTCTTCAAAGTTTGCTGTACACTATTCGTAGTATCTTCACACTTTTTGAATCGAGCCTTTGAAAAATTATACTTCGTTTCATATAACTTCAGTAAATGTTGACAGTTCTTGAAAAGAAGTGCGGTCACGATGTATCCCTCCGCCACAGCTGTTCTGACAATGAAGAAAACAATCTTTGTAAACAAACTACAATACCAATGACCGGTATTGAATGACTGACAACTTCAATCCCGTACAAAAAAACATGTCGCGATTTTCTCGGAGAATATTTCTACATAAAATTGTTTGAAAAAAAAAATTATTTATCCATCCTGTTTTTGTTGTATGTAAATTTGAATATTCGCATTTTATAAAAAAAAATATATTAAACAAAAAAATAGGTGAAATATTTTAATATAGCATCATTCCTTGAGAAATTTCACATAGAATACTTCTTGTTTGAACAAGTTATCTTTAAAGTTGGTGCAGTGAGAAGGAATTTTGTTTAACATTGATTCCCCATTTGATGTTCGTGGCTGCCGGCTTGGTAGGCAGGCCCGTTAAGCAATTGTAACTTGTTGCAATTCCTAGCTGATTAATTTTGGTTATGACCAATTAATATGCTAGTTAGGGTTCTGTTTATTTTATTGGTTCTTATGGGAACTCTAGTTTATCGTCTTTCGTGATACGTGATTGGTTTTGCGGTTCTTCTTACGAGAGAGTGGCGATTGGAACTTACATATATTTGATTCTGCTGTGGAAAAATTTGTTCATATGGAAATAACAGTCCATTTACTATAACTCTAAAATTTTAACTTCATCAAAAGTACTAAGTGCCATAAATGCGTCGCTGTTCATATCAATGCGAGAAATACTAAACATTTTTTTATATAGGTAATGAACTACATTGTAAGGGCATTTATTTAGGCCAAGTACATTTGAAAACCTCCCACAAGAACAAAATCAATAAATACATCACTGTTAATACCGATGTGCGAAATGCACAAAATAAATATTTTCAGCAAATTTAACTGCCCACGAAAAATTGATTATAATTTCAATAAAATAAATGAGGGTGAAAACAATTTTTTAAAAGGCCGAAAACATTTCAAATATTCTGATAACAATTTAAGAAAACATTATTTACAAAACATGCAAACTTTCTGTTTAGGTACTTCCTAATTCCTATAAACACATGGTGGCTTTAGATGATTACTTCACTAAATCACTTTTGTGTACCACTGATACGAAAAATTTCTTTGCTGACTTATTCAATTAACAAAAACAGTGGAGCTATTTCTTGAAAGCAACCAATTTAAACTTCACAATGTAAATACTTTTTTGCTAACGTGTTGTGATGGTCACAGAAAACGGTAAGCCCTTGTTCTATAACTAAAAAATTGTATACTAGACTATGAGCCTAATTTAAACCATAACTATTGTAATGATCATTAAATTTCTACATTATAATTATTAATGCAGAGTATTATTTTCTTTTATAGTCATCACAAAGACTGCTACCATAATAACACACATCCCGTAACAACCTTCAGCTGGACATAGTACTTTGCAAATAAGGGCGTTTACTGTTTACATGCTGTGTAGGTTTGGTCACATAGTCTGTCAGATTTTACTGAAGTTATACGAAACAAGAGTATACTCCATGTAACTATGACTTGTTCGGTTGTTTCCTAAGTACGTCACGTATCACACGTGTTTAATAATTCTGTTAACATACAAGCATCTTGTTTGTGGTAAAATTAAACTTTTACTTATATTTTATCTAAAATGTTTAATTTATATTTATTATAAATTAAAACAAGGAAAAAATAGATGTGTTGGTAATGCCTAAACCAAGCCAAGTTGCCACATCTATCAAGCATTCATTGCATCATAGTACATGTCGTGAAATCTGAATTATAGTAATATAAATTTAAACCCTATTTATAAATAAACATTTGAATATAGTAGAAAGAAAAATTGATAAGCCATGTATGTGATATATTTGAGAGTTTATATCTATTAGAAAACTCTTTTAGCAGACGAACACGTAACATTTTTTTTAAGTTCGTAAAAATAATGATTTGACGCTTAAATTTACAGACTAGCATCAGCTATTAAACCTAAATAATGTAATAATTGTCATTTATTGCATGCAGCATTCAATTTTGTTGACGTAGCTTATAATGGCAGCACAAACTACTACTCTCTGTCCGTACTTATATCATTACTTTCCATAACCAACTTCCCCAACATTCAATTTCTTAAAAAAAAGAAAACAATATCAATGAATTTGATATGGAACTTATTGAAGCCATCACGCATAGCTGCTGTAATTTTGGTTGTATAGGAATTTCCCCCTTATCGTAAAATTTTAACGCAGTTCTCCAAAGATATTCTTTGGTAGTCATCAAAAACTGTAAATCTTTTCTCTACCTTTTTTGTGACACAAATATTGCCTTTGACGTGGATGCAATACACTATATTTTCAACACCACAGCTCTCGCTGTCAAACTGGTATTTTGTTTAAAATCCGTACTTTTGCAAAATTCTTTAGTTTAATAATTTAGTTGAAACATTAATGCACACTAACGATTATAGATCAACATATTTGTGAACCACTCCCTTGTTTGCAGCTACTGATGATAGCACAAGGTTTATTTAGCATCATAATTTCAACAAAAAATTTATTTACAAGCAACTGAAAAAAATCAGAAACTTTCAAAGCCCATCGCGGAATGGAAGCTACAGAACTGAGCTGATGCCAACACTGTGTGTAATAAGGCAGCTGAAATATGGTTTCCTGTTTAAGGAAGAACGAAGAATATCCTCTATTCTGAAAAATAGTCAAGAGTTTATGCCTGCACACTCCTTACTATTGTAAAACATGAATGGATAAAGCTACAGACATAGGATTTTCAACTGCTTATTCAGCAAAATGAGCCTCTTGCAAAAAAGTGACCTAATTTAAATGAAATATTTCATAATTGTATGAGCGCATTTGAGAAACATGTTGCTCGACTTGCTGCAGACACTGGAACATGCAAACTAGGCAACAGCTACACTGGCACCAGCTAGTGGGATGAGCATGGCAGATCGCCCAACTTTTAGTGGCCAAGAAGTTCTGTGTGAAATAGTTTTCAAGCAAAATATGACTAACCTGAGCGCACGGAAATATGGTGTTGGTGTCCCTTTGGTGTAATTTTCCAATCTTGAAAATAGAACTTAAGCAGGGTTTTAGAAAAATTGGAAAAAACCACGAATAGATTGTATAAAGCCTAGGTTTTCTTCTTGCGAACATGGACCCCCGAGTTTTCAAAATAGTTCATGCTCCTATACACCGACAGTTTTGATGAAAACAAGATTACTTAACATTCCCTTCAATAATTGTAGTCTGAAAATAATTAACAGTTACTTGTCTACCAATAAAATTATTTGGCAGTCCATAAATGTTCAGTTGGATTCATATTTGGACTTTGTGCTTTGTGATGGAGATTGGAGTACTTAGAGTAGATAAATCTGAACAATATAGGAGGTATGCTTGGGGTCTTTTTCTTGTTAGAACATGAACTTTCCTGCAATACCAAGTATTTCTTGCACTTATTCTTAAATTTTAGCAGAGGTCTTTCTCAAGATGTCCTCAATGTACACCAACTCACCCATACCAGAAGCAGACAAACAGAACAACCCCATACCATTGTATGTCCACCACCGTGTTTTACAGTCTCTCTCAAATTGTTGACTGCCAGCTGTTGGTTATATTTTCTCTGGACTATTTGCCTACTGCCTACCATCTGAATAGTGCACATTGAATTTGCTCTCATCGGCAGAAATAAATTTTTCCCACCAAAGTTCTCCTTTATTTTGATACACCTTTGTGAACTTCAGTTGTTTGTCTGTTTCTCTTTCAAATGCAGGGCTTCTTTCTTGTAGCCAGCTTTTTTAGTGTCCTCATAATTGTATGGGCATGGACATGCTTATCATTGGCTGATTGAACTTAATTTGCAAGATTGGTGATTTTTTTCTCATAATCATTGATTCTTCTTTGTATGATAGTACTTTGGGATGGCCAGTGTGCTATTTCAGCTCTATCCCGTTTTCATTATTGTATCTCTGGATAATATCTGACACTCTTCTTCTCCTCGTTATCACCATCTCAGCAAAATTTCTAATACTTTTGCTTTTCTTATGATACCATGCTCCTAACTGTCTTTGAATAAATGTTGTCTCCTTTCCCTCCCGCGCCATACTGTTGATTTAACGACAACACAGTCAGTACTAAACTTTTTAACGTGGCTGAAACTCTATACCTTCAAAGACACTGCCCTCCAGGGCCGAACAGAGCAGGATTAGCAGTGTCTGAATAATTTTGTTGCGTTAGAAACCGTCATTTCTCATATTTTTATATATATTTGCTGCCTTCACGAGTTTGCACAAATTGTTACTGAAATATACTAAATATGGATTTGTTTTATAAAACGTAAATGGACATTTTCTATTTAATATCGTCATATATTATATGTCCGAATAATTTTATTACCTGTGTATTGATATAAAATTAATCTTGATGTCGGAAGTGGAAATTATTTTTGACTCCATTATCTGGAAAAAATAGTGTTTAGAAATTATGCAATTTATGATTTTCATGCACGTAACATCAGTTTACAATTCTAACGAGTTATAAAAAATGTTTTATTAGTTAATAGTCTATATAGTAAAGTGCAACCTTGCAAGTAGAGTGGATTACATTTTGTGTACAGTTCTGCATAGCAAGCAGCAAATAGTGTTAGTTATATGCAGAAATTATGAAATAATTTATAATTTATTAAGTCATGGGGGTAAATTAATTTAACCTAGCAAGGAAATAAATGATTTTAACTACAATTAGTTTGTATTTAATACAATGTAATAAACAGATATATATCACTGTAAACATTTATTTGAATCTTGAAAATAATGGCAAGCAAAATGATTGATTGCATGCTGCACAATGAAATGGTAATGTGCTTGCTTGTTGTATAGCACAAGGAGGCAATGCTATATTTTATGCACATGCGAGCTCCCAAGGGCAGCTGTGTTTGTGTTTTGCACTTGTATTGTCAAGTAGGTACCTGGACGTTGTAAGCTGTTAATTTTTGAGGTGACATAATTTTTTTTTAACCTTAAATCCAGTTACTGTTGAACTATAAATAATGCTATAAGAGTGTGAAGGGCAAGTTATTAGGGAGAGGAGGGAAAAGTTTGTTCCATACCCGATATATTTTGGAGCCGCGGTGGCTGAGCAGTTAGCCTGCTCGCCTCCCACCAAGGGAGCCGGGTTCAATTCCCGGCCGGGTCACTCCCAGATTTCCGCATGTGGGAATTGTGCCGGATGATGCCGCTAGTCGGCGGGTTTTCTTGGTAATCTCCAGTTTCCCTTGTCCCGTCATTCCGGTGCTACTCCATACTCACCTCAATCACCCTCATCGGCTCTCAAGACCACAATGTTAAGAGCCGCCCAAATCTCCTCACTCACCCCATATCTTCGTTAAAAATGCTCACTGTAGGTATACCTTGTAATATCAGGGTGTAGTTCTATTCAGAAGGTTCTGAACTTGGTAGTTATTTAGGACCTTTGATTGTTAACTATGTCAGCAGGTGTTAATTTTTGCTTGGTACCCAATGTATGTGTTTGCTGTGTCAATGGTAATATTTACACAAATAGCATAGCTGTAAATATTAAAAAGGCCCATTACCATTTTATTGGGTTCAAATAACTGGCTATCAGAGAATTTCAACTTTAAAAGGTGACAGTGGTTAGCATACTGCGAACCTATTGCTCATCGTAATAGCAAAACTGTACAACTATTGTAATTGTGACTAGTTTTTTCCATTTCATTGTACGTGAAGTACAGTAAATATATTATTTTCAAGCATACCCTTGTGGAGTGTTGAGTGACGTATTAAGCAGTTTGTGCTACAGTGCCGAGATGTGTGATGTAATTGAGAGAGGACTAATTTCTACATTTATTTTATGGCCATATGAACAAAATAAAGTACATTTCACAGTGCTTTGTTATAGTCCATTTCCTGTAGGTGGAGTAAATTTCGACAGTTCTAGAAAAGTAGTACGTCCACAATGTATCCTTCCACCGCAGCTGTTCTGTCACTAAAGAAAATACGTTTGTAAACGTATGTTTTGAGTCCAATGCACATCCTTCCTCGTGTTCCATGTAATGGCAGGCACAGAAAATCTGATGGTAGCTAACGTCTGTCCAGTAATTAATGTAGGATATTTTAGCTTGGTTGGCATTCCAAATAGTTTTATTTTTTGTAATTACCAAGTTAAATTTGTTGGGTTCTGTTTGTTTATTTCGAGGAAAAAAGGAAACAATTAGATGATGGGAAAGGGGGCGGGGGAAGGCTTTAGTGTAACGTATTTCGTGAGACGGCATTATTTTGATGTTCTTACGAGTGTGTGGCATTTTGAGTTGCATATTGTTTTGATGGAGCAATGGAAAATTTTGCTCGTATGGAAATAACATTTAAATTATTTAACTTCAAAAATTTTAACTTTAATGAAAAAACAAAATGTGATACGCACGTCGCTGTTCGTATTCGTACAGATGCAGCAATATATACACACACACTTTGACCTAAGTCAACCTTGTAAACATAATGAGAAAAAAAGCACACGCACAATTGCCATTCACCGGTCTGGAAACTAAACATTGCTAGCCATTGGCTGGAAACGTTTACTGTCCGTATGTGTCGACATACTCTGTTATAAATGCTGAACATGTTTTTAAAGTCCAGTCACTAATAGCCAAGAAAATGTGACATTGCTTTAAAAACATAATTTAAACCATAAATGTTGTAAGTATAACTAAGATTTTAAATTACATCTTTTAGTTCTGAGTACTATTTTCTTCCAAAGCCATCATAAAAATAGCCAACTTAACACGGATTCCGCAGCAGTTCATCAACTGATACAATATTGTACAAACGAGAACATTTACTGTTTACATAGCGTGTAGGTTGGTCACATTGTAAGATTTTACTCCACTTATATGAAATGGACAATACAAAATATGAAGCGCAGTGTAGAGTAATGTTTCTGTGGTATGTGATATTATTTTAGAATTGTACAACATCTAGAGGATATTTTTTGAAGGAAATGTTCTTTTGTTCCACAGGTACAGGTGAGTCAGGGAAATCTACATTCATCAAGCAGATGAGAATTATCCACGGGTCTGGTTATACTGATGAAGACAAGCGAGGCTTCATCAAGCTGGTGTACCAGAACATCTTTATGGCAATGCAGAGCATGATACGAGCTATGGACCTCCTCAAAATCCAGTATGCAGAGTCGTCCAACATTGTGAGTAGAGAAAAAGTTAATGTAAATAATTGTCTCATTTGTTTGTTATTGGAACGACAATGCATTTTGTAGTCATGGTGCTTCATTCTCCACAATGTGAATAAAGATAATAAAAAAAAAGGTATTTCTGATACTAGTTAATAACATTGTTTTCAGAATAATTACCAATTGCTAGACACAACTAATTTTGAAGAAAATATTTCCCATGATTTCATTGATTTTGATTCAGTAATTTTGGTATATTTTTCTTTTCTGCATTTTCATCAAATTTAGGTAAATTTTTTAATGTCTGATATTTTGAAGGACAAAAATATGTGTGTAATCAGTTTCAATTCTATTAAAAATTAAATTATAATGCTCAATTTTTCATATAGCTGTGTAGTTTTATGATTGTAATGTGTAAATTGTAAAAGATTTAATTCATCTGTCCAGTACATACACGCATATAAAAGAAATATGTTTGTATGGGATGTATTCAATGTGCATTACCAACAGGGTTGCTGTACAGTATAGAGAACTGTAAAATCAATGTACAGTTATAAAATATCTTTCTGGACAAGACATTTTAATTTAAGAAAAGTGATATGTCATAAAATATAGCAATTAAAGTATTAATAGTTTGCCATACGGACCTTAATAACCATTACTAAAATTAAATTAATTTAAGTAGTATTCCTCATTTTAAAAAATAGTTATACATCATTTCGCAACTTAAAAATCTGGAAAATATTTTAATAATTTAAATACTGTAACTTTTTTCATATTAGGCCTTATTCCAAAAAGACCTGATTTGCAGACAACCTTTTCATCTATATTGATTTGGTTTTTAGTTATTGCTGCCAGTATAATTTGTTCCTTATTTATAGCATACATATTGATGTAGCTGTTAGTGTACTTTTAATTCACCCATATTCTTCATATTGTATCCTGACACACAAATGTGTGCATATTACTAGTTGTTGGTCATAAAAAAAAGAAAATGATTTTGATGTAAACTTTGCTGCCATATTAAAATCTAAAATAGCCTTTTTTAAGAGTGGGATGGACCCCCGTGGGAACCTCGCTTCCAAGAAGCGAGGGAGTGATAGGGGTGACACTAACACACACGCCTAGTGCCTCATCACTCCTACGCGCAAAGCGTGCAGTGTTTCCATCGTAACACTCTACTGTGCAAATTAGATCTGTAACATTCAGGTTTTATTCAAACACGCCATGAAAGACCACAGATTAAACTATGCCCTTATCTTTGTACTTTTCTCTTGCTGCGAAACTACATAGGTAAGCTTTAAAAATGTGATATTTGACCATTTTCATGAATTTTTTTCTCCAAGAATAGACTTAATATGATAAAAGTAAAAAAAAATAGGGCATAGATAATTGTTTTTTATCTTTTCTGACAAAAAGTTGTATTTGCAGAACATTTATTTACCATTATACGTGTGATGTCCTCGCTCTGTGTACCACTCAAGGACGCACACTAGCTCGCTGCTGCTTGGACAGCACAATGTGCATCGATGCATGTGATGCAGTATGCCGTTCGTGCGTGAACGAACTAGGGATCCGTTTGTTGCATCTAAAGACCCGCTTTCCAAGAGTAACCGGCTGCTAGCTAGTTTCTTTTTGTGTATAAGTGTGACCCCCCTTAAAGCAGAGTCTAATGCATGCCTGAGGAAGTCTTATCTCCTCCTTGCGTGTCTGCCTTAGATTGTATTTTAATGTTGAGTGCTCATCCACATGGTGCGCACGTGTTCACACTGACACGAACCGAGATGCTCTAAATTATTCTGAAATTTTTCCAAGTGCTATGTTGTGTGTAATTTTGTTTTAAGATGCTGGTAAATGATTTCACATTTTAAGGAAAATAAACATTCAAAGACACTTGCAGTTCCAGCAGCCATATTGCCAAGTTCACGGAACGAATTTCCAACAGCTCATACATTAATTTTCACTTTAATTAATTTCGCTTTTTGAGAAGGATTTAAATGTATGTTTTGTTTTTGTTAAATTTTAGTGTTTTATGTCTTCTGCTCACCTGGTCTGGCTTTGATACATGTTGTGAAAATCTCAGAGATGCTTAGCAACAATAAAGAGAGACTTGCCTAAAGAGTTTGGAACATTCCAATTCGCGTAAAGTAATCAACTGATTATTTTCCTGCGCTCAGTTATCTTTTGTATGAAGTTTTTTACATTTTGTCCTATGTAAACATTTCCCTCGAGATGCTGACGGGAAGGTGTCCGTTGCCAACGGTACCTACGCGCCACCATCTTTAGTCTGGTTCAGTGGATCTTCGAGGGCGGACGTGCCACGGGAGCATCATCAAGTTGTATTAATCATTTAGGGTGTCGATAGTTTAAAGCATATAATTATTCCCGAACCTTTTTCTTAGCTTTTGCCCTCCCGTGTGCTGACCCTCCTCTCCGCCGACCTCGGAGAGTTTAACCACGTAAATTCCATCTTGGCGAATAAAGCCATTTTTTGCCACGTAGGCCCCTGGCAGGCATCGTGTGCCAGGCCCGCTTCAGACACGGGGAGATTGTATCTTACCACGTTTAATCTTTGTGGTAATATATTTCGTTGTTGCAAACCACGTGTCTTATTTTAACGTGAAGAACCGTTCACCTCGAGAACTGGTCCTATCCAGCAAGTGTAACCACGTGGTCGCCGACCACGTGCTCAGTGTGTTAAAGTATTGCCATGACTTTCTTAAACATTTTGTAAAACGTGTGCTGCGAGGGGTTGCCGCCACAGGCTGTGTCGACCTAAGAGAAGATCCTCGTGCATTTCTGAGTAATTGTAAAGCTGGTGCCCTGGGAAACTACTATCTGAATCCACCTCCATTTACGATCTGGAGCATCATTAATGTAATTCGGCATTGTACGCCTCTCGCAAGCCCCAAGCCACTTCACATGTATTGGCGTAAACAACTATTTCACAAAAAATGTGGGGTGTCCATCCCATTCTTAATTTATTTACTATTGGTGAACACAAAATAATTTATTTTATATTTTCATAATGTGTGAAAACATTTTTAAAAAATATGCGACTTATTTATTTGAAATTATTTGATAAGTATGAATAAGTATAAGTGCAGAGAAACTATTTTCAGCTATGTTCAGTGTTGTGCTGTGAACTTTTAAAATGAACAAATTCGTATGAACTCATTCACATTTCATGAACTTTTAAAAAATACTTACTAATTTTATATGTTATGAACTTGAACTTTCATTAGTTCTTTTATTTCATGAACTTTATTAAATTTATGACACTTTTTTAAAAGGTTCTCGTATGGTTTGCCGATGTTAAAGCAATTTATTTTTACCTTTTGAAAACACGTAAACTGTAGTTACTCTTTCAGTCGCTACTTGGCTAACAGGCATCCTCTTGTAATAATATGTATTGTTCTGTAGTGCAGTTCCTTTCATATAGTACAGATGGTGTGTTCATCCATGCTGCATCTGTACGTCTATGGAAAAAGGGTTTAGTGTAGTAAATTAAATGTGTGCTTCAGTTTTATAGAGAAAACAACCTGGTTGGTATGGTAAATAATGAAAAAATAACTCTGTTAGTGGTGGATCTTTGTTTGAGACACACAATTTATTGCTTTGGGAGAACTTGAAGAGGCAAAAGTATGGGTAGAAGAAATTGTGACAACTGCACATAAAGATAGTTTGCCAGTACTTCTTGGATGACGAGGATGACCTTTCTGATTTCATATCTCAAAAATTGTGTAGTTCAGAAACTGGGACACGAGAACTTAATAGATATATCTCGTTTCCATCGGCGGACATAAAGTGTTTGCACACTTTTCCAATTCTATACGTCATTCTTAAAATTTAATACGGGAATACCATTCAGTTCTGCTGTGTAAAGTGTTTTCAGTATAGGTAGTGATGTTTTCTCTTGTAAGAGGAGTCTGTTATCAGACGACCATTTCGAAGATGATGTATGCCTTAAAGTGGGACTCAAATGTTCATTCATTTTGTTCATTCATTTTGTACAAATTTTCTCTCTGTGGCCATATTAGACTAATTATTGTTTGCATATAAATCCAAATAAATATTTGTATTATGTTTAAGTTTAAAACAAGTATGCTGTTTTATTGCACTTCAGCCATATATACTGATGTCCATAATGTTTGCCAAAGAACTTTTGATGACCTTAGTAACTTTTTAAAGAGAACTTGAACTTTTATATAATTTCATATTAATTGTGAACTTGCACAACGCTGACCAAATATATTATCTGAGCTCATGTGTCATATTCAATACTAACGAGATATTAAAATGGCACATAATTAGGTTACATCTTCTGTTTGCTTCACTTGTACCAAATGCAACTTTAAAAGAGTCATGCATGCTCAGATACACTATTACTTAGACTGAGTCGGTTTTCTACTAGAGGCTAGTACTAGCCGGGTAGACCGGCAGCTTGGTACGAAATCTGCTGTGGGCAGGACTGCAATATTTCTCGCTACTACCTTAGTGCGTTGAGCTAGGACTGGCTTACCAGGATACTCACTCACCGATCTCCTGGGCTCTGGTGTAGTGTTAGGTCGACTGGGACCAGCATTTGCGTAGGTGGTGCTAGCTGACGGTTTGCTATACGGAGAGATCAGGTATCTCTGGCTCCAGTTGACGGCTGCACTACTTCCACAAAAAGAGTTGGCAATACCCAACCTGGTGTCACGTGCAGTGACTGGGGTCACGAACTCCAGGATGCATCTCGATGGCAAGCCTAGTGTGCGAGGGGAAATAAATGGGGTGCTGTCTAAAGAGGGCTGCCTCTCCAGGTGCAGTCTGAGCTCGTTCCCGTGGGGTGTTTTCATCAAGTGTGGAAGGGTTATCGGTGCACTCTTGCTTAGCAGTAAAGAACTTCTCGTTTTTCTCCTCCCTTCGAGCACTGTGCCGCTCCCCAAAGGGCATAGAGGCAGTATTGACACTTAACTTGCTTTGTCTGCGTAAGCAATTGATGGTACCCTAACTAAGTGTAGAGCACAGCAGCAATTGACGGTGCAAACCCTGTGCTCTTACAGTTCTGTACCTTGGTACACAAACCTGGAGCAGTGGATCATATGGACAGTCATCTTACTATTGTCGGGGTGTGGTCCAGCAACAGTCTGGCTCCAGTCCCAGGCAAAATACCCCTGCCAGCACCCACGGTGCTCTGGTCAGCAATACAACCTGAGCTGGCTGTCCTGCTCCTGTTGGATGAGTACCTAGTGGTTGGGGCACTACCTTTCTGTACACCTAGGTGAACAGAATGGGTGGCTGTCGAAAGTATGTGTGTTACAGGCGTACAGATTCCTGAAGGGGGTCTGTAGTCCTACACTATGGTTCGTACTGTTGTCACACTCGGTCGCTAGCTTGCTCCGTCTAAGATTTGAGTTTCTAGTTTCGGACAGCATTTACCTCTAAACAAATTTACTCTTGAGATAAGATAAAAATTATTTATTATGAATAATAAATTCTGGTGACATGTACATTTACTACTAAGCAGAGAGCGAATGGAAGTAAGCCACCGCTTAACAGGTGGAGGTGACCTGCTCCTAGACTACTCAAGTATAGAATGACTTTGATGGCTATGAAAACAACTCTTGACACATTTACTCTACCCTGGGGTCGTCTAGACGAAAATTTCATAAACGGGGCCACTACCAAAAAAAGTCAGCGGGTGTCGTAGCCACTTACCAGCCGCCACGGCTGTTGAACCAGGAGGATCAACAGCGGAAGTGTGGAGAGAAGTCAAGCAGTCTTCTGGTGTTAAAGAGCTTCTGGTAGCTGGTGGTGGTTGAAGCTGCTGTAACTTCTGTTACAAAGTGGTAGAAGCCTCTGGTTGCTGGTGGCGGCAGCTGAAGATCCCTTGGAGTTTTTGGAGAGGACAGTGAGCGCCTAAGATTCAGTAGAGAGCCCCAGCACACAATGACTTCTTCTGCCACGCACTGCCTTATATAGTGCGCTCAGCATCTGCCTGGAGCGAGCAGGGTGGGAGAATCTACCCTTGCGCTTGGCTATGTGGCATTGGTTGCTCGGCGGCGCTATCCCATCTTTGGCAAGCTTGGCGACACGCTGTCTAGTAGGTGCTTCAGGAAGGCTGACGTGTTTCGCGGCCGCTTGGAAACAATGCTTATTTCACATGCGAGGATCACCCGCTATGCTGGAACAATCTTGTGCGCACTCGTGAGTGACATGTTGGGTTTGACCCTTCCTTGGGATATGTAGATACTGCGTGAGTAGTGAGAGGAAGTTGGGTCTGGAACATCAGGAAATACCACGTGTATCTTAACTGTCCCTCCATGGCAAACAATCTTGTAGCCATCTATGGTTGTAGTTCCTGTTAGAATATAACACGTTAGGATTAGTCGTCATATAATCGGCACGTGTCAACGTTAACTTCAGAGTGCAGTAGAATATACACACTGTGTTTATTACTTACATGGCAATATTTATTTAAAAATATGATTAATGGCTAAAAAATAGCTGAAAGAAAAAAGTAACTAGGGCCTCAAAAGTGCTCACTTTACCGTGAACAGCCTATAGTCTTGTTTCTAGTGCTTAACGCCAATCCTTGTACAAGAGGGTGCAGTGAGATAATGTCCGCCCACCTCATCATGCAATTCTGATGGGGATCCCTGCCTACCGATGCCTACACTCAGTTAAGGACCAACCTTATCTATTGTGAAACAAATGTGTTTAGGACGTGGTGGGAAAATACTTCAGGTGAACTGCAGTTGGTATTGATTTCTGTTTTTCATCAACTTGTGCAATAGGTTTGATGATAAGATTCCAGAAATGTTACACAGTAGTACAGTACTCTGTGTTTAGCTTCCTGTATCGTGTATCACTACCAGGAATGGGAGTTTTAATATTGCTGAAAATAATCCATCAACGTACACAGCACTTGGGTTTATTTACTCCTATAAACTTGTATTTTTGTTATTGATTTTCAGGTGATTCAGCTTCTTTACATATGTATATTGCATTTATAACATATGTTAGTCTCACTTTGTTTTTACTGTACCACAGTATTCATGGTGCAGACATGTGTACTAAAACAGTTTTTATTTTACAATTAGGAAAAAGCAGAACTAGTACGCAGTGTGGACTTTGAAACAGTAACGACGTTTGAAAGCCCATACGTGGAAGCAATTAAGGACTTGTGGGCGGATGGTGGCATCCAGGAGTGTTACGACAGAAGACGGGAGTATCAGTTGACTGATTCAGCTAAATAGTAAGTGATAGTAATGCTGGATCTGTTTTTGTGTTAAGACAATGCTCTTATGTATGTAAAACTATAAAATTTGTGTCATGTATGTTTATCATGTAAATGTTGGAAATATCAAATTAAATGTGTTGGTACGCATCAGTTGAGCAGGATGTAAAACTTTTTGTTTGGGTGTTAAACTCATATTTCACAACAGTAAGCTCATATTTTAGAATCAGTTCATACATGAACTGTTTAATTTTTTAAATTTCTAGGATAATATAAAGCACTGGGACAAATAACAATTATTTCATAAATAGTTGTTATGTAAGATGTGCGACTGTTTTGATTGGCATTCTTTGATTTCCATATCTCCTGCTCTTCACAAAATTCTGATTTTACTCTTAACACTTTTAAATCCAGAAAGTTTGATTCTTCGCATGTATAATTTAGTTACTAGTGTGGGTGATTTGGTGTAGACACTAGCCTGTTGAACTGGAACAAAATAGCATTTCCCCTAGTCTTATCTCAAATCATACCTACAACCCACTTTTGACCCCCACCTTTGTCAGCTTAGCTTTTGCTTAATAAATTTGTTCCCTCTGTTAGTGTGCTTGCATTTATGCTTGCATCGCTCAACTATTATTTATCTTTCTTCTGTTTTGTTTTGATATCTCTTAATGTAATTGTATCATTGTACTTGTTCTTTCAACTTGAGAATTGTGTAATGAGAGGTTCTTTAACTGAATTTTTAGATGAAATATGTAGAAAACTTGCAAACATATTAAAGTTTTTTTTAATGTACCATCTCATTCTGAATCACTAAATATGTGTATGGAAGGTTTAATTTTTTCAGCTGAACTATATCTGTTACTTTATTCTTATAATAGATTGTTCACTATTATTTGGTGGCCCACATAGGAAGTTGGTGTGAAATGTTAATATGCCTTCCCAAGATATTTGAGGTAGGTTGTTCAGTGTTGACGGCACTTGAAAATTAAAATAATATTGATGTGTTTGCAAACGGAGGATTACAATAAATAGCAACATAATGTTTAGTGTGTTTCTTGTAGACTAGCTGTTTCTTTCTTGTTACTTGTGTATGTTACTTAAGGCAAATGCATGCTTGCTCATCTCTTTGTAGCTGGGTAACATTGCTTATAAGGCAGAGCTGTTGAACTGAGCTCGCTTGTGTGAAGTTGGAGAGTCGCTTGATTAAAACATGATTGCCTTAGGCCCTGCTCGACTGACAGTCCTGTGAAACCTGTAGATGCTGTTATTTCATGTTCATGGTCCAGAAAATTTAAAATTACTAGTTTAACATGCAGAAGTACTGCATTCGAACTGCTACTTCTCACACTTCATGTTCAAATGTTTGCAGGTCTTGTAGACAAGGTGTGTGGAGTAACTCACCTGTTAAAATGGAGTGTTCACAAACCGCAACTCTGAAATATCATCAGATTATTTTGCAATGTATTGCATTTTTAAGTGTATTTAATTTATATATTTTATTGCTTATTTAAATACCTTAAATTCTAATTTGCCAGCAAAAACTTAAGATGCTGTAGTAATTACTTGATTGTAATGCTGTGGAGGTGAAGACAAAAAGTGGAGAAATAGATTATTTTGGGTTAAAGTTTTCCATACCAACCTCTCAGCTTTGAATTTTCAAGTTTACCAACTCAACCCAGTTTTGAATAGAATAGTGATTTCTTCAATTTGGCCAACAGACACACTTGAAGTGTTGCAGGGATTGGTACAAATAATCTGTAAAACAGCAGGACTTCAAATGTTATAACTTATATCTGTTAAGCCTCTTAGGGTTGTTTTCCAAGAAAATCATTGTACAGTGATTTTATAAAAAAAGAAATAGTTGATAGTATTACCGTGCATTAAAATTTGTTGTCCATTTTTGACTGCTCACACTTAGGTCATGTTTACAGAAAAATGAAATACTGTGCTAAAGATATTACATATTGTTGAAAATGTGTTGTTTGTACTCATACAAGCATATACCGGTAATAATGATATAGGTGGTTATGATAAAGTGAGCACTCTTGAAATCAACCTTCGAAAAGAATCACTACTCGTGACTGTATACATTTTAACATAATCAATTAATGTGTTTCTGACACTGGTGTGGGGTGAGATGCGCTAGATTCGATACAAATCCTGGCTCATGGCTGGAAAGTTTATGAAATAAGTTTTTAAATTCTGGTAGGGTGTCAGTTCATCTATGCACGGGTGAGCATTTGGAATCTAATTCTCAGGGCAGTAGCAGGTCGACAGCCACATGGCAATCCCCTCTCAAGTACACATTTAATTAGAGAGAGAGTCCATGTTCACACAGTCTACAGAACGCTTATTAAATCGGAGGTTCCTGGATTAGGCCAGGTCCCGAAGGTCAAGATCAAGATTGGCTACATTGATGAAAGTGACAGTATACTAATCGCACAATACAGCTGAAACTCAACTGGGCATGGCAATTTAGCCTGCCACTGGCCAGAGTGGTAAAAGTAGTGTTCGGTACGTGAATGCAATTACGGTAATGAAATCTCCGGGGCGGTGAGTCTTAAGGAGACAGGAATACATACTCGGGAGGAGTAAACAAAATATAGAAAGGTTCCAGTATATAAATTTACATTATGGCAGCTAAGATGAGTGGATGAAAGAAGTGTTGGCTCCAGCGAAGCGACACGTGTGTGTTTCCTATTCCCACCAAGCTAAGACTGAAAAGAAGGGGTAAGATGGCCGTGTACCATGCCGGCGATCTCCCGCCAACGCTGAGAGAGAAATTTAATAAAAGCACAAATTACAGCAAATACACTAGAAATTGTTGCTGAACACACAAGAAACACTGGAGCAATTAACAAGAACTTTCTGACAAGTTAGATTTAGTAATAAAATTTCCACAGTTTTTATGCCTGTTAATTTTCGGTTTGCAATAATTAAGAAAAAAAAGTTTGAAATAGCCGGCAAGGCACGTTGAAGGCTTCTAAAGAAACAAAACACAGTATTTAAGAGTTGCGTTAGCACTCTCAGGCATGTAAATCAAATTATGAAAATAACATATTACAAGTAAAAGAATTTAATTCTGGGCAATTGGCATGAAGAAAGCCGGAACTGCTAGGATATTTACATGTTATTAAACTTAATTTTAATTAAAGATCTTAATATTGCCCTTTTTAAGGAACAAAACACATTAACAACCCTAGAAAATTAAGAAAAGAATTAGGAGTGTCACTTTCTTCTGTTTTGTAATGGTTCCAAATCCACATGCCTTCACACTCGCAGGTTTATTATGCCTCACTAAACACGAGCAAAATGTAGAACACTTTCCCTTGCTAATTTGAGATTCTGCTTTATGGGGCACTGATCAGAATTCCATTGCATACACACAATATGGAGAGCATTTTTGGAAACAGGATGTCAGGCAGGTCATGACCTGTTCTTGCACGAACTGCAGCGATGACCCGTGCACGAGGCGCACGGACGTGAGCAGAGCAGCAGTGGTCTACCTCCCGAATGGAGCAATGAGGGTGACATCAAATGCCCCCCCTCTCACTTCTACCAGGGGGACACCACTGGTGCTACGAGACGACCTAGACTGTAGCGCTGGCTACTCCGAATTGCAGCAGGAGAGGGGGGGGGGGTGGAGCAGAAGGGTGCTGCCTCAACCTGTAGGTATGTAATGGTCGGTTCCTTGCCTGTTTTTCTGACATACCAGGCACCCCCAAATGATGCCGGGGACGCGGGGTGTCTGTGGATGGTGCAGGTGCCCTCATCATGGGGCCTGCAGGTAGGCGCATGCCAGCAGTGTGAGTGGGCACACTGGTGCTCTGGCTGGTGTTGTTAGGGTGCTGGTAGCAGAGCAGCCGCCCGCGATGCCACTGTGAGTGGGCCGGGCAACACGCCGACAAACAGGTGGAGGTGGTGGAAGAGCTACTCCCGTCTCCCTTAAGTGTATATCCCTGCTTGTTGTTGTTACTGCTGGGCAGGGAGGGGGTGCCACCTCCCTCCACACATCGCTAATGTCCGCTGCCCCGACCACTGTGTTGCAGTGGCGTCGGGCATGGCAGTGGGCTGGGTGTCGGCTGGGAAGCTGCAGAAGCAGAGGGGTGATGTTTCCTCCCCGCATTTCACTTGTATCTTCGGCTGCTAACCATTGTTCTGCAACTGTGATGTGCGTAGCAGTAGGCATGATGTCGGCAGGAAAGCCTCAGAAATGCAGAGGTGACTGCTCTCTTGTTGACGTTTGACTCTTACCTCCGGTGGCATGCATGCAAGTAGATCTTAAGCAAGGCTTTCAAAATTGCTCATTTTACCATAATAGCCTATAGCCATGCAGTGTGAGATGTGCATGGATACAGTTTTGTCAACCACAATGTGTGATGAGCATTTCTGACAGACCATTGTGACTGGAAAGCTTCCACACCAATTTCTTTAAACTCCTAACCATTGCTGCTATGATGCAGTTCCAGTTCCCTTCAAGCACTTTGCAACTACAATTTTATGGTGCCGGATGTTTGACTTGTTCAGTTGCATTTCTTGGCCAGAAATCTCTGTGAAGGCCTTTTTTGTAAATGTATACTGTTCAACAAGAAATATTCTCTGTTCTAATGTGCACATTGTGGTTTTGCTGTGTCTCTCGTACCACCTGGGCTGAAAAGAGTGGTGTGGATGTCATTACCATGACAGAATAAGTGATGGAGGTCATTAAGTACTCAGGAAATGTGTGTATTTAACTTACAGTGTAAATAATAATTTCTTTTAGGTATGTTCACCTGAGCTGCATATTGCATGGGTTTTCCACTGTGTGCTGACCACATTTCATGGAACTTTTGCAGATGGTCAGGTTACAGATATGTTGCTTATGTGATGAACAGTTGTATGTATTGAAAGATAAAAATATTAACTTACATATGACACAAAGTGTTTTACGTCATAGTGATTAATCATAAATCTCTTTATAGGTGATGGGTGACTGGTTTGTGTTGCACATTGTCAGACCAGTGTACAAAGATTTTTGTATTGCTTATACTGTAATACCTACAACATGCTGCCTAGCTGATGTGTACCAACATATGACAGGAAGCAGTTTTATGTACCTTCCTGATTTCCAATATAGGCCTACAACTAATTATCATGTGATTAGAATTCACTTCTAAACAGTTTATCTTTTAATTTTTATGTATTGGCTACTTGTGCATTACTCACAGATATTAAAAAAAGAATATGTAAATGTGTGGTACTAATTGTATAGTCTTTCTCTGTTAAATTAAATTTAAATGACCTGTAATTGTGTTACATCACACAGGTGATGTTTAACAGTTCGTGAGCTAGTTCTTTTTTTTCTTTGCAGTATTGTTATTTTGCAATATTTGTGCTTGCAAAATATTTCTTTTAAGCCGCCCGCCTACATGACAATGTTTTCTCTCATTGCTGTTTATTAGGTAAGCCATCTGGTTGAAGGCTGTGGCCAAGACTGGAAGTGCTGCGGTCCCCCCCCCCCCCCCCCCAATTCCTGGCCAGCACTGATACCACCCCTCCAAACCAGAGTGCCTTTCTCTTGCAACAGTGTGGTCCCAAAGTGTATATAACCGCTGCTCTGAACCGTGTGCTCTCTTTACCCAGAGTTTCTGTATCTCAAAAGACGTGGTGAGTGCCAGTACCAGGCAACTGTTTAGCGCAGGCATTCATGGCGTAGCCATTAGAAAAACTTTTTTTTTAACCACTTTCACTACATATTAGTAAATAATATGACATGAGCAATGCATTCTACATTATTTTGTGCAAAGTAGAAGCTGACTGTTTTTGAAACGTTGAACACTACTGTGTGCTCGGTATTGGAAAATGTCTCTCTTAAACTCTTAAATTACCACAATTACGACTCCCTAGCTTGTCCAACTGCAAAGCGGAAAATACTGTATTTTAAGGTTTCTGGACACCTTGACGACTCACTAAAATAATTGGCGTATTTTAGCGAAGCAATAATTAATTTATTCTTTTACAGGAAGCATGTACTAAATGAGTGAAAACAGGACAAAAATATAGCTGCTGGTTTTGTCTAATAAAAAAGGAAATAAATATAATGTATTACCAAATGTTAAAATATCTAAATGGGAAATATGCTGTAGCGGCGCAATCGTAAGAGAGACAGTGTAATTGTTTTTCAGTCATCGGAAATAAATGAAAATGTTAAGAAAAGAAAAATTCAAAGTACACAAACAGGGAACATTAGTGTCAAAAAGTGTTACTTTAACACGTAATTACTTGATAAATAAATGTGTTTTAAAGACAATAATGAATAAATAATACTATAGTGAAATTAGAAATGAGAGTTTCACTAATCGGTTGTATAGTGCAGAAATAAGAAAACTGTATAATTCCTAGAAGTGTCACGAAACAATGCATATGAAGTATGCTTATGGTGTATTTGCCATCAAGAATACAAAAAATCACTGTAAGGGAGGCTTTTGCCAAACCACTAACATCACCGAATTCTATGTCGTCAACTGCAGTCGTAATATGAAAATGATAATGAAAATTTAAAAAAAGTTCTAACCATCTTTCTGTTACTCTGTTACCTCAGTCATTGAAACCACACATAATACAGTTTCTCTATACAAATTCAAAGTAATTAAAATTCTACGTGGTTATAAATAATTGTCCTTATAAACAAGAGACTGGGGAACTGCGGTTAACCTGAGGAAAGCAAGTAGAGGGGAGAAAAAGACTGCAACATTATTTTACACAGTTCTTTTATTAAAAGAAATAAGTTAATTTAGGAAAAATTAGCACACAATTGTTGAAGTGAATGTAACAACAAAACATAATGAATATAACTAATGATATTTCAGATGAGGCTGCAGGCAGTGCGCTGTGGTCTATGCTCTGTTTTCGCAGGGAAATGGGGCTGTAAATAGGTTGTGTTTTCCATTGCAGCTATTTGTCTGCTTCTGCCAGAAAATGCTGCTCTTTAATTTTGGTGCCTAACCAAGTGAATACAACACATCTGTAGAGTTTGGAGTACACTAATTTTCTTTTACCAAAATTCTATTGTACCAAAAAAAAAAAAAAGTTCTAGCAAGACGGTGCTGACGTTATGGCAAAACGTGGCCACAAATTACACACAACGTAGTGTACTACTAAAACTATGTTATGAAAGGCGACGTTGTAGTAGGACTTAACTGTTCTTTGATGCGTGCCCCTCTTGGGTCTTATTGGTTCAGAGGTTTGGACGCTGACCACCCTCTCTGTTTGTATGGGTGAGAGGGGAATCAAACCCCAGAGTGAGCCGGAGCGAGATGAATTCCCTCCCAGGGAGTTTCACTATCCTCACAACTAAGGCTGTCAAAAGGCGGGACGCCAGCGGTTCCAGGAATATGAATGTGTATCTGTGGGTGATTACTTGAGTGTAATGATGGCAGTGGACGATCTGGCCGAGGTGACAGGATTTATCCGCAGCAGCCTCGTCGGCCAGCGTATGAGAATAAAGTTGGCTGGAGATTGTTTTACATGTGGTTTGGGAACAACCTTCAGTGGGAATCAAACCCTAACTGTTTTCTTGGATGCCAACTTTATGGTGCAGAAGTTCTGCAGATCTTTTGTGGGCAGGTGTTGAACCCATATCAATTTGCTGGAGGCTAACTTAATGATGCTAGAGGGGGCTGGGGTTTCCTGAACGGGTGGTGCCCGACTGTCTGGCGTAGGTAGAGGCGACGTAGCCTCTGTTTGTTCTGGGGAAGTAGCCTCCAGTTTGTCGTCTGGCAAACATCAGCCTAACTAACGCTTTAATGGGCTCTCGTGTGTAGGTGGTATTATGGTGTCATAACACCGGGGCAGATTTGCAGGTTCACGGGGTAACAACACTGTGGGATTTGACTTTGCTATAAGGCTATCAGTAATGGGCTGTCTGCCTAGAGCACGTCTCTCACGGCGACTCAGGCGGCTCCTAATTCCACCGTGTTTATGGTGCATGGAAATTAATGCTGTCTACCTTTCTGCGGACGTAGCAGTCCTAGGTGGGATCGACTTTACAATTGTTCCCAAGGACCTGCCGTGTGATGGGCAGTCAAGGTATCAAGTCGTATGTCGAGCAACAGCTGAGGGTGCACTGAAAAACCAGAAGCTTAAATGCCAATCCCTTCGGGCCCCATCTCCTGTGGAGTCCAGCTACCTAACAACTGTTTACTGACGTTTTTAATTATTGCGCAACTAATTTGCACACTTCACAAAAAAACAACAAGAAGAATAGTGAACAGGGGAGCTAAGGCTACAATTATGGTAGGCGACACACAAAGTTTCTATTCATGCAATATTCATTACGTCTAAAAGAAAATAGGGTGGAAAGTCCTGGCTAAAGATACACTTTAAAGAGTTAGCTACAATAATAAATTAATAATTATATTGAGCTACAGACGAAGGCAAGCCTGATAAAATAATTAATAATAAAAAAATGCAAAAGAATCTATGTGACGCAATTGACAGGGTGTGACGTTGCAAGGAGTTTTGTCCAGGGGGACACTAATCACGCAACGACCTGCTGCTGCGGGAGTCAAAGGAAGTGTACTGTGGTAAAGGGGCAGTAGGTGGTTGGATTACGGTATGGAGAGAGTGCTGAACCTCCAGGTGGTTGGATTAGGGTATGGAGAGAGTGCTGAACCTCCAGGTGGTTGGATTACGGTATGGAGAGAGTGCTGAACCTCTATTTATACTTGAAGAACTCAGCATCAGCGATTCTTTAGGGAACGAGGGGCAGCATAGCCTTCCAGCACAGGGGTAGGTTTATCAGGGTGCTGGAGCGCTGTACATTTCTTATCTTCCCGCTTGGCGGCTATGACAATTTTAAACACCTCTTTCTGAAGCGGGCTGAATGTGCCGTCACAAGGTCACAGGGGTGCTGCCATCTCGGGGGTTGATTGGAACTGCTTCCACGGCTAACCGAAGGGTTGTGGATTTTCAAAATTATATATTCTATTCGTAGGGGTGGCGCTTGCTTGGGGGATTCCGGGTGGGCGATGCATTTCATAATTAATAAAGTTAATTATTGTTACGTAGTCGGACGTCCAATGTCTGACGTCTGCTTGCTCGACACGTGAAATCATTGTTGCTTCTGATATTACTTGCCCCTGAGCTCAGGTCGCTTGTAGATGGGGTATCTGCGATGCGCAGTATGTTGGCATGCATCAACTTTATACGACTGTGAAGCCAGTCCTAAATTTGGAATAAAGGTTTATGTGGGCAACATTATATCGGACCCAACAAAGCCCAAAACTGAATTTTATGTCTAATTTTTTTAAAAAAGTCCAAAGTTATAAACACAAAAAGTTATATCTCATACGTGATTGCAATGAAAGTCGCCGCATGCATTTATGAATAAAATAAAAGGTGGTATCAGACTGCATGATCGCAAAGCCAGACATCAGTTGGGAAAATTGTTCTTGTTGTGGCAATATGATGGGCACTGTCCCTCATCTTAATAACAACCTACAATAGTGTCACATGCGGTGCTTGAAAGATAATATTCTGTTATAAAGAGCGTAAAAAAATAATTAAGTTCTTACACAGTCTATGGCACCTAATGAACTGATTACCATTATGTTAGTGCACTTAATGCAGGCTTCAAACCATCACTTGTTGTCCCACAACATTGATACATTCGTACATTCAAGAAAGTATATGAGCATCAACTAAAACATTTTTATCTTCTTCACTCTAAATCTGTATCTGTGATAATTCCCTTTTTAAATCGGTGAAAAGCACCTGCCTTACTTATATATATGTTACTTTAGTCTCAGTACTGTTCATGAGTATACTGATAGAGAAATATATTAAGTTTATACAAGAGAAATAAGTTAACATTCAGGAATATCTCCTGATTTATTAAGTAAAAATTTCAAAAAATATTTTCTTAAAGGAAGTGAATGACCTATTTCATTGCTGGGAAAGTGCCACGTTCAGAGATTTTAAAGATTTTTTAAGAATTGTCTTTGACTTCTGCATGAACTTTGATCTCTAGATGATCTTAACTTGAACTTTTGACAGCTAGGCGACTTATGAAAATTTGTTATGAAATCGTATTATGAACATTTCTTACGAAATCATCTATCTTGTAAGTTTTGCAAGTGGCTGTAACCGACGTAATTCGTGCCAGCCAGGTGATTACGAACCTTTCTCATCACAGCGAAGAGCAACGTCGTTGGCTGTGAGATCCTAGGTACGGAGTGCCAATGCACTGTGGTAATGATAGATCAATGCAGTGTGACATGTGTGTTCGTAATCACCTGGCAGGGGTTTCCTGATAAACCGTAAATGTGTGTGCTGATGTTAATGTTAACATGACATTATGTAAGCCAGCGTAAATCTTTGACGTAAAATTAACCAACATTTGTTTTTCAAAAACAGTCTTGCCTAACTTCTTCCCCTTACGGCAACTCAAGTATCTAGTGTATGTACGTGTGTGTGTGTTGGGGTGGGATCATCAAAAGCTAAATATGGCATTGTCCAACTAAAAAGGTGACAGTTTATTACACTTTTTCTTTGATTCCATCTAGGTCCGGTATCGTTGGGATTTTGTACTTGGCTGCATGAAATATTATTAAAAAATAATCTAATCAATGTCACAGCAGGAAAGAATGTGTCGTAAGACACAAATAATTGCAAAATGGCAAACCCTGCTCATTGGCATAGTGGGCTTAGCTGCCGTAATCAAGAAGACTGGAGTTAGGCACATCTGATGTATACTAGTTTATATGTATATTAGACAGTAACTTAGTCGCTGTAACTTTCTTTACGGCATGCTAGCGTATTCCAGGTGATTCTCAGAACAGAGACCTGCAATTCTGCGGTCTCCTGCCCGCCCCCTTCTGAAAAAAAAGTACTGCACTACACACTTAGTTCTTCTCCACCATCCTGGTTATCTCTGTACAATTACGGTCGGTATTCTCTAACCGTAGGAAAATAAAAACATCTGTATAAGACTTACTTTTCACGTTTCTTGTCAAGTGTGTTTTCACGTGAGTCAGTACATGGAAAACCATCAGTGGAAGGACCAAATGTGACTTCTGAAACTGCTGATATGGTGATGTCTCTGGTTTCAATTTATTTCACGTCTTCCAGATGACTCAGACGAATTCTGGGGAACGCAATTGAAATGTATAGTATAAGGTAACTAACACATCATGAATAATATTAATGTACTAATAATTATTCTGAGAACTTAGAATTTTCCATGACAAGAATTATATTACCTGGTATCGTCAGAATATTTAACTCTTCCGTTATTCCGACTGCGTTTTTTACAACGTGGATGCAGTCTTAGCTTCTTTTTATTCCCTCGTCTTCTCTCGTTGGATGATCTCATTTTTCCACAACAAAATATTGTTGCTCATTACAAAAAATTTGACAAATTTCCCCATTGTTAAGCAATATCCACGTTCCACGTTGCTCAAAACGTACTACAATGGTTTACTGCGCACCCTGTGCGGAGAGGGGAGGGACCAACCAAGTGCGCGTGAGCCACCTCCTTTTCTCCCATCTGCCTGACAGAATGGCTCAGCTAGCAGATACCTGAGAGCACGCCACACGATGGACACTCAACAAGTGAAAACATGCTGCAGAAATACACGTGCCTTTCAAAATTTTGTGCAGTGGCCCTATAATTTTATTGCAGCAATGTCTGTAATAAAGTCTATTCTAGGGCCCTTTAGCAAGTTTCACAGATATTCACCCATAATATTTTAAGCTACAGCCAACTGAAAATGCTGTTTTTTGGCCATGTTGAGAGACCTCAAAATCATGTTTGCAATAAGCATGATGTTTTGAAAGTTCCATAACCGCCCTGTTTATGCACATGTGTAATAATCTGTTTTTAAAATGTGCATTTCAAACACACTGTACCACAGTTTGAGAGGCAGGTAGGCGGATGGCTTAAATAAGTCTGCTCAGTATGAGCTGAAAACTGTTTCTCACTATGAAATAATCTTGCACAACTTTCCTATAATATAAAGTATAAATATGTAGGTACATTAAAAAACTTTTGCAATAGTATTCTGATGTAAAATTGTTTATTTTTGTTTGTTCTTTTGAATGTGTATTTCACTAGGTATGAACATTTATAATTGTTTTAGTGTAAAGTTTTAATGTAAATTTTGGTGTATATGTTAAAAGTAGAAACGTATTTCAACACGCACAAATTTTCTTCAAGTTCAGGTGAGTTTTTTTTTTTTTTACGTGACTGTTTTTTGTGGTCAGTTTTTTTTTTATTTTTATTCTCGGCTGGTAATTCTTTTGTGCATACTGTTTGTTATCTCTAAAAATTGTGTTTTAGTTTGTTTGTAATTGTTTTTATTTGTTGCTGAGAAACAGCTGGAGAATGCTTTTTAATTAAATATGGTTAGTTTCTTATTTGACTTTTCCTTAGCTATGCCAGGGCCATTTGGAAAGTCATATCAGTGTGTGAATTGCACATGGGAAGATGGTGAGCTCGAACAACTGGAAGGTCAGCCAGTTTCTCTTATTTGCCAGGTTTTGTTTGAGTGCAATTGTGCCAGGTACATTTTCATTGTTATGGTTTGTATTTAAAATTAATAGAAAATGGAGAATCTGGCCACTTGTGAAAATAGGTCCGTAACCCAACATCTTAATACATAAAGTATCAGGTTGTGTGAGATTTAGTGTTGGACCAAGGGAATTTACTGTAAAATTATGGATGGTAGAGGTGTTGGTTTCATGGAGGGTGAGAGAAAATCCACAATGAGAAATTAGGTATTCCTATCTGTCAATAAGAGATGTGTTTGCGACTTCTTAAAAAAAAAAAAAAATATTGCCATTCCATGCTCAGCGACATCCATGCAAAATTTGTGTGTTTCTTGAACAGATACTGAAAATTACTGAGCGTTAGGTTTAATGCAAACTTTCTGAACAACATAAAGCAAACCAGGTGGGTACTGTGTTGTGTTTTTCTTTAATCATAATGAACGGAAGGCAATTAATTCCTGATGCACACTGATGCACATACAGTATTTAAATGATGAAAACTTTGTGTTTACTAAAACTCTTTCAACCCAGAAAGTCATAGCAGTTCTCTCCTGGGACAGAAAGGTCTATTCCTCATCAAGCTAATGCCCTGGGGATCTGCAGTTAACGTGGACACATGCAAGTGAAACGCTGGTAATATTGTGGCCGGCCATTCAGGATCTCGGAGGACTGTTGTCTGCTGGTGTGGTCTTTCTGCATGATAATGCTTGTCCCCACAGTGCTAGGTGAAACACTCCAGCCGAGTTTTAAATGGGAAAAATTGAAACCATCCACAGTACAGCCTAGGCCTGGCGCTGAGCAAATTCACGTTACACAAAACTGAATTACCTTTTGGGTGGGAAAATGTTTTGTTTCGAATGTGGAGTTTATCAAAAAATAATCTTGTGCGCTTTTGAAGTTGAATAAAATATTTTTATTAGGAATTGCTACAGGTTATTTGATTCCAAAATGAGTATGACATTCTGAATAGTCCTTGTGATTTGTAACATATGGTATTCAATTAAGGTGACCTTACAAATTGTGAAATTCAGTTAATAACAACTCGAGGCTCATAGCAGTTAGTATGGACATTGCATGTTGTTTTTACCCATGGTACAACATTTAGTGGTTTTGATAGTCACATCTAACTTTGATGCATTACGGTGTAAAATGTCCCGTAGCAGTGGACATGAAAGCTATCGCCATAGCAGTACCTTGACGTTTGACATTGCTGTTTATCTGCTGCTGTATTTACATAAGTCTTCTTGTCATTATCATAGCCTTTTTTCAGCATATTTCACTACTTCATTTCAGTGCCGTGTTGGAGACATTTGCCTCTTTTCAGAGGATGACTGGGCTGCTGTGGCTTCCATTTTTCTGCATACTATTCACCATACTTTCTGATGCAGTGTCTTCCGGTAATTGCCATGCTATTAGCTTTCATCAGATAATCCAACATATGGCTTTGCTCCAGTCCACATAATGTGGGCATAGGATCTTGTAATGATAGTTAACTTCTTTTGTGAAATCTTTTTACGAGATGTTACTACCACACACTTGAGATGTGCTTACATTTCGTATTTTGTTTTTTTGGGGTAGTTGTCGTACATTCAGTTTAAGTATCCTTTACTGCTATAAAATTTGTATTTCATCAGAATGTGTTGGGAGTACAATGTAACAGTTATTTAATTTTTCATGGTTACAGCCTCTATGTACTTTGAAAAACAGAATTCCAACTCGTAAGT
This sequence comes from Dryococelus australis, assembly GCA_029891345.1. Lineage (NCBI taxonomy): Eukaryota > Metazoa > Arthropoda > Insecta > Phasmatodea > Phasmatidae > Dryococelus > Dryococelus australis. The sequence continues at coordinate 28,254,837 of CM057007.1, read as the reverse complement.
CATGTATTTGAAGGATGTTATTCAGGTTATTAGAAGATTATTCTTGGAGCAATGTGACATGTGTATAATGTTTGCATATTGTACACATTCACAAAGTGTAGAATGTTTGCATATTCTCATTGGTCATTCAGATGGAGTGCATTTTAATTGCTGTGATAGATAGGTGTCTGAGTGATAGGATATTTGATATTCCAACTTCTAGTATTAAATATGTTCAAGGGCTAGTTCAGAAGTCACGGCAGCTAATTCAGAAGTCATGGCAACTATTGTTTATCTCCCAAAAATGATCCAACATAGGAAATATACTATGTACAGTTGAAAGTGTCAGACACGTACGTTTTGAATGTGACACCACATGGAGTATAGATGCAGAATGTCCTGCAAGGGACAAAGACAAACATGTGAACGGGTACGTATCATACATGTACACGCTGTTTAACTTTCTTCAAAGTAGTCTCGGAAATTGTCCACGGTTCGTTTCCAGCGATGAGGCAGACGGGAAATACCATCGGCTACATGAGATCAGTCAATGTTACGCCACCTCTCATCAAAATATTGACAATGTCTGCCTCATTGCTGGAAACAAACCGTGGACAAAATCGAAGACTACTTTAAATCATGTTAAACTGCTCGTACACGTACGATACATGTCCATTCACGTGAGTGAATACAGTTTGTACGAGGACATATCAATTAAACTGTGATTTCAAGCAGCCGTGTTTGTCTTTGTTTCTTGCCAGGTATTCCCGCATCCATACCCCATGTGGTGTCACCTTTAAAATGTAAACGTCGTACACTTTCAAGTGTACGTAGTACATTTCCTGTGTTGGGTCATTTTCGGGAGATAACCATTAGTTGCCGTGAGTACTGAATCTGGCCTTGTAATATATTTGATTTGCTTTGCAATTGTTATTTTGGGTAATTAGATGGCTGAAATCAAATTATGTCTTGGCAATAATTTTTTTCCCAGCATTGCTATTTTTTGCAGTCATTACTGTATTTATTTTTGTGAGATGGAAATGTAAAAGTTGATGTAAATCGTATGGAAACACTTGGAACGTGTGAAACTTAAAGATATATTTGTGTCCTAGAAGTTTAATTTTTGTTGTTATATAAGAACAGTATAATATTGTTGTGTTCAATTCTAGTGTGTTTACATTGCAGCTATTTAATGGAGATTGATCGTGTAGCTGACCCCAATTATCTTCCAACTGAGCAAGATATTTTACGTGTCAGGGTTCCAACAACTGGTATTATAGAATACCCATTTGATTTGGAAGAGATAAGATTTAGGTACGGTAGGTTTTGCCAGGCAGATGCTTGGGTGTGTTGCTGTCTGTTCCTGCCTGGATTATTTTTCTTACTGCCTGGGAGTGCAAGGACATGGTTTTATTTTTGTATTTCTGTAATCTCTCATTTTCTCTGTATTGGTAACCTCTCTCAAACTTTTCAGGATAGGCTTAACATTATTGGCACAAAAATTACTTAAATTAGAGTAAAATATTTTGAATCTTAAAGGAATACGTACAGATTTGTGTGATTATTTTGATTATATGAACTTCTTGCTTCCAGTTGAAAAAAATTTGATGGCATACTTGCATCACTATATGCATTGGGTCAAAAATTACAATTTTTAATGTGCAACATTCATCGTTCAAACAAATATCACTTCTTACCTAAATTTAACCAGTATCTTTGCTGTAACATTCAAAAATCTGTGTGGTTTTTTTTTTTTTTTTTTTTTTTTTTTTAAAAAGAGTTATGTAAATTATAATAGTTATGTGACTTGCTGTTAATTTACTATTCTTCTGAAAAGGAAAATAAAATTTTAATTATTAGAAATATATGCATTTTTACTTTGCTTGTTTTGACTAAAACTTAGGTTTTAATGCACAAAACTTCTGTGTTTACGTTTATTTTTTATATTTTTTTTCCGAAAATAAATTTTGAACAGATTATAGGCAACCAGCCATTTGAACTGCTGTATTAAAAAATTCTGGTCTCTTTGTTGACACTAACCTGTTCTTATCATTTCAATTATTATGTTCAAGTAATAATTTATTTCATGCTTTTTTCCAATTGCTGAAAATCAGTTTGTGCCAATTTCTATTGAGCCCTCCTGAAAGTGCTGATGGCTACTTGCAGTTTTTGTGCATGTGAATGAATGTTATTTGTGTATGATATTGCAGCTATCTTAGTGATCTCGAGCGAATAGAGAAGCCGGAGTATTTGCCAACAGAACAAGATATTCTGAGGGCCAGGGCACCAACTACCGGCATTATAGAATACCCTTTTGATTTGGACTCCATCATATTTAGGTAGGACGAGGAGAAATTTTCACAGCTGCTAGTGAGGTGCCAGTACACACAGACCTCCCCTTGTCAGCTCCTGCGCTATCCTTTTGCGCCACTTGTTTTCCGTAATAAACAGAGCCCTGCAGTGTTCATTATCATGTTGGCTTCGGTATTGCTGACAGAAATTACAATCAATACAAACAAATCAGTTTTAACACATTTAATACCTTTCACTAAATAAAAAATTGCCACCTAATTTTAAACTGTAATGCTTTCGTTGTCCTGTGTGTCATTGTGTTCACCATGCAAACATTATCATCTGCACTATGGGAATGAATGCTTTTGTTTCCTTATTGTTTTTATTTGAATAATATTTTTCTTTTGTTTTTGTATATTTACTGGTTTTGAACAATTTAACCATACTGTATATAGCATGTTAATAGAGGTCAAAAGTGGATGTTTGGTTGCATGGCAAAATTAATTTGAAATACGTATTTTGAAAGTATTCAGCTTTATGGTATTAGATTGATTTTAACCATTTTTAGCAAAATCTTGTTGCACCAAAAATTTTCCCCTTAGTTACTTCTGGCATCTAAAGTCTGGTATAAATCATAAGTAGTTGTTGCTTACTTTAAAGTGGTTCTTGGTTTTTGTTTAAGTGTATATTGTAGTGTGTGCTTACAGCAGCTTGTATGGGATAATACTTATGTGACTAACAAACCAAAATATTTATAATTATTCCCTTTAGATCATTAAATGAGGCCATATCAATGATATGAGGTACATGCACTAGTTGTATGTGTTGTTCATACATTTTAATATGATTTTCTAAGATTTTATGTTAAATAAAAGTTTTTAAAATTAAATTAAAAATTAGACCGTGTGAATGGGTGTTAAGTTTGCTTTGCACAGAAAGTCCATATCATCCTTGAAGCCCACTTTTGTAATCATTCAAAAGTAGTGTTTTTACGGGATGTGCTGCATAGTTGTTGTGTAATATAATATTGTCATTTAAATTCCCCCAGGGCTTCACATGTCAATGAAAGTGCTTAGCATTCATTTTTAAGTGTACATGGTCTTGGAAGCCGTAATAGAAAAATTCAAGGATCGGTGCTAGACAATTGTTTTTGCCAACTCTATGAAAAAATATTTTGCCTGAGCAAACATATTGCTACTGTGATGTATTTGTGTTGAGCTGTTGCATTCGCTATAAATTTGTACACTTTAGAGGCACAAGATGATATTTTAAGGAGATGAATTACTCTGGCAAAGTATTTACTCACAAAGTTGGCAAAAACAGTTGGTCAGCATTGCCCTCTCTGTCTCTTCCTGTATTGGCTTCCGAAAATCTTTCAACTTCAATTTTATGCACTTAACATTAGTTTATGTACCATGTGTCTGTAAACATCCTTAGTTTATACATAAGTATTGTGAAATGTTTGAATTATACATTCATGTCACATGCCCTGCTATTGTTACGAAGTGTGTCTTCACTGAATATTATGCCCCTAAGTACATTTTCACCATCTTTGCAGCCTGTCTGAGACAGTTAGCTGGCTCAGCAAGGAAAACCTCATGTGGGGGTGGCACTGCAATGTCAAAGAAATGAAACTGATGATGGTTAAAACAAGAAAAAGCCATTCTCTTGGGTAGAGGAAAAACTTGGGTTGAGTAGGGGGAGGGTGTCGGAAGAAAAGTCCAAGCTGCCTGTAAAACTAATGTTCGGTATTATAATTGGTCTAACATGGCTATAGTTGATAGAATGAGTAAAGTTAGCAACCACAAGCCACTGAAGGTAATCTCGTGACAGTTGAAGCACATTGGATTTAATGAATTCGAATTTTAAGCCACCTAGGACAATAGGACAAGAGGAGACATCTCCTTGTACTTGTATATCTGTATATTGGTGGAGCACCGTACCAGTTAGGGTCAGTGACATGAGGGTTAAAACCTTGCTTGCCAATGTGTGAATATCACAGGGGATGTACACAAATAACAAATTGCTCATCTACAGAGTCACCTGAGGGATTGCACACAAGTCCCAGGATAGAGAGTCGGTGGGTACTTCCCACGTTGAATGTGGAGATTACAAGATGAGGCATCTTGTGGCGAGTTAGATGTAGGTGGCTTGTGGATAGTAACCCTGACAAACAATTGGAACTTGAATGTACTCTCGTACACTGTACATGTACGAGAGGTGTGGGGTGGCCTTCAAATATTTGGATGTAAGCATCACACTAATCTTGCCCTGGGGAGATTATTCCCTCTTGGGCAAGGAACCAGCATAAATCGTGGGACGTGTGGGTCTGCATGCCGGGACGAAATCAGATACTGTGGTTAACATTCCACGCAGATGAGTTACCTGTGGTTTCACAAGCAGCAGAGGTCTCTGCTCCGTTGGCTGTGCTAGGGCGGCTGGCTGAGGAACAGCAGTCGACTCAGGTTGTGGCGGGGTGGTGCTCGTACTGCTTGATGAGGTGTGGGAAGGGTGTGGAGGTATGGTGGTATATTCAGTGGTGAGTGCAGAAGATTCTATGTTCATTGTGGCTGTGTCACAATGAAGTATAATCAGTTACTGAAACGGCAATCTGCCTGGAATTCTTGTGGGTAAAGAAAATAATGAATCATTATCACGTGGTTCAGAAATAGAATTGTGATTTATCTCCTCCTCTGGAAGTTTCAGCTTCCGTTTAAGACAGTTCTTTGCTCTACTTTTGTAATTTTTCGGCATGAGGCCGATCTGCAGAAATTAACTCTTGACATATTAAGAGATACAGAATCAAGGTGTGTACGTTCAGTGAAGCTAGGTGTAATTAGCAGTCCTAAGGTGTACGTCCGGGTATGTGATTAGACACAACGTGTCTTGCCACTTAACCTCTCTTTGCCATACACTAGCCCAAAGGTTTTTACAGTAGATCACATGAGTAGCCGCAGTATGGGTGTATTGAGTTTCTAGTGAAAGACTCCCCCGAAGATTAGCCAGTGCAATACCATGAGCATTATCTTTGCCAAACTCTAAATACCGCTCAGTGTTACTTCTGTCTGCCGTTTGGCTGTTTTGCGTAAATGGCGTTACCTCACGTACACACATAAAGAGTTAAGAATTTAAAATTTGACTTGTCTTTCACATCACAAGAAACATAAGGTTGATAAAAGCTATAATTGAAAAGTCTTTGCGATTTCAATGGTTTGGGTGTGACTTTAATGGATTCACGTTACAACCATGTGAAAATAAAATAATTACATTAACAGAAGTTAACATGGATTACTTCACTTCAAAGGTATAATTTAATACAATTAACTGCGGAAGTCAATTGTAGTAAAAGAGATGCATGTCAAGTGAAGGTTACCTGATTACGTTACGTCACTTTCAAGTATGTTTGTGAATTTAAATAAATTTATTTAAATTATGCTACTAGCCCAAGGAGTCCTAATTTCACTTCGAGGTGGTGTCCAGAGGGGTTCTCTCCCAACTAGTTGAGATGGGCGGGCTAGGGCCTTACGGGGTGTTTTGATGAGACTACGTCAGTGACCTTATTATTGGTGTAACTTGTGCACATCAATAAATGTCTTAAACTATATACTGGAAGGTACAGGGTTAGGAGGTGCTACAGAAGTGGTGCTCTTCTGGTGATGATGGCCTCTGGAAAGATGGCGTTGTCGTGGTTGCTGTCAACTATCGGCGTGGGTGCAGGATGTCCAGCCCTTAGTCAGAATGTCCCCAGCCTTCACAGCCTAGCAGAGGTTGAGTGATTCTGATGAGCCACTAGGAGCAACTCTGGAGGCCTGGTCAGGTCAGCCTTTTATAGTGATCTCCAGCAGCCTTAGGCACTTCGAGGGGTGTGGGGAGCTTGTGATGTCACATACATGGACCATGGATGCTTATCTTGCCTGTTGCTCGGCGCCTGGTGTGATAATCTCCGAACTTAGGGCTCTCGAGTAAGCCGTGATTCTTCTGTGATTGGCCCGTTTCCTTATGTGGCACCAGTTTCAAATTGTGTGCTGTTCAGTTAGCGGGCATGAAGTAGAATATTGTTGCTTCGGGGAGGGCGTTGACGTGACTGCTTTCTGTCGACTCTGGTGGACAGTACAAGCTAGAAGCACGGGGTTAAAGCGTGTTGAGGCACTGTCAACGTCTGGAAGTTCTCAGTGCCCTGCCTTCATTAGTGTCTGGAGACTTGCCCATATGGCTTGCCATATTCAGGTGGGGCGAAGTTGTACTTCCGGAGAGCTCTTCCTCTAAATGCAAAATATGTCATGTTCACAGTGAAATAAAATTATTCATTAGTGTGATGGATGAACTTTCTCAGAAGTTGTCAATGGAGACAATTTTTTGACACAAACTTAATAAAATTTGGGATGCTTTTTATAGTTACCATTCAAATTAAGGTTGATAGAATGATTTTTTTTTAGCATGTTACTGCAGAATTTTTATAAGCATTGCTTTCACATTTATAGTAGCCCATATGCATGTTTTACTGTAGAAATATTTATAAAATGTTTATTGGTTCATTTTAGGGCTGTTTTGTAAGCATCAGAACATATTCTTGACATAATACAAAAAATTGCCATTTGTACGCTACATTTTTTGTTAGATCAATGTAGTGGTATGGAATGCTTGAAAAAGTAGAGCTATGATAGTTTTTTCCAGTAATGGAAAATATTTTCTCTGGGAGGAAAAATTGGTTGTTACTTCGATCTATAGGAAAGAGCTCCCAAAACTTCACTCTACATGTTTGTAAATAAAAACGTACACACATGGTGGTAAAGTATGCTGTTGTTTACTAAAGCATTTTAAACACCACAGCATATGCAATCTACTTTTTTTTATTACCAGTACGACAAATAAGTACGATGACTTGTACTACAATTCACAGTGAAATTACTGGAATCATAATATTTTTTTAATTTGTTTAGTCGAGTTTACGTTCTGCAGTTGATGCGCACAGCAAAAATGGTATCGGTTGTATTCTGGTAGATTTGTGCTAGCTATCGATTACTGAACGCGCCCTCTCTCTTTTTCTCTCTATTTAGTGGCAAACCGACAACACAGTAATATTGTAGTAATGGCGCAGAGCTGCAGTATGTCATGATTGAGGTTATCAGATATGTTTCTAGCTAGTTATGCCAATTATGATCCTGGTTTTACATTTGAATGCCGGTGGTAGAGTTTGTAATATTCTGAAAGATTCCAGAAATTATGCTGATTATCACAGATTTTTGAAGCTAGATTGCACATTTGTATTACATTATGCTTTATCCATGGCCTACATATTTTTGCTGTGGTGTGGATGCGACGATGATGCAGGCCTACGTATATTCCTATTAATACCAATAGTTACGATGGTACATAAAATATTAAATCATGTATGGTTCCATTGATTCAAAACATTTAGTAAAAATTACATGTGAATTACGATATTGGATAGTTTATCTTGTTTATGGTCTACCAAACTTATAACTGTGCAATTTTTAACGTTCAAAATATAAGAAAATTGATTCCATTACAATTTTATTTTCTGTTGAGCCCACTTTGCAGCCAAGCAACAGGACTACGGAACAAGTCAAGTTTTATACAAAGATTCATGTTTTCAATTCACAAATACATAGAATAAAAATTAAAAATCACAAAAAAAAAAAAATTCAAGAAATGAATAAAAGATAATTACAATATCCCCAAAACATATGATATATTTTATTTGGTTGTTTTATGTGTTCCGTATTGCAGGTCTAAAGTAAGTTTTTTTGACACTGTGTTACTAATCGGGATTGCAAAGAATCTACTTTATTTTTCGGTTCTAGATTCAAATTGTAGAATTGATGAGTATTGGGGTATCGAAAAATTGAATTTCCCATATGTATTTACATACAAAATAAGTTAATTTAGTACTCTGCAGTAATATTGAAGTGCCTTCGTTATCTGCCATAGGTCTGGCATATTGGTTATGTTATTTTAGTTTTCACTTAATATATAGCCATAGTATTTTCGTAAATAATTCTAACATCCATTGCAAAGCATTTAACTGTTAATTTTTCTGCAAAAAAACTACATATTCTCTGCAAAAGTATTGTATAAAAAATTGACAAGTAAATTTTGACAACTGCATGGATTTTTAAGTGTACAGAATTCCATAAATTTTATAAATTTAGCTTCTTAGTATGGCTTTTTTTTGTCACTAATATGTGTATTTGTTGATGTAGAAAATTTCAATGGTTGTATCTTTTCTTTAGGATGGTGGACGTCGGAGGACAGCGGTCTGAAAGACGGAAATGGATTCATTGTTTCGAAAATGTTACTTCCATTATATTTTTAGTAGCGCTAAGCGAATATGACCAGATTCTTTTTGAATCCGAAAACGAGGTAAGTTCTCATTCACAATGTAAGAATATGGAAACTTAATGATGATGCAGTTTTAGTGCATTTACATTCCTTGAAATATGGTAAAATGATTTATAAATAATGGTATAAAAAATAAAATACATATTTTAATGTATTGTTACATTGTATTCATTATATGCAAGTAATAAACATGGAAATACATTGTTTGTGTAATAGGCTACTGTAGCAATCAAATACAGCATTGCAGCATTTAGTAATACAAATGACAGTAAATATAATACCACAGAAGGAACTAAGAAGCCTTCAGAAATGTTCTCTCTTTTTTGTAAATCTGTAGCCTTACACAAATTAGCTTTAAAAATTGCTTGTGTTTGTCTGTGGCCCTGTCGTGTGACATCCCAAGTAATACTTACCACGACTCTTTCTATTTCAGTGCCATAGTGATGTGTTAGTCGGACTGCTCACCCCCCACCTAGGCGAACAGGGTTTGATTCCCAGCAAGGTCACACCTGGATTTTTGCATGGGAATTGTGCTGGACAATGTTGCTGGTTGGGGATTTTCTTCTTGGGGATCTCCCATTTCCTCCACCTTTGCATTCCTGTGCTACTCCATACTTGCCTCACTTCACCCTCATCTTTTTTTTCAAGATCTCATTAAGAGCTGCCCAGATATCTCCACTTCCGGCAGGGTGACGTGGTTTTCTTGGGGGCCCTCTCATTACTACCGCCCTTGCATTCTGCTGCTGCTCCATCATGGCCTCATTTCAACCTCACTGGCACTCAAGACTTCAATGTTAAGCTCCGACCAAACCCTGCCTCCTCCCTTTCTATGCAGTGCATGTGTAACAATCATAACTAAAGCAAGATGGCTAATAGGGATGTGCGGGTACCTGAAAATTTCGGCTTCAATTCAATTAGTATTCGAACCTGGAATCGAACGTAGTTTTTGGAATTGGAAAAAAACTATCGGATTCAGAGGTTAGGATTTTAAGATAAACAAAGATTTAAACAGTCAGTTTTAGAAATTCAAATTAATGTTACATTATTATACATAATACATTCGTAATTGTCATCAATAAATATTTACGTGAAAACTATAGTTACGAGTGTTGGCAACGTTGCATCGTGAATCAATATCTCGAAAATATGGCACCGCTGTTGTCGGTGTCGATCATTACCAAAATGGCTGCCACGGTAAACATCGCAGTTGTTTGTTGATAATCAAACAAATTTTACAGTACATATTTCTTATCAATTTTTTTGTATTTCGTGCTCTCTAAATACGCAATGTGTAGCCAGACATCTGTTATTATTTATTTTTTTGTTACAATGTACGAGTTACGTGCGACATCGCAACTCAACAACAGGTTATTTCGGACCAGTGGCGGATCTAAGGAGTGCGTAGGGGGCATCCCCCCCCCCCCCTCCAAAGAACCTGTAAGGATTAGTTCCGTTAGTGCATTTCATAAGGGAAATGTATAAAGTTAAAAAATTACATTTATACACGCAAATATTGGGAAACAAGTCACCATATATGTGTATGCACTCACATGCACGCACACATGCACGTATGCACAAGCTTGATACATATAAACATGTTTAATACACCCATTTATACATACAATCACATATTTAGTCCTATATTCATTATTTGGCATCGACATTATGTTTGGGAGTTCTGAATAGAAATGCTCTGTTACTAAGTTCGACATTAAGGTACGGAAACTCCTAAAAATATGCGTGGGCACAATTGTGTGTGAGTGAATGCATGCATGAAGAATTCACTCTAAATTTTTGTAACACAACAGATAGCACCACTATACATATTCCGTATTTAAATATTTCAATGATATTGAAATTTTTATTAACTACTTACGGCTGAGACTATCTCGCTTTGTTGTATTCACTGATTTATTGCTGACTTAGCATGTAAGAAGTAAACCTAAAGTTCTTCTTAAAACGTTTTGCTATTTACCATATCCAGTGTTACAAACATAAATAATAAATTCCTATATACTAACACACACATGTCACATTCACATTGGTGAAAATTCACTGTGAATTAATTTAAGTGTTTTATTTAAAATTCAGTTCACTCAAAACGCCTTGAGTGGAAAACATCTTGTTTTATGTGAGAAAGAAAAATTTAGAAAGTTATATTGTTGCGAAACGATAGCAAATAAGGATGGATGATCTGCCCACTTTTCTGTATTCCAAATGTAACCAATTTGAAATAAAAGTATTTTATTGATATTAACAGAAGGCACAAAAATTTCAAGTTTTTGTGTTGATTACACATTGCAAAATTCAATATTGTTAAGCCACTTTTTACCCCCACTTTCAAGCTTCATTTTATGTAAGCGAGGATCTTTTTGCTCGATTAAAGCATTGGCCTTTAGCTAGAAGATCTTTTTCTTGTCTTTTTTCTTCGGGTTGTCCCTTGCTCAGCAGGGGAGCGAGCGGGTCTGGTCGAAGAGGCACTGGTCAGGGCATGCTTACCATATCATAAATAACAGGGTGAGCGGTGGGGATGTACTGGCACAGTCTCAGTTTCTAGTGTGCAGTGAAGGTGTCAACTTTCTCAGTTCTGAAGTATTCGTGTTTGTATATGATGGTGTCTGGTTGAATGCATACCAGGAGCACGTGCAATCATATGCAAGAAAAGAAATAATTTGTTTTCATATTATAGTAAACTACCTAAGAATGAAGAAACTGGAGACGGCGTTTATGATACTGTGACACAGGTTTGATTTTTACTAGGTGATTTATAATGTAAACACAGTGTAGCATAGGGCAAATTCCTAGTAATAATTTTAAACTTCATACTGTCATGCCCGGCCATAAGGAAACGGAGTGTTAACGACATTAAATATAAAATGCTACGGCATATTCTATATGAACTTCTTGCGATTTGTTTTGCAATGGAATTTAATTTTAGAGAGGAGAAGTTTTCAGTTGTGCTGATAAATTTACTACCAGTATACGTTTCCCTCAGTAGTTTTTCAATACCGCATTAAATGGAATTGTTTAAAAAGTATTAGTCTTTTTAGCTTACCATATGTAGTTCGTGAAATGTTAAAACTTTTAATATGTTTTCTCTTAGCGCTTCGCCAGTAAATACGTGTTTGTCAACATTGACCAGACCAAAAATTTACTTCAAAAACTGATAAGTCAAGCAGGTTGTTTAGGAGAACTCGCATTAATGTCAATACATCGTAACGTAACAGTAAGAGAAGTATTTTGGTTTACGCAGCATAAACTACCAAATAGTTCTGCTATGGAATTGTTGCGACAGTTTTCTGCAAATATCATGGCTCCCGTAGAAAATTAATTGCTCGTTTAATTTTTGCATTACTACACACTCTAAAGCAGTGATTCCCAACCGATGGTCCGCAGACCACAGCCTATGGTCCGCGAGTTAAGGGGCCCGTTTTCAAGTTATTTTCTGTTGAGGCATGAGAGCATGGAGGCGATAATGATGGATGGCATTGGCACTTTAATAAAACAAATTTCAGTTGAGAGTCGCTTAGAAAATCTTACGGAAGATACTGACTTTTTCTCATTTAGTAACATTTTTTTCAACCTGTGATGTGCGAAAGAAGTATTTAAAATGTGTGTGCTAAGTAATACAGAACTAATATTGATAATAATAAATTAGTTCTTACTAACATATTGTATGAAGCTGCCATAGAAATTAGGGCTAGTAGGAAGTTAAGCGGAAAAATGGGTGGGAGATAGGGAGGTCCGTGCTCTAATCAATTTTTGACCCAAGTGGTTCGCGATCTCGTAAAGGTTGAGAACCATTGCTCCAAAGGAACAAAATGTGCCGGCCACCTGCGTCTGGTAACCCAATACCGTGGTGCGTCGAACAACAGCTGCACGCGGCTGGGGGCCTGTACAACATTGTTATTATTTTCTAAGGAAACTATAATATTTGCGTGTGAGAACTGCCGCAACAATCAAACAGCATAATTATTCAGAAATTTATGCTGCATTAACCAAAATAAATCATTTATGTCGGATCACTACCTTAACTTGACACAAGTTACGGTAATGACCCACAAAATAGAAATTGTTACATTTCCAAAAACATGCCAGTATCTTGAATACAAAACCACTGTTACAAATGTCAAATTGTAATATTCTGTTAAGGACATGACCTGACCTATCAGTTGTGATCGGGTTCACCATTACTTACAGGATTCTTTGTGTATACTTTAACGGCTGTGTTCGTATTTACTAGAAGTTCGTTATTGCATTGTGTAGTGTTTCCAGGAAATAAAACTGGTAGTACCAGTGAAAGAATTCGTTATTTTGAGGGGAAAAAAAAAAAAAAAACCTTTCGTTTATAAAAAAAATTCTCTTGGGTGGGGGGGGGGGGGGTAGGGGGGGAGTTTCATTCCCAAGGAATGAAACTGAAGACATTACTTGACTTCTGCTTCTCCACAAAGAAGAAAACTTACGATGCTGTTGGTTGTAGCCGTGCAGAAAATGCTATTGATGAAACTGAACTCTCGCTCTCAAAATCTGACTCATTTGTAGAAGTGAATGATGGGGAAAATTCTACAATGTTTAATATGGCTGGCTGGAGCAGGAATTTTAGTAGTGATGGAAATTATAAAAATGATACTGGCAACTTCATTGGAAAAACACTGGATGATTTCATACTTGCCAAGGTTCTGGAACAACGTTGGTCTCCTTCAATATATTATATTTATCCTCATTCTTTGCATTCAAAGGGACACACTCAAGAAAGTCGATATGCAAAGAATGAACATTTACAAAAATATTCCTGGTTGGCTCTCTGATGTGAAAAAAGGACTGTACTGCCATTTTGCCCATTCTTTGCTGTACGGCATGTAGGCAATATCCACAAGGCAGTTTCATTACAGTCGCTTGTTACCACCCCACTTAAATAATTTGCTAAGCTTCTCGGCAAAGACGGTGCATTGGAGACACATGCGAAAACCAGATATCCTAAAGAAGCTTTTCAGAAAGGTTTGGATTTCCTTAGGAGTCTTCAGGATCCAAAGAATGGAGTTGTGAACCAAATAGACACAGCTAGAATGCAGCAGGCCAGAGATTATCGTGCCCGACTTCTTAGCATAATTGATAACATAGTGTTTCTTGGGAGACAAAATATCGCCTTTCGTGGACACAGGGATGAAGTCACACTTGAACTTCATGGATTCAATTCTAACAGTAGTAATGAATGACAACCCTGTGTTTGGCCATAACCACTTGGAGAAAGTTCCCAAACACATTGTTCCTTGTGTAAGGGTTCTCTGTACCAAGCAGAAACACTCAGATTATGAGTGGAATATACAGTAGATGATGCTGGTGTGATGGAGGTTTATGATGTAGGTCATGTGTGTGTGTATCTTACACTCTTGCTTCACTCTTACTCTCTCTTGCACTCTTGCTCGTGCTCTTACTCTCTCTTGTGCTCTTGTGCTCTTGCTCGCGCTCTTGCTCATGGTAGTGCTCTTGCTCACTTGCACATGCTCTCTTGCTCTCTCGCTATGTACTCTATACTTGTGCACTCTCTCACGCGTGTTCTCTTGCACACTCTCATGCTTTCTCGCTCTTGTGCTCTTTCTCTGCTTTCTCGTGCTCTTGCACTCTCTTGTATGCTCTTTCTCATGTGCGCTCTCTTCATGTGTTCTCTCGTACGCTCTTTCTCTCGCTTTCTCTCGTACGTGCTTTCTCTCATGTGTGCTTCCTCTCATGTGTGCTTCCTCTCTTGTGTGCTCTCTCTAGTGTGTGTGCTCTCTATGCATGCATGATCTTGTGTGTGCACTCACATATGCTCTCTTGCACACATGCATGCTCTCTCATGCATGCTGTTTCTCTCCTGTGTTCTCTTTCTCTCGCGTGTGCTAACACGCATGCTTTTTCCATCTCGCACGTGTTCTTGTACGTGATCTCTCTTGCTCTCGAATGTGCTCTCTCTCTTGCTCTCAAGCATGTTCTCTCTTGAGCATGCTCTCTCTTGCTTTCGTGCATACCCTCTCTTGATCGCTCTTGCTTTCATGCATGCCCTCTCTCGATCTCCCATGCTTTTGTGCATGCTCTCTCACTTTTGCGTGTACTCTCTCTTGATTTTGCACATGCCTTCTCTCGATTTTGCACGTGCATGCTCTCTTTCGTTCTCTTGCTTTTGCGTGCTCTCGCTCTCGTGCGTGCTCTTGCTCTCGTGCGTGCGCTCACTCTCGTGCGTGCGCTTGCTCTCGCTGTCACGTATGCTCTCGCTCGCAACATCGCTCTCGCGCATACTCTCTCGCATGCTCTCTCGCTCGCTTGCTCTATCTCGCTCTTGTGTGTGCTCTCTCACTCTTGCGTGTGCTCTCTCGCTCGTGCTCTCTCTCGCATTCTCTCTTGCTCTTGCACGTGCTCTCGCTCATGCTCTCTCTCATGCTCTCGCTCGTGCTCTCTCGCTTGTGCTCGCTCTTGCATTCTCTCTTGCTCTTGCGCATGCTCTCTCTCATGCTCTCGCTTGTGCTCTCTCTTGTGCTCTCTCTCATGCTCTCTTGCATGCTCTCTCTTGTGCTCTCTCTCATGCTCTCTTGCATGCTCTCTCATGCTCTTGCGCATGCTCTCTCGCTCATGCTCACTCTCATGCTCTCTCGCTCGTGCTCACTCTCATGCTCTCTTGCTCTCGCTTTCGCACGTGCTTTCTCTCTTGCTTTAGTGTGCCCTCTCGCTCTCGTGCATGCTCTCTCTTGCTCTCTCGCTTTTGTGCGTGCTTGCTTTCGCACCTGCTCTCTCACTCTCTCTTGCTTTTGTGCATGCTCTCTCGCTCTCTCTTGATTTTGCACATGCTCTTTCTTGCTTTTGCGCATGCTCTCCCTCCTTTTCTCTTTTGCGTGTGGTCTTTCACATTCTCTTGCTTTGGTGCGTGCTCTTTCTCACGTTATCTTGCTTTCATGCATGCTCTTTCTCACGTTATCTTGCTTTCATGCATGCTCTTTCCTCACGTTATCTTGCTTTCATGCATGCTCTTTCTCACATTATCTTGCTTTCATGCATGCTCTTTCTCGCTTTCGCTTGCTTTTTTGCGTGCTCTCTTGGTTTCACGTATGAGCTCTTGCTATCACGCGTGCTCTTGTTTTTGCGCATGCTCTCTCACTTTCTCTTGCTTTTTTGTGTGCTCTCTCGCTTTTTCTTTTTCACGCATGCTCTCTCTTGCTTTCTCTTGCTTTCGCATGTGCGCTCTCTCACTTTCGCACGTGCTCTCTCTCTTGCTTTAGTGTGTGCCCTCTCGCTCTCGTGCATGCTCTCTCTTGCTCTCTTGCTTTTGTGGGTGCTCTCTCTCACTCTTGCTTTCGTGCGTACTTTCTCTCACTCTTGCTTTCATGTGTGCATTCTCTCGCTCTTGCTTTCGTCCATGCTCTCTCTCTCTCTCTTGCTTTCGTGCGTGCTCTCTCTCGCTCTTGCTTTCATGCGTGCTCTCTCTCTCTCTCTGTCTTGTGCTCTCTCTCGCTCTCACTCGCTGTGTAGCTCGCGTGCGCGTGCTCATGCTCTTGCTCTCCCCCTCAATGTGTGCATGCAAGTTCTCTGTGTTTGTAGCCTTGTTTTTTAAATGCTGTATTTTAGACTGTTTGGAATTAAAATTTTGTTGTGTAATCATCGGTGTTGGCAAGATTTTTGCTTATTGAGATGCTAGGATGCCTAATGTAGCTTCAAGTGTCTGCTTCGTGTGTATTGTCATTGTGGTATTTTCTAGTATGTGAAGAAATGAGATGGTCTTACACAAATTACTAAAAACTACCCCATTTAGGTGCACTGAAATCCAGATTTCCCAATTCTGATCTTAACGTGAAGATTGCTTGATGTTGGACAGATTGGTTTACTACCAGAAACCCTCCCAACACCTTGCCATTACATTATAATGTCCTGTTCCACATCCAAGCGGTTTCCACCCCCAGTAACCTTTGTAGTCAATAGCAGATAAAAGAAGTGTTATGGAAAACAGCATCTTTGTTTTGCCTATTATTAAGTCTGCTTCCTATCTTTTTCCTCTAGTCTTCATTTTTCCAGTTTCGCAGTGGGTCTTGTTCTACCACAGTTTGACACTTTCTTGTATTTTATACTTACTTCCTTTGATCCAATTTAATGCTTTGATTTATCCTCTTTTTGCATTTACCTGCATTTTGATACCTGTTTTTGCATTTACCTGCATTTTGATACCTGTTTTTGCATTTACCTGCATTTTGATACCTGTTTTTGCATTTACCTGCATTTTGATACCTGTTTTTGTGGTTCATCAAATAATAGTATGGCTAAAAATAAAATTGAATTTTTTTTCTTTTAATATATTTTTGTACTAATGTGGCGATTACCCTGGATTTTGACAGTTTTAGATTTTCTCCTTAGAATATTAGAGAAATGGGTGGGCGTATTTATTTAATCATATAATTTTGATCAAATGGTTTTTTTTTTTCCCTGAGATTTTTTGTTCTTTTAATTTAATGGTAGTTAAAATACATAAAGGCAGTTCACAGAAAACTGAGCACATAGCCGTTCTAAATTTCTACGACTTTCAGCTGGTGTTTACATCAGATGAATTGAATATTTACTGATAATCAAAATTATTTTTTTGTTTAGACATAAATTAATGCTTTTAACTGTGGTCAGCCCTTCCAAGGTCATAAGAAAATATGTCTGTTTAGGTTGTCAAAAGAACAGCAGAAGAGTTAAATATTATTCTTTTTCTCCATTTAAGAAATGATGCCAAGATGTTTCAAAAGGTTCACCTTTAAGAAAGTGTGAACAGTTGAAATGCTGTCCCATTAAAGGCACACTTTTACATAATGTGGTGTATTTACTTGTTCGTGCAGAAGACAACATTCCTCAAACAATCGTTAATGACCTAAGAATTATGTTTAACATCTTTTAGAAGTAGAATTTAATTGAATAAATACCTCATAAAACAATATTTTTATACAAAAATACGCACAAGCTAATGGTGGGCATTGCTATTACATTAGCCATACAAATAAAGGAAACAATTGTCTTAAAACTCAACAATTGAACAGAATTGGTCCAAATATTTGACAGTATACTTCTACAGTTACATTTGTCACTTGATGCAAGTTTCATTTAAATTTATCCATCCAAACAGTTTGTAAAGTACATAACAATGTTTGCTAGGACCTTCTGCTTTGCTTAGAAAACTGTCACTTTCCACTTACAAAAGATATCTGCCTACATTGATGTTAACGTAACTCCACCATGATGCACGACATTGGGTGGCAGAAGACGTCATGGTTGGGCAAGGTTTTATCATGCCGGTTAGAGGCATGATTGAGTTCAAATTATTGACCTTACTGTCAGCTGCTTGGGCCCCGGCCGGTATACAATATTGAACGTGTGGCTTGGCTGCATGGTATAAAGTCTGTCAGGATTTTGACAATCCGGCGGATGGGCTGGAAAACTGCCACTGGTCTTTCTGTGCTTCATGCAGCCCAGGGTAGCTCCTTGGTCTGCTGCTGGTGCGGTGGGTTTCGGCTGGAGCTCTTCTGTGTGTGTTGAGGTGCGTCCGTGGAGGGCTGCTGCCTGATGACACTGGAACCAGGGGTTGACAAGTCCCAGTGTTACGTCATGTCCCTAATGGAAGTCTGTTTTAACCGGGTGAGGTTGGCTGGTGGTCTTGATAAGAGGCTGAAATAAGGTTTTGGAGGTGAGGTCTCTCCAGCTGGTGGGCGGCTTGAGCTCGTTCCCCTGGGGTTAGACTGCAAAGTGCTGTTGGAGTTGGGTTGCAGCTCCCGTTGGCATCAGAGGTAGTAGCTACCTTCCTTTCTTGCCACTTAGTACCACTCCTTTGGGTGCATGGTATAGGGTGGGTACAACTGGCAGCCTCGCAAGAGGAGAGAGGCAACGAGGTTCCCTGGCTAGGTGTAAGACAAAAGCCAAGTTTGAGCTAACACAGAGGTATACCTGTCTACTCCAACCGGTGACACAGTTGGTGGTGCGGTGGGTTGTCCCTGAGCGTCTGACGATGACAGTGGGTGTGGTGCAAGTGTGGGCAGACCTCCATAACCAGTTTATAACTCCCTCCGGCGACAGTACAGCACGGTGGATGGAGTGGATCAGCTGGACTAGCTGTATGACAACTCTAGGATTGTGTTTCTAGTGATTGTGGCTGTACCGTATTGCGCACTAGGTGCATAGTACGAGTGGCCATTGAGTGGGTGTGTAAAGTGCATCCGATTAAGGGAGCCTGTAGTCCTATACTTGGTTCTATAAATTGAGAGTTAATTCTGCAGTTTCCTACTTTGCTTTGCGGGTCGGCATCTACAGAGGTTTGAACAGTCACCTTAGAAAATAGTGCGTAGAGGTTTGAGAGAAACGCGTATTTATTCTGTGAGGAATACACACGGTGGCCCGTACTAGCTCGTCACAGGAACTGAACAGAAGTTAGACTACGTATATCAGGTGAAGGGGACCTGATCCTAAACTGAACAAGGCTAGATAGCTATGAAAATAACTGACCCCAACTATCTCAAAACTGTTGTCCAGACGGGACCTTTGGAGGCCACTACCCGAAGGGCAGTGTGTTTGCTGTTACCAAAAGGTTAACAAGACAAGGGGTGTTGAAGACTTCTTCAGGGGGCAAATAATGTCTTGAAGAGCTTCTGGAAGGATGCTGGTAAAGTCGTTAAAGAGCTTCTGGTAGGTTGCTAGGATGCTGGGTGGGCAGAGAGCTCTAGCACAAGAAGTAATGGAGCGAGCTGCCAGAGACGAACTGCCGTTTCTTGGAGGCGCATGTACATACATCCGCCTGGGAAACTATGAACACTTCAAGTAAACCCACCAACCGACAGTAAAGTTACTTGTCCCATATCCCGAATCCACCAGGGATCAAACTATGTTCGCCGTGATTGAGGCGAGTGTACATAGAAACAGTTTTGCTGTCCCAACTAAAACAAAGAAAAAAGTTTGTTGTGTTAAAAGAATAGCAAATATGAAAGCACCTGTCCTGGGTTAACATGGTCCTATAGTAGATGTTTTTATTTTATAGACAGATTTTGTTAACATGTAAGAATAATAAAGATAAAAACATCAGTATACAATTTTACAATACAAAAATGTACTGTCTATTGCACAGAGAAAATATAAAATTTTAATTTTAATGTCGATCACGTGTTCGATTTTTTCTTATTTTTTTTTGTGTTTACATTAAAGAATTGGTTGGAGAAAAAATCGTTAAGGCTATTTAAAAATGTACTCACACGTGACATCCTTTAACAAATGAGTCACGTCACTGCCCAAATGTTTTGGTGGGTGTGAGGGCAGACATACCGGGGTGTTTGAACTCTGTTTCTTAATGCGGAACAGGAGCCCAATTAGTGTAGAGGACTGGTTGTGTGGTTTTCTGGCTTGGTATAAAACTGGAGACGGCTAGAACAATCTTATGCCTGGCAGGGACCACACTCAATTTATACCTGGGCGATTGGTGGCCTGCGGAGGCTACTGACCTTACTGTGGCACTGGTGAAGATGAACGGGTGTTGGTACCAGGACCTGGTCGGCTGGTTCAGTGAGCTGGTGTCCCCTGATCCAGGGGTTGGCAAAGCCGAACGGGACTTCCTCACCCCTCAGGAAGGCTTGGATGATAGGGTGGATCTTTCAATCAGTCATGGTGGGGGTTCAAATAAAGCTGGTAGAGGAACTGGACTCTCCAGGTGACGGACAGCCTGAGCTCGTTCCTGGGGACTTAGACTGTCAAGTACAGTCGGGGGAGAGTTGAGTCTTTGTTTGTACTTAAAGGCAGTAGCAGCCTTTTTAACCCTATTTTGAATACCACTCTGATGGGAGTAGGGCATTGAGGATAAAGATTTCTACTACCAGCCCCGCGAAGGTAGAGCACGCTACGTTTGTCCCTATCTAGGTGTACTTCACGCATGTCTAGTGTGTTTCTGGCGTACGAGTTTCCTGTAGGGAAACTCGCAGTCCTGCGCTAGGTTCGGAAAACTGGGTTAGAAAATATTCCGCAGTCTCCTGCTCTCCCTTGGCGGACCTGATTTCTAGTAGAAAAGGTACAAGCACTACGGAGAAATAATATTCTAAAGTGGTATAAAAACTCGTTTATTTAAGGAATTAAATATGGTGGTTTGTACTACCTCTTAATCAAACAAGAGTTTATTGGAAGCTGGCTACGTAGACAGGTGAAGGTGACCTGTTTCTAATCTGGCAAGGTAGGTAGTAGGCAAAGTGGCTATTAAAACAACTCAACTTTTAACTACGCTACGTGTTGTCCTGAGGGGATCTGGATTTCCTGAAAGGAACAAAAGTGTTACGTGTTTGATGACTTAAACGTAGGGAGCTTCAGAAGCTTGTCTGCGATGTGCAGACACATCTACAAAGGCTTGGGCAAAGTTCTGGAAGACCTGGGAGGCAGAAGAGAACCCCAGCACACAAGGTGGTGGAGCGAGTTTGCTGCTGATAGTTCCTTCGGCACCAGGAGTGCAGTGAAGGAACAGGACAGACTGGTATTGCAAGGACCATGCCTCAGTATTTATACTCTCCCGGCTCACCCTTGTCCTGGTGGAGGGGGGTGGTAGAGAGAGATCCTCTGGGCGTGTGAAGTCACCGGCAGGCCAAGGGTCCAGCTGCTGCATAAGTTGCTGATCATACTATTAGAGCCATCCCTCAGCGTGCTATAGTACTAGGTGACCTTGAAGTGTGGTCTCTGTGGCTCAGCCAGTAGCTCATTTATTCTTCAGGATATGAGCGTACATCTTTACTATTGGGTAACCAGTACAATTTCTTGGTATCTGGAAGATTGTACTGTCTATCAAACTCCGTTGGGTGCGGCTGGAAGGTTCGCACTGATGAGGTAAAATCTATTTAAATAAGTTGAAAAGCAGTCATGCATCAGTACCAAGGAATTGTAATAGATATATTAATCAAACGAAAGGATTGATCCGAAAGAAATGCCTTTGGAGAAGCTCTAACACATAGCTAGAAAAATATTGACAGAGAGAAGCGACAAATGAGAGAATTTTATTGAGATGGCTATATTCGAGAAGCGCTAACAAAATTTGAGAGGAATGTAAACCGAGAGAAGCGACGAATGAAATAACTTTATTGAAATGGCGATTGAGAAGGGCAAACGAAATGTGGAAAGCATGTAATCCAAGAAAATTGGTGTTAACTTTAGTTCACAGGCGGACTTATGTAACTTTAACAGTGGATCATTTAAATAGAAAGCAAAACTTGTTACACTTCCCCAGAAAAAACAGTATGGTAATGCAGGTTTATAAAAAAATTTAAGCCAAAATAAGTAAATCTCTTTTACTTGCATTATTTTGGTTTAATAGTTTTTAATAAAGTTTATTGCATTAAAAATTTGAATTACTTGAATTAGTTTACATTTGGTTTTCAGAAGTGGTAGCAGAGTATACAGACATGTTATATAATTTTTCATTCAGCAAATATGCCTCATTTCATGCGGCTGATTTCCAGTTAGAGAAATAATTTTAACTTACATTTATGCTTTGATATATTTCCAGGATTTGCTGGGGAAAAAGACGTTGGTGGCAATCATACCGAAAGCTTTCATTCGAATGAATAATTCAATAACTTTACTGAGCTATCAAAATTTCATTTGATTGTCAAATTACAATATCTTGATTGTTCCCATCACTAGCCTGTCTGTGGGCTCACCTTTGTGCTGGTGTGGGGGGGGGGGGGGAGGGGGGTAATGAGCTCTGCTTCCTGGGCGGAGATGTGTTCTAGCGCCATCCCTTGGTCCGCTGTGGAACTATGCGGCTCGGGGATGCAGTCTCAGCCGCTTGGCCGGTGGTTCATTAACACTTCAGGGGAGAGGGGGGGTTGGCGTGACATCTGACATCGGGTGAACAGAGCAAACTTGGTTGACAGTGTCCGTGGGTGCCCCCGCGACGAGGGGGCGTAAATCGCACTCGCAGCTATTTGACCAGTGGTTCAAACACACCCCCCTCCCCCCCCCCTTTTTATCCTTCGTGGGGTTACATGAAGACATGTTCAGGTGAGGCAAAGTTGTATTTAGTATAGTCAGAATAAGCATCACGTGTCAACCAGGATACTAGAAAACACACACTACCTAGCTGATGACAATGTTTATCATGAAACTGCGTCCACACATTTAGTGCAGGATCTGATTTTACCCCAAATTACCTACGTTGAAGGTTAGTTGTGGAAGCTAGTACTTACTGTTTGATATATTGGTTCATACAGATTTAAATGTTCAGGCAGATGTTATGTTTAAATGGATTCCTAATACAGAAAGAATGTTTCATGTGCAGTATAAAACATCTTTATGCATGTTATTATTTCAAAATGAGTGATGTACATGCTGAGGTATTATTTTGTAAATTGGGAATCGCGTAAATACAAAATAACATTTACACTTTTATTAAAGCTTTCAGATTTGCAACCCGCATCACATTTATATATCAAAACCTACCCATCCGAAGTTTCTTCATGTTTTTTCGAGTGTTAAAATTTATACCAACTTCAAGTGCATGAAGTAGCACATTTTCCAGGTTGGTATACTATGTACAATTTCAAGAATTCCTGGTACAAGAAACTACGTGGAATCGCAGCAGAAACCAATAATAAACAATGCCACTTTACTCGGAACATGTGTAAGAATTTTTTATTGAGTATGTTAATTAATACTTTATTTCAGGAGTTACAAATTTACACTTAAAATAACTTTGGTTGTGAACCACTGTGTTGTTACTACAGAAAGGCGGACTGAATAAAATAACAAAACAAACTAGTTAACTTGAACGTTGCGTCAGCCAGATGATGACGTGAAAGACTTAGAAACATTAAGTGTTGCAATCACACCAAATGTTATTATTTATATGCAACAAAAAGAAACTTAATTGCATGTGACAAAAATTTGTAACTTTACACCTAGTAAGACATTAAGACATGGAATTACTTCTCACATTTTGCTGCCAACTTAACTGTAGGTATTGATGTCATTGCTTATGTCAAATTATATGCAGTTACTGGTAGTGATATTTTTCATATGTTGATTTCAAGAGTTCTCACTTTGTGAACGACCTTTATGAACAATATTTCATAGTTTTTTCTGTACCTACTGTAATGAACTTTTTTTCTAGAATTGTAGTGTTTAAATAAAACTGCATCAATTTTAATTCTTTCTTTTTCCCTTATAGAATCGTATGGAAGAGAGTAAAGCCTTATTTAGAACGATTATCACATATCCATGGTTCCAACATTCGTCAGTTATTCTCTTCTTGAACAAAAAAGATCTTTTGGAGGAGAAGATAATGTATTCTCATCTAGTAGACTATTTTCCAGAATATGATGGTAAGTGTTTACTTGGTAAGGATCTTTAAATTATTTGGAGGAAGTGAGATTAAAGTTGCCATTAGTGGTGAAAGAGAGGGTGATAAAAGAATTTGTTTGCAGACTAGGGAGACAAACAAGGATGTAGTGTAAGTTACAGGTTCTGAAATTGACATTTCTGCAATGCATGTGAATTGTTGCTATTAAACATAAAAATGAAAACTGTTGGGCCAGTTATGGGGAACATAACATTCTGAAATAAAATTTGTGTGTTTCTACAATGTTATACTTGCTTGTACAACTACTTCTTGTATGTTCCATGAGAGAAATTGAAGCAGAAAAATGGAGTATTTTGAGATGAATGTTGTCTGTGACTTTGGGAGAGGGAAGGATTTGTGTGAGAGAGAATAATTTGAACTTGCACATTGCCACTGTTCTACACACTGCCATTGTTACCACAACACCAATGACTTTGCCTTTTGGGTAGCCTAGAATTTTGTGAGGAAAGTAATATTTTTAAAACAAAGGTGACGCACTCACGCTGCTTCGGTCGATGGTTCAATCTATCGATGCCCTGCCCTAAGCAGCTGCTGTAGGACAGTGGCTGACTAGGTGGTGCCTTGGGCACCTTGATTCTGTTTTTCTTGCGAGTGCTGATTCCCTCCTAGTGAATGTGGTAGCACCTTCGGCGGTGAGTCTTTGTAACTGTCATTCCTGGCGGGTCAGGGTTTGCCAACGTTGGGGTTCACGATGGGAAACTGCCTATCTGAAGGGTGGAGGGGAGATAGAGGGGAATTGAACTCCAGGGTGAGCTTCAAAATACGTGCCTGTCCCAGGGAGCATGATCTTGCTCACCGTGATGGTTGCCAAAAATCTGGATGCCAGTTGTCCAGGGGTAAAGTAATAATAAGTAATCAGAAAAAAAAATGAACCAAATAATTGAAAATTATGTCGAGTTGAGGGTGAGATGGAGAAGTGGCTGTCTTATTATCCTTACTCTGTGTTAAGTTGGTACTGGCGTCTCCGGAGAGGGGAGGGCTTGGTGGGTTGTCACACAGGAATGTAAGTTAGAGGTGGAATAGCGATCCTACGTCTTTGAATGGGTGGTGGGATAACCATCTTAATGACTTTCCCAGCGGCAGTGTGTACGGTACACGTCTTGGTAGTCTGCTTGCCTATAGTCTACTATGGAACTGGCGGTTTACTGACCGGGGTGGGCGGCGGTGCATATAAGTGACTAATATCATCGTAGCTTGGCCATGGCCAACAAATCCCTAACCAAGAGTCAAGTTCTGATTCATGCAAGGAAATCACTGATGGCGAGATTGGTCACTGTATAGATGAGGGGATCTCGGGTGCGGTCGGCTGAGGAGTACTGTCCTGAAGGGGGTCAGTCGCCAGAGGGGTAGCCAGTCGTTCCAATTTGTGTTGCAGTGCACGTTGAGCCTTGCGACATAGTCTACTGGGAAGGCCTGCACTTTTTCTGGCCATCTGAATTTATTTCTATTAAACAATTATCTTTGACTCCACAAGTAATTGTAATAGTTCTAGGCTCACCAATATAGCACTAGCCACGCCTTCTTCAGCCGTTGCCCACTATTCCTGTTGTGTCTTCCAGTCACTCGGAGGCGTTACAGGATGACCATGGGCTTAGTCCGTGGAGAGGCGTGGGAGTTCCGGGCTTACCCAGATGCCAGAGTATGTCTTTGCAGACTAGAGATCCCGTTAGGGACCCTCCGACACTAGGAAACTCGGCCCCGCTAACACTTGTCCGACAAAGTAAGTTTTAGGCTTGTTTGAGCCAAATTTATGCATCAAGTAAATAACTTAAATTTATTTGAACAGGAAACAAGTGAAATAAAGTATGCTAATAATTATGGTTTCGATTAAGCGTGTTATTTACACTAATAAGAAAGTCTGGGGAAAGTCGATTGGTACACGCTGCTAAGTGTTTCTAATTTCCCCTCGTCAGTTACGTTTAACCAGGTGAAAACGAACCTGGGAATTTCCAAACCAAGCTAGCGCTCTAACTTCCAACTTCTAGGTAGCGTTTTACAGCGATGGCTTCGGAGGTAGGACCTGCGACGGTCTGCTACTGTGGAGTCGGGGATGACTGGGGTAGAGGGTGCAGGGTGCGGTCGTAGAGGTTACCTCGGGAGAGCTGCAGGAGCCGGTGTTGGAAGTAGAACCTTGGATAGGCTGGTGGTGGTTGGAGGTTGAGCCTTGGGCAGGCTGCTGGAGCTGGAGAGAGAGAGCCTTCTTCAAGCTGTTGGGTGATGAAGGGTAATCCTTCCGGACCCTAGGAGGGCTCACTGACCAGTGCGGTCGGCGAGCCGACGAACTCGGGCAAGGGCGATTTGAAGCTTCCTTTTATAGTCCCTGTTTCTGCTTCATGGCTGTCCAAGGGGTGCGGGGGTTGTAAACCTTTCCACACAGGGGTTGGTTATCTCTGGTAGCGGGGTGACTATTTTCTTATTGCCCGTGATTGAGGCTGACGACAGTTTTGCGTCCTTGGCCCGAGGCTCTGCATCTGTGATGTCACTGGGTGCTGCAATTTTGTGGATACCTTTCCAACTTCTTTATCTAAGTTGGCGGGTCCACAGCTCGGTGGGTAAAACAATCTCGGGTTGAGGGGGTGGCGCCCGCATGTCGGAATTTAGGCGGGCAGTAAAATTTTTATAATTTTATAATTAATCTTCTAATTACAATTGTGACTGTGGTTGTCCAGGCTCGTGGAATCAACTCTATCGGCACATGGAGTTAGTATGTCACTGTTATAACTTGCCCCAAGCTCTTTATCGCTCGTTGATGGGGTAAAGTCGCCCATAAAGTGCAATTGCGCTGCTTAGCATTGTGGCATGCTTCAAAGGTAAAAAACTAGGTTGGGGATTTAAGTGTTGAATAATATTGTAAACTTCTTGAACACATCAGTACAATTCTTTTGTGTTTCTCCTGTGTAAAATGCATATTATTGTGATGTAATCATTCTTGAGTGAAATTGCTGTATTATGCACATGGTTTTGCCAAGCAGAATGTGGGCACAGAAAGTATGTTGTTGTTGCTTGTTATTAGCTATGTCTCCCTACAGCTGGTGTTTGTACCAATGTGTTGTCACAGGCCCGAAGCATGACGATGTTGCAGCAAGAGAATTCATATTGAAGGTGTATTTGGATCAGAACCCAGACCCAGATCGCATGTGTTACTCTCATTTTACGTGTGCAACAGGTTTGTCTGGGCGATACCCAGCGTCCCTGTATTATTGCTACAAAGCCAGTGTACTTGCTTTGTAGTTTCCCACTGTAGTGTTGCTTGAGAAACGTACTCCCTTTGTATAGTCAGCAGATTTAATAACAGAATTATTACTATGTACTAGCAACTATTTAAATTTGTATTACCCACTGCATTTCAGAAGTTTTTATTTTTATTTTTGGTTTGGTGCAAAAAATGTTTTTTTTTTTTTTGTATTTTTTTTTGTATGATGAATGGGGGGGTTTTACTTCAAGGGGAATAGATTTAGAAGTGAGAAGAAAACAGAGACATGGACAGAAGCTGTCAAAGGAGCATAAATTATAAACATCTTTGCTGCTACAATGTTTGTAAACCCACGTGCCAGAAATTATTTGCAGAGGAAATGAATATTGTTGAGCATCTTTCTTCATTTCTAAGAAGAACCCATATGTCATCATCTTTGTAAACGAGTGATTTTCATTTTGGGTTCAGGTATACTCTTGGAGTATTGAACCAAATCATTGCTTTGGCAAGACATTTGATTGGACGTGTACTGTATTCACATATGGAATGTGTGTTACAAGCATTTGTGACCACTTGGATGCCAAACATGAAGAATAACTGGACAACCTACAGTAGATCCCGATGTTATGAGAGTTATGTGGGCTAGATGGCATGCAGATGGGAGCAGAACCTTCCTTTATTTTGATTGGTACGGGTGGGGGGGGGGGATAGGGGGGGTTTGACTGACAGGGTTACAGCTGTGTAAAGGTGAGAAGTTAAAGTTAGACCTAAACAGTATTTCAAAGATTAAAGTGTAATCAAATGTATCTACTGCCAGTGGGAAAACTAAATGTTTTTTCAAATTGCTTTAATGAAATTCTTAAGTTCAGTTCTTGCTTCTGGTAGGTTAGCATGGGTGGGAAGAAGGCAACATCAATTGGAGCTGGCTGCCATACCTCGAGAAATAATATTTACATTTTCAGGAAGTGAAAAGTATGTTCAGGGTATAGTGAGATCAGCATAGATGTGCAGCAGATAAAAATGAAAGAGGAAATTGAAAAGCGTAAAGATAACCCTGACATCTTTCAAATAGCTGTGTGTAAGTAGCCGCGGAGGCGTATTTGAAGTTTCAAGATCTCCGGAGGTCGCAGCACTGAGTCATTGCGGGATGTCGTGAGAGAGGATGCGTAAAAGTGACTAGAGGTCGGCAGTGTCCGGACTTATATAGTAGAAGCTTGTAGGCTGCTGGCGCGGGGTGCAAGGAAGATGTGACATCTCTTTGCCCTGGTTGGCGTGGGAAAACTCTGGTCAGCATTTCTGCTTCGCGCCTCATCAGTGGTGCTCGGCCTTGCCTACGGTCTGGGCAACTTGCCTGCCAGGTTGAGAATTCGCTCATACGTTCCTGCTGCCTGTATGGTAGGCAACATGTCACACACGTCTGTAGGAGTGGAAGAGGTACTCTTGGCGATGAGTTGTAATCGTATTAGATTAGTTGTGTAAGCGGCACGCGTCACAGTTATTCAATGAAACACTGTATCTATGGCCCAAAGTCTTGCTCTCCACCAGAACATTTGCGCCACCAGACAGACCACTTGGCATCCATCCTGGCATTACCTGGCCAGAGTATGTGAACCCAACAGACTGGTTCCTCAGTTGTAGCTGCTGATGACGAGGCTACGTTGGCTGCTGCTGTGGCTTTGGGGGGAAGATGAATGTCTGTTGACAAGAAAAACTGTGACAGATCCCAATATACCTGCATCACGTTAGTCACCTTGAAGGCTTCAGAGGGACAAAAGAATGGGAGTTGCTGGCTTGTTGGCATTATAGTAGCCATGAAATTAATTATGCTAATTTCTCCTATGCTATCTGTTCTTACAGACCATGCAATCTACAGTTGACATATTGTACCCATCTGTCCGCTGAGAATCTGGGCCTCCGGATTACCTGGCTATATCTCAGATCCTGGCCTTGTTGGATACCTCAGAGTCTGGGAACGAACACACACACAGATCTCTGCTTTTACTGTCTGACAGGTTCCAGAGTCTTGGAGAAAATGCACCCCTGACTCGGGAATCCCACCATCCAGGGAACTGGACAGCAGACTACTTGGACAGGTGGTGGTGTTTAAGCTCTCCAGAGGACTTTGGGAAAGTCTTGCATTAGAATGCGGTGCTTCTGCTGCACTCTCTCATGACCCACCCCACGATGACCTCCGCAGTTTGTATGGGGATGTCTGTCTAGCAGCGACCTGAATATACGAAAAAAACCACTGTGTTCTTCGTATATTCCATGGCTGAACATTCTTGACTGGCAGTGCCCTTTGAAATTGTGTGGAAACTAGCTACCATTTCATGGTTGCACTCATCTGGAAGACAGGGAATGTCAGGGAATTGAAAACTATCAGGAAAAGTCGGGAATATGTAATTGGTGCATATGTTATTCTATCATCAAATCGTGCATCACTACCAGAATAGTATAAAATTGTTTAGATGATTGTGGAATAAATGCGTAAGTACTTTACTTAGCAATTTATATAGGGAGAAATTTTGTAAAATCAAAGAAGTATTTTGGTTGAAAAATGTGTTATAATGCAAAGGCATCAATCCTTACAGGAAAAAAATGTATATAAAAGGTTAGGGAAAAGGGAATATTTTTGTCTGAAAATCAGGGATGTCAGGGAATTTTCTAATGAAAAAAGTGGCACCCCTGCATTTTAATCTCGGGCACTGGAATATCAACAAGCACTTATTCAAGACACTGTCCCTAGTCATCCTGTACAGCTGTTAACTGTTATTCGCATGGAATGGTACAAGCTTTTCAAGGCTTGTAAAACTGACTACACTTTGATGGACTGATAGTGACTGTTTCAAGGTTGATACAAGACTGGCCGAAGACTCCTCGAGACTGATCTCCGGCTTGCCTGCACTTTCTTTTATATTCTTGTGGTGGTGTATAAAGAATCAGGTGCAGATGAATACATATACCAGCAGACATGACAAAGGGCCTTGTGAAATCCTGATGCTGTAAATGCACGCGTCCACCCTATGTTCTATCTCGCTCCTGTAAGACATGCAGCTGAAGGCTAATAAAGAGCCTGTTTAGCAATGCTGTACCATGGAGGGAGGGGGCTATGTTACCAGCAGCACAACTGCTGCAAGGCAGGTGCACCCAGTGCTGAATGGTGAGACTATGTCCACTTAAGTACCACGGGCTAGGCCCATAACAAACTTAGAATTTTTTATAGGTTTAGTCCTCCAAATTTATGAGCTTGTTATTGTATAGCTGTTGTAAGTACATGCAATTAAACAGTTTTATATATGGTAAACCAATATTTGAGAGAGGATTTTTTTTGTTGCTAATAAAGTTTTACGTTTGTGCAAGTAGTACATCTTATCTCAGAATTTTTTTAGACATGGCTCCTCGCTAGAAGGTAGTTGTGCCATTGACCTCAGTATCAATTTGATTGCTTATCTTCTTTAATTGCAGCAATTTAGTGTGTAGACTGCCCAGTTTGTATGTAAAGTGTTGTGTGCTAGCAATTGTAATGGAGTCTGCTTGTAGGTCCGCAGAGAGACGCCATAGCTGCCAGAGAGTTCATCCTGAGAATGTTTGTGGATCTGAATCCTGACAGTGAGAAAATTATTTATTCTCACTTCACGTGTGCCACAGGTATAAAACACATGATTTTTTGGGCATGCCTCTTTGCATCACAGGCTCCATGGAAATTTAGGATGTAATAATTGTGATTAAAAGTTGCCAGTAATGTAAAAACATAACTTGCAGTTAGGCTTAACTGAGAAGCATATTTTAAAAATCAGTTTGCAATGCTTTTGGTGTGTAGAAGTGTAGGTGTGTTCCAGTGTATTTTTTGACAGGTGTCCAGGTTTGTCCTGGAATGCTTGAATACCATTTGCTTTACCAGCATTAGCCTGCTGCAGGTATGATAAAATATTTAGAAGCACTCTTCACCTCCTACAGTACCTACTTATAACTTGACGCTGATCATTTTCGTAAATCCTTTGTTTCATGGTTGTCTAACCATTTGGAATGTATGCATGGTGTTCAATGAGGTATCAGAAAACATTTCTTCCTTTATTTACATCATAAACCACCCATGGTTTATGATGGCAAACATTAAATCTGCAGAGTTTATTTGTACTGGATGCTGGAACTGTTGCTGGTAAAGGTGTGTAGGCACCGTTGTGCTCTATAAAAGCATAATGTTGAATCACTGTTACACATGGGGATGTGTTATGGGAAAACATGTTTACCAGTATTTGTGTATACCTCTTGTGGATAGTTCAAATTTCTTTAAAAGCTTTCCTCTACCCATTTTTAAGGCTTTGGTGGGGAGTGTAAACCCTACAGGTATTGTGCTGTATGCCAGTGACATTCCCAATACCTATTGCAACTAAAATGGGTAGATAGAGTGACTGTCATTAATCATGGATTTAGGAGTGGTGCTGTAAATACCGGGAAGTAGGTTCCATGAAAGTCTAGCATAACATCATATGAATATCCTTCTAAGCTGGTTAGTACAATTTAAGAGTGCGAAGGACATCAATTAATGCTGGTCTTGTTACCTAGGCCTCCAGATCTTTGGTAGCCAGCAGTGACAAACTTAGAAACTGCAGTTATAGGTACAGTATTAGTTTCTGCCAACTTTGTGGATAAATATTTTACTAATGTGATGCATTCCTTTGGCATATCTTGTGCTGTTAAAAAACGTACGTAGGCGTTTATGTCGTAAGAAATATCTCAACAGGAATGCGTCATTCTGCTAAAATATTGCTCTACGAAGTGGGTAAAATTTTCTGCCAGGGATTACCCATTCTAGGATTTTCTATACTGTCTATCAGAAATATGTAAATTTCAGTGACTGGTTAGCATTATGTCTCCCACCCTCTAAAAACCAAGGGTTAATTGAAGAAGCTGTTGTAGTAAAGGGCAAAGGGAGAAGGTGAGAGTTCATATGCATTTTCAGTCCCGTTGCGGAGTTTTGCTGATGTAGCATGTTACCATTTTTCTCACCATTGGCCCAGCCATGATGTTGCAACACTAGTTAAACATTGGCACATCATTGGTCAGATAAAGTAGTCAAGAAAACTGGTCCGAGATGAGTTTTCAGAGCATTAATTGTTATTGTATAGTGATTAATTTATAACCTTCAGAAATTATTTTCTGCTATGGGAAAATTTTCCTGGAGCCTGTGGAGTGATGGAGGCTGCTGTTTTTTTTGTTTTGCTGTCTAATGTGTGTGCTTCCTTTTCTCTGCATGCTGCTTTTCTTGGTGGACGTGGTGCGGTGACAATCTTGCATGGCATGATGTGATGTCTGCATAACTTTTCAGACACAGAAAATATTAAACTTGTATTCTGTGCTGTGAAAGATACCATCATGCAAAATGCATTGAAGGAATTCAATTTGGCGTAGTTGAAAAGCATGTTGCTGTTTTGCATGCCTAAAGATTTGCCAATGCATGTGTGGATGTTCAAGTAAGTATTACATAGGAGTGACATATGTACAATTCTGTTTTGGTAAACAAGTAAAATTACAAAATCAATTTGAGTATGGTTGGAAGAAATGCTAATTAAGTTTTCAATGAAGCTTTTGTAGTTTTAAAATTAGAGGAAAGCATTACTGTCATCATTCATGTTTTAAGAAACGTTGTGGAGGAATTTAAATATTGAGAAATGATGCAGTGAGTAGAGGTTAAAAACTGATAATTATTGACAAAAGTACCAAGCACACGTCGTAATATTTAAATGGTTGGTGTTATTGCAACATTTTGTCTTGGCTACGAGTCTCAAAGATTCATGCCTTTGTACTGAAATGGTGATAATGTTGTATGCCAGTCAGGTCTTTAATTTTCATTGAGGAAGTGTGATCAAGGAATTAGTGATTCTGATAAGAAGTCTTTATGTTCAAGAAAATTCATTTTTATTGACTTGGAATGTCTTGTGCTTGGATAGGGAAGCAAAGGTCGCCAAGTCTATCTGTCTTTCAAGTACTTTTTCTTCTCTGTTCTACCCGTGAACCAAGAATTTGGCAACCAGACAGTTGTAATCTGCTACTCAATAATACACAGCCATAATTTAATTGTTAGTTGTTTTACTTGTTAGTTTCCTCTAGCAAGATGATAACCAGCATGGTACTTACCACTAAAATATAGTTGGCAAATCGTGTACACTTGCGTATCCATTCTAATATTTTATCTGCTATTTTTCACATTAGACTTTCTACTCACCACAAAAAACCCTCAAAATTAGACAATACCTTTAAGAGGACTCCCTAGTAAAATACAGCCTCTAACATCAATGTTCGCTTATATACACGTATCTCAATAAAGGAGCAAATAAATAATCTAGGAATATTATTGTTACAATTATCGAAGTCTTGTGGGCTTAGCCAAGATCTTTAAAGGGATGTATCTCGGAATTAAATGGCTATCATTTGCTATTCTATCACCTCGCAGAAATTAACACTTAACATACACTTAAAACCAGTCTTCATAAACCGTTTTCTAGGACTTATTTCTCGTTATAACGTTCATGACTAGCCTCAACTTTTATGCTTACTGATGAAAGTACGTTATACTGAATGTCTTGTTTTTAAACTTTTACAGCATGGGTTCTATGAAATTAGTAATGTCTGTAAATAAAGTAATTATTGTTACAAGGATACCCGTGGGGCGTATCATGAGTTAGTGATGCATGGCGTATTCCTGCACATCTGAGATGCGCACTCAACTTGTTGACTTCACCCCATCTCTAGAGTTGCTACACTCATGGGGAAGTCATATTACGACAGATCAATTAATACAGTGCCTACAGGATCACTCTCAGCCTATGGAGTGATTTCACACACGTGACAGAAGGGAGGAATTGTTTTGTCTACTGAAGCAGCCATGCAGTCGCCTGTATTTCCCTCTCAAGATTTTTTTTTAATTCGACGGAACCATCGACACCAGTCAGAGATGTGGTTTCCAAGGGATGATGCAAGATCATAGCACCTCCGTTACAAGGACACCGCAGCCTCCAGATCCTCGTGCCGAGATGATATAAACGTTAACAGCCTCCAACGGGGGAGATAAGGAAAGGACGCTGCTGCCCTGAAGTTGAAATAAACCAAACTCTGCAAAGAGAGGCTAGCACCCCCTGCACTCCTCTGACAGCCTAAGAGTTGCAGATTTTGGTATATTAGGAGTGGAGTGATTGAGGTGAGTATGGAGCAGTGCCGGAATGAAAGGAGCGGGGGAAACGGGAGATCCCCAAGAAAACCTGCTGACCAACAGCATTTTCCAGCAGGATTCCCACATTCGAAAATCCGGAGTGACCCGGCCAAGGATTGAACCTGGATTGCCTTTGTAATTTCTCTGTCTCTCAAACCTCTCTATTCATATCAATTGACTATGGCAGGGGAATGTGGAGTAGGTTACACAGGTTCTGTAAAAACGTGTGTGTTCGCATGCAGCTTCCTTTGTTTCCTTCTGAGAAAATGTGTTTATACGTTTGCACCTTTTTATGGATGAAGATTTCTGCTTCATCTTCAGGGACTTGAGCTCAACTATGGAACTCAGTTGCAAGAAACGCTAAGACCTCTTCCCGGAAAATTGTACAGCTAGTCTGGTGCACAGTTGGGATCAGGGACCATTCGATAATGAATTCCCCATACTGGTTTCACCATTTGAGGGCTTTCCCCGTTAACTGTTGTGGGCTTTCATAACTTGTTTTTTTGCGTGGAACTCTGTTTTCTCTGGATTCGTGTTCGCATTCTTGAGTGAAAACTACTGGGTTCTTTTGGAGTCTTAAGCAAATTCCGGTAGCTGGGGTCTGTCTGAACTCCGGGCGGACACTATGCTGTGATGCGTACCTGGGTTAATTGGATGGTACCTTGCACCTGCACACTAATCTCAGGCATGTAATGCGCTTGTCAGGCTACCCTATGCAGAGGCTGTGAAAAGTTTAGCCACACATCATGCACCGTACAGTGTTTGTTCACTGCCCTGCGCAGTTTATCTAGCCACAGTATGTGGCTTGTTGCGTCTAGCATTGCTTGCAGTGAAATTCTTATCTATCTGTATACCTGGGTTCATCGTTCTATCCCAGATATAGGTAGTGCAATTGACCTTGAAAATGTGTACAGTGAATAACGTACTGGCCTGTTTCCATACAGGAGGCCATGCGACATAGTTTGTTTCTGGTGCCCTTGGGTTCCCACATTGTACCAGAGAGTTTACCTTGCTCGGCTACATTATGGTTTGACTCGGACATGTTCCCTGGTAATTGAGTTTGAGCACCACGAGATGTTCGATTCCCCAAAGTCCGATATGTTGAGTGGGGCATGTGTGTGTGTGTCTCCCTCTCCCTCTCTCTCTTTCTCTATCTCTCTCTCTCTCTCTCTCTATCTCTATCTATCTCTCTCTCTATCTATCTATCTATCTATCTAGCTCTCCAGTTTATGCCATTATTTGGTGGTAGAGTAATTTTTGTGTTAAAAAATATCCTGAAGTCATGGAGCTTACGAAAAAGGAGAGGTAGTTTATGAAATCAAGGATGATTTTCTGCCCTCATCCCCACCCACTCATACCGTGTAATATTATTTTATCCATCTGAAGCAGTAGTTCTTACTTGGTCAATACATTTCACTGTGCAGTATGTTTTGTAACCAAATTGGATATTTCAAAAGAATAGCATTTCTTGGTGACTAGCAAAGAGTTAAAACTGCTGGGTAATTTCTATCAACGGGACATTTAGGATGCTGCTTACCACCTAAAACAGGTAGGAATTTGAGATTAAATGTTTTCATGCCAATTAATTTCATTTAAAATTTGGGTAATTATTTGCAATTAACTTTGGGACTGCAGTTTTGTTGCAAATACTTTGATATTTTACTAAGTCTTTTGTTGGGATTTGCCACCAATGCACTATTAATCTGCTAATCATATCAGGCTACTTGTGGCAAAATTACTTTATGTTCAAAACATTTAAAGAGAAATGTTAGATTTTGGAATGAAATTGCTGAAAATTGTTCTATTTATCTCTTTTGTTCAGCTATGCCAATCACAGTTGCTTTTTTAGTTTAGATAATGTTTGGTTGCAGTGTTAGAAAGTTTGGTGTTTCAAACTTAAATAAGAGAACACGTGGAGATAGATACAATTTCCACTCCTTTAAGATGCAAGTTGATTTCAAATATTATTTTGCCAAGTAGATGTAAGGTTGTAAATTAGGAGAAGCAGCATACCATAGAGTGAAAGATCACATCATTGGATCCTCCAGTCTACCTCCTCTTAACGTACTGGTAAGCACAAAAGGGAATGCCTTGAACAGTATATACAAGTGGCAAGTTGTCGATAATGCATGCTACTTTGCAACGTGGTAGGTGGCCGAGCCAAGATGCATAACATCACCCTAAATCAGCATCTCACGAGAGTGTATGCACAGACTCTGGTGGACTTGCATATGAACTCACGTGCCATCCCATACAAGAAATATAGTATACTGTATTTCGGCATGTATAGGCCGCACCTTTTCACCAAAAAAATTACTACAAAAAGTGGTGTGCAGCTTATATACAAGATATTGGCATAAAATTTTTTCTCCAAGGCATGTTTAGAAATTTGTCAACATACCATACATTCTAATATTTTAATTCTTGAAGGAAGAAAGAAAGCAAGCAAGCAAAGAAAGGGAAAGAATAAAAAAAAAAAACCTTTACTCTTGCGGTTTCACTGTTTCACTCTCGTTCATAAACAAAATAACCTTCATACCGCGTGTGTAAAATGTAAACATGTTGGAGCTTCCCCATAGATGTCGTACATGAGAAAATAATTTCTCTGCTGTACAAGAGAAAGATATCTTAGGTAGTTTGCACGCACGCCGCGGCTCTACAAGTGTACGTTGATAGCACGCCATTTTGTGTAACATGTTGCTGTGCTTTTGCTTTCTCAACTCACGTTACCATCTGTGGAATTTTAATGTGCAATGTATATTCGTAAACATTGCAACATAACACAAATTTTCTGTCTCAAATGTTTTGTAGGGGAGAAATTAAGTCAGAATTTATTATGTTTGTATGGAATTGTGACTTAACAATATTTACAGGAATACAAAAATTCATTGCGGGCTATACATGCCAAAATTCTATATTTTGATACGGAACCATTATTAATAAAAGGTTATAATTATTTGTAAATGGCATTAGTTTGGCTGTGGGTTAGAAAAAAGAAGTGCTGAGTGCAGTAGCAAAAGACCCTACTGTGTGGATATTGTGGTTATGGAAAGTATGGTCTCTTTTCATTGAATGTTGAAATGCGATATTCAATAAGGTGTGTATTACTGTTACATTTTTCTAACAATTTCTTTGTGACAAAAGCCAGTTTGATAACTCCGTCCACTTTGAGATAAAACTAAAGGTTTGAAGTAGCCCAAATGTTTATAAATCATCTAATTTGGCAGTCTTACCTACTAGACAGCCAAATAGCTTCTCTTCAAACAACAGAGATCAGAAGGCAGCAGCCACAAGGTCCAGTAACATGCAAAAAGGGATTGAGCAGAATATTATGTACAGAAGAAGGAAGATATTCTATGGCTGTGGCCCATGTAGGCCACCAGAAATTGAGCAATGCTTCAGTATCAAACATCTATTAAAAAATTGCTCCATATTTGAAAGTTGTATTTGCTTACGAGTAGCATTTATGAAACATGTCTGAAGGCTAATTTTTGCTCGGTTTGTCTCTTGAGGATGTATAGTATTTTCCAATAAGGAAATGGTGGAAATGAAATTTTCACAATAGTTTTTGGTAGGAAATCTTTAGTAGGGATGGGCCGATTCTGATACAGATACCGATTAACTGGCCGATACCACGACCAGTGACATTGGCGGCATCTGAACATTATTTGCAGATTATTATTCACCAGTTAGTAGCATTAATTTATTTAACACAATGTTAAATAACCCGGTATGCTACATCTTGGAAAGCATTAATTAACCACTTCCATCAATCAGATATTTTGTCCAAAACCCAAAATATATTTGGAACATTTGTTTTTTTTATGATTTGTTCCCGTTTACATTTGACCGTATTTTCTGTTGGTACATTCGCCAAAGATTATGTGCATAGTTCGTCTTTGGACACTACATGAATGCAAAACAACGTAGTTGATAGACAACTGGTGCTATTGATAGTTTTTGTTTTATTTTCTTATTAAAGTTTTTACCATTTCTACTGCATCCGTAGGTTGGCGACAATGAAAATGAATCGCACATTCTATGTTGCTAATGAAAATGGAAGAAAGTGGAAACAAATACACTAGATTTTGAGGCATAGTTCTTATTTGAAATTGTCAGCTGCAGTTTTGGATAGTGTGAGTCTAAATAAGAGACAGCAAGTAATAATTAGGAAAAGTTGTCCCAAATATATCGGTTGTCATTTTAATCAAGGGATTGAGTATGGCTCAGCCGACGAAGGAACAATAAGAGAAAATATTAATATAAATAAAAAAAAAAATCCAAAATTTCAAGTGAATATTTAATATTAAATTGATTTCAATAAGTTCTTTTTCATGACATTTTTATGCTGTTGGTTTAAACAAAAATACATGTTGAGGTTATGTATGGTATTTCTCTTGATATAAAATTCAAGTCCGCATCAGATTGCCTGAAGTTTTGAAGCCAGCTAACAGCCAGCTGCACTAGAACCCATGGCGGCGCTCACCATGCACGCTTCACGTGTCCCGCACATGCGCAAAGAGGCCAATAATTTTGAACTTTCATATAAATGTTATGTTTCAGTGTAAAGTGTGTGTTATATTTGTCTTTGCAGAGTTTAATATGTCTTAAAATGTGCTCAAGTGTTTGTTACTATTTTTAAGTTGTTTGGTTATGAAATTCAAAGTGCTCGTGGCACTGAGATTATGAACACTGATATTCTGGCATGAACGCAGTCATAAAGAGACACTAAATTAATATGAAAATTCATAAGAAAATTATAAAAATGTAAAGCAATATTTGATGTAATTTCTGCCATTTTATTTTCTATAGTGAAATATTTTACTCGGCTAGCATTGCACTTCCGCTTATGTGAACCCCGTTAGCGGCCATGGTAGGTACTTGCGATGCTTGCCTCTGGACAGTCTGTCGAGGAGAGCTGGCGAGG
Source organism: Dryococelus australis (assembly GCA_029891345.1). Classification (NCBI taxonomy): domain Eukaryota; kingdom Metazoa; phylum Arthropoda; class Insecta; order Phasmatodea; family Phasmatidae; genus Dryococelus; species Dryococelus australis. Next base: position 28,215,503 of record CM057007.1, on the reverse strand, counting down.
TAAGACACTTTCACGTACACGCTAAAACTTTTGTTCACAGATTTAGGTTTCCATAATCAATTTAGTTTACCGGTTAATCTTTGCTTGCGTACGTTTTTGCCAGACACTTTCCCCAGCATTATGCTCCCGCTTTATTAATTTATTGCGCCTTTGTGGAATTTTTAACTTATTCGAGGAGAAGGAGTAGAAAGATGTCTGAGAGGTCACGCGACCCTCAAAACTTGAATCGGGTGCCATCCGCCTATGTTTATAGCATTTCATTGTATTTCTGCATTATTGCTATGCGCAATTTCAAGGGCTTTGTTTTTATGTATGTATTCGAGGGTATTTTCCATGTTTGAATATTTTACTGCAAAATCATGTATAACCACGTGGCCTACCGACGCCAAGTACTTGTATGCGCCATCATTGCGTTTTTGAGAGCTTATTTATGTAACATTGTGTGTGCAATATTTTATTAAGGGTTCTATGTTAAATTTTGTCAGGGTTTTGTGTAATTTCACATAAATTTATGCTTTTTTACTTGACCATGCAGTCATGTTAATGTTTGATTTTACCGCCATCAGGCATGTTACAAGCCTGTATTCACGTAAATCGTAAATAGGATAGTTTTCTCAGCAAGAATAATCTTTTGTCTGAATTTAATTTGAGTTTCCACGAAGAACTATTGCAATATCACCTGCACCACGTGGTCTGCTACAAACTTCATCCAGAGGCATCCGCATCATCTAAACTTGTTTTCACTCGTGTGTGTTTATTGTGAATACTCATCTCATATCCCATCTTTTCATGTATCTTTGAGGGTTTATGTAATTTTGTAATTTGTGTACGGTGCAATTATTCCTGTCTTAGCCGGCTCTGTGTATAGGCAGTCATCATACTACCCACGTGCTGGAGGCGAGCTCCAACAAGTTTGCGTTAGTGATGCCGAGTAATCACGTGTGTTAATGTATCCTCAGGGTTTCATTTTGTAATTCAATGTCCTATCTTCAGGGAAAAATCGTCAGTCCATCCTAGCAGCTGTTGACTATCTTCCCTTGTGAAGATTGTGTTTTAATACACCACGGTGAGATCATCCATCTAGACATGCGCTAGATTAATTGCGGGCTGGGGAGCATCCAAGTGGAGTTAGCTAGACAAGACCCAGTGTATCATTAATTTCATGGCACGTTGATATGTATGCACAGTATCAATAAAAACAAGTCTCACAGTGAATTTACCTCTTTCATTTGTAGTGAGAGTGTCCTAGCCATGCGAGTTTTTCAAGTGATAAATATGCTTAGTAAAAATTTAGTATTGCCTACGTGTTTGTAAGTACGCACGGGTGAGACGGACACTCAGAACCCACAGCATTCCTGAGAACCCCGAGTCTCAATAGTGCGATGATTGGGAAGCACCGCTGGCGCCCAAATTACCAGTAAGTATTTGTGCCATTATTCGTCTTGTGTCCCGCCCAATAGCGTCAACTTTAATGAACTCGGTTTGTAATGAATGCTGTATTGTCTGGCAACAGTTTTTCCTCGATTGTTAAGTTACTTATTTGCCCAGGTAAATTGTCTATCTTATAATTAGTTATTTAAATTAGTGTTGTATTTCATTTCTATGCTGTGGACACCTAATACAAAGTGCATAAAGTGTTCACAAAACTGAATACTTAAATTTAAGTATGGTAATAAAAAGTATTTCCAAATATTGGGAATTATGATTGTGCTCATCAAAACTGGTATCAGCATCGCTGTAATCGGTGGCATCAGCATTTGAGAATCGCTATCGTTGGTATCTGAACGTAGTAAAGGTTCATGCAGTATGCATTTATCTTTACCAGTACATCGCAAAATAATAGGGCTGCTGCTTAAAATCTCATAGGGGTGAGTTGGTGATGAAGAGATAGCACATCTGTTCGTTGTTGTGCCTGTAGTAGTAATGAGGTCTTGGACGCACAAAATTTGTACTAGTATATGACCTTCGTAAGCCCGTTTCACACACGTGTTCCGCCAGACCATTGCTGAACCTGCCATTAGGTGTTGTTGGGCCTGGTCAACCCTGTGTTAAATACCATCACATCGACCACTGTTGAGGTGAAATAAAACCTACAGTAAGCTTGAGTTGACAGACGGGATGTGCACAGTGCCCACTCCTGACGTTACTGTGAAACTTAACTCATTTGGCATTTAGCCAAGTCCACTGTAACCTGTACAGTCGTACACACAGAATAAGTTTCTGTGGCCAGCCCTAAGCAGTCTGAAAAACAGGGCAAGAAGGTTCTTGCATATACACTAAATGTACATCTGTATGGACACTAGATGATGAATGCTCATTGTTGCTACCTTCAGTTGATATTTTTTTATAGACTAATTTTTTTTTCTTTTAGAACATGCAAGTTTCCCCATAGTAATTTTCCTTCCTTATATTTTATTTTCAGATACCGAAAACATAAGGTTTGTATTTGCTGCTGTAAAGGACACCATCTTACAGTCAAATCTGAAAGAGTACAACCTGGTGTAAGCAACTGTTGTGCCAATGTGTTGGTGCATTACAGAAGAGCTGCTTCGTAAGTCATCGAAGAAAAAAGCATTTTGTGAAAACTTGCTAGTTCATCATTGCAGCCAGATAATTTTTTGTTGCGAGAAAAGATGGATCATTGTTTAGTTCTTTTGTGCAGTCTATAAAAGGATTCTAGGTGATGTTGATAACAGTGATGCCAGCGAGAAGAGTCCAATGTGTGCTTCTCTTGGAAGGAACTGGCTTCCGTGTGGATCTGTTTGTAGCGAGGACGTATATGGATGGATGTGTGCAGTAGATTGCAAGGAAAAGCAAAGAAACACCATCATTGAAGTTTCATAAAATGATATATTTGAAAGTTGAACTCTTGTGAACATTTCCTAATAGGCCATGTTGGTACATTTTTTTAAGAAAAAAAGTAATATTAACACCATTACAATAAATGATTGGCATCTCAAAGGAACAATTTGTTGTGGACTTTAATTATTGTGCTTAGAGACATACATAGAACTTGTAGAAATTTTCACAAATGTTCCACATTGGTTACAAAATATGTATAATGGCTTTTTTAAAAAAAAAATTATCAGAAATATGTAGGTTACAATAAAATAGTTCTGACCAAGAATAAAAATGGTAAAAATTATTCAAGCTTATGTAAGTTCACTTAAACTTTGTGATTATCGCTAAGCCCGTATTGTGACGAGATTGCTACAATTTGTAGCATGTATGCCAGAACTGCATAAATAAGTTTTTTGCAATTTTATCTAGAGATGTTCTTATATTATTTATATTGCTTCATTGTTACATTTCACAGCATTGTGTGTGTTAATGTACATATATAGGATTCACATTGATCTATTTAAAAGAATAACAAAGATGTGTGAAGGATAAACATTTAAAAAATACATTGTATTGACCAAAAAATTGTATGAAAGTTTTTGAATTTTTAAAATGTGGGGGAGTTAAATATTGACAGTTTAAGTATTGTTATTGGCTTTTGTGATTGTTTTAGTAACAAACAAAATTAATTGCTGCTTGTGGTGATCATTCGATATGGCTTCTATATAATCAGGTAAAAAAAAAAAAAATTATTTGCAGCTTAAATATATGTGCAACACTTATTGGGTTGCTATTTTGTAAATCCAACATTCATATCAGGTGTTGATATTGTTTGCAACAGATTGTATTTTCGTGGGCTGTAATTTAAGCATGAGTCTGATGATTGCAAAGATGTGTGCACTGCTATGTTCAGCTTTGAAATCATGATGTTAATTTATATTTGTAAAAATCGTACACCATTTTTTCATAATGTAGTTTTTCCTTTTCAAATGTGCAATAAGTATAGTTAAGTTTAAAAGATTTTGATTTCATTTTTTACTGTCGAGTGGAAAATGTTGCTGTTTTGTGTTGACTAATATCTGCTCTGTTGATAAAAATGCTTCTCTGTGACTTGTCTTATTGCAGTCATAACTTGTCAAATTTTTATGCTTTATTCTAGTACTTGTACAAATTGTTTTAATGTGTACTTTTATTTGGTTATTTTGATGATTAATGAAACAAAGGAAGTTCATTTGTTTCTTTTTTCTGTTTGTGTATGTATGTGTGTATATATATATATTATATATATATATATATATATATATATATATATATATATATATATATATATATATATATATATATATATATATATATATATATAATACATACACACACACACACACACATATATGCGCGCACACTTTCACGCATTATGTTTATGCATTATTTAAATTTAAAATATATTTATCAAGAAATGTTGTATTGCTGTTTTGTGATGCCAACAGGAGTAACTATGAATTGCTGTGTGGTAAGCAAGTATTACATATATTTCTGCTAGTCAAAAAAAAAAATTGAATGAAATTAGTGTATTGAATTGGGTAGGTAATAAGTAATATTGTTTTTAAAACAGATAAGTCTTGTCAGAAAAAGATTCAAGGAGAAACTTTTATTTTATACATGTCACAGATGTTCATTTTTTTTGTGTACTTTACTTTTGAGAGTACAGAAATATGACTTAACAGTAATTATTGTCATCATTCTTTCATATGAGTCATTGTTTTCCGTATATACCACTAGAAAATTAATTTCTCATTTCAGTGTGGAGTATGTATAGCGAAGTGTACGTCACAACTGTCTGCATCAAATTGTATGCACTATCATAGTCAGGTAAACATGACCACTGGTGGGAAACACTGCTAATGATTATGTTCTCAGTTTTTCACTAGCACCAAGGGAGTGGCAAAATTGTTTTACTTGAACATGTGAGCAATGAGAGACAGACGAGAGATTTTCTGCATGCTGCTGGGGACTTTGTGTATTCTGTGCTTGCTCACTGAAAACTTAGATAAAATGTTACTTCATTGGATAACAAATCTTTATTTAGTATATTGCTTAAAAGTCTAATGTACATGTTGGGCTATACTGTATTAAAGTTTGGCAGCAGGAACTACAATTTTATGTTAGCAGATTAGGTTTTGTATGGTAGTTACATTCCTGTAGTACTACCTTTCTAAATTTTGGGAACGTACGTACCCATAAAGGTGTGTACAATTAAAGACTGCTATTCAGATTTGGTTCTTGACTGGATTACATGCAGGATACTACTACATCACCTGAATTTTTGTGTAGTTCGTTGTGCAGATACCCAGCAGATATATGTGGCCATGTTGACATGCTAATGCTGAACGCTCAGAAAAAAAAAATATTTTCATGAGAACTAGATGTACGTATAAGAAAATAATTTGCATTTGTCAATTTTTGTATCCATATTACCTCATGTCTTTTATAGTCTTGGCATAGTCACCTCATGAAAAAGTTTGCAGGTTACCAACATCACATACATTGCAAAGGCAAACAAGTATGGAACTTTTTTTGTGTAGACTGTGTGGAGGAATGTGCATTATTAATATTGTAATAAAATATGTTTTATGGCCTGTGCATTTCACAAAAGGTGGTGTATGTTGAACAAAGTTATTATAGTGCCATTGTCATACAGCTGTATTTTTGTTATAAAGACATTTTCAGCTTGGTTATGGAGTCAGCAAGTTTCGGGAACACTTATTTGTAATGTGTTAACAAAGCATTAATGTGACAGTTTATTTGTATTTCCCATTGTGAATAATATTGTATACCACAGTGTTCAAGAACAGTTGTAAGAATATTAAAGGAAGTAAGGTAATTTTTTTCTTTGCTGTAAAAAAGTACATTTATGTATATCAAATACAATTCATGGTATGGCCTTTGCAACCTGTTGCTGTTAGTATGGGAAGTACACTCGGTGATTGTAGTTAAACTAGGAGTTATTCTAAACTGGTAGTCACCTCCAACACAGATTGAGTAAATTATTAGAACATAAGAAATATGTCTCATTAAATACATTCTAAGTTGGCTGAATTCTTGGAGGAAAAAAGCATGAAATGGAAATAGGCTATATTATGCTGATTCATTTATTGTGTGTGCAATTTGTTTACATATAAAATGTACATGTGTGTCAGTGGATATTTGCATATGTGCGTGACATTTTGTCTTTGAGTGGCGTACATGTTGCGTGCATGCGCGTGTGCACTTGAATAGTTCATTTGTAAATCATTTATTGTCAAAAATATAACAAAAAATTTCTTGATCTTGAATTTTTGAGTCCTGGTCCCACCAACTTACCTCTTGGAGTGTTATGTAGTTACCTGTTTAACGCTGGAATTATCATGCATTTTTAATGTAGATTAGTATACTGCATTTCATATTGACTAATTTTGACAATGTGACCAACGTACACAGTATGTAAACACTAAATGCTATCATCTGTGAAGTATTGTATCAGCTGATGAGTTGTTGCAGGATGTATGTTGTTATGCTAGCAATATTGTTGATATGAAAGAAAATGGTACTCAGAACTAAAAGTTATAATTTAGAACTTTGATTATACATTTATGATAAGATTTATGTTTTTATATAAATGTACATATTTTTGGCTTTTAGCAAATTGGCTTTAAAAACATGTTTAACAATTACAATGGAGCATGCACATACCTGACCCATGTTGGCTATATCAAGAGGTAATCGCACAGCATGGGAACAAGGTTTCTGTGGGCTGCCGGTCAGTGTCGCCCAGTGAGTGAAGCTCTGTATTAAAGATATGTCTGTAATATCTATTGCTTTGCTCAGATAAGTCCCCTCGAAAGGGTCAGCCTGGGCGGCAGGGGACGTAGTGTCAAGTTTGAGGTGAGGCCTCTTGACCATCAGGTGGTGGTAGTGATGGCCTTACCTTCATTTTGCCTAACCAGACCGTGGTTTGTTGAGAAGGCCCTTCTGTCCAGGGCTGATGATCAGGTTCGAACGGTGGCTGGCATGGAGCACCAGCTGTGGGTTTTAGGTTGTTGGCTGGCCTCGGGCTGGAATGGAGGCAACATGCTGGTCTTGGCAGCTGGATATGTATGGCGTAGGACCCAAATAGCTCTGCGGGGTATACCTGGTGGCTTGTGCATATCCCTTATGGAGTTTATATGTCTGATTAGGTTCGGGGCGTTTACCAGTGAGGGCAGCTGCAGCCTTACGTTTGCCCCACTGTGTACCGCTCCTGTGTGTGAATGAAATGTGCAGGTAGTTGCTATGGTTCGCTTCTCTAAAGTCATGGCAGGAGACAGTTCTGTAGCTAATGTGCTCAGAGGTGTTAAGTCACGCTTTGTCCGCCCTCTCACTTCATCGGGCAGATTTATGTGCTGTGAATAGAGTGAATTATCTGACCTGCCTGGCCTAACTGCGTTGTCCTTAGTAGAGGGCTCTACCGTACTGTGCTGTACCTCGTCCGCAGTATGGATTAAGAATGTGTAAATTATGGTGCACGGGCTGCCCTCGGTTATGGGGTGACCTGTGGTCCTGCTCTACAATTTGATGCGTGCCCGGGTTACCGAGTACGTGGCACTGTCGTTATTTGCACTATAGGTCAGTACGTGCGTTTAGGGAATTACCAATGGCCGCTTCCGGCTTGATATTTTTATGGGGCAGGTTGCTTTACGTGACTGAACAAAGTTCTCAATAGCCCTGCTGGCTAGCCCCTTATAGTTGTCTACCCTCTTGCTCAATACGGGTTATGGTATATGACTGGCGGGAGGTGTCGGGATTGCCAGACTAACTTATGACTTCTTTGACCTGCTGGAGAATGGTGGCTGGTTGCCGACAGGGGTTGACGGTGCAGTCTTCAGGTTGATGGCACCGTGTTGGCCAACACGGTACCGCAGATTCCAGGACTCCCTCTGGACTCCAGAACCTGGTTGGAGATAACGTACCTTACCTCGGTTCCGTGTAGTACACCATTCTGGACAGGATGATAGTCCTGGTGTGTATGGATATGTGGAGGGAAAGCGATATAGAAAGATACAAGAAAGGCCGGTGTCTCCAAAAGCCTTACTAAGGCAGCACAGTCTCGTTCGGCCTATCTGTCTGCTTGGTAGCGAGGTGAGCAATCCTTCGCTCCTCTCTCCGGGAGCAGTACCTTACCGTATACGGCATAGAGTGTAAACCACCGCTTAATGATACGGGTCGTGCACCACGGATGCGAGACAAAACCCTATAAGAACGTACTTCCAGTAGTAGCTGGCGGCACGAGCTCTGTGTTCCAGAAGGCCCCCCACCACTGGCGGGCAGACCAGAAGCGTTGATGCAACGTGGGCCTCCTTCCTGCTCCTACTGGGTGTGGTATCTCAACCAAGGCCAGGCTGTAACACCTAAGTAAATACCCCCACCAGCACCTAGGTGCTACGGTAGGGATACAACTCACGCGTACTATCTCTTACTGGTTGGGGCTCTACTGTTCTAACCCCGGAGGTCTGGACCTCCGGGGATAGTGTAGACCCACTGCTCTAATTGCAGGGTGTGTTGAATGTCAATGCTACTGCAGAAGAAGCCTCTGGTAACTGGTAGGTATTGATATTGCTGCAGAAGTTTCTGGTGATGGCAATGGTAGCAGCCGCTGGTGGCTGCTGAAGAGTGGTTGACGCCAATGGGAGCAGCCTCTGGTGGCTGCTGACTGTTGGAGGCCCAACCAGCACAAGATGTGGTGGAGCGAGTTCGAAAAACTGGGGAAATAACTCGCGAGCCCGGCCGTGCACGGACTTAGTCAGAATTGCAGGGTGCAGCGGCAGGCCAGGGGGAGCGCATGTGACGTCCCTCTGCTGAGAGGCCGGAGTGGGAGGTATGAACCCTCCAGTTATCACTCTGCTTCAGGAATGTTCGGCGGTACACAGCGCAGGGGAGGGGAGGGCCGCATGATCGCTGGGTTACACAACCTTGATATCCATATGTTCAGGCGCCCTCCAGGATTGTGGTGGCTCGCAATGTCCGTGTACAGGTTTGCGGGTTTGACTCTCATGTGGGTTGAAGTAGGAATACTTGACGTGATAATGTTACTTAAGTAAAGTCTTGGGTTACACAAAGTCCAGAATGGACTCTGGGTACCATGCTGTAATGAGGTTAAGTGTGTGCTCGGGACTGTTGAAGGTCGAATGCATGATGACTCATCGGTACTGGAGTAGGTGTGCAGAAAAAGGGGGTTTGGCGGCTTGCCACTGGAAGGCAACTGGTCACTTCTTTAGTACTGGCTCCTCAGGAGGAGGAGTAGGCAGAGCGCTTCAGCACTAGAAGGTGCTGAGGCTCACTGCCAGACGCCAAATCTCTTAAGTGATGACTCCTTAAGGGGGAAGAGTTGGCCCAGAGTACCGCTGCTAGTTGGCGGCGGTTGCTTCAGCTGCGACTCCTCAAAGAGGAGTCTGCTGGCCTTATTTTAGCGGAGACTACTCAGGAAGGGAGAGCTTGCAGAGAGTCCTAGCACAGGAAAGGAGGCCTTACATTCACGTTTACCGCTCAAAATGTTAGAGACTTCTTCCCTACCCTGGGAGTAGTTTGCATGTTGGACAGGCGAGTATTAGCCGCTCACTTTACGTCTCCTCTTTCGGAAGTCCTGCCGAGTTTATACGTATGTGGTACTATAACTTGTTCATCCAATTATCAAAATATTTTATCAGTAGTCATTTAATTTTGTATTCACTTTCATTAAGCGTAGTTGGTTGTAAGGATGCCTTTCACTTTTGGTGTTTTTTCTTTCATTAAATGTAATATTATCAGCATGTAAATGGCATCCAACATTTTCTGTACCACCGTGAAGTGCCGCTCCACAATTTAAGTTTGTTAGTTTTGGGAAATGTATTAAGTGTCATATTTATTACAGCTGTGCCAATTCAAATCAGCTTCTGCAGTGTTTGCTGATGTAGGAACAGATTTGATGAACGTAGGGCCTGTATTACAACCTCTCGACAAAAGTAGTTAACTATAGTTAACTCCTATCCACTGTTTTTCAAGGGACATGTACATAGAAGCATTTTAAGCCACCAAGTGAAATGATACAAAATCAAATGCACAAAAAGGATTGGTCACAAGACTAACTTGGTATGGGCGGAAGACGAGGGCCTTAACCTTGGTTCCTAATTACCATATTTCAGTGTGTGTAGTCTGCACATTTATACAAAAAAAATGACTACAAAAAGTGGGGATTTATACAAAAAAATGACTACAAAAAGTGGGGTGCGGCTTATATACGAGATGTTGGCAAAAAAAATGTTAGCACCGAAACATGTTTAGAAATTTTTCAACCTACTACATTTTAATGTTTTAACTTAGTTCCGAAGGAAGAACGAGAAGGGGATGGAGGGGAAAGAAAGAAAGTGTAAATATTAATACAAATTTTGTATCACAAATATTTTGTGGGGGAAAATTAAGTCAGAATTTATTAGTGTTTGTATGGAATCTTAATAATATTTACAGGAATACAAAAATTCAGTGCGGCATATACAGAATAACCCTTATCTTACATTTTTCTAGGGATAAAGAAAATATGGTGTAAATGAAGGGAAACACTAAATTGAAAGTAATTTACCTTTTGTTTAAAGTCAAAAAAGTTAATAACATAAAATTGAAACTAAAATCCTTTGCAGAAGAAATTATCATATGGGAAAAAAATGGCTTTACTTATTATTTCTTGTGTTTTAGACAAAACCTTCCTCACTAACACTTGTTAAGTACCTATGATGCCCTATAACATCGTCAAGACTGCACTTCAGATGTCTTAACATCATCAACATTGATGTTGATGTTAAGACATCTGAAGTGCAGTTCATAAACATCAGCATCCCACTCAGCAGAAATTATCTCTTGCTCCTCCAGGATAACATCAGTTTTCTTAACAGGAAAATCTGTATTCTCGAAGCAGTTTTAATGGTGCCAATGTCAAATTCAGACCATGCGCATGCAATGTAATGCTCATGTTGGATGTTCCACTAGAACCATTGTTTACCAAATTCAGTGCTTTCTGCACCAGCCGCTTTCTATACCTCATCTTGAAACTGTGAAGATTGTGAGCACTCTAGTTTGAGAGTTGACTTAGGCAGTGTAGCCCCCCTAGGTTTAATTTTACTTAGGTCTCCCTTGGCGCATCAAATTATCAGGGACGTTGGTCAACATAGCTTCTTATTAGCATGTCAAATCGTATGAGAAATGTTAGATATATGTTTGGCACTTCAGTATAAGTTGAGGGCAAGTAACAAGAGGTCCAATTTAAAATGATTACCAAGATATTTGTGAGAGTCAGGTGTAAGCCTACCTTGTCCACGTGATACAGTATGTATTTTTTTTAGAAAACTTGAGTTGTAAATTAAGCTCTCAGAGAGCTAGGTGCTCAACTTGAGCACAATTTAATTTATTTTGCTACACATTTGCGAGGAAACAATTTCACTCTTTCAATTGAGAAATTTAGTAAGACATGCTTCTAAAGATAATGGTATTTGTGATAAGGTGCAACTACTGGTAAGTCATTCTTCAAGGGCTGGCAGCAAGTGTTGTCAGCGATACACTGGTGTAGCAGAAAGGCTGTTGGGTTGCAGGTGAACCAATGTATTGTACAAATTTACTCCAAATGTATACCGTAGATTGTTGCACCCTTATTCTCCAGGGGTGTTTAAAAAAAAAAAAACCATATATTTAGGTCACACTTCTCTTTGCAGTTGTTCACCCTGTAGGCCTACAACACAGCCTGCATTAAGGATGGCAGATGCACGCGACTGGTGGGCTTCCATTTCTTTTTTGCTGTGACAGCATTGATGGCTCAGTACACTGCCAACAAGTTTAAAACTACCACCCAGCCTTCTTAGCTTCTGTTGATGTGGGAGGGAAGAAGTGCGACAGTTTCGGTATGGAAAGGCGAAGTACCTACGCTGCAGGTTTCAAATTGAAAGACGCTGTGTTAGCTGAAGAGAACGGAAATAGAGCCACGGACCATGCATTTGGAGTACATTAAAAGGCATGGTTTAACGTTTCTTACGTTTTTTTTTTTTTCCATATCAAGTGTTTAAATGTAAAATAAAATTTATAAAAAAAGCTACACATTTCGGAAATTTAAAACTTTTGTGTGCGTAGGCAAGTCTGTAAATTAAAACTATTGTATTCCAAGGGTTATTTCGTAAATAGGGATTGTACTGTATTGTTTAAATGCCAGATTGCCTCATTTAAAGTCTCATTATAGTCTTCCGAACTTTCAACTAACTCTGCCATGGGTCTGGGTAATGCATGTTGAGAAAGTGACACGCACACACTATGGACAGCATCTATCACTCTGGGTCGCCCGCCCAATACGTTCATCTGGCACCGGCTTAATGCTGTGTATAATCGGTGCAACATAGATACCAGTTAAAGTATCGTATACTTTATATCCTACACACACGTGCACACAGCACGTGATTTGCTTTGAAATGTATAATAGGGAATATGTATTATCGTGATTTTCGGAGCCAATGTCAGTGTTCCATTAATTTTTAATACAGCACTTATTCGTATTTTCTCTGCTCTCGACTAACACACAGTTAATCCAGAGCTCACTGATGTTTCTCACTTATAGGTCACACACCAAGTTTGAAATAAAATTTAAAAAATGAAATGTGTGACCTACATGCGTTAAAAAAATGCAGTATTTTATCTGGTTTTTTCATTTAATAAATAGAACAATATTACATATATTTATATTTACTAATCTACTCCAGTGATTACACACAAATACAGATGTTTAGCAAGTTACACATTGTAAACAAGTAAATGAGTAAAATTGTCTTCAGAGACTACAAAATAGACGACGTGTAGGTATTCTTTTCCCCTCTCCAATGGACGTCATGCTTGAAGGGGTAATAAGAGCTAAGGTTAATTGCAGATACTTGATCTCTTTTCAGGAATGTGAATGATATTGCATCGGATTTAGGTAAGCCTAAGAGATCTAACCTTGGCCTAGACGTCAGGATGGAAACGACCACAATGTCATACAATTATTACAGTAATATGATTGGCCATATAATTTGGAGGAGGACTCTCCTAGCAACCATCACGTTCATCGGACCGCTTTCAGTGAGGTTTTGAGTTCAATTTAATTATAAAGATCCACCATCTTAAAGTAATTTAATTTTAGTTGTGGGAAGGGCTGTGAATATTCTGCGATTCAGCGATCACTGAATTACGAGAGTTCCACATAATCGCAGAATCACACATTTTGCTTTGCCTGTGTTCTTAGAGTGTAACAACCTACACAAAAGTTAAATACTCTCAAATAACATTCTACATTGTCAAAGAATGAATACTTTTCCGCGACCTATCACAGAATGATCACATGTACATAAAATGCAAGCTCTGGTAACCAACAAAAGATACGTGGAATGGCATAACACCACGCAAGTCGCCATAGAGATGCATTGAGCTGATGGTGATAACAATGGAGTGATCCTACCTGCTCCGCTGAAAGTGTAACTGTGGTCGATGATATGTATACATTTTTTTACACCTTTGATTTGTTTTGGAAATGAAGTAAATTCACTGTCTCTTTGAGGAAATAAGTTTTAAAAGGTCAATGGGGGAATATTGCGTGTGCAGTGTGCTATTGGACCATTTAACTTCCCAAAAACATAAAACCAGATTGTTGTAAAATGAGTCGCGTTTGGTCAGAACTTTTAATACAAACTAAGATTGCTAGTTCTTAAAAGAAAAAGAAAAAAATTCGACTGAACAAAACTCTACAATCTTGAGTTCCGTGTCTGAACTAAAAAAACAAACAAATTGCTATTGTAACAGACGAAATAAGGTACATTTTGAACACAGTTTTGATAGGAAAAAAAAAACCAATAATTTGTACTGTGGCTGAAAGGATTATTAAAAGTGACAAACTACAATATTGACTATAACTATGTTTTAGCATTTATAACTGACAATGCAGCTTATATGCTGCAGGCGTGCGTGCGCGCACACACACACACACACAAAGGAATTTTCCCTAACTGCACCCACATAACCTGTGTTCACACATCCTGTCGGTTGGTGATGTTTGGAGGAAAACATTTAAAGAAGTTGATGCATTTGTGAGTGCAAGGAAAAGGTTATTTTCTAATACACCTGCCAGGAAAGCAAGATTTGTGAACTTTCAGAGATATCTGGGTTTAGAAGTGAAAGCAGCTGTTATTCCAATTATTGTTCGGTGGAACTCATGGTTTTGGGCTATAATTTGCCATGACAATGTGATGGCTAACAGCCAGCGAGTGTTAAGACCATGACGGCGCTCACCACGACGTGACACATGGGAAGCACGTGCACAAAGAGGCCTTAAACTGGACTTTACCATAACAGGATTATTGTATTTTTCAAGTGTTAAATGTGTTTTCTTTTATTCCAAGTTCATAGTGTGTTTATGTTTAGTATTTTTTGTTCATAAGGTGTTGCTGCATGCTTTGCGGAGATTAAGACCAGTTCTACTCCGGTTAGAATGCCGTAACAAAAGACATAAGAAGACAAGAAATTCCAAATTTAAATGTAAAATGTCAGTTCGTATTTCAATTTCTGAAGTGCCTTTTACTTTAAATATAAAATATTTTACTTGGCGTGCATAGCACTTCTGCTTATGTGAACCCCGTAGGCAGTCGGTAGAGGAGAACTGGGGAGGTAAGACACTGTCACAGATGCACTACAACTATTGACCACTGATGTAGATCACCATAGTTTAATTTTAGTATACTGGTCAACCTTTGCTTTACGTATGTTAGCCAGACATTTCCCCAGCATTATACTTCCGCTTAAATAATAATTTAGTGCCCTTGTGGGTTTAGAAACTTAAATGAGAATGAGAGAAAGATGTCTGAGAAGCCAAACTGCTGCACAACTTGAATTATGCACCATCCGCCCATAGTAAAGGCATTTCATTGTAATTTCTGTATTATTGCTGGGTGCAATTTTAAGGGCTTTAATTCTATGTATGTATTTGTGGAGAATTTTTCATGTTAATCTTTTTACGGCTACGTGGTCAGATATTGGCACGTATGTACTTGCGTTTTCAGTAGAGATGGGCCATTCAATACCTCAATACTGTGCAGTATCGTGACGTGCATGTCGGTACTTTAATTTAATATTTTTTTATTGACGTGTATATGGTTTGGATGCTTGGTCCACCATTTTACCTATTGTCACGAAGCGGCACTTTTATTTGGATTTCGGCAGGTTACAAGTTTTGGAAAGCCTGTCCAGTGTCGCATTCACTTAATGATTCACCTAATTATTGTGTATCGATGGCACAAAAACTTGAAGTAAGGATTTCAATAGAACAGCATGTATTCAGGAGTTGCAAATAGGAATTATGTACCGTAAGTTAGTGTGTATTGAAAATAACGTGTTTTGAAACGGTTACTAAAATGTTTTAAATGTTCGTGGCAAAAAAAAAAAACATTTTAACTCGTGTATTGTAGTGAAAATGAACTTAACCAAAAATATTTACTTACATGCCACAGGGTTTAACCGGGGTAGACCAAAATGTACTCTTGCCAACTTTTTTGGGCCATGGCTCACGAGGACCCAGGCACGTTTTTAGCTGTGCACGAGGAAAAGTTGAACAGACACAGGGAAGATTGGACTAAAGTCACCGCCAACCGACAAAGGGGAAATGCAGCCATTTGGAATTTAGTCAGACTATCGTGTGACATGGGAGCAGTTTTGTGATTGGCTATTGAGCAGGTTTAACACAGATGGAGATACCATCCAAGCCCAAGCACGGTTGTACCGTGACCAGCAACGGGAACGCAAAGGGATAGAAGAGTTCATACAGAGTAAGTTAGGCTTGTTCAAACGTCTGAACCCAGAGCAGCCGACACGCAGAGTACTAGAGATAATTGTCGCTCTGTCAACACCAGACATTAGGCCGTATCTGCGGAGAGCCACCGGAGCAAGTGAAGAGCAGTTACGCAGGAGGCGTGCTTGTATGAACAGGACGTGCAAACGGGGCAGGCATACCAATCCCAGAGGCTGAATTTCCACACGTCAACACCCACTGCAATGCCAGATGTTATGCGACCACCACAGACGTTTACACCTACAAGACATAGCTGTGGCCAAAGGAACTTTCACAACCACCGGGAAAATAATTACCAAGGTAACAGGTTGGGAAACTAAGTCGGAAGGTTGGCAAAACAGACCACCTGCACCAATCCCACTGCCAGGTCATAACTATCTGCCCAATGAAGGTGCCAAAGAGTTCCAGGTTAGTGTTGTACGCACATTAAAGGCCACTGTTGAACTTGAGGGTAAAAACGTGATTGCCGTCATTGACACTGCTACAAGTCCCAATTTTACACGAAGGCTTAGTCCAGGCAATAACAACTAGAGTACCATCGTGACGTGTGCAATTCGCTACCACATCAACAAGGCGAGGCGAGAAGTGCCATGCACGTAACGGTAGGGATCTGAGAGCTATGTACCAAGTGTGATGTTTACATTGTGCCACACCTATGCGAGATGATTCTAGGATTGCCATGCTTATTGACAACCAAGCTGTGATAGAACCGCATCTAGACCATCTGCACGTGGCCGGTGTACCGTATATGCAGTGGGAGCAACACCACCGACAACTGCCGTGCAGCTTGCCAACTTCCGAGCATGAAGTGCCTGCCACACATCAACAACGTCTGCAACATCTGTTGGACCAGTATGCCGGTGTGTTCCACACTGAGGGGAAGCTGCAACGCACCGACGTCATGGAACACGCGCTCATCACAGCGCATGAGGACCTAGTGTACTCCAAGCCACGAAATCCAGGCATTTTCTTTTGCAGCGTCGTCATTCAGCAGGTATGTGAAATGCTTAATGACAATGTGAGTGAACCTATGCAGTGTTTCTACAACTCAGGCATTACACTCGCCCCTAAAAAGGATGGTGAATGGAGGTTTTGCGTTGATTTTAGTCCGCTTAACAAAGTTACTGTAAACATGCCATCTCCCGTAATCAATATGGACACTGTTAACACTAGGGCCAGCTACTGTTTTAACCTCATTGGATTTGAAATCCACCCCCAAGGCAGAAAGTAAAAAAAAGCTTTCACCACACCAGACGGGTGTAGACTCCCGTTTGTTGCCATGTCATTTGGCTTAAAGTGTGCCCCTGCAACACTTCAGAATTTAATGGCTAGTGCACTAGATGGATACGTAGACTTTGCGATGGTGTATTTAGATGATGTACTTGTTTGGTCAAACAGCTGGGAAGAGTATCTGCACCATTTCAGCCTTGCGTTTGAACGGCTCGAACGTAACAAGCTTACATGCAAAGTTGACAAGTGTAAGTTGGGTATGAGTAAGATGGAGTTTTTGGGACACTATGTAACGGGATGGGCACGAACCACAGCAACAACACATATAGGAAATTCAAAACAAACCCACACCCAGGTCACGTAGACAAGTCAGAAAATTTTTTGGTTTAATAAATTGGTTAAGGAAGTTCGTCCCAAATTTTTCTGTGATAACTGCATCACTGACCACATTGCTATGCGAAAAATGTAAATTTGTATGGACACCTCAAGCCAATCAAGCAATTAAAGAGAACAAACTTGCTTTCCCTAATTGTAATCCGCTAGCCAGGTTCAACCCAGAATTACCCATTGTAGTGCAGACAGATGTTAGTTAGGAAGGCGCGGAGCAGTGTTATACCAGGTGGGAACACACGGGCAAAAGCACATGATTAACTACCCAAGCGCGAAGTTTGGTGGAACAGAACGCAAGTACCAAGTAAACGAACAAGATTGTTTGGCGATTGTACTGGCACTGAGAAAGTACCGGCCGTACCTGTTGGGGAGACAGTTTACCTTGAAAACAGACAACTGCGTTCTATTTTGTTTGGAAGGGATGCACAACAGGAAACGTAAACTTGCCTGCTGGGCTTTAGTGCTGCAGGAGTTTGACTTCAAGGTAGAGCATGGTGAGGAAATCGAATGAACCCCTGTCTGTCAGTTACTGTTAGGTTTGATGCGAAATGGGAAGAGGCACTACCACCTTGCCGTGCTACACGAACAACAGACACATATGCTGTTGGTTTGCAAAACATTGTCGCCACACCACCCGATGAACTTGTATCATTGAATGTCCATGATGTAGTCGGAGAAGTCCACACCATGCAGGAAAATTTCTCGGATGCTGCACAATGTCGGCAACACTGTGCCATGCAGTATTCAGAGTATAGGAGAGGGATAGATTGTGAGATTCAGGTGAAACCTCCCGGTAAATACACAAGATGGTTAACCTACATACCGAAGGAAAAACAGGATCTTTTACTCGCACACGACAGTCTAGAGCATGGGCACCCAGGTACCGAGCAGAAACATGCAAAAATTCTTTCATGGGCCGGGTTTTCAAGGGGATGTATGTAAATACGTACACAGCTGTATCACGTGCAACACCAGGAAGCCGCAGAGAACAGACAGCAATGTTCCACAACAACCGAGGCTGCCAGCGGAGCCGTTTAAAACCGTAACGCTATAAATTATGGGCGCATATCCCCACACCACCAGCGGAAAGAGATTTTTGATTTTTATGAGGGACCTGTTTACCATATGGACCAAAGCATTTCCCGTACCCAACGTATGCACGCACGCACCCACAGTTGCCCAGATCATGCAAACTGAAGTTTTCCCGAGATGGGGTTATCCAGAATGTTTGTTGACTGATAACTGGACCCAGTTTGTAGGAAGAAAGTGGAGAGAGTGCTGCATGAGGTGGGGAGTAGAACACCATACCACCCCCATGCAAATCCGACCAAGCGCCGGAACCGAGACATAAAGGTTCAGTTGAGAATTAGGCTATGCGGAGACCACACCAGGTGGGCAGAGCTAATTCCGAAAGTAACGTTTTGCATCAGAAACCGGGTAAGTGCAGCCACAAGGAAAACCCTGGCAGAGATGGTCCAGGGCCGCAAGTTGCATGCGCCAGGAGAACCAAGAGAAACATCCCCCCCCCCCCCCCCATCAATCAAAACCCGAGAAAATGGTAGTACACCAACAACAAATTCATGCCCAAGCAAGGGAAAATCAGGAAAGGTACTTTACCATGTGGGTACCGAAAAGTAGGAAAACGCCACCAGATTTACAGCCAGGGATGTACGTGTACGTGAGGGAAAACCCGCTATCGGACGAGATGAAGAAATACTGAGCTGGGTGGGCACTTAGATGGACTGGCCCAGTAAGAGTGGTAGAAAAACTGGGAAATATCACGTTGTTAGTGAAGTTGGGATCGAGGTGTCACAAAATGGCACTGTGACGACCATGAAGTGTGTTGGTAACAAAAGTACATGTAAATTCAAACACAACCAGTGCCTCTGAAGTAAATTTTAAGGGATTTCCCCAAGGCAAAGCTTAATATGGTTGCAACACCAGTGAAAATGTAAATTTTGACAAGTGAAGGAGAGATACCTTTCCAAGGCTTTTCAACCCCGCAGAGGAGTGGGACATCAAATGTCAACAAGCCACATCACAGCACTCGCACGAAGTGAGTCACCACCACATCCCCTAAACATTTTTTCCAGAATTGTCGCAGAACCAGAAGTCCTCCGGGGCCATGTTTTCTTTGCCCTCAACCGGTGGTCCCTGTTCACGGCCGGGCAGAGCACACCATCTTGGCCTTCGAGGGAGGGGTCGTTTGAGGCTAATAGCCGGCGAGTGTTAAAACCACGACGGCGCTCGCCACGACACATGGGAAGCACGTGTGCAAAGTGGCCTTAAACTGGACTTTCCCATAACAGGAGTGTTGAATTTTTTTAAGTGTTAAATGTATTCTTTTATTCCAGGTTCAGGGGTGTTATGTTTAATATTTGTATGTTCATAAAGCATTGCACCATACTTGGTTATAAATTCAAACTGCATGCTGCGCAGAGAATAAGAACAGTTCTACTCTGGCTAGAATGCAGTAACAAAATACATTAAGAGAAGACAAGAGATTCCAAATTAAAATGTACAATGTCAATTTATATTTTAATTTCTAAAGTGCCATTTACTGTTCAATATAAAATATTGTACTCTGTATGCACAGCACTTTCGCTTATGTGAACCTCGTAGGCAGCCATGGTAGGTCCGTGCTATGCTTGCCTGTGGGCAGTCCATCGAGGAGAACTGGGGAAGTAAGATGCTGTCACGTACACACTACAATTTTTGAGCATTGATGTAGATTACCATAGTTTCAATTTAGTATACTGTTCAACCTTTGCTTTGCATACGTTAGCCAGACATTTCCACAGCATTATGCTTCCGCTTAAATAGTAATTTGTGCCCTTGCAGCTTTTGAAACAAGAAAGACGTCTCAGAGGCCACGCTGCCCGCAAAACTTGAATCGTGCCCCATCTGCCCATGCATTGTAATTTCTGTATTCATGCAATTTTAAGGACTAATTCTATGTATGTATTTGAGAGTATTTTCCATGTTTAATGATTTTACGGCCACATCACGTCCGACCACGATGTCAGAGCTCGCTAATTACGTATCTGCACCATTAATGCGTTTTCAGGGCTTATTTGTGTAATACCATGTGTGGCATAATTTATTTCAGGGTTCTGTAAATTGATACTTTGTATGAATGACAACACTGTCATTTCCATGTTTATTTCAATCGTCAGGGGAATACCAAATTATCTGAAATTAATATGCCAGTTTTACGGATATATATTGCAATTTCACCTGCACCATCCAAGCTTGCTTTCACGCATGTGGTGTTTATTTTAACTACTCGTATCTTGCCCCATTTGTTTAATTGATACGTGTAATTTTTTCCGTCCTAGCCGGTTAAGTGTATAGGCCATCACCACATGCTGTAGGGCGAGCTCCGAGAGTTCGCACTAGTGATGCCAAATTATCACACGTGTTCATCTCATCTCTCAGTGTCCTAACTTCAAGGAAAACCGTCAGTCCACCCTGGTGGCTGTCGAACCCCTTCCCTTGTGAAGATTGTGTTTTCAAACACCACGGTGAAGTCATCCACATAGGAATGCCCTATAGTAATTGTGGGCTGGGGAGAACCCAAACTGAGTTAGGTGGACAAGTCCATGTCGGTTTTTGTACGAGTGGTAAAATTAAAAAGGTAGTCTCTCAGTGTTTCAATATTTTATTTTGTAGTGACAGTATCCTCGCCACATCATTTTTACAGTGATAAAATGTTTAGTATTGCAAAGTGTATTGTAAGTACACTCGGGTGAGACGGACACACAGAACCCACAGGAACCCTGAGTCTCAACAGTGCGGTGACTAGGAAACACTGCTGGCGTTCTCATCAATAAGTAATTTGTGTTACCGTTCATCTTGTCTCTCACCCGATGGCATCAAATATTACTCTTAAAGTGTACCCCATACCTGTGTTCCTTTTGATGTACACAGTGATGTCAGCCAGAAGACTGTCAGATTGCTTGAAATTCATTGCTGAAAAGTGCTAAAAAATTGTTGAACTTCTGACGGTCGAAGCATCGGAAGTGTATAATAACCTAGTAGATCTGAAGGCTTATCACGAACTTCAGTCTAAAACAGACAATTCCCATTATTTGGGTGAAGTTCCTGTTCTGTGAAACAGCCTTTCAGAATTGTTTTCATTAGCTCTTTGGGAAAACTGGCTAAGTATCAGTCAGCACAGGGCCAGCCAGGCTATAATTTTTTGAAATTTGAGAATTGTTTCTCCTAAGAAAGCTCTTCTACTGTCACATAATTTTAGTTATTTTATCAGTGTCTTGTCACTTGTGGAGTCTTGCGATGAAGTAGTTTGCTACATATATTGGCATCTGAAAATTGTTTAGATGTAGACCCATTCCAGTTTTGGGACAGTATAGGGGCAGGTGTCCAGTTCTGGCACGTATAGCTATTGCTTATTTATGCATGCCTGTGAACAAAGTTTTTCATCCTATAAGGACGTTCTTTCAGAAAACAGGCATAGGCTTTTACCAGAAAATACTAAGGTACTCAACATGCTGCATTAAAATACCAGTCTTCATCAAGAACAGTTATAAAACTTTCTCATGTTCTACAAACATGAAAATATTTACTAAGTATAGTTACGTGGTGTATTGCAACAAATGGGAGAATTCTACATTTCGTATCGCAGAATCTTGGTGTGCTGAAAACTCCCATCCCTAGTCATGGGAGAGTTAGTTTTAGTGCAGGACGATGTCCATCAGACTAGATTTTATAGTGCATCACTGAAGGAGTCTGCCTGCCTACAGCAAAATGGTGAGACCGACACAATCTCATGAATTATGCAATATTGAGTGTGAATATATATTGAATAGACTAGTACTGACTTCTAAATAGAGAATCTCGTTAGTTTAAAAGTTGTGGAACTATTCAGAAGAAATTTGTAACATTTTTTCCAAAGATATTTGGTAAAGAACACTATCAATTTTCTCAAACATTATGGTTACAGATTTTTGATGGAATGTTCGTTGGTAATGCTGAGGCCAATTAAGAAGTGAATGATTTACTGCTGAACTAGTTAGCTTGACTTTAATCTGGAAGAGAAATCCTTGTGATATTACATGCATGAACTGTGTATTTGCTAAACAGACCTTGGCAAGCAGAAGGTAAAACGACTATTCTCTATTATTAAACGGAGTCCTATGCCACAGTTGCATTATCAGTAACAAACAGGATTTATCTTAATGTCACAGCTGGAGCTATTTACAAACAATTTCTTTTGACATTTTCTGTTTACTCTTCAAGCAGAAAAGTCTGGTGCTCAACTGCAATTTAAAACGTGTTTATTTTAATGTGTCGTATATGAGGGTAGGTTATCCTATTAATTTAGTCTAGAACTGCTGCCTAGACATGGGGACATATACCAGTTCTCAACTCAATTCTAGTACCACCACAGATTTCTATCTTCTCAGGGCTACGTTCAAATGCAGAAGTAATGTTTCACCACAAGGACATTTTTTTGAATGATGAAGCAAATCAACTGTGTTATTGGTTTTTAAATGATGTCGCAAGTATGAATCAAGGTCAATGTCCTACTGACAGCACTATTAAAGAATACAAATTAATGGTTGCTAGTGGCTTGGATTGTAGATGTTGCTATACAATTAAGGACCCCAGGAAATGGTGAACCGCGAAATTGGAGTTTTAGCGAAACCTAAATTTTTTTTTACACAAAACTTGAAATTTTTAATTAAAAAGGTGTTAACACGAATATATTTACATTCTTAAGATACGGTAAATAAGTTTACAATTGATTACGTGTCAACAATAGATTGTACTGCCAACAAGATGGGCAAATGTGTATCTACTTTGCAGCTCTTCGTAGTATTTTGTAGTGATTATTTTTGTGCTGAGATGCCGAAAATAACTATGCACTATTTTTTTATCATGAACGCGTAATGAAGCATGAAGGTTTCTACAGTTTTGACATCAAGAATAAAACAGTTCTGCAACATGTGTGCTGGCTGAATTGTGAAAAAGTACTCTGCTGTTCTAGTTTTTGAGGTTAGGTGGAAACAAAGGCTGTGTCCAAATTTGCCGTAAGTACATATTTGTGCGTACCTGTCCCGGAGAGTGATGTAAGTGCTGTCCGAATTGCAAGTAAAGTACGCAAGTAAACAAAGTTGTGGAATGTGTCGCCATTTTGAGAAGCAATTTATAGGTTACAATTGATTTCTGAAAAATTATTTTATTTAAAGTTTGACAGGGCAACATTACTACTTCGTAGATATAGAATTTTGAACTGGGTAAATACTTATGGCAAGCTTCACCTTAAAAAAAGGACTATGCAATAAATTTGTATTAGGCTTATATTCCCAACCTACAGAAGCTTTTTAAAAAAAAAGGGGCAAATCCAAACTGCAGTTAAATACAATAATGCAAGACAATATCAAATTGAAATATTAATACTTTGACCCCTAAAACCTTTGGCAAATATCAAATTCTTAGTATGAATACATGCACATTAAAAGTGGTTGGTTGGCTAATAACTGGCACTGAAGCCAACAATACTGTCTGTCTGAATTCATCAAGTTAGGTGCTAAGGGTAAGTGTGAAGTACGCAAGGCTGCAAATACATACCTAAATTCGGACACGGCCAAAACAGCAAAATGTAATGTTAATTGGTATAGGTTTACAGCTTCATAAAACTACTCGTTCTGCCATTTTCCATAACCCCGTCCACAATAAAGCAACACAAATATAATTTTCGTATAGAGTTTATGTTTGTTGGTTTCAGGAAACATGCACACTGTTTATTTTATTGAATGATTCTGCAAATAAATTATTTAATGCTAGTGACAAACATGATTGTAGTGATTTAAACTTGCAAGGATTACAACAGATAAACAAATGTCCAAGGGGTTTCACACTTTACAAACGGTAAGTTTGTGTGTTTTGTAAATAATGTATTTGTATACAGTTATTACAATTGAGGGGTTGATAGCAAAAACCGGACTAGTCCACAAATCCCATTTTTTTATTTTTTATTGTGACTTGTACTGCATTGAGAGGTGTATCAGACGGTGGAGTTAGTGTCTACAAGAACCAGACTAAAAGCAGTTTCATAATACGAGACTTCTGCAAAATGTGGATGTCCTTTGTAGTTCTGAGAAAAACCGGTATATCCTGGAATAGGCTGGATTTTGCAAGAAAGCTGTGCAGTGGTGACACTATCACATCCTCATATATATATATATATATATATATATATAACATATATACATACATATATACATACATACACGCTTTGTTTTTGTTAGATGTGATTGTGAGTACGCAGAAAAGCGTTCGGTATTAAGTAATTTCACTTCCAAAATGATTCAGTCTCAGTGGCCACGAAAAAGGCAACAGAAGAGGACATAATTCGAAATGCAGATGTTAAGGGAATAGAAAAAACAAACCATGACAAGCAACATGAGGAAGATGCAAGTGTGCATTGGACTCTGAAACATTTGTTTACAAATGTCTTTTATTCAGTGACAAAACAGCTGTGGTGGAAAGATATGTGACTGTGCTACTTTTCTAGAATTGTAAAAATGTTCCCACATTTCTTCAATTAATGAATTGTACTACTGCTGTTTCTTGTATTTAATAATTACTTTTCTACTTATTCAGACACTGAACATATGCATTAATTTTCTTTCAAAACATTCTAATTGACCAAATATTTTAATTTTCAAACATAGAAATTTGATTTATTTTTAAATACGAATGCAAAGAAATATATTTTTGATTTTATTTTTAAACAAGTTACAGAAAGTTGGCATTCCTTTCATTTTAAACACCAAAATTGACAGTGCTTTCATTTTTAAATACTGGAATTTAACACAGTTTTAATTTTTAAACATTGAAATTTATCACAGATTTTCACAATTTTTGCATCAAAATCAGGCATCCTATTTTACCATTTTCTGGATGTTTTTTATGTTTGTAAAATGGATACTGTCAAAAAGGCTTTAAAAAATCTGCCATGCTGCTCACTCTTTGTCACACAAAAACTGAACAGTATAAGAATGTTTTTAAATGTTAACGTGGCTTGTGCTTGTGAATGACATACTATTACACTTTTCTTCACAACAAAAATTGCTCACTTGCTAGTCAAAAATTTCAACAAGATATGTATTGCACCTCAACTACATATAATTTGGTCGCACAAATCACAATGGCATATACATTTATTATAATTTTTACGATAATTTTCAAGAGCTACGTGTATAACTTCAGATTTTCTGTTTATATTGCCGCGAGGGGTCATAATAGAGATGTTCTACTGTTTATAGACTTATGTGATTTTAAAATCAAAATTACATTTTAAAAATATTGCTACTGACAAGAATTTTCTATAGATGATCTACTTAATTTTGAAGTATTGATTTTATTGCTCTCTTTTTTTTTAATTGAAACTGTTAACATAACAAAAACAATTTTCATCATAGTTTATGGAAAGATAGGGTTTATGTAAAAACTACCTAGTTACAAGTTTTACAGTTGCATTAAAAAAAAAACTCAACCACAAAAACAACCTATGGTACAAAAACATCTTGTTTGTGCTAAATAGCTAACAACACTAAATTATCACATTAAACATAACAGTAAAACACTTCTCTCAACCAATAAGCACACCAGTAATCTTCTGTATCACACTGTTAAAAAAGTTTGTCACAGTCCCAATAAAATTCACTTCTAAATATTCATTTTCTTACTCAACATAATTCCAAGTATATAATTTCAATCTCTTCAAGCTTCTTTCAGCTAGACTGTCGATTCTAGCCTCAAACAAATTAATCACATTATCTTCAGCAGAATCTACACCTCATTAGCATCCGCAGACTGTCTTCTTATACTTCGCCCCATTTTCTGCCTCAGCCTGGAAAGCATTATCCTCTGCACCAGAGTTTACCACCTTACGCTCTGCAGCACTCTCTTCCTCCTTACTCTCCATAGCACTCTTCCACCTTACCCTCCCCAGCAGACTCTTCCACCTTACACTCTGCAGCAGACTCTTCCACCTTACACTCTGCAGCCGAATCTTCCACCATATCCTCCACAGCACTCTCTTCCACCTTACGCTCCGCAGTAGACTCTTCCACCTTACCCTCCCCAGCAGACTTTTCCACCTTACACTCCGCAGTAGACTCTTCCACCTTACCCTCCCCAGCAGACTCTTCCACCTTACCCTCCCCAGCAGACGCTTCCATCTTACCCTCCGCAGCAGACGCTTCCACCATATCCTCCACAGCACTCTCTTCCACCTTACGCTCCGCAGTAGAGTCTTCCACCTTACGCTCCGCAGCAGACTCTTCCACCTTATCCTCCACAGCACTCTCTTCCTCCTTACCCTCCGCAGCACTCTCTTCCACCTTATCCTCCACAGCACTCTCTTCCACCTTATCCTCCCCAGCAGACTCTTCCACCTTACCCTCTGCAGCAGACTTCTCCACCTTACCCTCTGCAGCAGACTTCTCCACCTTACCCTCTGCAGCAGACTCCTCCGCAGCACTCTCTTCCACCTTATCCTCCCCAGCAGACGCTTCCATCTTACCCTCCGCAACAGACACTTCCACCTTACCCTCCGCAGCACTCTCTTCCACCTTATTCTCTGCTGCAGAATCAACTACCATACCCTCTATAGAATCTGTTACCCTCTCAGCAGAAACTTCCACTCGACTGCTAACTTCCATATTGTCCAACTGATCCATACTGGAAGTAGTGTTCTTGGTAACATTATCAACACTGTCTGCTTCCTCCATTTCTTCATCAGAGATCATCTCTTCGCTACCCTGGTCACTCGTACCAGAGCTGTCCAGCTGGTCTGCGCTGGAGTCTGTCGTGTGTCCATTGGAAGTGCCTTCACCAACTTGATTATGTTTTTCGACTATCATTTCTATATCCTGAAACACACATTCGTATGTATTCATATGTATAATGCACCACTTATCTTTATACCATTTAATTAGTTTCACATTCTACTAATGCTGTAAAATATCCACACTTGTAAGGCAACACGAAAAACTCGTTTTGTCATCAAACCACCCTTGACTGAGGACTTCGAAGCAAGTAAAATAGAACCCCAATTTTCCATTTCCCTTATACACTTTCCCCTTAAATAAACCAATCTATTCAGGTCCTACCATTTTACCTATGTTCACAATGAATTAAATTACAGTCATTTACACTGCAATTTAATATGGTTTCCCTTGAATTACACATATTTTAAATTAATTCGGTTAACAAAATTTGAAAATTCATACATTGTAGTCTTGTTTATAAAACACATTAATGCAGTGCAATAATATGCATACAACACAATTTCATTGGAGAATAAATTAATTTATTACCCCTGAAAATGTTTACACTGGGAAAACAATTTTAAAGTCAGTAAAATACTTCACTACAAAAACTGACCCAAATAGAAAACAGTGATTGAAACTTAATATATATGATATGGCATCTTAAAATATTAAACTAAAATCTGTTCAACTCATCATTCTACATCAACATTCAGATCTTACAACATGCAAAAAGATTTTATTAAAACATACAATTAATTACAAATTGTGCAATATCAACTTACACTGCCAGATGTTCATTTTAAATTGTTAAAATATTTATCATGCTATGGGATTAATACCCACTACTAGAAATCCCCATAACTCTACTAAAACTGGTGTAAAATTACTAAGTACTTAATTTCATTTAACACAATAGACCATATTATTCAAAAACAAATACAGTGTGCGGAGGAGGGTCATCCTCCCTCTCTTAAGCTTCATCAGGGCCGTAGTCCAGGGTTTCTGCTCCGTGATCCTGGTCTCCTCCAGGACACTGGTGCATCTGCCAACTAGTCACTTTTTGGATAAGCCCTCAGACATCCTCTGCCCAGTACACATTATTCTATTTTACCACGACATCGTATGTCCTTCCCACTTTCAGCAAGGCCTGGCGCTGAATTTACCTCTGGCCTTTGTGGATGACTGTGGAAGAGCACACTGTGAAGGAGCGAGACGCCCACGTTGAAAGTTCGAATGCCTGTGTGGGGCTGTGGGTATTTGCAGTTGATGTACCGGACTTGGGCATTGCGTGCCCTTGTGGTCTTGGCTAAAGCAGCCAGGCAGATGTCTTTGGGTTGCGGTACCTCTGTGGGTGGTCGCTCCCATTGCCAGTCACCCAGGCAAAGGAAGGTTTGCCTAGGATGAGCTGGCTGGCACTGGTGTTGATGGCCTCGTTCATCCTTAACCTAAGGGCAAAGAGAATGAGGGGATATGCTTATCTCAATGCCTATGGTTATTCCCCACACTGAGACGGAGGCTTTTCTTCAGCTCCTGGTCCCTTCTCTCAGTGTGGTTGGCTTGTGGGTCGTATGATGGAGGGGAGGGGTCCAGGTCTTCACTCCCCAATGGTGACAAGCAGTCCATCATTGGTGGCTTGTGAACTGGGTGACATTGTCAGTGAGAATGGTCTGTGGATACCCCCAACGGGGGAATATCTCAGTTTTAAACTTACAAAGTAGATTCCTTGTTTCCTGGTTGGGTAGAGGAACGCTTCCACCCAGCAGAAAAACTGGTCTGTGACGAACAACAAATACTGGTTGCCTTTGGTGCTACAAGAGTAAGGTCCCATCAAATTGGCCGCCAGGAGTGTCTATACTGTGGTTTTTAGGGTTTATTATATTTTTTTTTTTTTGTGATTTTGAGTCAAACTAACCATTTTTTTAAGCGTGATATAGTGGTATTTTTGCTGGCATGCCTTAGATTTTATGCCAGCAGGAAGTTCCCTATCCCTTTGTCTTTTTTTAAGATGCGATAGGCCCGACTTATTTGATTTTTTGTTTAGTATTTTTCTCATGGCGATCCCATCCTTGGAGGTTAGGTTAGGACATTAGGCTGTTTTGGGATGGGTTAAGCCCTCCTTATTACTTGTGCCTTTTGTTTGTCAAGAAACACGTGTTTTCTTTTTCTTCTTTAATAAGGTGGTAATAGATACTTAATTTATATTTTATTTTTATTTCAAAATGTGTTTTTGGTGAAGTCAGTTTCAACAGTCGTGACCTTAAGCTAGATGCCAAAGTTTTGGTGGAAAAGTTAATGGACAGTCACTCTTTTAGAGTTCTTCCTTTAATATTTCAAAAATCATTTTACTTTTTGAAACCTACAGATGGTTATTACCCGACCACGTGCGAGTTATAATTCCCCCTTCAGCAGTTCGGGAGAATTGTTATTTTTTTGCTCGTTCGAAGCATCGGGCGCAGCTGTGAGCTGAAAAGCTGTATAGTCTATTTCCATGGTAAATTTCCATGTTGTGCTGACGAGAGGTAGTAAGGAACTGTACGCGGAAACAGGGCGTTAGCTGCGAGGTACCGATTCCGGCGGTGGTGGGCTCATCATGACGTCTGCCTCGCCCGTGACGTCAGTGGGGCAGGTGGTGTTTATCGGCAGTAGATATTGAGGTCAGGTAGTCGTGAGAGAGACAATAGCGGACAGCTGTTATGAGCGGCTACTTGTGGAGCAGGTGGGCCACACCGAAGGAGGCTGCAACATCAAAATGATGAGTCTTCTTTGGAAACGTTAATTCTTTGTGGATGGTCGGGTTGTTCATCCCTGTTTAGCTGGAAGAGAATCCCCAAATCTGCCTTAGAATAGTTGGACCTTAGTAAACAAGGGGCTCGGTTGGCGACGATTTAGTGCATCGCATCTGAGATGCATTGGTGGTGTCGAGTCAGGGCAGTAACTTCATAGGTAAATATGTACTCATCAGTATTAAGTTTCCCATGCTTCAATTAATTTAGTAGGGATTTGGGAGGGAACCTACCTGTTTTCGAAATAGTATTGTTTTCGTTTGTAAAGATATGGCTATCAGTAGTGCCTGGTGTGCAGATGGCTCCGACGATTGTTGGGTTCGTAGGTGGTGGAGTTGTGTAGGCCCTACTGTACTGACAGAAACCTAAGTCCTTGTTGTGTCGATATTTTCATTTGATTGGTACCTCCCTAAAACTAAATTTTAAAGTATTTTCGCACTCTTCTTTCGTTTTCTGTTTAAATTAAATATTATTACTCTGTTAATTTTCCTGGCCTATCTATTAATAAACTGAATGAATTTATAAGCACCCATGAATAAAGTAACTTTAGTGATCACGAGTTTCTCTCTTTTAAGCCCTGAGAAGAGGGGGGGGGGGGGGGGGTAGGGGGGGGCAAAGGGTAGATCGCTACTACATTAAGTAATTGGAAGTAAATTTAAATTTTCTGATGCGCAGATCCCTTTTATAATACCTGTGTCTGCCCTACAATACATTCTTTTTTTTTCCCTTAATAATTTAATTACTGTAAGCAAATGTGTCATGAATTTTGTTTATTTATACCTACATACCTGGTAGTCTAAGAGAGCTAATTTTTGACTCATATCCTGTAAAATGTTTTTATTGTTTCTGTTATTTAATATTATTTGATAACCTGTTAATTTACATGTTTGTTTTTAATAAAACTACACTTTTTTTTTATCATAGTTCTTCCTTCTTGTCAGTTAATGATTAACCCCCCCCCCCCCCGCCCTACCCAAATTTTTTAGGTCTACACCTCAGATAAAATTAGGAGCATAGTATTTAGGCGCTGGGTGCCTATTAATGGATAAATTGTTCTATTTTATTAGTTTTTACCTTGATGCATGGTCTCTGTCTGTGACGGACCCCTGAAGTGTTCGTGGTTTTCCTCTCTATTGCCTTCCGAGTAAACCCCCACCCCCCCTCTTGCCCTTAACCGCCCCCCTTTTTTTAATTTCCCTACTCCCTGTCCCTTTTGGTTTAAATGAGCCTTTTTTTTCTTTAAAGTAGCTGGTTAGGTTACAGGGTATTGTGCTGGCTCTGCCAAGTAAAAGTTACAGCACATGGTGGAGGCTTTGCAGGATAGCTTTTGGCATTGGCTCATTTGTCTACTATATTTTTTTTGTAAGTCAAAATTTTATCCTTCCCTCACCCTTTCTCTACCCCCTCTCCCATCTCATAATATTTGGTGTGGTCGCCAGGTAGTTTCCTTGGTTGGTTACTCCTGGAGATCACACCTCCCTACTTCCCACCCCTCCTTGTAACAATATGCCTTGCTGCAGCAGCATGCCTCGCAGTTTCAGACGTGCTGGCACACGCCACAGCTCATCCCGTCCCAGATGTACCTCTCCCCTACGTTGCATAGCATTTCTTTGGTGCCGCGGTTTCCAGCATGTGGGTGGTCGTGGCAGCAGAGATCCGCCCAAGTTCAAATCTTAGGGGTTGGTCCTGGAGGAGACGCTGGCTATCCAGGTCCTTTTGTTGGTGGTACGCAATTTGTTCTCTACTGAGCTATAACTGCAATAGCCAGAGGTGTTCTACGAGGCTTTGGGCAAGAGCCGGAGGAGGGGGGGTCATCTTCTCACAGTCCTTATCTTCCTTTGGATCCCCGTTGAGGTCTGGCTGGCGTGACAGTACATCAGGTATTACTCTTGCCAGGCCAGTGTTGTACCTCAAAATTGAATTCCATGAGGAACATCTCCCACCGCCCAAGCTTAACCTTGGTGTTGCAGGGTTCATGCAGCCATTGGAGGGCTTTGATATTCATATGGACCATGAAGTGCGTACCGCCCAGATCACAGTAAGACACTCCTCATTTATGCGATAACGTTGCTCCAATATGTTCAGTCGCGTGCTTGCATAAGCTACGACCTGCGAATGACCAACGGAGTTTTCTTGATACAGTGCAGCTCCCCACCTGTTCTGGCATGCGTCCATCTGTAGGATTACTGGACTCTTCCCTTGTGGTCGGTGGAGCTGTGTAATTGTTTTCAAACTTGCCTTCAGCGCTAGGAAGGCATTATGATGTTCATCCGTCCATCGCCGAGTCTCCTTCTCTAGAATGGTATGAAGGGGGAGGGGGCCATCTTGAGAGTGATATTGGGCACAAAGTCACGTAACCAGTTGCATAAGCCGATATGTAGGCAGTTTGGGGGTAATTTCCCTTGGGCATGACTACGTGTCTGAGGTTGTCTATTTTCTTTGACTCTTGGACAACTTGCAGGTAAGGTCGTGTAACTAGTCTCTTCAAGACTCGGAAGTGGCCGTAGTGTTATGAAGAAAGTAGAAGAAAAGATACAAACGGTGAAGATGAAGGCAATGCTGTTTGTGGGTGACCTAATGGTGTGAGAAGAAAAAGAACAATAGGTGCAAGAACAGTCAGACTGAGTGAGGAAGAGCAGAATGAAATTCAGCACCAAAAAGAACGAGGCCATGGTTATGACAAGCAGGATCTTAGGCATTTTATTAACTAGACTGTCCCAAACAAGCAGGTAAAAACACCTAGGCAGCATGGTGGAAGCTGAAGGAAGAAACAGGGCAGAAATAGTTGGAGAGGAGAACAGGGTGCGAGAGATCTGAAGGGAGAAAAAAAACATTACATTAAAGGGCAAACAAATGTCGTGCATTCTCACATATGCAGTGGGAATGTGGACAATGGGTAAGATAGATGTAGGAAAAATAAGTGATGGGCATGAGCATGTGAAAATGAGGCGGAGCAGGATTAGAAATAAAGTCGCACAAGCAGGAGTACAGAATTCAAACAGGTTCTCTGAAAAGGCTAGAATGAAGTGATACCAAGTGTAGAGTGAATGAGGGGAAAAAGAAAAAATGACAGACTTTCTTGACCCAGTACACACCTGTGTACACAATTTGGTCTGGAATGCAAATGCAATCATCCATCAGCTAAGAGACACACATACCTGTGACCCACACTCCTGGATGTCACTGGATGAACCCGCACCATTCTGGTTCACTGCAGACAGGAACTCCTTTATTCCTTTCTGCCACCCAGGGGTCTTCATGTTCTTAGGAACACGATTACCACCACGGTAAACATTCTTACCTAAAAGAACCATACGTCCACCGAGTCACACCATTATCTTTACATCACACATTCACAACATAGAAAATGTCAAGTAACTACTAATGCCCAGTTGCACCATTGTGGTTCAAAAATCCATCTTAGATTGGATGTTCAAGCTTCCAACCAAAGATGTTAGATGGTACAACAGTTTTCTGTGTCAATCTTATCTCTGAATTAGGGCATTAGTAAGCTGATGGATATTAAACATCTTTGTGTAGGTCAGGGTATGCACAAAGTGAAGTCAGATTCAGATTACCAACTCCGATCTGTACAGACTCTATAGTCCATCTCACACTTAGATTACAGTACAGGGCTTATGGCGCTCACTGTTGCCACATTGCTTCAGCTTTGTGACATAACTGGCAAGCTGAGAAACAAATAGGTGGTGAAGGAAATGGACTGATTAAGATAATTTTTATCTGTTTACCTCCTTGCCAACTCGTACAGGAATTCAATCTTGCAATGCAAAGCTAAGCGGCTCTTTTGAAACTAAAGCCTGTGAGAAACCCTATCATTGTGATTGGATGGCGCGCACGCAAAGTAGTTTTCTTTTTCGAAGTTGCAAAAAAATAACTTATCAAACAACAGTGCCTGCCGGAACAAGGACAGCATTAATGACAGAAATCATGTATTGGAAAGAGAGAGTGAATGTCCATTACACTGCACACTGCAATCTAAGAGCGAGACGCTATATGGACACAGAAAATCCTTGTCGCCGCAGTCATGGAATTCAATAGCGAGAATGCTGTGCGTTTACTAATTGCTACAGAAAATGTTAGCATAAAATAGAAACAAGAGAAATGAGGGATACATAAAATTAATCAGCTAAGAGGATTGTACAGTAAATATCACCCTTTACCTCTGTAAAAGCAAAAAGAGGAAGGTGTTTTGAATATATCAGGATGCATATTGAAACCTTCTACTATATTATGGAGAAAACTAACGTAGATTGTCCAAGAACTGGTGTAATCATTAGCATAAAATTCTTCCAGAGGGACAACTTGCAGTAACTTTGGGCAAGAACACATTTTTTTAAAAATGTAACTGTGTAATTTGTTTTCATAAGGATGTTTGTTGTGGATCCTTTGGTCCACTGTACAACAGCGACGAGTATATTACAAGGTTAGATCCATTACTGATGAAGCAATGAAAAAAATCCATGTAACTTTATTACGCTGATGTACGCGAAACTATTAAAATACAAATGCATAAATGCATTGTGGAAAAATATCTCATTTTAAGCAGATATTTGAAAGAGGTTTAGTTCTAGTTAGGTTTGTGTTGTTTTACCTTTGCTTGCTTGCTTGAAAATTGCTTATTGTAATCGCACTACGTTGTACCACTCTTTCCAAACTGCAACATTGGTTAACAAATAAAATATAATGTTTTCCTTTAAAGTAAGAGACAATTATTAACGTATAGGATATTGCGACTATTGTTGGGCGTACGAGTGATGTGTGGCAAATTTCCTACTGCACCATTTACTTTCCCTATGTGCGTGGCGTCTAGTTGAAATGAAATGATGCCACACTAGGTCTGCTTTCCTTTGACTGACACAGCGTGAGAGAAAGGCTAAAAACTTTCAATTACGATTAAGATATGGGCCTACCTTATTTTTAATTGCAATCACAGGTAAGTGGTGCAAAGAATAATTCTGACAAAATACACACTTTATATATATATATATATATAAAACCAAATACGTGAGACACTTTACCCTTCAAAGCAACATATATGCACACAAGACAAATATTCATACCATTTGTATGAACAATAGGACACCAAAAATTAAAATCACTTAATACAATACCAACTACTTCAAATTCTACACAAACCATAACACATTCCATAGGTGCTGAAAAATGAAAGCATTATTAATGAAAAGGTATGTGAAGGATACAAATTTATGATTAGTAATAAAAATAATCAGCTCGGTATGCAGTGTTTAATTACACTACAAAGAAAAATGTTGTCAATCAAATAGTATTTCAGCTGCAAAGAAATCAGAAAACTATATCACCTCTCTAATTAGGTCTATTACCAAACAAAATACAATAAAACTTTCAACATAATTTAGTAATTCCACATAAGATTGGAAAGGATTGTAGCACGCATCAGTTAAAGTAGTTTGGTTGCTAGCTAGACGCCAGCGTATCTATTGCGTTCTCTATCCACTGAGCTACTGCAGCTCTTTGGAAGGAATGTATTAGAGCCCATATACACAAAAAAGAAAAGGAGAAACTACAGAATTTGTTTTAACAATGCTTTTTTATGCAGTAATCCTGAGAAAAATTTAAAATCCAGTACCTATGTACATCCCTGATCATATTTTTTGGAACGGTTCCAGATATTTTTCTACGATAAAAAGTATCCTATGTCACTCTCCAGCCCTCCAATTATATCTGTGCAAAAAAATCACGTCGATCAGTTGCTCCATTTTGACGTGAAAGGACAAACAAAAACTTTAACATCTATTCAGTAGTAAGGATATATATATATATATATAATTTTTAATTTTTCTAAAGCTTATTTGCTTTTAAATTTTATTCTCACAATTTTCCCATAGTTAAGTTTTTTTAGGATGTGTGCTTGATACTAAAAATGTATCTCTGTAGGCCTATATAATTCTGAAACTTGTGGAAGTAATTGTGTGTGGGAAATATTTTATTTTCCTATACTTTTGAGGATAAAGTAATTTATTCAGTGTTTGGAACTTGGTATAGCAATGTGTGTTTAATTTATATTATAGATTTTCAAAGTTTATAATTTCATTTCAAGTCATTTGACTATCATTGCTAATTGTAAGAAGATGTAACATATTTTTCTTTTACTTGGAAGCTAAGGACACGTAGTTAGCTGTTGCAATGTGGTGCAATATAGGCAAGATAACAAGGGTCACGCTGTGGCGACTTGACTAGATACATGCCCGCCCGTGTCGGGAGGGGTATGTGTGCTATTTTTAGGTACGACAGCATCACGCGACACTCTAATTGGGCAGTTTTCAATGGTGCAATAAAGCTTTGAGAAGATACTTACAATAGGCACGGCCTCAGTGCTAGTCAGTTTGTAGAAGAGTGACCAAGAGTAGTAGTTTCAGTTTTAAGTCAGTTTCCAGTCAGCGAGGACCCAAGATGGACGTTTGGAGAGTACACAAAAGTCGTAATTGCAACTCAGACCGGCAGCACCCGCGATCCTTCATCATATTTTGGAATAACCTCATCATACTAAATTATTTTCGCCGGTGTGAGGGGTCATTCATCCTGGGTGCCAAGAGAGAGAGCATTTTCTCTTCCGCCTTCGTAAATACCCTAGCGATTTGAGTATTTTCGACTGCAAAATAATTCATACTGTGATTCTCATCTCATACCTGCTCGTTTGCTGTGAAGTATTTTTTTTTGTGCTGCTGTTTGAGATTGAACTGAAAATTTTTCTGTGCCGATGATGTAATTGAAGCGCAAAGTATAATTAAATCCAGTTGATCTACATCTCCGGCACGTCTCATTTTATTTTGGCACCTTTATAAACTCAGTGTTCATAGCAGACAGCTAGGCACACTAATAATCGACTGTGTCAACAACTGGCACATATTGCAACATTACATCTACCACAAAAATAGGAACTGAAGTGGAAAAATTTACAATTTTTAAAGCCGATACCAGAAAACTGCATAAATGTCACCACAGGATTCTTAATGAATATGAATGCAATTTTTGCCTTCAAATTTTTTTAAATTTAACTGGCTAAGCATCTTTAGGAAATGATTAAGCAACCTATTTCTACGTCAGTGCAACAGTGGTACATGGTAAGAATCAAACATATTCTACACATAATGGCAAATTGTGTATTGTATATTGTTACGGTGTAGATTTTGGGATTTTTTTTTTTTTTTTTTTTTTTTTTTAAAGTATGATCTCTGTAGTGGAATTTTTGCTGGCTACCTCTTTTTTGTTCGGATGCCATAGATTCTATGCCAGTAGGAAGTTCCCTTCCCCTTTGTCTTTTTTTGTTAAGACATGATAGGCCCACTCTTAATTGATTTTTCGTTTAGTATTTTTCAAATGGCGATCTCATCCTTGGGGGTTAGGTTAGGAAATTAGGCTGTTTTGGGATGGGTTACGTCGTCCTCATTACTTAAACCTTTTGTTTGTCCAGAAACATGTGTTTTTTCTTCTTCTTTAATAAATAAGGTGGTGATAGATACTTTATTAATTTTTTTTTATTTCAAAATGCAGTTTCAACAGTCGTGACAAGCTAGATGCCAAAGTTTTGGTGGGGAAGTTAACTGACAGACGCTCTTTTAGAGTACTTCCTTTAATTGTTTTTGAATCATTTTACTTTTTGAAACCTATAGACTGTTATTTATTTGCCGATTTTATCTGTTTCGTTTTTTATTTTAAAGTTAAGTCATGTAAGCTATGGTGGGATCGAATTAGGAATCAGCTATTTTACAGTGTTATTTTTAGGTTTTGTAAGAATAAAGGGTAGCTCTACATTTTTTTTACTGCAGAGTCCTTAAGGAATTGAGGTCACTAGTTATTTTTAATTTTGAAAGCATTGCGTCACCACTTGAACCAGCAGGCTTATGAAGCGGCGGCGGCAGACCATATTTTTCTCGGCCAGGTGAGAGTTATTATACCTCTTTCAGCAGTTCGGAAGAATCGTTATCTTCTGCTTGTTCGAAGCAATGAGCGCAGCTGCAAGCGGTGTCAGCGATTTTCCTGGTAATAGCTAAGTTTGTCGTGGTGACGGGTTCTCTTCGCCGAATAGGCAGCAAGAATGATACTGGGAATCACGGTGTCTGCTGCGAGGAATTGATGTATAGATCGTGGCGGTGGTGGGCTCCGATTGGCCCGCCACATGATGACTGCCTCGTTCGTGATTTCAGGTGAGGCAGATATTATTGGCTGTGTATGACAAGGTCATGGTGGTCAACAACGGCGGACGGGTTCACTAGGAGAGGCAGGAGTGGGACAGCAGCAGTCGAGGCCGAGCAACTGGTGGGTGAAACGGCAGACGACCATGTGGTTGCGATAAGTATGGGGCAGGAGGGATGGCCCAGGCCATGCTTTTCAGTAGGTTTAGGGTTACAGTAAGTTTTTATTAAACAAACAACGGGGTAGTTGCTTTAAGATGATGTAGGACGCTGGCTGTAAGGTGCAAAGTGTGTTGAGAGACCTGGGCTGCAACTCTATAGGTAATTATGCTATATCCATCAGCACTGACCATGGGGCTGTCGGGGTTAGGATTCTTATGTAGCCTAAGGTTTGCTTAAATTAACTATTTGGGAGGGAACCTACCTTTTTTTTTTGTTTGTAAGGATATGGATATCAGTAGTGTCTGGTGTATAGATGGCCCCAAAGATTGTTGGGTTTGTAGGTGATGGAGTTGTGTAGGCCTTACTGTACTGACCGAAACCAAAGTTTAGGTTGTGTTCCCTGATATTTTTCATTCGACAGGTCCCTCCCCAATTACTAAATTTTTATTGGAGTATTTTAAAGTCATTTAACCCTTTCCTCTGGTTTCTGAATTAAAATCTTGTTCAAGTTCCCTTAAAGCTTCGTTAATTATCCTGGCCAATCTATCTATAAACTATAAGCACTCATAAATAAAGTAGCTTAAATCATATTTTTTTGTTTGATTTTCATTTACGCCATCTGGGGCAAATGGTTGAGCAAATTTTAAATCTTTCGATGCACTGATCCTACATAATTTTGGTTAAGGTGTCTTCATTTTAAGAATGGCTTACTGTTAGCCCTACGGAAAATTCTTTTATGGTCACTGGTTAGGCCTAAAATATTTTTACTGTTTTCTTTTGATGGATTATTCTTCAATACTTTGCTGAATGACGAACCTTAGCTTTAGCAGTTAAATACCAATGTCCAGTACCATTTTTATTATTTTTGTTAACTGTTTCAATAGTTTTTTTTTTTTTATAATCAAGACTGTCATGTCTGTGTTAATAATTTATATATATATATATTTGTTTTGAATAAAAATCTATAGTTTTGTAAAGTATTCCTTTCTATAATTTATTAAGGATGCCTCTCTCCACCTTCTTTGTTTTTGTAGTTAGCGATAACATTAGGAGTATAGTATTTCGGCACTGGGTACCTATTAGCAGGTAGCTTAATCTGATCTATTAGTATTTACCTTGTTGCATTGTTTAGGTGT
The DNA here is from genome assembly GCA_029891345.1 of Dryococelus australis. Taxonomy (NCBI): domain Eukaryota; kingdom Metazoa; phylum Arthropoda; class Insecta; order Phasmatodea; family Phasmatidae; genus Dryococelus; species Dryococelus australis. The sequence continues at coordinate 28,176,068 of CM057007.1, read as the reverse complement.
CAGACCCATGAAGCAGTCGCGTCATCCTGTCGCTTCCTGAGCGAGTAAACCCCCCTACCCCCTATTCTCTACTCCTCGTTTTCTTTTTGTTGAAATGAGCCTTTTACTGATAAGTGGTTGGGGTACAGGGTATCGTGCTGGCCCAGCTGAGTAAAAGTTACAGCGCGTGGTGAAGGCTTCGCAGGATAGATAGTAGTGTTGGCTCATTTTCTATTTTTTTGTAAGTCTAAATTTTATCCTTCCCTTCGCCTACCCTCTCTCCCACCTCGTAACATTTGGTGTAGTCACCGGGTAGTTTCAGTGGTTGGTAACGCATGGAGATCACTCCTCCCTACTTCCCACTCATACCCCTTCCCGCCCCTCCCCGTAACAATATTGTACAATAATTAACTAAAAAATCTGATTGAAATGTAATGGTATCATACACAAACCCAGAGAAAAAATTGCCAGAATCTTTTCCCATTAGTACTAAAAAGTTGCAAAACAAATACAATAAATCCTATGTATAATAAAACTTAAGGGACTGATTTTTTTTGCATTTGTTATAGAGGGGTTCTTTATACATAAATAGGTGATTTTACAATATGTTTCTTTTCTCTCATGCAGAGATTTTTAAATCAAGTTGCTGCTGAGATTTAAATACCTTTGTTCTTAAGTATCAGAATTCTGAAAGATAAGTATTTTGAAACTGTTTTCTTTTGAGCACACATGCAGTAAACCCTTGTGGTTACTATTAAAGTAAATAGTCATTTTCGTAGAAAAAATACACCACTTTTCTCTAAAAAGAGGATAAATACAAAGAGAAATTAAACATGAGAATGTTATTATTGTGAAGGGTCTGTGTGCTGAAGAAAGAAAATTATTTTGCTATTTAAGAGCACAATGTGACTTGTTTGTGTCACCAAGTTTTGACTGGACCAACACAAATTCTTTTTAGAGAGGTTCACTTTACAAAGTTTTTCTCTAATTGCATAGTTTTATAATCAGCCTCATGATACCCATCACAAAACATTGTGTCTTGCTTCACAATCATTAAACATGCTGTGCATTTTACATACCTTTGGAAGTCTTGGAAGATTTAGAAAATTTAGATGATTTGGAAGTCTTCTTGGCTTTTGTAGTTTTAGATGTTGAGCCCAGAGTCTTGCGTGGAGCTTTTCCGGCCAAAACTGTACAAAAAAAAAAAGGCAGAATATTTTACTTTGCACCTCCTAATAACAATTTTTTTACATTTTCACTTGTTATTCCATTCTAACAACTATTTGAGTTGTGAAAGTATTCAAATTTTAAATAAAGGTCATATAATGAGGCTTTCCCCAGCAGTTGCACCTTAAGCCAATTTAATAGCAATGCTACAACATCTGCTTGCTTAGTTTGCTATTGCACAAAAGTTTTGAGTATAGGGTTACTACAACCAACTCGTCGACTTTGATAAACCTCCATCAATTCATTTAATGCAAAAAATTATAATGGATAAATGTACAGTTAACTTTCAGTTGATTCTATTAATTTGTTTCACAACATCAGAATAAACACAGGTGCCAATGTTTCAATTGCTGTAACATATATCAGAAAAATAGAAGCTAGTGTTGCAGCTTTCCCTCCGATTCAAAATCATCTGCTAAACTGGAGCACGTACTTGCAAACAGCTCGCTCTGTCAGCTGCAAAAGAAACATGTGCTACAATTGCTCATGATTAATTGAGGACTTTTGAAATCAATCTACGACAGCAAGGGGGAGGGGACGACGTTAGCACGTGCATGGTACCTAATGCACATTTCTAGTAGGACAAACTTGCCGGTCCCGTGACGCCTTGAAGAACGTACTTTCAGCTGCTCAGTATGTGTCGAGGGTCACGGTGAACTACCCAGGTGGCCATTACTTCTTGTGTCCAACACTTCTAAAATTGCAAGTGATCGCTAACCATGGGTGATGTCTAGATGGCCCAACCCTGCTGCACACATCGGGAACACGCGGGTTACGCCAATTACTTGCATCGTCCTACAATGTGGAGTTGTAAGGCCTCTCCACATGCCAACTTAACACACTGAAAACACTCAAAACAACTGTGAGAAAACTGGTTGCTAAGACTACCTCCCAAAATGATAAGCTGCTACACCTGAAAAAAAAAATAGGTGATGGTGAAGATGCACAGTTTTATTCTCCTATAAAACAATCGCAGCTACAATACTAAGCAGTCTTAAACAAAGCAACTCCGATGAACAAAGCCTGTCTGTGGCTTTACCTGCTCAAAACCAAGCAAAGGTCTCTAATGAAAAAATCACGTCCAAAGTAATAATAGATCTCAGGGTTCATTCAATATTCCGCCCCGGCACTAGCTCAGTCAATAGAGTGGCGGACCTCTAGTTTGCCATATCTACACATCACATCCAAATTAACATCATCATATTAATTTTTGAGTTCATACTGAAGTTTATCAAAATAATGTACCAAATTACATGGATGAACCGCTCTGGCTCATACAAATGGTTGGCGTCACCTGGCTGTAGATACATTTCCTCACACACTAGTAATGGCTCCAGGCGCTGCGTCTGTTGGCCGGAACTACTCCAAAATTAATACGTAGGCCTATGAATCTCGGACCTCTTCTTCTCATGGCTGAATGCTCCTACCAAAATTGAAACTTCTGGGACCTATAACTATTAACTAATTTAGGATGGTGCCAAGGAATTTGCAGATCAAAACCCCGATGAGGGTATATACAAGATCACGATACCAAACAGTTGTTTATAAGTGTGACGAAGTTAATGACCTCAGGATGTTGAACATCTAGTTGATTAGGGTGACAATAGATTTAACAAGCTAAGCAATAAAATGCAACAACTGAGGAGTTTTGTTTTCGAGAAAGGCACGACTGTATAAACACGGTGAATAAAATACAATTTAGAGAAAATGCAACAGGTGAGTTTAATTAATGACAGTAATTTGCCGGGTCGTATGTATCAGATGGAGGAGTATTTATTGCCTGTTTTATATGAATTAATACTGTTTGAAGCGTTTGTTGAAATAAGTGTGTGATAGAGTGTATACAGGATTACACAAGCAGTTTTCGGTACGAAGCACAGACAATATTACTGAAACAACAATGAGAGGTCATACCTTCCAAGTTTCTGTGGTGTTCAGTACACTTCGATGTGCGCCCCATTTGTGGCCCTACACACGTCCAACCAATATTCAATCTCCCCCACGTTCGGGCCAGCATGTCAGGTGGTATGACTTCCTGACTGCTGTGATAATGCGTTGACGCAGGTATCGAAAATCATATATCTTCTGTGCGTACACCATGTTCTCAACATGTCCACAGAAAAAATAATCTCTCAGGGGATCATATCTGGACTTCACGGCTGCCACGCAATCGGTCAGCCTCTACCCATCCCCCTGCTTGGAAATTGTGTGTAAGGCATGTTGAACATGATTGCTGTAGTGGGGTGATGCTCCAGCTTGTTGAAAAAGAACCAAACCATTTTCCACTTCAATGTCACCCAATTGCAGAAACAAAGAGTTCTAACATGCCACAGTAGACATCACCAGTATTTGTTTTTTCTGCAAAGATAAATGGTCCCACAACATGGTTGTACATCAAACTGCACCAAACGTTAACCTTCAGCGAGTCGCGCTAATGTTCAATAAATGTGCATGCCCCCCCCCCCCCCCCCAATGCGACATTTATGATGATTCACAGCACCACTCGTATGGAATGTCACTTCACTTCATCAGTAAAAATTACATGTTTCAGTAAGGCTTTGTATTCCTCAATCTTGTTCAGCATGCAGATAGCGAACTCGACTCTTGCTTGTTTGTCTGTAGGTTTCACTTCATACAGGAGTTTTAACTTATAGGCTTACAAGCGAAGCCTTTTACATACCACTTTGTGCACAATCGACTTCAGAATCCCTAACTGCAAACTGCGCCGTGCTAATGACGCTTTTGGGCTACACGTACAGGATGCTCAAATTCTTCCCACATTTACGTCTGACTTAGACGGCCTATCGGATGACTTCCCTTTTAACACACTTCCAGTTTCCTTGAATTGCTTTAACCACTGGTGAAGAGTCTTGTCCGTAGGCGCATTAACTCCATACTCACATTGATAATTGATTTGCACTGTAACAACTGATTTCATTTTGACTAACCAAACCACGCACTGTGCCTTCTGCTGTGGCGTAGCCATTGTACCTGCCATCACTCGACTGAAGCCCAACCTTTGGCAAGGTCAGGCCGCGCAAGCATGCCAACTTCTGATGCACACATTCCACTACACACTAAACAAAACTTGAAACTGTCCTGCATACGCTCCATGTGACGGAACTCTTCTATCTCCCTTATCAAATCGCGGAGTTCTTTAATAAACATCCTGTATATGGATTATTCACAGCAGATATGTTTAATACGGAGCTAAAATAGAAATATGTTGAGGCTTCATGGTGTTTTTGAATAAAAATTATATACGTACCATTTTGCAAACAATGTGTTATACGTCGGATAATGAAAATGAGCGTGGTATTTAATGTTGGCAGAAAATGGATATGTTTGGTAAAGGTAAGTGTTTATATATTTAGGTAGAAATGTGTATTTCCTGTGTAATAACGAGTGTTGTAGTTAGGTAATGTTAGGTCAGGATTCTGTAGCAGGTAACAAGTCTTAACCATTTGTAATTAATAATGCAATAGGCTTGATGTTTGTAGTGACATGTAGAAATTTGTACGTTTTTGTAGGTAGGCCCTGTTAGGATAGGCGTAAGTAGATCTAGTATGTTTAGGCAGTATTTGATAAAGTGAAACGTATAATATACCAGTATAAATGGTATTAAACAACTCTGGAAATGTAAATGTGTGTGGAAATAATCCTTCTCAATTGAAACAATTACCATTACAGTGATTCAACCACACACGACCCGTAATGAACAAGTTGTGACTGAAGTACTGAAAATTGTGATTCTTTTACAAATATACGCTTAGGTGGCTAATTAATTAATTATAGACTATATTTGTTCAAAATATTCACCCGTAACAGTGAATCATCCACACACAACCCGTGATAAACAAGGCGAGGTTGATTTACCAAAGAATGTGTTTATAGTCGTTTAAACAGGGATCACACGATGCAAGATGAGTACCAATCTTGCGCGAGATGCAGACCTTGCACGAGAATTTCTTGCACAAATTTGTGTGCAAGGCATCATATCTTGCACGAAATGAGGAGATAGAGCAGGTCCTATTTTTCCCGTGCAAAGCGATGCAAGTTGCAATCCTATTGGTCCTTGTATGCTGGTCATGTGACCTGTTGTAAACTCAATAGTCAAAAAATAAAATCAATCTGAGGTGTGCGAAGAGGAATACAGGGAAATAAAACATTGCTGGAAAATAACTTTAAAGCATGGATTGAAGTTTACACAGTTTGCTGAGAATAAAATAAAATAAATTTTGTATTGGAGGGATAGCTTTGAAACAAATAACTTGTTGAAGTAAGCAACTTCATATTTTGTATTACGATACCTTGGCTGTTTGGTACTCACCAGCGCTATTAACTAATTTTGATGCGAAACAGTATTCATCATATTTATCTGTGTGTGACTCATTTCGCATGCAATTTAGTTGGCATTCTTGTATGAAATTCATCTTGCGCGAAATGCATCTTCCATCACGTGAACCCTGCTTTACAAAAATCAAACGTTACTTATGTATTGACTATGATACAAATATGGTATCACGTTGTACACTTGGGCAGATGGACCCAAAGTGTAATACAAGATACCATATGCTGTATCAGGTAGTACGATAGAGCAGATGGGATCTATCGTATTACCAGATACCATATGTGGCATTGGGTAGTTTAATAGAGTGGATGGGCTCTATTGTAGTTCGCGATACCATCGTCTCTAAATGCTGAAAAGTGTCCCCACTCGAAAACTCCCACGTTCCCGTGGATGCCCCATTAGTTTGTCATAGAAAAGGAATATTGGTGAAGTCATAAGAAGAATGTAAACCTTGTGGTATCGGGACCTTAAATAATCGCCCCGCGAAAATATCTCTGCCGTAATTTCTACCAAGTTTAGACGTGGGAATGTTTAATCCTTTAACCTGTCCAGTTTTGTGCTCGTGGACCACTTTGCCTCTTTACTAGAATAATTTATGATCTTTCCCTTTAAATGTACTAAAACATTAAAAACAATTTACTGCCATAATACTTAATTGAATAAAAATAGGCTTACAAACAGCATGTGAACATTGATATTCTTGCAGCCTTTTTCTGTACAATCAGAACACTTTGTGAATAACCCCAAAGTATCAAGCCATAATTTATGTGGCTACAAAATAAAGTATGAATGATATACCATAACTAAGTAGGACTTGTTTTCTTAGAAGAAAAAGTACCCTAGATAACCTAGCACACACTTTGTTAATACGATCAATCCAAGACAACTTGGAATCCAGCCAGAAACCTAACGATTTAACCTCATCCATGTCCAGCACCAGTCTGTCGACCTAATGTGCATAGTTTAATCTTGATTTAGTTTTAACTTATTTGTTAGAAACCAGATTGAGCCTCATAAAATTTAATCAGCTTTTTGAAATAGGTACTGTACCACCACAAAATATTTTCAAGTATAGCCCATTTGCACAGAAAAATGTGTGCATTTTGCAATTGAACGCATTTTCATGCTACTTGTTATATAATCGAAATATTGTATTATGAAAATGTGTTTAATTAATAACTGCAAAACAATGTGACAATTCCTAAATTGACACAACCAACACAAGTTACAAATACGATAGTGCGGACCGCTATGACTGGAGGGAAATTGTGGGGTAAAATTCTATACAATACATATTTTTTGTTAGTTTTACCCCGTAGTTTTCCCTGATCTTCATATTGTGATGCCCTAGTAAATTCCTGTTCTGTGATTAGTAGTGCAGAATTATACCAGTTTCCGCAGTTTTTTTTTTTTGAAAGCCCCTATTCTGGACATTTACCCAATGAGGCATTAGGTGTGCATGTTAATGTTGCCCATGATGTTCCCTTGCTTCTTGGCCTGTGTCACGTAGCTGTGTACTCCTCTTAAAAATTAAACTACATTTTCTATTTTACTACAACTGCACACTGCATTAACCACTTACCCAAGCACAGTAATAGTAACAAGACGAGTTCAAGATGGTCAAACTATATTTATTACTATAGCCATGCATTGATATCCAGCCAATCAGAAGCCCCGAAGGTTGTACTAAGTTGTCTAAGAATTTGTTTACAAATCATGAAAGTGTGTGAGGAATTAATGCCGCTGGGATAAAATTTCTTTCATTTCTGCAGTACCACAACTGCAAAAATTTTGGAACGTTAAGAGACAGTAAAAATTTAAACAAAACTTTGTATTTCACAAAAACAAACTCAAGCAAAAATAACTACTTTCGATAAAATGCTGCCAACACTACAATCCTCTCTCTTTGGTTCTAAATGTAATAACATGACCCAGCATATCAAATGTAGCCACGCCCCCGTGCTTGTGTTCTGTATGTACTTACTGTAATGAATGTAAATGTGCAGGTTAAATGTAAATTGACATTGGCTTTAGTACAAATTCATGTTGCGCTTGCCCTTTTGAAACTTAAACTACCAACATGATATACATATCCCATGTGCGGGCAAGGGGCAAACCGGCAGTCCGCGATAGATGGGAGGAAATGTATCCAAAAGCAACAATATGTCACATTTAAAAGGGTTTCCACGCAGGACACTCACTGGACTGTTAATATTATCCGAAAACGTCAATACGTAGGATATACGTAACCACTAGGCACGCCCAACTACAACTATCGAAACTTGCTAAAGTTCATCCCAGAACGTCAATCTTCGTTGTCAATTTTCAAACAGACCAATTCAATTCTTATACAAAGTTTACTAAACAAACTTATAAATCATTATTTGGTCAAACAATTGACCGACAATAACCTTTTCTTGATGCACCACCAGAAGTCTTCGTTCGCGACATATTTTAATATTGAATAAACTTCTATTATATACTACCTCAACTGCACAAGACAAAAATGGACGTTTGGCGGCTGAAAAGCGTTTTCGCGCCAAAACCAATGCAAACATGACAGAAATTAATGTTTGTTCGGGTGGTGTTGTTTTATACTCTCGGGAGGGAGTTGAACATAAAGAACAGTTATTCTCATTGACAATGACTGAACAACAAAGAGCAAAAATTGTGAATTGTATTGAAAATAGCGCCTAGATGAGAGCTTGGTAGTGTATCCGACTTTTAATGGACGTAATCTATTTTATGACGCAATAATGATTATAATAAAAAGGGGGGAATATAGCACGCATTGCACTGACACTTCTTTTATGCAAATGCAAATACTACTTCATTATATATATATATATATATATATATATATATATATATATATATATATATATATATATATATATATATATATATATATATATATATTAGACATAATCATGTAATTTTGTCAAAATTTAAGTTATCGCAGAAAAGTGAACATTAACATTCGTTTTACACATTTTCTTACATTGTAACTATTGTGTATTTACTTGGCGTGAACCAGGCGTCACGCATAGATCATTCTCCACGTCTAAACGCCTAACACACACCAACCTCAGAGATGTCACCTAATGCCTGATTGCACCATTAGAGTTCATAACCTTGATCCAGGTTCATTATGTGTTTGAACTACGATCAGTGTATATGAAGTGTTGCACCAACACATTTAACGCCTTGAACGAGGTTCGTTTTTTTTTTCTGTACAGGAACCGATTGACCTCATGGTTCAAAGCATATAATCTTGGTTCAAGTTGTTGTTCTACTATGGTCTGTATTATATTGGAGGTTATAAACATATTGTTTATGTCAATGTCGTCAATAAAGATTTTTTTGTAAAGAAGGCTTTTAATTTTGCTTAGTTTGTATTTTTATTATGAAGGCAACAAAATTAGCAGATACAATGTCGTGTTCCATGTAACATACAAATTTTTAACACCTATCATGTTTGTTACTTTATAAGTTACTTACAGCTAATTATTTGCATCACGATGTATTCTTCATAAAATAAACTGCATTATGTTTTTGAGCAACATATTTTTTCATGAAGTACGTAGGCCAAGACAGAATATGAGGGGACTACATCCTTTCCAGGACCTATATGATGAGAAACTTAAGATGTGGTTCCGACTTTCTAAACAGACTACTTTAGAATTGCTACATATAATTTTAATAAACTTAAGTTTTGATAACAACAGGAATAGGCCTGCTTCTCCCCTCAATTACTGTCGACACTTAGATTTTATACACTTGGTAGATGTTGATTGTGTGTAGAGATCTAATGGGTATACACAAGTCCACAGCCTGTAGAATAGTACACAGAGTAACACACCAGGAGTCCTTTTCATAAAAGTTATAATTCAACAGGTGACAGGGAATTGTCAGACAGGTTTACAATCCGACAAATGTGTGTTTCATAAAAGTTGACAAGATTATGAAATTTGTCATGACAAATGCTGGTGGTGTGTTCGTATCCCACCTGGGAGCAGGTGGGGAACAGAAACTGATGATGTGCCCGGCGCCACGTTCGGTGTAGAGAACAATTGTTGATGGGGGTCGTACGACCGATGACCTACTGTGACTCTGGATACACGGTCAATATGAAGGAGAGCTGAGTGAATTTGTCCATTATATTACATAAAGGTTAAATTCTGCCTGTGGGCGAAGCTGTCGGCCACTTCGCACGCCTATATTACCATTGAGTTTGCCCTGCTTTAGGGACGCAGGCCCCGTAAATGCAAAACGTACACTGAAAAAAACTTGTAAATTCGCACACTGTTATTACGGCGCAGTACCCTATGAACTCAGAAGAGTTAATGCAATAAAACATGACTAATTATAAAATGACTGTTTCATTACAGTAAAGGTACAACAGAATGTTACTGAACTTGTTAATATATACCTTAGTTAAGTGGACCCGGCACTCTGGACCTGCCGGTGGTCGCTACTGCTGAAAAATAAGGCTTAGGCCTTAGATTGTAATTACGTTAAATGCGTCCCGCATGTGAAGACCTGGTATGTTATATCAGGATGCAGGGAGACCTCCCCTCGGCTAAATAAAAGTACTAAAAGGTTCTTGAATTACATTAACTATGGATATGAAAGAAAAGGCAGCCTATATTGAATTGCAGAGAGGAGTACACGGAGCTTACAGTCTGCCCTGCCGATTGTTTCGAGTGCTGAAGTTTGACTAACGACACGTCGTCTGTTTCGCAGCATGTCTGGCGAATCCGGCAACAAAATGAAACATTAAAAAAACTGATCTTAACGAATATCATGATAAGCGAAATTGATGTACATAATTATGATTGCTAAACTAAAACACATTGGTGACATACTCATGAATGCCGGAGCCCCAGATATGGCTAATAATGTGACGTCACAAAAATGTCACAGCGCTTGAAGGGTGATATTAAATGAAATGTTGCCTCAGGTGGCTGATTCTCGATAGATTATTACATGTACACTCTTATAATTAACATTTTAGAATCGGCACGTGGCGTCATGTAATTAATTTCAGGAATGTGTATGGTTGTGACGACACACGGATTTTGTAACTAAGGGTGGAGCTACACCCTGTTTTCTATAGAATGTTATCGACTCACTATGCTGGTGCCAGGCAGTTTCTCTAGTGAGTTATGGTGTAATCATCGCGAATTATGCTTAAAAATTCTTCTAAATGCTGCTGGAGAACCGCTCGCCATTTCACACTTCCTGCGGGAATTTGATTCCCCGTCTTTTGAAACCACTCGGAGCCACATCGCACCCCGGATTCGGTCACGGGGCCCGTCGACATCGTGCACATCAGAAAGTCATGGGAATAAGCGGCACTACTTACCCCAGTGTTCCCTCCAATGGCTGTTGCATCTAACGGTCATGGCTTCACGGGACACACTCGTTTAGGCCTCATATCCATTCATCACGAGCGTTACCTCTTGTGGTAAATGTTAAATATTATGGCCTACGGCCACAAGTTACAGGGCAGCAAGAAAAGTGTAATGCTGTTCTTGTCGACCTGCATTACCCGAGACTGCAATCAAATGTCGATCGGTCGAATGTTGCTGTGTGGTTGATGCATCTGCAATGACACAAACGGGTACAAGGAATTCGTGGACGTCAGGAACACACCAAATTTGCAGAGTTGTCACTGCAGAAGTGACAGGTGAGCTTTCCTATGTAACCAGTCATTTGTAATGTTTATAAACACGGCAATGCAATTGTTTTTCATTATTGTGTTAATTAAAACATTACTTGCAAATAGCACAACCATTTCCTCTAGGATCAGGTTTAATAAAGTAATCTTATCCACATTTCTCGAGTCTGCTGCTAGAGTGAACAGTTGTAAGGGTGGATTTATTATTTACCACTTAATAATTTGTGGTAGGAGCCAACTGTTCAAGAATTGCATACAAGGCTGCGATTGATTATTGTAAGTGCACTTCACAGCTTTCTAGCATTTAATTAATGAAACTTATGGTTTGACATATAATTGTCACGTTTATTAAACAGTATTTTAAAGCTGAAAATTTTCACTTTTTGTATGTAAAATTAGGAAAACTCGTATTATTTATGAAACATAACATTGCCATGACATATTGACAAATTTGTCGTATTAGACATAATTGTCGTATATGTCACACCTGTCACGTTTTATGAAATAGGGCCCAGATTGAACTTTTGGCTAATATTTTTTTAATGGCAGCTAGTATACAAGAATAACGTAGGCCTAATAACGTGCAAAACTTTTATGAGATTGTAGGCTATCTTGGTGTCATTGGTACAACTGTACACTTGTGTTATGGTAACACGTCTTTAACTCATTTGCAGTTATGTGAACGACATTCTGCGAATTGAAATCAGCAGCAATTGTTTGCCACGAAAATTCTTTCACTTTCAAAGACATAGCAACAATATTTCTGCTCTAAATTATGTTCATAATTTCTTGTACTAAATCTACTAACAGTTCTTTGTCATGTTCTGTCGTCTTCAGTACACGCAAATTACCATTATTGCCAACGCCAAGAACTATTTTTAATGTTAATTCCAACCATGCCAATCCATCATTTATACAAAGCCAAGAAATAATTACATTTACATTTTCACTCAAATCAAGGTAAAAATACAACCACAGAACACTTTTACTTATATACGGCCTTACCAACTTCCACTCAATTTTATGTTGAAATTTAAATTTATGTAAATGCTGTGTGCAGTGCAAAATCGGCGTGTGTATACATGTTAAACACACTATTTAAATGTGTTAAAAATATATTTTAAGGGTAATATACTTGTAACTAAAAAAATATATTAACTCATATTTATTTTCAATCAGAGTAATGAATTGATTATATTATTTAAAAATGCGTATTGTACCATATACTATGGGGAATCAACTCAGTGTGACATATTGGTACATAATGTACTTAATGGAAGATATATTGTTTTGGTTTGGTGAGTTTAGTATGTTCAGGTTAATTTTGATTCAATAAGGATGCCTAATTGGAAATACTGTGTTCTTGGGTGTATTTATGTGACTGATACAGTAAGACACAGATTCCCAGTTTAAGAGCAATGTGTTATTTTGTGAATGGGTGAAGAGTGGGGCAGATGAGAAACTTGTTGGCTTAGACAATCTAGAAATGTTGGATAATTTTTTTTGTATGCGATAACCACTTTTCCAATGATTGCAGAAGTCTTGGAACAAAGAGGCTTATAGGCTTTCTTTGCCAACACTACATATGAAAAGTAAATTTTGTTTTATACACATCTAAACATATTTATTTTAAAATTATCGAATTAGGCTTACATCATTACATCATAGGTGTAACAGAAGGGAAGACGTGTATTGTGTGAGTGATCCGAGTCATTTCTTTACAAGACCACCCAGGGTTATATCAGCTTTGTGCCTGATATAATAGGGCAGGGTAAAATTCACACAAGAATCTGAATCTAAAATTGAGCTGCGTTAATATAAGACTGTTCAAGGTAAAAATAACCCCTTTTGAGGCCTTTTATTTTCTTTCAGCCATTATTTATCCATTAACCACTTTTTAAAATAAATATTGCCATGTGCATGTTAAACACAGTGCATTCCGCGTAATTCAGAAAATAACGTGTAAGGCTAAAATAATATAAAGTTTTTGACCCTCAATAGCCTATATATGCACACACGAAAAAATCAAGATAGATATCTTCGAAGTGTACACCATATTTCCAATGCAGTTACTTTTTAGATGTAGTGTTGGCAAAGAAAGCCTGTTAAGCATCATCAGAATTTTTCTGCAATCGGAAAAGTGGGTTATAACAAACAAAATAATTTTTGTAACATTGTAGGCTGTCCAAATCAACTACTTCTCAATCTCAATAAAATACATCGCGATACGCAAGACGAAAAAAATGCAAAGAATAGTTGTACCAGTGAAAAATTCAGCCAATGATATCTTATATAACATATTAACCAGGGGGTGGCTATGTCCTATGCCGTGCAGTGTTACTAAGTGAGGCCAGTCTATAGCTTTATAGTATGGTGTTCAGGGGGTGGCTACGTCCTACATCGTGCAGTATAATCAAATGAAGCCAGTTTATAGTTTGGAGTTAGACGGTTGTTTTCCGGTAAAAAAAAAAAAAAAAAAGTAACGTGAATAACAAAAGACAAAAACATTGTATTTGTCTATCTTTCACGTATGTTTTGATGAGTATTAAAATCGACATAAATTGACTTAATACCATTTTATACCTAAACGATAATACACACAAATCGTGAGTGTGTTTGTCTAAGATAACTAGATATAAATTTATCCGTTAGATAGTTATGAATTATTTACATTTAAATGGAAGTGTTGTATACTGTTTTTTGGTTGATTTGCTTTCCATTCCCTGTATATTTGCCTTGGAAATAATTTTCGGACGATTATAGGAGTTTTTAAAAGTTGTGATAAAACTTTAACCGTACTAAAACTTAATATAGTACGCTATTGAAGTTGTCTGCGAGTACGTTAGAAGTGAAGCGGCCATGCGGGAGAGAGACAACTTTTGTTTACAATGAAATTGAACATTCACCAGTTCTGAATTTTCTCAAAATTTGTGTTATTATTGCGTTTGTGAAATGCGAATTTGGCATGCAAACACGCCTTACAACCAACGAAAATTAATGCGTACGAGCCGGACCATGCAATTGCAATGCTTAATACAAGAATATAGGCCTACAACCAAATCAGTTCTCATTTTTAATAGCTATTTAATGTAGCCTTCGTGATTTGCAATTACCATGGTTTCTCAAACTAACTCCATGCAATTTCTGGGGTGACTCAAAGACCATAATGGTGAATGACATGGGTTTGGGGATTAGGGGAAGAATCAGATTGTTTGCAGGCGATTGTGTTGTATATGCTGAGGTGGGAGAGGGGGGCGGATATTTGCAGGTGGACCAAAAACAATTAAATGAAGATAAATGTAAAAAAAAAAAAAACTAAGGTAGCGAGATTCACAAGGAAGAAGATGATAAGCATGGACATGTACATATGGGAGGGACAAGAGATAGAAGAAGCAGCAGAATATAAGTATCTAGGGAATGCACTGCAGGGAGACCTCAGGTGGAAAAAACAGGTAGAGAGGGTGGTAGCAAAGGGAAGAAGGGCTCTGGGTATGCTAGGAAGGGTGCTGAATGGAGTCAGCTGTGAGGTGAAGAAGGCGTATGGCACAATGGTACGGCCAGTGTTAGAATATGCTGCAGCAGTATGGGACCCAGAGGTGGAGGTGCGAGAACTGGAAAAGGTGCAGAGAAAGGCACCAAGATGGTGAGGAAGAAGGGAACTATAGGCCATCAGTGATGATGAAAGAAATGGGGTGGAGCTCTTTGAAAAACAGGAGGAAAGTTGAATGGTTAGTCAGGATGTACAGGATGGTGAATGAAGAGGGAGGATGGGGAGGGCTACACTGCAAGCTAAGTAAGGGGGTGTTTAGGGGAAGAGGAAACAACAGTGAGAAGCTTCAGAGGGTGTGGGGGAGAACGGAGCGGGGTAGGCAGTCCATGCTTGTGAGGTCTGTGAGGGAGTGGAATGTGTTGAGGGAGTAATTACTACCTGTAAGAGGGGTTGGTAAATTCAGGAAGGGAGTGGAAAAGGAGTTGGTTGGGTGAAGGAGAGGTGAGAGGCGGCTACCGCCGCCGGGCGGTAGCCTAATTGCAAGTGTATGTATGTATGTATGGCCCATTCCTTTATTGTATTCTCTTCATTGTGTTCTTGGTTTACCATTCTCTAATGAACCTTGCTCTCGACAAGATGTCAAGTTAAATAAATAAAGTTTATTTGTGCATTTAGATTAAACGGTATGCTGTAATCATTACAGTAAATGACATGTTTATACATTTTATCATTTTCCAAAGGTAGTCAAAATAAAGAAAACTTAGATGGAGCCAATCTTTTCATATAACTACACCATCTGCAAAATAAAAAAAACATTATGTGATTCTTTAAACTCTATTTCACCCTTCTTAATTTTGAGGGCAACTAATTGGACATAAGCTTATTCTAATATTGATGACGAATCATGGATATTTAGCCTACTTGTAAATGAAAAATGGGATGATGTTTACAGAACAACCACGGACACTGCAACCACAAACAAAATTTTCTACAACCACCACGAACATAATTTCTGAAACAACCACGAACAACCTCTCCGGAACAAATATTTATACATTAACTGAACGAAACATTGCCTGAAACAGTTTTATTAATACATTTCTTTGTCATTTTAATCATACCTTTCCACTCAAATCTGTAAAATGAAGCAGTAGCTCGAAAATAAAATGGATTAGTAAAGGTCTGACAGTCTCAAGACAGAGGTTAAAAACAATGCGTCAAATGCTAAGAACCTAGGGGAAAAACAAAAATTATACTATAAGCAATACGAAAAATTGTGTAACAAGTTACTTGGAGTCTCCTCCTCAAATAAAACAAAAGCAATGTGGGACATTATTAATATTGAAAATAGCAAGGAAATATCTAAAATTGTAAAATCAACACAGAACTTTAAATATTAGTCCTGCACACATACGGCAAAGACCTAACACTTGGAATGCTAACACGCTGTTTTTCACACCTATCTCTGAAGAAGACGACATAAATCTAATTAAAAGTTCCTGCTAAAAAAGAGTTTTTATTTAATAAAACTGCCTTTGACTTACATTTTCAATGAATGTCTTGCCCAGGTAATCTTTCCCGACAGACTCAAATATGCAAAAGTAGTACCAATACATAAAAAAGTGACGAGGCATTGATGGATAACTATATGTCTATTGCTCTTCTTACATCCTTTTCAAAATTTTTTAAGAAGTTGATAGCAAATTAACTGACACAATTCTTAATAAGAAACAAGGTTATTTCATTGCATCAGTATAGCTTTGTATAGGACAGATCACCAGAACAAGCTATTTACAGTTTTACTGAAAAAAATATTAACTTCTTTTTAAAAGACAATTCTCAACAGGTATATCACAGATCTTTCAAAAGCTTTTGATTGTGTCGACCACAATATTTTATTGCAAAAACTTTTAACAGTGTGGAGTAAGAGGTGTAACCAATTATCAGTTTAAATCATATCTTGAAGCAGAAAACAGATCATCTCCATAAGGTATTATAATGAAAATCACATTACAGATGTTATGTCCAATACCAGAACTACTCGACGGGTTACAGACAGTAAATAGTAGGCTACTAAATTTCTAGGGCTCATTGTAGACAGTAATTTAACATGGAATGAGCATGTTGATAGTGTCTGTAAAAAATTGAGTTCATTGTGTTTTGCGGTACATACCTTAAAAAAGATTTGTAATAATAATACAATACTTGGATACTATTTCTCAAATATTCAGTCCATAATAAATTATGGAATCATATTTAGGAGTAAATCAACAAAATGGAAAAAGGCTTTTAGATTACAGAAGAAAATAGTGAGGTTAATAAGTAATAGGGAAAAAGAAGCCATTGTAGGCTGCTATTTATAAATAACAAAATTATCACTCTTCCATGCATGTATATGTACTGTAATATTCTTTTTTTTTTACATGGAAAGCATTAAAATAGTGATATACACCATTACTACACCAGACTAGCTAATCATCTTCACCTATTCTCCTACAGAACCTCAAATATACATCAAATCCATACTACGCCAGAGCAAAACTAATAAATAACCTTCCCAGTCATTTGAAGTAAATTAAAGTTTACAGAAATTGAAAAGAGCTATTAAATTATACTTTTTCAATAAGGCCTTCTATTCCGTAGAAGAATACTTACACAAAGGTAAATTTCTATACTGCAGAACAAGACTGATATAAGGAGACTTCATGTAATACCTTGTGTTTCAATCTAATGTAGACTTTACATATTTATACTTTAATATCTATCTGTACATGAATTGTAACAACGTGTACTGTAACCAGATGTTAGTCTTAACATGTTTGTACAGCTGCTAGAATTAATAAGTGAGTAAATTATATTATTTATCTGTTATATATTTTTATGTTAATGTAATTGTGTGCAAATATCCATATTGCATAACAAAAATAAAAAATAATTGACAAGTCCTTTCCAAAGTGTTTTGGATGTATATGGGATGTAAAAAAAAAGTGTGCTTTGTGAAACAGCGAATACTCTAGCCGCTACACCACCATGGCCTCCATTATCTTAAGACGGGAGGAGTTGAGAGAGGTTCGGTGGTTTGTAACAACCACGGTATTGAGAGCCAATGAGGGTGAAATATGGCAGATATGGAGCAACACTGAAATGCAAGGGTGGGGGAAAACAGGAAAACCTCGAGAAAACATGCCAGCCAGCAGCATCAATCAGCACAATTACTATATGTGAAAATCTGTGAGTAACCTCACAGGGAAACGAACATGGATCACATTGGTGGGAAGGCAAGCATCCTACCACTATGCCCACCGCAGCCCCCCTCCCCCTTGGGAAGAGGGAGGAGAGAAACCTCATTTCTTCAGTGATAATGTTTTTCTTAGAGTGTTTGTTTGTCAAGTTTCTGCAGCGTGGTTCTGAGATATTGAAACTAAATAGTTTTTAATGTATTCAGAAGAGAATTTCACATTAAAAATAATAATTGCAGAAGTTAGTAGGTAACAACAAAGAAATTTTGTCACACGTGTGTCTGTGAACCACTTTGGCAGCGGTTAGTACATGTGCACTTATCGATATCATTGCGGTGCATGCGTCTTTCACCCATTGTAGTTCAACAATGTATCCTAATCTAATTAAACTACCCAAAGTAACCTAAAATGCTGGCGAATAAGTTTTCATACGTTTTAACCTAACCATAGGGTGGTTTCTTTATTATCCCTAAAAGTGCATTTATAGAAATAATATCTTATTGTAGTTTTTTCTCCCAATGTGAAGTTTTTGACATGTTGGGCTGAATTAAAATTGTGGCTACTGGCCGACTTAAGCCTACGCTACAATCACCATAGCGTTCCTGTAACAAAATAAAAGTGGCGTTACCATGGATGTATGAAAATGAACTGGCTACAACCGCAGTAAGAAAACTGTTACGTGACTAATGAGAAACGAGCACAAAAAAAAAAAGACAGACTGTACATGTATCACGGATATTTTCAAACAGTGTGTTGGCTAACCTGATATTTATTTTTGTTAATCTACTTGTGATGAAAAAAGTTTCACTGGAATCATGTTTCGGGATATTTAAACTGTGGTATACATGTTAATAATTGCGTTGACTATCTAAATCAACAGAAATCTGAACTGTACCGCAAAATTCATTTAATAACTCTGTTCTTGTTATAGCTTGCATTGCACTGACACTGTGATTGGCCGGCGTAGAACTTTACGTAAAAGAATTTAAAATATTCTATCATCTTAACGCCGCTACCATGAGCAGGCCACCATCTTTAACCATAATGTTGTGTTGTAGCTGGTGCCATACACGTGTGAATTCAATTTTTCATTGTTAATTTTTACGGCGATTGTAGCCGGGGCTTAAGCCCTTGGTACTAAATTGCACTTTTGGGGAAAGATGTAACACAATTTTTGTAGATATAAGGAATAAAATTATTCATAAATGTCTCCTGTACCTCCCCCTTTTTTTTCTTCTGAAAAATTTCTAAAATTGATTGTCCAGTGGCGACAAATTCTGTAAAAATTTTAATTTCTGTGTTTTAATTATGTGCCAAGGGTAACTTAACCCTATCCAACATTGTAGATGCAAGAAACAAAATTGTACCCTACAATAAGGGATAAATAAGTATAAAACTGTATCATAACAGAGAACTAACGTAGTGTAAAGAGAGGGAATAACTAAAACGGAATTTATTTGCCAGAAAACATTTACTATATTGACATTAAATGTGTATAAAGGAGATGAAGTCATATTGGTAACAAACCTCTCAAGTCATTGTCAGTGTTAAAAATTTAAATATAAATGCCAGCAAATAATTATTTATTCGTGGCTCAGGAATATGTGAACTTTGCCTTCCAGAAATTCAGCTAGGCTGCTGGTCGCCGTTTTGTTGCACTCATTACTGATACGCAACCTGCTATATATTACACTACAACGGTAGCATGCTTGTTATACATTATTTAATAATTTATTCAGAAAATAGTTTTCCGCAAATCCTGATATATGAGCACTATATCTAAAACACGTTCTTATTGTCGCACATAACCCAATACTGGTTCCCAGTACACACACGATCTGTAGTTTTATGAGGAAATTATTTGATTGCACAACTAACACAAGCCAATAATAAACTAGTAAAACTTCCCACGTGAATTGTAATATATATTAATTTATTCATCAGCTTCCTTGTTCAACACGAAATGCTTCAAATGTAACTTTTCTCTCAACGTCATTCTAATGTAATCACAATTTTTTAGGTTACTGTCAAGATGACGACTAGAGTCCATAGTAAAACCACCTATCTCCAGGGGCTTCACAAATCTCAGAACATGCCATCTCCTGTATACTCCTAACTCCATGACAAAGGCCACCCCATCCGATCCATAGATTATATCAACCATAGATATGGCAACGGCCTACTACGTGGTGAAAGGCAACTTGTTCTGTATTAAAATTATTTGAAGTATTCTTTATATGTACTTGTATATGCTAACACATTCTACCATGAAAATTACGTGTATTAATAAACAAGTTGTAGCTGGCAGCATTTATGGGACATGCGCCCACCGCTACAAAAGCAGGACATTGTAGGTTAAGTTGCCGATATGGCAACTCCGCGCCACAAGCGGCCAAGCTTCTCATAACTATTTTGCATGAAGTATTATTTTTATTATAATTATTCAGTGTTCAGATTGTTTGATGATTAATGCAAGCTTTGTGTCATATCTCACCACACATTTTCATAATTTTAAGAGTCGCTTTAGTCACATAACATCTGGCCGCAGCAGGGGCCAATCGCATGGCCTCGCACCCGCCGCCATGACAGTAGCTTCTTGGACGTGTGGAGAGACAGCCGCATTTTCCGCACTACTCTGGGCCCTCACCGCTTTTCAACCATTCACAATGTAATTTTGTTTGCTTTCAATTTAATGTATCGGAACATTGTTTCTTGCTTACCTGGAGTGAGGGCTGTCACTTGTCCCGGTTCGTTTGTTCACGGCCGGGGGCTTAACTTCTTTCACCATAAACCATGTAAGCCACATGATGTTTTATCAGTTTCAGTGTTCGCCTACTAGAACGGCGAACCCAAGTGCACGTGCCCCGTGTGGGAATTGAGAGATGAATAAATAACATCTCACGAGTACTTACAGCATCTTATTCATTCATGGTCGTGTCTCAACTGCTTAATCCGTAAGTTATACTAAAATGTGTTATTGAAACCTACATCAATGCCAAAAGATGAAGTGCGTATGTGACAGCGTCTTACCTCGCCAGCTCTTCTAGAACGACTGCCCATAGGTAGGGGTCGTGCAGACCTACCATGGCTGCTTACTGGGTTCACACAAGCGAAAGTGCTATGCACGCTGGGTAAAATATTAATATGGCAAATTGAAATGGCACCAAAAGATTTTTAAAACACTTTTACAAACATGATTTAAATTATGAATTTTTATTGGTATTTAAGTGTCTTTGGAAGGCTTCTTCGCCTGAATATTATTGTCTCTCTCCTAAGCACCGTGCAAACTTTGAATTTCAAATACCAATTTCACACAAAACCCTCAAAAAGACATGTTACACTTTACAAACATTTTTACCCTGGAAAATTAATACATAGTACATTGAAGCAACTTATATCCCGTTTTGGGAAAATCCATAACGTGTAGTGGTACGTGGACACGTGCTTACCCACGTGTACCGCTAGCGGCGAGTGCTGTCATGGGCTGACACTGTGGCTGGCTCTTAGCCGATGTCAACGGGATGAGCAAAGTCGTGACCATCGGCGGCATGTGGATAAGTTACGGTGTCGTCTGGGTCAGAACTTACGGGAACACCAGAAGACTTCTCAGCAAGTAGCAAGCGGACTACCAGTACAGGAAACAGGAGCAGTCCAGCCCAGGGTGTCCGAGAACCAGTCAGCAGCGAAGCAGCCTGCAGCAGTAGATAATTCTGCATGTTCTGGAGGGTCTTCACTGTTCTGCAGAGTTGTCAGCAGTCTTAATGCGGATTGGGGTAATGCCGAGGGTCCCCGACCGGAAGTGGCAGGTAGTTCTGCAGGTTCCAGGGTTTCTACACCTTTTCATGGGTTTGGCAGTACTCCCAAGGTGGATTGGCGTCAGCGAGTGACAAGTCAGTCAACATGTGCCAGAGGATCTTTACCAGTCCAGGGAAGCACCCAAGGCCCTCAATTAGCGAAGGGCCCCGCATCGCACAGCTGTTCCACATGAGACAGCATTCCTCTCCGGAGGATGCAGGATCTTGTGACATTTTGAAATGGTATGGAACCTGTTATGTGTAGAAGACTTCTAGTGTAACTGCATGTTGTTAGGTTGATAGTGTGAATGGGAGATTGGATGTGTATAACTTCAAGTGAGTCAGTGTGTCGTCAGTTCGGAAACCGCCAAAGCGATGCAGAGTTTGGCGACTTGTAAATGTGTGCAAGAAAATGTAGTGACTTGGCAGGAACATAATAGAAACAAATACGTACAAATCCCTGTAAATATTTAAATTTGTGCTCCTCTCAGATGTTGCCATTCCTTAAATGACCCTAGCTGGTGAAATTTGGGAAAGAGTGGCTCAAATTCCATTGTTTTCAAGCAATAGAATGTTTTGTCTTAGGCTGTTAACTGTCATGCTTCCAATCTCCACTGCAGGGAGAGAAGGAAGAAGAAGAATTTTTTGTGGAAAAAATTTACAGAAACAGACTGTGGGAACAAAAAAATGCAGGACAAATCTTCCTATCCAATAATATATATATATTTTTTTTTTTTACTGTATCAGAGAGCTATCTTTTTCTGCGTCAATAAACACACACCACAATGTATCACCCTTCCACAACTGATCATACTGTCAGCAGAACTGCCTTCCGAACTGGATTTGGCGACAATTTTGCACGCACTGTTTGCCTACTTGCAAATTTTTTTTCTTCTTCTAATTTTCCTCTTTAAAAATGGTTTATAGAGGTACTAATACTGTAGTGTGCAAATGTAACTTATTTCATTTGCCACTGTATTTATACACTTAAATTTTAAGTCACTTAAAAAATTAGAATAAAAATCTAGAATAGCATACTTGAGCGACAATAAAATCTGATACTTATTCTAAAATTAGTATGCATTTTTTAAAATTTTTCGTTAAAAACCAGTGTTCTCAGACTACTACATTTGAGCCTGTACAAGAAACTGTATAGGCAGCTACACTTGACCATACAATTGTAAGGTTCAATGATTGTGTGCTGCATGAAGCAAATAATGTATGCAAGTTCAGTGTTTTGAGTGTATATGCAGTAACATTGATGTACATGCAATCAGTATCACCTTTAACACTACCTTGCTTCCTTGCTACAGAAACACAAAGCAGCAAGTAGGAAGGCAAAAAAGTATCATTAAGACTGTGTTCAAAAGCATGTGTGCCAATGGTTTGGAGTGAAAAACAGTTTTATTTAAGTATTTATTCACAACTTTGTAACCAATTTTAAACCCTGTTTAAAAGAGGAACAATACAATGAAGCTTGGCTGGTACAAAATGTGAATAACTCTGTAAAAAATATACGTATTCGTTAGGTTTTAATACCATATGCAAATCTTAAGTTTTTTTTTCATGACTATCATGTGACAAAAGAGATTCTTCCATTTAACAGGGCAAAATACAACTTGACTATGCTAATTATCATCTACATCAATCTGTTGACAAATGGATATATTATAAAAAAAGTATCACCCAGACATGAACTAAACATGTACACTCAACTCTTGCCACAACAATCCTGGTAAAAACAATTCCCTCAAAGACCTTTTTTTTAGGGAACAATAAAAAATGGTTAAAAAATTTAAGTGTTGGTGGAAGAGGGAGAGAGGGAATAGGTAGGTACTTAGGCTTAACGTCTCGTTGACAGCAAGGTCATTAGAGACGGTGGAGGGAGTGTGTCTCTCCACACGCATGCACGCGCACATGTGCACTCACACACACAGATATATACATATATATAGCAGGATGCATGATTAACTTGAGTGGCCCACAGAAACATTCAAAAACTTCATTCGAAATGACCTGTGGACATAACGGAAGTGCCACGCAAAATGTTTTATAAATAACTTATTGTAATGTTGCATTGAAATAAACTATACAAACTACATTAACAGTATTTATTTTAACCAGCTGATAGGATGACAGCACATGCATAACTGTTTATGTTTCAAAATTTGTAGCCATAAAACTGGACGCATGACACTCTGCACATCTTTGACATGCACTCTATTTCGCCCCATCAGAACACTGTTTCATTTCACCTGGAGCAAATTATACCACGGTACCTGAAGAGGCTCGACACGTGGCTACAGGATACTCCTTCGCAATGATCAATGGAAATACAGACATGCCAGTCCAGCTCATACTGTTCACCCTACACTCCAAGCAGACGTCACACCAACACCCCTGAAGTGATACTGTATTATCTACCGAGACATCGAGCCCGCTACCCCAGACCATGCAGTTATATGGCATGCTGAGGGAGGGCATCACGCATCCTGCAGCAAGATAAGGGATGAAGCCCGCAGCATCTGCAATTACTCTACGCAGCAGACGACAGCCTCCGGTGCAGCAGCCACCAGTATATGGGGGCCTAAAACCTCTGTCTATGTTTTCTCCACTGCTCTCTTCAGAGCTGAGGAAGCCACCGGTGGTTCACGCTCTCTGGTACATCTGCTGATTCCAGTTCTCCCTTCATGGCCGGAAGAAACTACCATACACGCAAACCCCTCTAAAAGGCTCTTCTGCACTTGCGGCAACGCCCCCTAGAGCTTCTGGAAGATTACACCAACAGCTTATGAAGATGCCGAACAGCTCCTTCCTTACCACCTCAACTCTTGGTAAAGGCCATTCACTGTAAAGTGAGCACTTTTGAAAGCCTTCTCATTTGGACTAATAGTCAATAAGTATGCTTTACTTTAGCCTTAGACGTTAACTTCCGAGTGCGGTGGAATATACATACTGGGTTTATAACCTACATGGCAATATTTATTTAAAAAGATGTTTAAAGGATAAAAAATGGCTGAAAGGAAAAAGTAACCAGGCCGTCAAAAGTGCTCACTTTACCGTGAACAGCCTATAACAGTCTTTGACTGTCCTTTTCAAGGACCTCTTCTGCCTACCGGATGGTTATGGCAAACATCAACACTACCCTTCTGGTAGTCACCACTCTTCAGGACACCAAGGGAGATAGTTAGGGCCAGTGATAGTACACTACCTAGCAAGATTATCACATTCTTTCCCAATTAGGTTTAGAACCAGGTCGCCTTCACCTGGTTGTGCGTAGCTTAAAACTTCCGTGTCAATGCAGGTTAGTTGTAAGAGGTAGCACAAGGCCACCGTGTCTATTCTTCGTGAACATACATGCAATCTAAAATGATTTCTGTGTACTAATTTCCGAGTGTCACCGAGTGTTAACCTACGTAATAAACAGCCCGGCAGAGTGAAGCCGGACTACCGCGCTCTTTAA
Source organism: Dryococelus australis (assembly GCA_029891345.1). Classification (NCBI taxonomy): domain Eukaryota; kingdom Metazoa; phylum Arthropoda; class Insecta; order Phasmatodea; family Phasmatidae; genus Dryococelus; species Dryococelus australis. Next base: position 28,150,842 of record CM057007.1, on the reverse strand, counting down.
AGCCAAATACACACACAGACGGCCCCCCCCTTGCTGTGCCCCAGGGTGTGACATGGTAGAGCCTCGACCACAAGTAACTCCACCACCAGGTGTTCAGTAAATAAGTCTAACCCATACTCCGCCACCACTCATGGAGCCAGAAAGGAGCACCAGAGGAATATTGAAACTTCCTCCGTGTTTCTCGTGATTCTGGCATCACAAAATAAAACCTTGATATTGACCATGACAAATGCTTGGTACTCTAACAGTCACATAACTAAGGCTTTTGTGACATTCGTCACGTCAAATTTTGCATGACTAGCCCACATCAATAGACTTCTTAGTTGGGCATGTGTCAAATTTACATATTACTTAAACTCAGAAATTACTCTTTTCAGTAGAAACCTGAGACCAGTAAAAGCATTAAGAGGTAAAGGCATACTATAAACGATAGTCCCACAACAGGAGTATCTCAAACCAGATAACTCACTCAACAATAAAAATTAATATGTAGTGCTGCCCGCAGCACGAACATGAGATCTTGGATTTGAAACCAATGCAAAAAAGTTCCCCTACCCCCGTTCTAGGGTATAATTACTCTCTGAAGAAGTCAAAATATGACAATATATTAATATTTAATAAAACGTTTTTTTTCTCTACAAACAATTTAACTTGGATGCAATTTTTAAATTTTTTGGGTCGAGGACAATTAAATTAAATTTGATTTCACAAGTGCACAGATTTTATGAGTCAATTCATACCAACCATTTGACTGTATTAACAAATTTGACATGTAATTTTGCCAATACAGCAGAAGTGGCCTAAGCAAAATTTTAATGTAATTTTTTGCATACATGGGGGTGGGGTGGATCAAAATCAATTTAAATTCCAATAAACCCCTTCAAAATGATGACCCTTTTCTTGAGAATCATAAAAGGTCATTCTTTCGAGAGTTGGCTGTATTTTGATACTAGGAACGACACTTCACAAACAGTTTCTCAACGGAAATAACAGCAGTACTTAAGGATATCAAATCTACCAACTCAGTATCCACACAAACAATAGCAAATCTAAACACACTACACAATTCTTCACTGTCATACATTCTTAATGGATCAGAGATCATGTTCCCAGCAATAATGCTTTCACTTGTGAGAACTTGGAATGTGAAGCACTTCTCACTTAACCATGCCTCACTTTGAACTGTGATTAGCTGCTTCTTTCCGTTTCCAAAATCCATCATATACAAAGACCACCAACAGAATCCCTGTACTTAACTACTACAAACATGCTAGGTCCAATCTGTAGTAGTTTTAAGCAAAATGTGCAAAAGTCCAAAGTTGTAACTAGTTTGTGGGCTCATTATGCAAGGCGGGCCCAGAGTATTGACTGGAATTTGACAGTTTCCTCGTCCTCTGAGAAGTAAGCGATGACTGCTGTTTTCCGCACGTCTGTCCCCAGCCGTCCAAACACTGCAATCTCTGTTGGCAGCAAGTTGAAACTTCTGTCGTGGCAAACCACCATAAAGTGGGCATGATACTTTATCGGATCACCTGGAACACGGAACAGTAACTAACAGACCACACTTCAGGCTGGTGCTTCAACTACATCACACAGTGTTTGAAATACATTTTTCCAAAACTGCTAAATGTGTTCAATATCTAATAAAATCAAATCAAATATTAAAAAATATAGGATACAGAGTATTTACTACAGGGGTCCTTGCATAAATTTCAATTTTTGTATTATGTAGTTATTTCATATATATAAAATAATGAAAACAAGATGATTTAAAGCCAAAAATTTTCTTTGCTGATGGACTAATTAAACATTCATTAAACATGTGAAAATTAGTCGAAATCGAGAATTTTAGTTTTGTTACAACCTTCGGTAACCAAATTTCTAACCGAAACGAAAATGAAAGTAATTTTACGTTTTCATTTCCGTATACCGTATATTCACACAACCCTAGTTATTTCCACCTGAGGCAAGGTCGATGAATGTGATGAAAAGGGGCTGGCACCAAACGGAGCCAGTAGCCCCACAACCTAAAGAATGAGCGGGATGAGATGAGGCAGATATGAAACAATAATAGAATGCAAGGGTGGAGGAAATGAGAACATTCTAAGAAAACCCACAAGCTAAACATGTGACTGACTATCAGCGCCCCTCCACTTTCCATGATGTACCAAAAGAAAATACCCCTCATGATACTGTGAAGTAATGATGTACAATAAAAACAATATTTCAGAACCTTTCAACATGGTCCTAATTGAAATGTATATGCAGCCCAATGAAAAGCCTGCATTCCATTTTGATGTTCAATAAGTAGAGACAGTTTGAAAGTTAAGTGTATTTTACTTTTTAATATTGAATTAGTAATTAATTTGAACACTAGAGGGTTAACAGTTCTTGAGGAAAAACTTTTACAAATTAAAGAATATATATCTAGTTTCAATTAGTAGTAGAATTTGATTGATTGAAATTTACCTGGATACACAAGGTAATCCGAACCAAACTTATGTCCTGGTGAGATATAATATCCCTTCTCCCAGAGAGTTTTAAAAGTTGCATAGCGAAGTTTCTCAGCTGGGTTCTCTGGAAAATTCCACTCAACAGGACAAGCATCGCCTTCCCGAAGCCATGGACAGGCTGCAAATATGAATAAAAAATATTATAATATAAAAATATACATATTCACTAGTACTTCCACATAAGAAATAACATTGCTACAGCATCAGAGAAACTATACCATGTTATTTTGTGCATGTATGTACTACTATCGCTTAAAAGCACTGATGCTACAGAAATTACTTTTAACTCTACTTCATCGCAGTGCAATAAGAGAAGTAGAGACAGCACATTGCAATAATAGAAGTAGACATGGCACATTGTAATAATAGAAGTAACATTGCTTAAAGTGTATATTTTCATTAATTTTTATTAAAAAATTTTAGCTGCTGAAATTGATTATAGTCCATTCACAGTTACTTCACACGTTTATGAAGCCCTGCTAAAGATCTACTTCCGGGATATCCCTCCGCCTTGTGCAAGCAAAGCTTAACCAAGTCTAGAATATTACATCACAGGTACTGCGCACCGCATTCATGCGCACACAGGGTAATAGTATTTTGCAGGAGAACTATTTCTTACTAGACATTAGCAACACACATACATTTCAAGTGTTTTTATTCATATTAATTATAAATGAAGTATTATAATTTATAATTAAAATAAAGGGTTGAAGACCGCTGCATCAGCAATAACACTGCCCAGCAGACAACAGCTGCCAAGTTCAGGGGGAGGAGATTATCTCCTTCCACACCCCTCGCCTACTCCGGCCCAGGAAGAAATTAGTATAAAAGGGCTGACGTGACCAGCAAAAGACAGCCTATGCTCCTCCACCGCTCACGATTGGGCCGATGGAAGCCACCGGCGGTTCGTGCTCACTGGTATACCGCGCAGATTTCACCACTCTCTTCAGGGCCGGATCTTTTAACTACCAGTTGAAGACAACCCCTCCAGAAGCTATTTCTGCACACATTGTAGATGCCTCTACCTTTGGAAGACCGGACCATTCAATGGCTCCTGAAGATATAGGCATGCAGAGAAGGTTGAGAAAGGCAGCTTACGCCTCCAAAGGTAAACCAAACTGCGAATCAGTTTCTCCTACTTCACTTAGAAGCTCTTTGTCTAAGCAGGACAGAGTTCACACCGCCCGCATCACTGAGAGGCCACACCCCTCAGCATTACTGACGCCTCTATTTCCCCCTCTTATTACGACCATTGGCACCCCGCACCCCTTGGTCGAAACACTGAGAAGAGGAGAGGTAATTCCATACGGAATCACTAACCATTGGTTTAGTGATTGCACCGCGTGCCGCCGACCATCTTCCACCAGCGGCCACCAGTTATCACCACGAGAGGGAAAGTCTCCAGCAGAGAAAATTACCAAAAGGTAAACGTTTCAGTAAGGATCGGCCCATGGCCGTGACAGTGTCTCTGGACTTCATTCCCCGGCAACAGGCCACCAGACCTGTCCTGTACACAGGCCGTGCGCCAGTCAAACACTAAGGCGACCCCATGTACATCGTGATTCTGGCATCACAAACTAAAACTTTAAAATTGGCCACTGTGAAAACCTCTTTTCTTAAAAGTAATGTATAGAAGCATTCCACTGCCCTTAACCTCAAATTATTGACCAAAGTTTGACGTGAACAGCCCTAATCCATAGAATCCCTTATCGAGCATGCGTCAAACACATGTAACCAAGTTTTTATCATTCCGACACAAGTTTAATGGTTTAGAAACAAAAAATTATTGAATATTTGTTTATTTATAACCTAAAAACACCATGACTTGACTTGCACATTCAGTAGCTTGATGCATACTGGGAAAAAAATTGACTCAAATGATGAGTCTAACTTTGTTTGTTCAACTCGAATTTTCGAGTCTTGACCCATCACTAATCTTCTCAAGTCACTTAACTGAACTTTCATAAAAAGACTGAAGTTTCCTTAAATATAGTAACTTTCACATTGGTAATTTATAGCCTCTTTAAAATGAATTACAGCAGAACCTCACTATTGCAACCCCATTTATTAAAGCCATTTTTGAGAAATCATAAAAAAATTCTGTAAAAAAAGTTGGAGAATTAGAGAAAAATAAAGTTTCTACACATTGCATTTAACACTACTCCGAACAGATTACCTTGAAATAGACATCACACCATGAAGCATGCTGCTTATACTACTATTAACTATGATTTCGACTCATCTCTCTTCACACGAAGCATACCATTACTTCAACCACCCACGTGAAAGTTGTTACCGCAAACCAATACACGGTTGTTGCACGCTGCATAAATCTACCGGGCGGCCGAACATGTGGCTACAAGGTTATGCTGCCTTCCCCCATCCCCCCGCGCTGAGTGCCTACAAGCTGTCAGCCACTTCGAGCGTGGTCGAGTGCCACCAAAGATCCACAAAGCAAGAACGCTGACGAAAGGGTTCTCACCTCCCACGCCAGCATCACGACAGAAGGATGTCACGCATCTTCCCTGCACCCCGCCGCGGCAGCCTAGACTTCTGACTATATAAGTCTGTGCACAGCGGAGTTCTAGCAGTCCTTCACATTTCTTCTCTTGAGTTAAACCCGAGCACTCCTTAGTGCTGGGGCCTCCAGCAAAACCTCAAATCTTCAATAGCCATCGCTGCTACCCTCTGTGACGACAACAGTCTTCAACACCCATCGAACACGAATATACCTTACTACTTTAACTTTAACGTCTTTTATCTCTTCCAGACACCCGCAATTAGACAGCTTTAGTTGAGTAGTTATATATTCAGTTTTATAGTTCACTTTCCCTCTAGTCTAGGACTAGGTTGCCTACACATGGCTAACATAGTTTACCTTCATTACTCCATCTGCTTGATAGGAGATAGCACAAGACACTGTATTTATTGAGTCCTCAATAAATACAGCTTTGTTCTCTATCCTAACACATTTATTTCAGAGTAACGTCTACTTCACCCACTAGGGATAAGTTGCACTGTGCAGTACGACAGATACCGGGTACTTTTATAAAACCGAACACTAGCTTGACAAAGGCCCCCCCTTATGGGGGCCTCCAGTCTCGTACACACCCATTAGACAGCTGCCTGTTGCTTCCTACTACCCCGAGCACCCAGGTACTGGAGGGAAGGAAGAGAGGAGCCACAACCACTACAAACACCTTCCACCAAGGAGAGACAGCAAGCCAAGGTTATATCACCTACCAGAGCACCTAGGTGCTGGGGGCAGTATTGGCCTGGGTATTGCGGCCTGGCTTTGGCTGGATATCGCATCCAGTAGTAGCATTGGTGGCCCACACGGCTCAACATCTCTGATCTGCCCATGGATGTGGGGGATCAGTGGAGACTCTTACAGAGCTTGTGCCACAAATCAGCTACTGGACCTACACTATTATAGGGGAATAGTTTCTCGCCCGGAGTGCACGACGTATCTTGTTCAGCGGCAAACCAAACTCTATGACTTATAAGATAAGGCACAGCCAAAGGCGTAGGGAACAAAAGATTGCTCACCTAGCTGCTAAGCAGTGGAATGCCTTAGCCCCTCCTACGCAGGAAAGACAGGCGGAACGGGATCGCGCCGCCTCACTGAATTTACAGGTAGTCTCGACTGTCCACGTGGTACAATATATTCATTTTCCACCGCTCATCCGAACCAGTCCCGCTAACCACCCGGTGTTGAGGAGTCTAGTATACAGGACTGAAGTTAGATACGGACTAGCCAATCCTAGCTTCTGGAGTCACGAGTCAATGGCCTGGAACTTGGAGTAAGGTATGAGAAAACTCAATACAACATAATCTAACCCAAGGACTGTAGCACCAGCTTTGCTCGGCCATCAAACCCACGTTACTAACCAACCAAAGACCTTCAGAGTAAATCAAGTTAACTAACACCTCCCGTCAGCTACCAATAACCACGCACTTGGTCTAGCGCAATAAACCTTGACGAACGTGCCATACATTCAATAACCGGGCACGCGAACCATTTTGATGTATAGGGGTTGGTGTGGTCAAATTATCCAAACCTCTATAAGACCTCCTCTGGTCAAATTTTCCAAACCCTCTAACATCATCCCTCAAGAACAACCCTATTCAAGAAAACCGTGAGGGGTCTTAACAGCGGTGTTTTACTGTATGTACAATTAATTTACAGCAGAACCCCATTTTTTAAACTCCCTGATTTTACATTTTCCTACACTTTGTATCTACGTGCTTGGACTAATTTGCAGTTTTTACAGTTTTTTTTATTCAATTTCCAGCATTTTGCAACAATTTTTCTTGGTCCCTTGTAAAGTTTAAAAACGGGGTTTCGCTCTATGTTAAAATTAAGTTCACTTAACTAGACAGTACATCAGTGCTTTTGTAGTAATCATCATAGATGGCCAAAGTTAGTAATAAACACTGGAAATATTTTGACAGTATAGGAATTAAAGTGCTGTGGTAGTTTCCATGAAATATTGAAGGAAAAAACCACAGATAATGAATAGGTTGTACACAATAATGTACAATTTCTGTTCTGCAACATCTATGTGGAAAAACAACTACAGTTTGAATATATTTAAAATGCTTATTCTTTTATTAATAATCCTATTCCTTCCTATTATTGGTTTAAAAAAAACTGTTGGTCAGCATTTTAAGCTCTTTAAATACCAAATTTTGGGGTGTATAGGCTGCACCAGAAGTTTTTGATGAAAAATTAGTTACATATAATTAATATTTCAAGTATAGGCCGCACTGAATTTTTGTATTCCTGTAAATATTGTTAAGTCACAATTCCGTACAAACATAATAAATTCCGACTTAATTTCACCCCTACAAAACATTTATGACAGGAAACTTGTGTTATGTTGCAACGTTTACAAATATACATTGCAAGATTACTATTCCACATATGGCAATGTGACTTGAGGAAGCAAAACCACAGCAACATGTTACACAAAATGGCATCTTTTCAATGTGCACTTGTAGAACCATGGTGGGCATGCAAACTATGTAAGATATCTTTCTCTTGTACAGTAGAGAAATTATTTTCTCATGCACAACATCTATGGGCGAGCTCCAACATGTTTACATTTTACACATGCGGGATGAAGGTTATTTTGTTTATGAACGCGAGCAAACAAATAAATGCACTAGTGTTATGCCAATATGTCGTATATAAGCAGCATCCCACTTTTTGAAGTTAATTTTTTGTAAAAATGTGCAGCCTATACATGCCGAAATACAGAAATTAAACATTAATTAATTAATATAATTATAAATTACTATAGTTCCTTCCCTACACTGCACTTTCCGTCACTGTACAGAGGTGACTTCCATTCTCTATATGGAATATAAGGAATGAAACTGCATACTAGTTGTAGTGTAACCAATTTCTATTTCCCAACAAACAATGGTTTTCTTGGCCAACATACATAATGTTTGCATAATATCTACGTTAACATTTTTGTACACTAAGATTCAATACATGAAATATAATTTTGTTTACATGAATAAGTATTTAAAAATTCTTCAAATAAATGGGGTGTTGTTTGATTGAATATAGGACTACTATGTAGGCATACCTTTCAGAAGGCACTACTCATGTGCAAAGCAAGGGCAGGGGCCTATCGCAAATGGTAGCAAATTCAGGTGTGGGCGAAAATTTTTGGGCAGAATATCTCGCAACTTCGATGTGCTACTGCACTTATAATTGTGCTAAACTAAAGATCTTGTCTAGAACTGTCGATTTAATCCATAAAAGTCAATTCACCATTTAAATTTTATTTCATTCCCATATGCTAAGGAAAATAGGATCCAATAATGTAGACATATTCACGTAAAATGTATGGCTATGTCCCCAAAACCGCGACACCCCAATATTTATAAAAAGCATAGGCATGTTGGAAAGCCAAACGTAGACAAACCTCCACATACAGTAACTATTTTATCAAGTATTGTAATGTTGATAGTTGTGCATGTAAATAGTAGGTCAAAGATAGAGGCAGGTGTAGAAGGGGGAAACACAGCATACCTCATCTTTAATCCATGTTCCACACAACAGCATACAGCTCAGCAGACGTACTGAGTCGTAAGACAACAGATGTGACTCGGTGTCCGTCACAAATAGATGAAATATTATATGAAAAATGTTTGTTTTGCAGTATTGTAACGCCTGTCGACCATGGACGCTTCTACATGCCCAGCAGAGAGGTGCACCAGGTTGCAGCTGGCAATAGATTTGGGGCAATATATGGCCCTGTCTGTGATTGGCTTGAGTTTCGCACCAGTGCGAAGAATGGTTGTAAAAAGAGATCTCTGGTGTCGAAAAATGTGGTATGGACGGCACTGGAGTGCTGGTCTCTGGGGAGGGGATGACTGGGAATAGGGAGCTGGGCAGGATAACTACGGGTGCGTGGGCTGCGATCGAGGAGAACATCGCCTGCCTGAGAGGCGGGCTCATTAAGCGGAAGGGTCTGCTTACGAGTGAGAGGGTCGCCTGACCGCGAGGCTACGCCTTGAAACGCTAAGTATTACTGTGAGATTGGACAGAGATTGTTACTATTACCGAGAGTAGATATAGGAGGACTCTGAAAATTTCCGAAGCAAACATGTTCGGACTTAGGCTGTTGGAGCTCATAGTCGGGACTTGAAGAGTTCGTTTTGGACTTAGGCTATAACAGCTCAGAATTGGGACTTATAAATTTTCCGAGGAGCTAGTGTACGGACTTGGACTGTGAGAACTCAGAGTTGGGACTTATAAAATTTTCCAAAGAACTAGTGTTTCGAACTTAGGCTGCGTGAGCACAGTGTTTGGACTTGAAAATATATTTGCTTTATCTTTTAGAATCCAAATCTCTGGACTTTGCTTGTGAAAGGGAAAAAATTGATGACATATGTTGCTTATGTGGGGCTATGATATTTGTTTTCTCTACTAAAGAATTTAGGCTCTGGTGATGTGCGCTGCGCAAAGAGAACATTGTTTAGGAATGTGTTGTGGAAGAAAGAGGGAGAACAATAGTATTTGTGAGATCCGACATGGTGTTTTTCCCTTCGTGAAGAGATAGAGAAGACAGGCTATGGGAGTTCTGTACTTATGACTTGGGAGAATTAGGGATTTTTGATGTGAGCTGGAACTTAGCTGGGTTTTGCAGTTTGTGGCATAGCTGCCTCGTCATTTTGCTTTGTGATATACAAATTTTTGGGAGAAGTAGATAGGGATTTTTGGGCAATGCGGAAGAAGGCGACGAGATTTAGGACTGTGTGGATTTATTTACATTTGGGGAAAAAAGGTGTGGGTTGCGGTATGTGAGGTGTGTATGTTTGAATGTGGAATACTTGGGGTGGAGGAGAGGCAACCCTAGTGGTAGGGAGAATATACAGTAGAATCTCTTAATTACGACCCGTCACGGGTTCCCGAGAATAGGGTCGTAATAGCCGTGGGGGTGGCCAATAAAACATTTGGAGAATTTTGGACCAATTTTTACCCACCCATAACCCCTATGCCCCCAAACTTGACATTTTTGGCATGAAGATGATGTTCAATTGTCTCTAGGCCGGTCCTAGGAATAAAAATATATTTTTTCTGATATAATTAGGAAAAATAGGGAGAGTGGTGTTAAAGGAGTTTTTTTTAACTGTTCTTTTAAACTGTTCTTAATAGAAAATATAGGTTTTGAGAACATAAGGTTACTGGAAGTAGTGATCCTGAAGTTTAGAAAGAAAAATTGTGAAGTAAATAATTACCAGTGTAATTTTAAGTGGGGTATTGGAACTGTTAATTTCTATAAAAATGGGTATAGTATGAAGCTATGCAACGAGTAGTTAGTAAACGGTATATTGGAGATTGTTTTTGAGGTTCAAAAAGATGCACGTTGTGTGTTCTTCTGTCTTATGTAAAGTTATCATTGTCGGGGGCCTCATCACTTTCTTCATGTGTCGGTCAAGTACAAATGTAAAATTATTAAAAAAGTAAGTATTTTAAAAATCTGATAATTTTTACACTTCGGCGTATTAAAAAAAAAAAGCAGAAAGTTATGCAAATAATTTAAGTTATCACAAATGGTTACCTAACACTTTTTATTTAACGTTAAAATATGGAACTACTTTTCCCTCCATCACTACCAACTTTACTGGGCGCATGTCACTCAGTGCACCTGTTAAAATATATGCAGGTAGGAACAGTGACTTTTTTCTATGGTTGATTTCAAAAGTGTTCACTTTGTCATGAACAGCCTTTATCAAGATTTATCTGTGGGGAGAAATTGATATTGTATACATTTCTGAGAATGATTGTTAAAAGCAAACTTTTTCTAAAAAGAGTAATTAAAAATTGAAAAATAGATATGATGGTAATGTTTTAATTTACGCAATGGTGAATCCCCTTTCAATCTGTTTTGGACAATTGCATACCAGTTTTGAAGATGATGCTTAATAAACCCTTCCTTTACCTAAGTCCTTTGTGTAGAGTAGGAAGGAGTGTTTGGTACGAGGTTGTGCTCCAAGAGCTGAAGCAAATGGGGCACAGAGGATGATACTCAAGGTGGCACCTACCTGTGAATATTTGCACCATGGTGTTGTCCTCGCTTATCGCTTGTACCTTGGCCAGCTCTTCCTCCAGCATCACACTGCGCTCTGCCTTCTCCTGCTCTGTCAACTGCAGCACCTGGCCACCCGACAAGTCCATCTCCTCTGCCGCCTGCTTCTTCTTCTTCTTGGGGGGCTGCCCCGCCAGCTTGCGCCATTTACCCTCCATGATGCGGTCGATCATCTCTGTCACTTGCTTTCTGCGTTCTCCCATGCATAGCTCCACCTGCCAACACATCAGGCAAGCTCAAGTAATTGTTACATTGAAAATTACTCAGAGATTTCCAGCTTAACAACAAAAAACCTGATACTGCTTTTATCATACCTTGTAGGGATGGAAAAATAGTAATGATTCGTTACTTTAGTAGGAGTATCGATTCTTGGAAATATTCGTTACTCTAGTACATATTCACGAAGCTGTCTTGGGTCTCTATTGTGCAGACTCGGTAGGATTCGTGCCGAAGAACGAAGCAAAGTAGAAAAGTAACGAGTTCCTCTCCTCCAGCCAGCTTGGTATGCCATATAGCTTGTCGTGATGGGTCGGGAGGGAGATGATGGCAGGCAAAAACAGCTGTTATGTCTTTTGGAGGGAGGGGTAATCCTTTGTTTTGTTCTCACATTTTTAAATAGGGGCCAATCTAGTTCCACGCATCACGAAAGTATTAATGGTAACAGTATTTTTATTTGGATTTATGCGTGCTCTAAATATCTATTAACCAGTATAATAGCGTGTTATGCATGTAACCTCAGGGATGAAATGTAACTTTTAAAGTGTTACATAAGTATGATAGATAGCAAAATACGTTACTCTCTCACAAAATAAATGTCATGATACAGTTGTTTATGAAGTTGTAGTTCAATAACAAATGATGTGTAAATAAATAAAATAGATTATAAGAATCCCATAAACATTATTTTTATATGTTGTGGTTTTACTGGTATATGTTGTGGTTTTACTGGTCAATAAAGGGTTACATCAACAATCCACTTGGCCATCAGTTAAAAATTAACTGACTTAATAAGAGCAAAAAAGAAAATAGCCAACATAAATTATCATAAGTACAATAACCTATCTACAATTTATTTTGTTAACCAAAAATCATGGGTTGAGTCAAGTTTGCTAAGCATACATATTTTTACTCTTGCGAAAGAGTGTGGTAAGCGTACAAATCTTTTAGTAAAGAGTTACTAAGTAACGAATCTTTAATTGTGAAGTAACGAGTAGTATAGTAACTACTCAACCTTAATGCTCTGTGTACACAAGCCAACATTTTCTAATTAATTCTCTACATGAAATTATAAAATATAAAAAGGGATTACATGATGGAACATTTTTACTAGTGATGGGCAAGTTCGATTTTTACAGCTTTGAGTAGAGTCAAATTGTATGAAACTAGAGTCGAGAGTCAAGTTGTGTTTCAAGTTGTATGATAGTCGAGTCAAGTTGAGTATAAAATTTTTGAGTTAAAATTGAGGTGGCACCATAAATGTAAATGTGTACCTCTGTAAATGGGTATAGCACTCGGCCCTTATAACATCTTACCTCTCTTATAGTCACATTTTACCAAGCAAAAGTTTGGGACTAGTTTCTACCAATAAGAATAATTCTTTGCATGGGTAAGGAATTCACAGCGCTACTTTTTTTCCTCTTGCAGACGAGTGAACGGCTATGGTACGAATGGTAATATCCGCAGCATGATGCTGATAGAAAAAGAAAAGATAACTGTTACAGGGGCGCAGTGTGAGGAAAGCGTTCAGGCTGGCCAGTTAGCGTACCACTGGGTGAGCAGACAGGCAGTTCACATTTAAAGTTTTTGTTACCTAATGGTAATGGCGTACCAATGTAATCACTGTAGTATCGGTATCTGCAGATATTCAAATTTTGTATATTTTCCAATGTTTCACTTAAGATATAACTATTTCGTAAATCCTGCCTTTATAGTGATGCATCAGAAATTTTAATTGAGCATGTATACCTACTTAAAACATAAAAGTATGGGTATTACTACAGACTCTAAAATAGTATTGAATCAGTTTTGTATAGGTTATTGGATTGATTTATAAAATAGTTATATCACTATCAGTTTTTCTCTGTATCACCCACCACTACCTGAGAGTTGTATTTTTTTAGTATATGTTTTAAAAACAGTAATTAGGTAAGAAAAGCAATGGCAAGTTTACCGTTATGCATATTTCTGATGAAGTGCGACGTGCCATGAGCCAAAGGCATTTCAATTTTAAATAACATATATCCTATGGTTGTATGTATTTGTGCCAAATGTACCTGTCAACCTTGACAAGTTAACGTTCAAAGACGAAGCACTTCGCTGGGAAACAAAATGACTGAAGTCACAAATATGACACCCACCAGACCTTATCATAAGCAGAACGTCATAAACGTCAACCAAGTGTCAGGGTATGTAGCCGAGTTATTTTTACATTCCAAAGCAACTTTAGCGGTTCAGTAACGTAAAATAATTGATTTGCGAGATACGAAAGGTGATTGTTAGGTGTGAATATTTGCTGTTTGTGTATATCCTAAAAGCACTGTGACTCAACTTGCATGTTCAGTAGCTCAATGGCCACATTCCACTTCCCCTTGGCAGAAATTACTGATGAGTGTAACTTTACATACTGATTCTGCTTATCAGTAACTGACGAATGGTGTTGTGACATCTGGGTTGGAGGCTATACTTCCCGCTGAAACTATTGATGTGCAAGAGGTCAGGCAGTCTCAGTAAAGAAGCTGAAGCAACATGGTGGCGATGGATAACAAGCAAGTTACGTTGTTTTTATCTGCAGAAGATGCAGGTGGAAAATATATTTTCACATTCTTTGATATCATAATCAATAGATGAGTCTGGATCAGCTGAATATGAGTAGAAGAAAATATTTATTCCTGTTGACAACATGTTTACACCTACCACACACATAGCAGAAGCCAATATTCCTGCTGAAAACTTTGCTAACCAGTGTTCCACCTGGTTCCACTACTGAGTGCAGATTTTTACTGACAATATTCCTTCTGGTATGCTACTAGTCAGTGCTGTCTGAACCAAGTGGAACGCAGCCAATGTATGCTGTAAAAAAAACTTGACGCGAATGACTAGTTGATCTTTAGTGACTCAACTCGACTTTCCGAGACTCTACCCATCACTAACTTTTACTATAAAGTCTTGTTAAAAATACTCTTATAACACAGCATCTCCTAGCTGCCTAGAAACTTCCTCTCCTAGCAATCATAGGGGTGGAACGGAAATGGAGGAAGGGGGAAACTATGTTTAGACTTTTTTGTTTGTACAGAAGTATGAATATATGGATAAGCAAGCATTGCTTTTAACTACCCAAGAGTATTTATAAAATATAGAAACAGGAACACTGATATATTCAAATTTTTTTTTATAATTTCAGTAAAAAAAAAAAAAAGATAAATATTATTGTACACAGTAATAATTGCACATTGCAGTAGCCCTCGGTTCACAGAACTGTATTCTGTAAGTGGTACTTGTAAATAAAAACAGAATAACTGTTTTATAAAAATTAATAGGTTAATAAAAGATGAAATCTACAATGTTAAAAAAACAATAATTAAGTGTTAATGTATCAGATTACAGATTATCATTTACAATTCAATAATATTTATTAAGATGTGAGATTTCCAATTTTTTTCAACTTTAACGCCTTAATTTACAAGCCTGTAACCAAGCGATGTTCTAAAATTAGGCTCTTCCCTAATTTTATGAGAAATTCCAAATTTTATTTATTTTATTTATTAAAATTATTCATCTTGAATTTGTAATTACAATATTTGGAAATTTCAATAGCTCCATAGAAGGTACTACACTTACTCTGTAGGTTATTAATGTTAATTGTGTTAATCAGCTGTTTATTCCTTGGAACAAAGGAAAGTTAAGTAGCATTTTGATTATTTCTGAAATAACTTGGAAGTATTTGTGTTATATATGTTTCTGACGAAGCTCTACATAATGTTTTGATTGTAGTGAAGTCACTCGAATGCCAGCAACATGCAATAATTGGTTTTAGTCATGGTTTGAAGGTTGCCAGACATAAGGCTGGATTTTGTTCACGTTTTGAGGCGCATAAGTTAAAAATATTCCTCTGTGGATGAATATGAACACTGCTGGTATTTTCAAGGTGTCCTTCCTGGAAGGAATAACATCACGGTTTCCACCATCAGTCTGCAGCCATCAATGCCATAAGCTACAAACATATTCAATGAAATATGAAAATTATGATAAAAATTTGATAATATTTAATTTGGACATCATTCTAAATTAAAACTGAATTCCTCTAACATATAGGCTGTTTCACAGAAAACTGGCCATGTTTGAAAGTCCCACTTACCTCTACTTGTATACAAATTGCATGTTCTTCCTCCACATGAAAAATTAACAATGCCATGGGCCTGATCACTTTATACATGCATCAGTCACAAGTGAAACTGTAAAATTTTTAGACAAGACAATATTTCACATTCCAGTGAAGTTTATAAAAAGAACTATCACAATAACAATTACATAACTATTTTATATTAGCTTAAAGAAATATCTGTTAGGCAATGTTTTTTATTCAGTTGATGAATTTACTAATATGAATTCGTTATTTTAGTTTAATTAATGGTTGTTGTTAATTTCAAAATGTGGTCAATGTATATATTATGTAATCTAATGTATGTACTATATTCTATTATATTGACGAACTCTATATTTTTGGGCACATACCCTTTACAGGTCAATGGAGTGATTAAATGAAATAAATAAATAAATAAATAAATAAATTACAATATCAAGAAATTAATTATATAAAGTTATTATTATATTATATAACATTATATAACATTATTATATATTATATAATATATATTTATATTTATATAACATTATATAAAGTATAACTAAGTTATAAATCAAATAAAACATAAAAATTGGAAATATTACAAATTTTACCAAGATATGTTCAATTTTAAAACAAAATTTTTTTTGGTAGAAATGCTTTTGTTGAATAGAAAAACGTATCAATTCATTTTCTTGATTTTCAGAAATTGATCAATACTCTGACAGGTTCAGATAAGTTATTATATAGCTGCTTAAGTCTTAGAGAGTATAAAAAAAAAAAAAAAAAAAAAAAAAAAAAAAAAAAAAAAAAACCACCACCACACACACCCAACAACAACAGTTTGTGCGGCAAGGACTATAGGATTCAAGATAAAGTGAGTAATTTTGAAAGCCCTCTCATTTGAAATAATAGTCAATAAATATAATTCATTTTAGTCTTAGACATTAACTTTATGTATTTATTACTTACATATGGCAAATATATATATATATATATAATATATATTATATAATATATATATATATAATATATATAATATATATATATATATATATTTCAAAAGGTGGTTAAATGATAAGAAATGGCTGAAAGAAAAAAAGTAATTAGGGCCTCAAAAATGCTCACTTTAACATGAACATCCTATAATAATGATTTGACTATTTCCACACCTGTTCCTTGTGCATCAACTTCCTGTGTTTCTCAAACTCTTTTTTAACTGCATCACTTGGTGCCTGGGACAGAGAAGCATAGCTCTGAAAACAAGCAATCTTCTTCTCCAGCAACAATGTCGCCTCTTCAGGTAAAAGAGTCATCGGCAGCCCAGCAAACTTGTTCTGCCGAGGGAATCGAGCAAGCGAACCTATCAGCTGCCCTAAGATGCGGTGCTCCTTACGGAGCGTTTCCCAATCTAGATACAAAACATGCACAGTAAATTTATTTCTGAAAATATAGAGAGCAACTCTGACCGCTAAAAAGCAGAATATTAAGAGCCAATAAACATTAACCTAATACAGGTGCTGTCGACAACATTGTCATTATGAGAAACATTTTAGCATTTCAAAGAAAGCCCAGCTGCTTAACTTTTCAAGAGATGCTAATTAGTGTAGTACCAAATAAGTACGTAACTGAGTGAGAGAAATTTGGGCAGAACTTAGCAGAGATTTTGAGTGCTGATGAGGATGATGTCAGAGGGAAACACAGCAGTGATGGAATGCAGTGGTGGAAGAAACAGGAACACCTGAGCAACTTGCCAGGCATCAGCAAAAACCCACTGGCTATCGGCAACATCCATCATGTTTTCTACATGTAAAATTCCAGGTTTGACCAGATTGAGAACTGAACATGGTTCACTGAGAAAGGAAATGAGTGGATATTATGCAGTATTATCAACCAACCAAAAATATTGTAGATTCACTTGACAAAGAAAAATTATATGAGACAGTTTTTGCAATTTGTCAAAAGCTTTTGACCTTGTTAACTAGGCAATCTTGTAAAATAAAATAAATTATTATGGCATTACAGGTCCAGCATCCGCTAGTTTAAATCTCATCTCATGGAAAGGTATCGAAGAGTAGAAAGTGTTGAAAAAAGTATTGTATCTATTTCTGAGTGGGAAAAGATTACTGAAGAAGGGCTGTACCTCTTATTGTTACTTATTTATGTTCATTATCTACCAACTGAAATTAAACTTGTACATACAAGTTAATTTGCAAATGACATCAGCATAATTTTTAATGAATATAACCCAAGTAATATATGATTTAAAACGATGCTGACAGTGAATTCAGTGGTATTGGTTCCAGGCAAATAAATTAATTTTAATTATTACTAAAACCAAATTTGTACAATTCAGTAAATGCAGTTCTGGAATTATAGAAATACTACCATCAAATAACATATTTGGGAAAGGTAAAAGTAACAAAATTTCTTGGTTTACATACTGACAAACATTTAACATGGAATGAATATATCGCAACTTTATAAAATAAGCTCTGTTCAGTCTGTTTTTCGTTAGGATCATTAAGAGAAATACGATAAAACATTGAAATTGGCCTATTTTTCACATTTTTACTCTTTACTGAGATGCAGTACCGAGTTTTAGCCAACTGAATTCAAAAAAACTAACTCCAAAAGCAAACACTAAGAATTTTAGCCATGGTTAATAGATCTTCCTCTTGTAGGGAATTATTTAAAACAAACAACATAAATACATTTTACAATGAATATAGTACGCAGTATGTATAGTCAAATTTGTCACAAAAAATTAAATTATTACCATAAAAATGAAACAGTGCATTACTTTATAAAATAAATTCTTACAAACTAAGAATTAACCAGTATTGAAAAAAAGGTGTCATTTCATGGACGCACATACATACTACATTGCATACAGCCACGGTCTAAGAAGGAGAGGTCTGGACACTTGCCTGATAAACCTGCCAAATGTCACCATAGTTCGCGAGGTAGCCGTTGCAGCGCTACATGTCTTGTAGTTGAATGTTGCCATAACAAGGCATTGTGTTATGTTAATTATAGTTTTAATATACAGACGAAGCAAAATAATATTAAGAGTTTGTAATAAAATACAATTCTAATCGTAAGGAAGTCAATTAAGGGAGTCTTCACTGGTGCTAAATGATAATAAATGTACATATAAGCCATTTTAGAAATTGCATTTCTCCTGCGGATTCCGCCAAAAAACATTTTTCAATTGACTGAAAATAATTTTTGTCTTAATAGGATGCAAGCTGCTAGTGTATGCTGCTTTAGTATTCAGTGTCATTTCATTCCTACCTATTTTAATACAAATCTTACTTTAGAATACATATACATGATAAAGTAATTCCTCAAAGCAAATGTATCGGTATCACAATGGTAACATTGTGGGTTTAGGTGCGCAAGGTTGCAGGTATTTTTAAGATGTATTTAGCATAAATTATTTACGGGAAAACATAATTCTCGCAAGATCGGATGCACTGTGTTATGGGAAACAAATTATTGCAATCATAGTTTTACATAAGATTCAATCACGTGAATAATGTGAGGAAACGAAATGTATAGCAAATAGAACTGAATGGAAATCACAATTTAGATTACTCAGTCGACTGTGCCCACCATGCCCAATTGTTTTAACAGTACAATTCAATACATTACACTTTCCATGCTAAAATGTAAAACGTATTACGCTTGAGACATTCAACAGAATTACATGATATTCCGACACTGTTTGATTGGTGTTTTTTTACCTGTATAACTTTAGCATTTCAGCATAAATTACCCTGTGAAAGTAGTTTTAAAAATTAAGGATTTGTTTGAAAAAGCATTCTCACATTTAATATGATTTAGCGACCCGATATAAATATATTTGGGCATACATTTTACCTGTTTTACTGCATGCACACCCCAATCTTCAAAGCTCTCTTCACAATCACATTTTATGGGCTGTGTTCGAATTAGCCAGCTAAGGGCCCTTATCTGGCTTTGTGCCCTTGAAAAGTGCATCCCGGATGTGACGTCACGTCACTGTCCAAATTCACAGCAAGGGCACATTATGCGCCCTAGAATGTCCCCTTCAGCCAAGGGCACGAGCAACTTGCCCTTCTCAACCCCTCGATATTTTTTGATTCACAATTGTTTGAAATATTTCAGGCTTAATCTGATTCCGGGATGTACCATGAAAAACTCTGTGCTCTGCTAATTGTGCTGGGGTTCACAGCAAATGCAGCAACGGAAAAACTTTACAAGATTCACAACGGTGTCTACTTCATCGAGCTGATGCTGCAGATCCAATATGAAGACTCTGTTCCACTTCTGTTTACGCTGCCACTGCAAGAACCCAGAACACCTGCCAATATAGAAGAATGGTTCCACAGCGCCTGCGCCTTCTGGAATTCCACGGTCTGCAGGAACGCAGACAAGATGAGAGACATTTTTTTAATGCCACATATGTTAATATTGTTAACCAATTCCTTTCTGAAGTTTCCTTACCCAGCAGAAATAAAAAATCGCTCACATTCCTTGGAGATGTTGTAACATGGTGTTGCGACGTGCTAACTATACGTCACTTAAAGTCATTACTCTCTAATGAAGAAATGCTAGCTGTGCAAATGAATGAGAAACAAAGTAATGTAAGAGCTCCATTAACAATTTAAACCTCACCACCCACAGCATGCCTGAAATCAAAAATCAAGTTGGGGTCTAAATTAATTCTATTTCAAATCGATTTCGATCCATAGCAAGTAATTTCAATTCACAGGAAAAGGAAATTGAAATGTCACAGATACAAAGTCAGATGATGATAGGTGTAGTTCTAGAGTTAATCAATAATATTATCAACGAAATCAGCTTAAATTCATATCTACAGGTATGTCAGAAGAACCCTTTGCTGTTACAAGCTATATCAAAGTCAATGTTAACGAGAGAATTCTTAAAAGGGCAAACAAAACTTGGCAAATTGGATCTCAAACTTAGCATTCCAATTAATAATCTAATCAGGTATTGCTCTGGTGCTATAACAGAATGCTCTTTCTCACCAACACAAATAATGATTAAAGTACAAATACCTCTTCAAAGTACAAAGTTTATGTGGCAGTTTTTCAAAACCACAAAAATACCTTATTTCATTAAAATTGAATCATGTACGATTGACTTGCCAAAGGAAATCATTGCTGTGGATATGTTTACTCATACAACAAGGGTGGTAGCTGAGGAAAAGAATCACTTAATGGTATGTATTTAATATCTAAACACACAACAGAAACTAGTGAAGTAAGCTGTCTTAAAGAGGTAATTAAATTGCACAGACTTGAAAAACTGTAGGCATTTAGCAAATTTACGTGCATTTCTAGTAATCAAATACAAATAACTCCTATTCAACCCCATCATTATGTAATAACAAACCCGTCTGGCAGATTGGCATTACTATGAGTTAATAGGACTCTCAGACAGACAATTCCTAATGCTGAGATTGGCTCTATTGAGACAAAGGTTCCATGTGGGTGCAAAGTTACAATAAAAGAAGTAACTATAATAGAAGCCACACACATGAGACATAAAAAGCCCTGTAATAGCAGTCACTCATACCATTTTACCAATTCAGTGGCTTAAGGGTAGCCATTTCAAGGCAACACAATTATTGCTAACTGAGGGAATTTCTTTTTATTCCATTAATGATACACTTAATGAGGAATGGAAAATTTTGCATGAAAATTTGCCAACTGTAGAATATGCCTCCTGTCAAAATAATTTAACTCATAACTCTGTCTTCGTAGTTATGTCGCAGGAGCATTTTAATTACTTAAGTCTGTCCACTATTGTGGCTTTGATGGTGGCCCTAGGGTTGCTATATTATAAGTTAGTTAGAATTTCTATTTTGCTGGAGAAGGCTGTCTAGATAGGCATAAACAAAGATATAATATACAATCAGTATTTGATAATTGCTTACTACATAGCCTAATAAAGGGGTACCCTGGGAGTGAGAAAACGCAATTGAATAACGAGTGATAAGATTAGATTTACAAGTTGAAGTAAATAAGTTAAAAATAGCAATGTGCCCAAGCCGGCATGTCAGGCTTGCGAAAAAAAAAATTTAAGCACTATTGGTATGCTACAAACTTGTTTGCTGTCTACATATGTATCTTTAATTGTTAGGGTTTAAAATGTTCAACTGTGTTATCATCAAAGTATTTCTACCAACAGTTTCACATAAAATTTTTTTAGAATCATTAGTTCATATCATCTGGCACTATGGCGGAGTAGTAATTGGTAATTAGTGCACCTAATTGCCCTCTTTTCCCTCTACCCTAGCCGTAGGCGGTGGCGATTTTATCTTGTTTAGTACAATTTTATGGGGTTAACTTATATAATTCACGGAGCTGAGCGCATTTCCATCACAATACCGCAGTTACATGAAACCATAGTGGCCAACAATCATCGTGCTGGCAGAGTAACTGCAATTCCTATGTGAATTACTTTGAAGTGTACTTGAAATAATATTAGTATGTGTATTGTCGATTACAAAAATTAATAGCTACAGTAAATCTCAAAACTATACGTGTGTCAAAACGTACAAGTAAAAGTAATTAAGACACATCAATATAAAATGTAATACTTACAAAGGTTATCTCGTATAGTCATGTTGTTCCAAATAGTCATATCAGTTAAACTACTTTTTATTAAGAAATTCTTACACGCACGTACGCACGCACGCATGCACACATGCATACACACACACACACAAAAAAAGTTCTATTCCAAATATGTGCTCTTAAATTAGTAAAATTTCAGATGGACTGACGTATTTTTCTAGCCAAAATGTAAACGATATCCCAAATCTCGCGATGACAGCGCCCTAGAGAGATTCTAAACACAGTGTGTGAATGGACACTAACTAGTAAAACCCTGATGGCAGCCACGAACAAGAGAGACCCCTTTCGGTGGCATACTAGAACCCTCTACTGATGGCACCTGGGTCAACCCTTCGCCGCAGAGCCACCATACTTCTTCAGCGGCCCGGTCTCACTCATTACCTTCCCCTTCCCTTCTTCGGCTGACCCCATACTCTCATGCGGGGGCGCATGAGTTTCATGGAAACGGGGGGGGGGGGGCCATGGTGTGGTCACCAGTAGCCAGGGCTGGCAAGCGACATACGAGAGCACAGGAAGGTGCGACCTCGACAAGCCAGCCCAGCTGTTATGAAAATATCTCCCCGGGGAAGGGTAATGAGGCTGGGGTTGCCCCTATATAAGTCTGGTGCAATGGCGGCTCGTGGCCACCTTGATCCAGCCGCCCGAGGGACGACTACGAGCGAGGACCACTAGGCCAGAGGTGCCACTTCGACGCCTGACTGCTGCCACCATTGAAGGGGTCTTCATGTAGCAGACGACATGACTATCAGTGTAAATATACCTCCAGTAGGGCGTAATAAGTCATGGAGAATTAGGCAGACTCGCCTAACTTAGCATGTTAGGATGAGTCGCAGTCATTTAGTGTAACTCATGTAAGCGGCATGCATCAAACATTTAAAAAAAAACTCACATCCTATAATGACATATGGCTTCATTGCACACTGGCATGCAAAGTCCGAATTTAGTTGTAAGCAAATTAATATAAATATTTTTTATTCTATTCCAAACATAATGTTGGCCATTGAAGGTAGCATTTCTTATTTTATACATATTTTGCTTCTGAATGTTCACCTATTCTACGGCTGAGTGTCCAATGCTGTCTGTATCTTTCCTGAAGGTGATCTTATTTGTGAACATTTTCATGTTATTGCCGTCTAAAACCACAATGCTAGGCTGTTCCCTATAAAGTGAGCACTTTTGAAATCAGCCTCTGAAAAATGTCACTGCCTCTACCTGCATATATTTTAACAGGCTCACTGAGTTGTATGCAGCCAGTGGAGTTGGTAACAATGGAGGGAAAGTAGTTCCATGTGTTAATGTTGAATTGAAATGGTCAGGTAAACATTAGTGTATATTGAAATTATTTCTTTTGTTTTCTGTTTTCTAATGGATAAAAAAACAATGATAAGCAAGTTTTTCAAATATTTACTTTTGAAATGATTTCACAGTTTCAGTTGACAGATGCTCAATAGAGTATTGAGGACCATGGCAATGCTAATTTTACATACTGTGGAAGAATACACTATGTGCGTACAAATAGATTTTAAGCAGGGCTCTCAAAATGTTCATATTATTGTGAACAGCCTATACTTGGGTGGCACTTGAATAATGACCAGGTCTGTTGTAGTGTTAATTTTACATGTGGAAAGGAAATACAAAGTGAAAAGTAAAAGTAGATTCTAAGCAGGTATTTCAAAAGTGGTTAGTCAATCTTGAAAGTCGGTGTTAGTTGGAGAGTTTTTAAAGCATCAAGCAAGAAATTTTATGGAGCACTTTGAAATTTTATTTGGGCAGTATAGTTTTTCTTTTAAATTAGTTGTAGTCCCCCTCTGTTCTATTTCTCTCTCTTTCTTCCCCATGTAACTGCAGTAAGTCAGTAACACTTCAGATCCTGTGAACAGAGTACTTCAAGAATGGCTACACCCTGTATCTGAACTCTGGCTTGAGTTCAAGCAGAAACCACTACGGGCAGCGGGTGATCACACGGGAGGCAGACCTGGTGACTGCACATGAGTTCGGGCACAACTGGGGCTCGGAGCATGACCCCGACATCCCAGAGTGCAGCCCGGGAGCAAGCCAGGGGGGCTCGTACCTCATGTACACGTACAGCGTTAGTGGCTACGATGTAAACAACAAGGTGAGTACCCTTGAGTAGTCTGCACTTCTGCTGATGTATGAATTGTAGGTAATTTTCTGCTGATATGACAAACCTAACATTTTGCAGGTACTAGTTGTTTTGAGTCATTATTTAGTATAAATAATTGTTGATTCTTACCTTTGAGAACATTGAAAGTTTTCCAGTGTAAGGAAGTGTGTGCTTTCACCACTAGTTCACGGAAACGAAAGCCTCAGCGCAAAAAGTTGCTTAACTTCCAATGTTTTTTTCAAACAAAGTTGGTAGTTTTTAACCCAAGCTCTACCCTGCTGTGAGATAACAATCTAACAGCTTGACATTGAAAAGGGTCATAGTCTCAGGAGGAAGAATGAACAGCTGAAGAGGGGAGGAGGGGTACTTTTCACATTGGTACCCATCAACAAAAGGTGTAGGCGAGGGGGTGATAAAGTGTTTGTTCGGTGAGCAAGACATCAAACCTGATATCACAATTGGGATGTCTGTTGAACAGCAGACTATGGGAAACCATTCAGTGGTGTGGGTCAAGCCAATCCTCCTAGCTCGTGTTTGTAGAGATCAAAGATTCACCAGCTGGTGTTCGGAGTCTAAAGGAATGGATAATGGAAACAGCTGCATGCACACCAGGCATGTGACCTTGCCATGCTCGCACAAACACGTGCCAGTGGTAGGGCTGCTAAGAGGAGGGTGACCGACTGTGAGAAGGTAACACAAACATAATGTGGATTTTCTATTTCGAAAAATTCTGATGCGTGGCCGAGGGACCATACCAAGTTGAGTGAAATTGTAACACATGGGTGCACTCCACTATAGTAAATAGAAAAGTCTATATGACTCTCAGTAACTAAACTATCAATTTCATGGTGATATTTTAAGTCCAAGGTGGAACCCAATTTTAAGGCGACTAGTATTTAAAACAAATTTAATATGTTATATTGAAAACTGTTCAAAGTGTCTTACTAGCATGCTATAAAACACCCTTTAAAATTATGACAATATTAATTGCATATAAACTTCACACTTTATGCCAGCAAGTTGTATTGAAAGCGCATTTCCGAAGCAGTTATCTTTAAACTGAGATTGTGGTACCTCGACTTGTAAGCATTACAGTTATGTGTTAGCAAGTTGTAATTGGTCTGGTATTTATATATACCTTATTGTCTAGTCTTTAAGCATGAAAACTTCAGACTTTGAGGCAGGATGTTACACTGAGGGCACATTTCCAAAGGACATTTCTTTAAACTGAGATCGCAGTACCTCGACTTTTAAGAATATTTGCATACAGACGTAATATGTGAGAAGGGTTTAATTGGTCTGTTTTGTACATAGCTTAGTTTTTTTTTTTTTTTTTTTTTTTTATGATATAAATTTCAAACTATGTGTCAGGATGTTGCACTAAAAGCATATTTCTGAAGGGCATATCTTTAAACTAGATACCTTGACTTAAGAGCATTTTTGTATACTACAGGCACGAGCAAGGCCTGCAAACTATTTTATAAGTAACAGACTGATGCCTGACTCATTTTTTAACAACTGTGATTCGACGAATTCAGCTTCATCCTACAATTAGTTTTGCTTGTGAGTTTTAAAGTTAGTATTATCGTTTGTCCCGACTTGAGATGAGATTATTTTATGTACTGTGTAGATTGTTTTATTCACCGGCCCACTGTAATTCTGCATACAGGCAATGAGTTCTTTTACACGCCGCTAGATAGCACTACTAGTAGGATTCTCGTTTGTCTTTGCTTACCATCCACCAGCCGGCTGGTGATGCACATTTTCAGTTGTCAGTCATGCATTCATTACCCCCTGCTCAACGATCACCGCTCCCCCTCATGATGTGGGCCAATAAACATAGGGAAGCTGCCAGAAGGAGTATAAAATGAGGAACAGTTTTTGACTCCGGAGCAGTCTTCAGTTCTCCGCCACGGAGTTCTAATCAGTCTGCTACACCAGTCTACAGTCATCCAGCACTCACTGCGTGGACACTGACCAGCCTGTGCCCTTAACTCTTCTATGCTGCAGTCTTCCAGCACTTGCTTCTCGTAACTGTGTGCTATTTAAGCCCCGTCTGTATGAGTAGTCTGACAACTTGACCTCTATGTTAGTCAGGTCTTTCTCTTCTCGACGAACCCTGCTAACCGAACTCCTCCTTTTGCACGGACGTGTCAGTTCAAGGGAATTCTATCCTCACAATCCTTTTTAGGACTAATCCCATTCTATCCTAGCTTAGTCATCCTAGCGACATGTTGGTATCTGAGCGTTAGTTCAGGACACACAGGCAACTGTAGGAGAGGGAAACTGCATAATTTGCTCAACGCTACGAACCCATCTTACCCCAGTCAGTTCTCAACCGGTCGCCGCAACCGGTTTTGCCTCTCCCGGATTTACAGTACTTTAGCTTCCCAGCAATAGCTTGTGCCGACGCAGGAGTTAGAGTACGTCATCACGTGCATTTCCTGTTGAAAGGAAATAAATGTTTGCTAGCTCAGTCCTTGGGTACCGCATTTCCTGAAGACTTAGCGGCTTACCTCCAATCGACTACTCACGGGACGGGAACGCAGGTGATCCCGGGAAGGGTATTCAGACGAATCAAAACACACCATTTTAGCCACAAGCACCTAGAACAGCTATCATTTTCTATCCACAGCGTAGATAGAACGGAGGTGCCAGCACAAGTACACTGACCCTGCACCAGCTTGTTGGCTCGGTGTTTGCCCTCACATGGTCCTACACATAAATTGCTATACAAGAAGCATGCCTTCCTTCTCTCCTTTACCAGGAGGCGGGGATTGAAGGAGAGAGTGAAACTGACCTTACATGCCTCTGGTCGCCTGCAGGCCTCTGCTCTTGTCGTCTCCATAGCAAAGCTCAACCCTAGGGAGCAGGCCCAGGCATTAAGGCACCTGCAGGATCCAGTGATTCTGGAGGTTCCGAAGGAATTGTTCACTAACCCTGTACACACTGGCCTGGTAGAATACCCGTGGTGGGTAAAAAGCCACCTCAGCCAGCCTGATCGACCACCTACACCAGCCATTGCCCACTTGGTCCCAGCTATCCTTCGCCCAGTACCTCCACCCAGTCCTGCAGCACCCGCATCAGCTTCATCGCAACCCGTTGCTCAACACAATCCCATCGCCCTCCGTTGCTCAGATATCCCCATCAGGGCAGTGCCCCGAAACGCAAGATAATATTAGCCGAACCCGACTTTGTGCTCTGCCAGCAAGCAACCAGGTCAGTCGTGTACGACGGACGAGTACCAGTGCCGCGTCAAGACTAGACCCCCAAGGAGATAGGAGAATTTGATCTAGCACCTAGAAAAAAAAGGACCATGCTTCTGCGACGTGTAAGTACTTAACTCCCGGGTATGTCACACATCAAAACTGTAATGTTAGACTGATATAAACTATGTAAACTAAATATATTTATTTGATCCAAATTCAAGTATGGTAGCAAATGTCTAACAGTATCTGTTTTGGAAATTTAAAATTTAAAAAATGTTTCATATTACATGAGTTCATAAATTACTTTTCCCAGTATAGTTACATAACTAGTATATCGAAAAATTTAAATGCATACTGTAAACAATCTTCAGAGACACAAGTATCTTGGGCCAGGTAACTTGAGATACAATAAAAATGTTGCCCACAGCACAAACTTGAGATTTTGGTTTACCTTCCACACAGCAAAACTTTCCTCGCCCCAGTAAAGCATGGTAACTGCTAATTAATCAAATGAGCTGCTGATGAAAATAATAATACTGAATGATCAGCAGGACCATTCAAAATGGTGCCACCTGCGTGGTTGCATCTAATTGGAGTTCTTAGAGATTGTGCTCTGTGGCTAAACCTTGAGATGATATGAGAGTCTGTGTGCACAGTTTGTACTTGGCAAGTTTCATTTTAGAAAGAAATCCTTTTGCGCAATAAATTTGCATACATTAACATGACATGTTATGCAATTTTCACACATTTGTTTATCTGAAGTAGAAAGTGTTGTAATATTTGTTATGTGATACAGTGATGTTAATTATAAAGTTATTTTATTTTCTTTCTCTTGTTGGTTATTATGTATGCAGCAGCTATTGTATTTATGTATTTTATTGTGTTGCAGTTGTAATCATAATGTGTTGGTTCATCCAAGTTGGCAATGCGTTATGACATCATTAACCCTGAGGTAGTTTAAATGAATGTGACTTACATTTAATCCCTATGCCTCCCAGGTTAACTTAAATTTAGAATAATCACTGAATTTGATATTGTACTGAATGGACCTCGTCTCCATCTTTTCAAGAGAACCAATGTAGTCAGTCAGGGATGCTGATGCTCCATTAGTACTCTGAGAATTTTAAATTGTGTAATTATTTCATCTGCAAGCAAATCAATGCTCATAATGTTGTCTGTGCTCTGTTAGCTGGCACAGAAGCCAGGTACGGAGTAGCCAACCCCTTGTTCTGGAGCAGTGAAGCAGCAGAGTGGAATCAACAGTACTGTGTTGTTCAGCACAGTACAACTGCACACCAAGAGTCGCCAGTTCCAGCCAACCAGCAACCGCTTCCACTTAAGTGATTGAAGAAGTCCCTGGTTCAGACGATGGGAATACTATCTCAGCCTTGTTCAGGCCAAGAGTGTCTAAGAACTTCTGGTTTCAAGAGGATCTAGCGGTTGGAAAGCTTTGAATTTGGGGCTCGTAAAGAAATAGTGAAAATGCACTCTCTCACTTTGTCCAGGGGTATACTCATGCCTTCCTGGGTCCAGTCTTTAACTCAGATTGGGACTGAGGTAATGAGTATTTGTGATGCTGGTTAAACTAGGGTAAATCCTATTGGAGGTGCAGGCAATTTGGACAGTATTTTGGATATTCCCAGTATCTTCGACAGATTAAGGAATATTATCCTGGCTTTGTGCAAGTTGAGGATAACCAAATATATTCAGGTCTTAAGCACCTGTCAGCAAGCAGTTGCGTATATTAAAATAAGCCAATTAATTTAAAGTGACTTTCTAGGTTGCTCTGAAATGAGCAAGAAAACTATTCAAGTTACAATTAAACTTATTTTTATTTATATGTGGAAACACAATAATGGGGAATGCGTAGCTTTGTACATTGATAAATAAAATTATTTTAATATTCAAGGCAGGTGAAGGCGCATCTGTACCAAGAGAAAAGAAAATGTAGTGATTCTAAATTACGTCATTCTTATGAAGGAGGGGAGGAGGGGGGGTCCAGAAGGGACATAGGCATGACCTGTTACCACAGAGCTTACAAAGATTAGTTTGGCGGGTAGGAAACAGGTGGGGACGTCGAGATATCTCTGGCTGATGTGGTGATAGCGTCCTCGGCTGCGGACGGCGTCGGCAGGCGTTGCTGGAGACCATTGCTAGTAACCAACACTGAGTCTTTACAGAGTATGACTTCGGCGCGTATGACTTGGTGGTTATGAACAACACTGGTTAAGATCTTCTCAGTCTTTTGCAAACAGTGAGGTCAGGGTGACAGGCACTTCCCCAGTTGGCGCTTTCAGCCTTGTACAACCTGGAGGGCTGACGACTGTCCTGAGCTCACCTCTGCGGGAGGCTGTTGACATATCTATCGCGTCTCCACGAGGCTCTGGCGGCAGTGACGACCTTGTGTGTTGGGTGTTGTCCTCCTGCAGCATCCCTTCAAACCAGTTTTCTTTGGATATGGCGTGTCAGTGACTCATCGAACAGTTCAAATTGTCTAGCGGGAACTGGGCGACCACGTGGCAGCTTTTGGGTGGGCAGTACAATTTAAATTAATTACTGTGTGTCTGTAATAGCTCATTAGGCTAGGAGCAATCCTGTAGGCATGGTATTAATTGTCTTCTGGCATGTGACTTGCCCATATGAGTTTATTTGCTCGATGATGGGGGAATTTGTCAAGTAGTGTGTGCATGCCCAATGCACAGGAAAGTGACATGCTTCAGTAGTTATTAAGCAGTGATTTATTTCAAAGGTTGATTTTGAAAGTGCTCACTTTATCGTGAACCATCTCTAGTACAGTACATGCATTGGATATTACAAAAGTCGTTGAAACGGTAAACTACACTTTGATATAGTTTAGAACTGTTAGGATATAATTTAACTAAGTTGTATGATAAAAAAAAATGTTTTAACATGAGAGAGAGAGAGAGAGAGAGAGAGTGTGTGTGTGTGTGTGTTTTTTTTTGTGGTTTATATATATATATATATCTCAAAGTCTAAAACCATTGCATTCATATAATAGGCTACATTTTAATATACGTGGTTCTTTTATTGTGTAGCGTTTCTCACCATGCAGTCTGCGCTCTATTCGGAAGGTGCTGCAAGCAAAGTCGGGGCGCTGTTTTTCGGAGCCAGAAGAGTCTTTCTGTGGGAACTTGAGGGTTGAAGGGGATGAAGAATGTGATGCTGGCTTACTGGGAACAGAAGACAATGATTCTTGTTGTGATAAGTACTGCAAGCTGAGGCGTACTCCGGGAACTGTCTGCAGGTATGTTCTGCCTCACCTCATATGTTCATTTTGAAGTCTATGCTTGTGCTGAATGTATATTTTGCAATTACCATAAAGCTTTTTCTTCTGCAGACTTTCAGAATAGTTTGAAATGACACAGAAATTTTTGTTTGTTTTTCATAGTTCATATGCAGAGATGAAATTCACATTTTGTATCAGCGGCAAAGTGAAACATGTGGGTGTAACCAAACCACAGCAGGTCCTTCTCACTATCTACGTGTGAATATCCGCTTGAAAAATGCCTAAATTGCTGGAGCGTGGGTGCAGAAAGGGAAATTACAAGTTGGAGACTGTTGATTAACAACCGAGACAGTTGTCGATCTAGACATCCAAGATGCTGGCCTCCAACTTTCGTAGCATTGTCTGGTGAAAAGCTATACGGTGGCTCTGCATAACCGTGACAGCAGTAGCAGCTTTACTATGATTGTTCACTCATAGTTAGAAAAAATAACACTTTAGTATGAACTTTGGTTATCCTGTCTCCATTGCATGCTTTACTGCATATCTGTAAAGAACTGTGCATATATTCAATATGCTAAATCTATTATCAAAACTCTGAAATTTCATTTTATTTCAGTTACAAATTTGATTGCCAAATGTTAAATTAACTAAACATTTTCAAGCCCAGAAAATTTTCAAAGTTTATAAGAAAGATAAGTTCATTGACTATTACTGACATTTTTGTTGTGTGTGATTTTTTTTACTTTTGCCAAAACAGGTAGGCCCCTATCCTGCTACCACAAGTAAAATTAAACCTGTGATATTGTAGGTACCACTGTTTTAAATTTCTCATAGCTTGTTTCCCCTTACTCCATCCTCTCTTCAAAGGAGTTTTTTGCAGCTTTTATTTCATTACCTTGCAGTCCTGTCGAGTCACTTGTTTGACGTTAACCTTTTGATCGGAAAGATCTACACTTCCTACGTATTTGTTGTTTAAGCAAATCAGGGCTGGACAATCTACTTCAAACTTTCTTCCATCAATTTGTTTGTTACTTGATGTCTATACTGTAATATTGTAGCTATAATTTTTTGCTGTCCTGCCCCCTTGTTGCAATTGCCCCCTTGCTGATTCACAACAAATTCGCATTCTCCTCCATTCACTTTTCCTTAGACTGTTGGTATGTGTTTTCAAACTGATAGCAGTGCCCTCTAAAGGAAATCGAATACTTGTATTTAGCATCTGGACACTTGTGAAAAGTCTGACAAAAACAAGTGTGATATCTATATTTCTGATAGTATTTTATGCGCGCTCCTCTTGGCGAACAAGTGTTTAGGGCGTTTATTGCCCTCTCGGACCTTACGAGGTGAATATGATAGGTGAGAGAATGGTGTGGTGAATGATCTGGCTTGAACTGACGGGGTTTATCTACTGCAGCCTCGTTGGCTGTCGAACGGGGATAAAGTTGGCTGGGGCTTGTTCTGGGTGCGTTCGAGGAATTACCTTGGCAGGGATTTGAACCCTGATCATCTTTCTGGATCCCAACATAATCGTACAGAAGTTTGGGAGTACTTCTGTTCTCTGGTGTCAAACCCGAAGTATTTTGCCAGATTTTAATTTTACAATAAGTGATCAGCTAGAGGGGTCCGGTGTGTCTGTGTAGGGGTTGGTTGGACAGGGGTTTCCTCGGAGTAAGATTCTTCGTCCTGTTCACACCTACCTAGCAAGTGCTTCAAGCGAGTTTCGTGGTCAGGAGGTAATATTATATTGTAGTCAATAGGGACGCTCTCGGGTTGACTGGAGATCAGTGTACTTGGGCTTGAGTTATCAATTACCTTATTTATTAATGCTTGCTTCAATGTGGCGCGCCTCTCGTGTTGCCTCTGATGGCTTCCAGCAACTCCATGCTGTTTTCGCATTTAGCAGTGAAATACAACTATTAAAATAAGGCTGTCAACAGGGGTTGCGGACGAGCAGCCCTAGGCGGGGCGAAATCTGCAGTCACTATCGTGGACCTGCTGTTCACAAGGGCAACCCAAGTAACTAGACCTTGTGTCTCGTATCAGCTGCGGGTGTCCTGGAATATCAGAAATTGGTCCTTTATCAGGCCCTACCTCCTGAGGGATACAGCACACTACACAACCAGATAGAGACGTGAGGTTAATTAGAATTATTGCGCAACTGATTCAACACACAGCACTGCAATTAGAGACAAAATTAATAAAGCAATAAATAACAATGACAAAGGATCTAAAATTAAAATTACGGTAGCCAACACACAAAAGAGGTAAGTTTGAAACATTATATTTTATTACGCTTGAATCAACACTTTAGCAGAGACCTGGCTAACGTAGTACACACTAAAAGCTAGGTAAAGAAATATTAAAACACTGTCAATTATATTGATCCACAAATTTCTGTACAAAAAAAACAGACGAAGGCGAGCCTGGGAAAAATTAATCTAATAATAAGTTCATTCCTACCAATCATTCCTAATTAATAATAAACCAATGTACGCTATTTACAGTGTGAGCGTAACACAGGGCTCTATCCAGGGGGACGTAATCACGCAACTACCTGCTACCGGGAGTCAAAGGAAGTTGACTGAGGTAAGGGTAGTGGGTACAGGTGAGGGATTTACCAAATGTGGAGAGCTGGCATCCTTCAAGCTGTTGGCTGGAGGTAGAGGTTTGAGCCCTGTCTCAGGCTGCTGAGATGAAGGAGGTTGAGCCCTGGGCGGGCTGCAGAGGAGAGAGTCTTCTGCAGACTGTAGGAGAGCTCACGAACCTATGTGGCCGGTGAACCCAGTATCTCTGCTGGACCACGGGGCTGCACTTCTATTTACATGAAAATCACCCTGTGTCAGCGATTCTCCACCGGGAGGGGGGGGGGTAGCTTAGCTTTCCAACACACGGGCTGGTTTATCTGCTGCAGGAGTGCCCCTCAATTTCTTACCGCCCCTGTTGGAAACGATGACATTTCCATACACCCCGGACCGAGGCAGGCGGGCCGTGACGTCCGAAGGTCACTGGAGTGCTGCTATCTTGAGGGTTGTTTCGAACTTCTTGGCCAGGCAGTGTAGCGTAGTATATTTCAAATAATTAATATTATTTCTTCTTCAGGGTTGCTCTGGCACGTTCCTTCTTGATTGGATGTGGAAGATCATAATTTCAGCCGGGTAGTTGAATTACGTTGATGACTAACCAATGCATGTAGTCTTGTAATATTGTTATTTCCAAGTCTCAACGGCCAATGAATTTGATTTTGCCCATGCTTGGCGTGCTCAGATGAGGCGAACTCTATCGTGGAGTGCGCATCTTTGTAGCGCAGCATGCTGGCAGGCATCATATTTTATAGCGCCAAGCTAACTCTTTCCCCAAGCATTGTCATCTTTGGAAGGTTTTATCCTGTTTGTTTCCCAGGTATACATTCAAATCATATGTATACCAAATTACAGCATCGCAGCACTTCCAAATTTTTATAATTTTATTGTGAAGCACTAGGGGTTTTAAATTAATTAAATGCCACCTGATACAAGGGGAGACTGCTACGTCTAACATAGGAGGTGGCAGCAGGATGAGGTTTCGATCCTCGGTTGCCAATTGAGGTACACTAAATAGCAGATTGAACATCTAAGTAATCACCATGGGGAACTCGCATACATTTCCCGGGCATAGCTCTATCTAGTGGGTTGCTTCCCACACTGTTAGGTGAGATTCTGTGGCATGTTTACTGGTGGTGACCTGGGGATTGAGACCCAATGAGCAACCTGAATTTAAGGGTACTATCATTTACTAGACGGGTACGAGAGGTTGTGGTGGCCCTCAAATATCTCGACGTAAACGCAGCAGTGATCATACCCTGGGGAGTTAATCCCTCTTGGGCAGAAAGCCAGTGTAGAGTTTAGGTTTCTGGGAGGGAACAAAATCGCACACTGCAGTAGGTATGGCTTTCTGACGGGTTAACTGTGGCGTCAGAGGAAGGGGAGCTCTCCTCTGCTCCGTCAACTGTGCTGAGGCAGCCGGCTGTGGAACAGTGGCCGATTTTGCTTGTGGCGGAGTCGTGCTCATGCTGCTTGAAGAAGGAGAGGAAGGACGAGGGGGGTATGGCTGTGTATTCCTCTGTGAGGTCTGCTGGTTCTTCTTCAATTCCTGAATGCCCACAGTGTAAAAGTAATAAATATTCATGCTGCAGTCTGCCGTTAACGCTGTAGGGTAAAGCAAATGGTGACTTACTTTCAGCTTTGAGTACTTTGAGGTCTCTTAAGTTTGTTATTTACTCCACTTTTGCGAGCCGTTTATCATAGCGGTCCTGCTGTGTTTGTCCAGATACATAGCTATTATGCCCAATGTGTGTCACTGCATAACTCCTCCTAGCTATTCGCTAGCTAGAAGGGTTATACAGTCGGGACCCGAAGGCAGTCGTAATACCTAGGTGTAGTGAGTTCCTAGTAAAGGGCTGTCCCGAAGATTAGCCAATGCAATACACTGAGCATTACTGTGGCCAAACTTGGAATACCGGTCGATGTTCCTTGTATTTGCTGTGTGGCTAGTTCGTAAAGCCGGCGTGTCTTATATATTCAAAATAATAAGAAAAAGAATTTAATTTACTGAGCTTTTACAAAACTTGGGGATAACAAGGTTACTAACAGCTAGAATGGAGAAGGTCCTAGAATTCAATTGCAATGTGGCTTTTATTACAATTACGTAAATTGAAAGTAAATAAATACAGTGAAAAGTATTTAATAATATTACGTTAAACAAGTATAATATAAATATTCGTTGTGTATAAATATACTGCGTAGTTGCAATCACAGCAGTTCAAGTGAAGGCAACCTGATTATGTTACATTAAAGTGATTACTGGAAATGAAATATTTGATAGTTAAATAAATTATTCAAAATCTGAATAAGCCCTGGGAGTCCTAAACTTAACTAGGGTATGTCCAGAAGGAACCTCGAAGTGTACAAGGTTCTCTACCCACCTGATAAAGATGGCCGGGCTAAGGCCTTATAGGGATGTCCTTAAGGGACTATGTCAACGTGATCTTGGTGTACCTGGAGAGGTAGAGGGGTGGGAAGAATAGGTCGACGTGTAGTAGCTGCTGGCGGTGAAGACGACCCAGAGGGTTGGAGGCACTTACAGAAGTAGAGACCCTCTGGTGGCGGCGCCCTGTGAAGAGGGTGGCGTTGTCGAAGTTCACTCGCAGCTATCGGCACGGTTGAGGGTGTCCAGTCCCTGTCAGATTGCCCTGGCCTTCACAGCCACGGGCGTGACAAGACAGAGTAGCCGCTGCGGTTAAGGGATTTCCACCTTAGTATCGCCCTGGCCTTCACAGCCTCAAGGACAGTGAGCAACTCCTGAGCCCCAGTCAGCACTGCCTTTTATACTAATTTATGCCTACTATAGACGCTCAGTGTGGTGCTGGAGAGCTAGCCCCGCCTCTCGGGGGTGGAGCTTTTGATGTCACATGCATGAGCCCAGGAGCCTTATTTTGCCTACTGCTTGGTGCCTGGTGGCGAGTTCTCTGGTCCATAGGCGCTCGAGGAGGCAGTCACTCTTCGTTGATTGGCCCATTTCCTCTAGTGGCGTGAAGTTTGAAAAGTGTGCACTCGCTCTAGTGGGTGCAGCAAAATATAATGGTGTTTTATATAGGCAGGGGCAGCGATGTGACAGCTTCTTAGAGATTCGGCTCGATGGTAAAAGCTAGGAGCAAGGGGTTGTAGGTGTGTTGTCTCTCTGTCAACGTCTGGAAGTCCCTCATGTCCTGTCTCCATTACTGCAAACGAATGGAGTTAACTTGCCCTTAGAACTTTTCCATTATTATGATGGGGTGAAGTCGGAGCTAAAATGTGTCATGCGTCAATTGGTTTGAGAGGTTGGTACTGTTTTAGAGGGTATATGCCCTTGAACTTTGTTATTGATTCATCATACTGTGGTCGAGGCTTTCTTCCCTTGCCTCTGGTAAGGTATGTTTGAAACAAGAAAGTATCTCATTTATATAGGTATATAATATGTTTCTGAAGAACCTACAGGTTGCTTGGAATTATTGAAATTTAGCTTGGATATGTAATGTTGGAATCTGTTGGATGTAATGCCTGCTTTAAGTCTTTCATTTCCGAAGGAGGGATTATGGGACCAATAATCAGAAATACTGGGGACCCTATTATATCTTGTTATGAGCTTGCAACCAAGCATCAATATTAGTTCTGGAGATCAGTGTCTATCACAATTATTTTTTATTTTTCTTAATATGTACATATATGCAAATGTGTATTGGTACATTGGCTGATGAATATAATCAAGCTGCGAGGAAACTCTTTTAGATAACAGTCCACTTCATCGAATGACCTCTTCAAATTGCACAATGTGGTTGTCAATTGATATGCAGTTGCAGCATGTCTAGGCATGGATTACATACCTGTTTGGAGTAGACAGAAAAATCACGCCATTAACATTATCTTGAGTTGGTGGAGTAGAATTAGAAGATTCGTCAGTACTCGCTTAAAGAAAAGAAGTCACTTTCTCACAATCATATTATTCTGTCTGTAGGGCCAGACTGTGTTACCGTCCACAGCACTTTCTCATACCAGTACACTAGTCATAAATGTTTACTTAATTATGTATTTTATAATAGAGGTACTATTCAACTGTTTGAACACTAAGATATTTTTATTTGTGTATCACAGTAGGTATTTTCTCATAAAAATATAAAATACATTCAAAAAATTGCCACAGAGTATGTGAGAAATTAAAATTGTACGGAATTAAGTATCAAACTATGGCTTGTGTGTCTTAGACATTGCATTATGTGAGCAGTTGATGTAGGATGTGACACGTGTCTGCAGCGACAAGAACTCACCGTGCTGCCAGAACTGCCAGTTCATGCCGGTGGGCATCAAGTGCCGAGATGCGCAGTATGCGACATGTGAACAGGAGTCACGCTGCACGGGAGCATCATCGGAGTGCCCACGCAGCCCACCCATGATGGACGGCACGGGCTGTCTGGAGCGTGGCCAGTGTCGCCGTGGCAAGTGTGTGCCCTACTGCGAGACACAAGGCCTCCAGAGCTGCATGTGCGACACCAGTGAGTACTCCCGACTGTGTATTTTTCAATAATGTGATGGATATGTTGCTAAAATATTAAAATTTTTGTTGAAGCAAGTTCACGTGACCATTCATAAATGGCTACTAATTACTAATAATGTAGTTATTATGACTGTGTGAACAGTAACATATTTTAAATTGTGTGTTACTGTACGTATTTAAATATTTTTTCCTCAAAAATATTTCAATATATTAGAAAAAGTCTTGAAAAATTACACTGGTACAAAATTATGCCTTGCCTGTCTTGGGCCTCACAGTAGGTGTGTGAACCTGTTCGATATAGCCTCTGTATGATGATGTACCAAGTACCTGCCATGGTATTCAAAATGCACATACTAGCTGCAGTGGTCGAGTGGTTCGACATTCCATATAGGTGATCCCGGTTGATTCCCACACATCTGACTTTTGCTTGTGAGAAACATGGCAAATGTTGCTGTTGTCTGGCAGGGATTCACAGGATATGCCAGTTTACCTTCTCTTTGCATTCCCTCTTTCTTGTATCCATGATTCATCTCACCTTCACCCATGCAGGTGCTAAAGACATTATTTGGTGTCTTCCAGTTCTCTCAACAAACTCATTTCATCCTTTGTGCTTGTACATGTGTAATAAAACCTGGTTATAGTATTTTTCTCTATACCGTAACATTGATTAGGAAAGACAGTAAAACCCCTGTTTTACACTTTTTAAAGAGACCAGAAAAAATGTAGGAAATTGTAAAAAGAGGGAAATTTACACTTTAAATTTGTAAATAGGACCAAATTAAGTAGGTTAAAGTGCAGGAAAGTGCACAATCAAGGGGTTGTAAGAAAAATGTGGTTCTTTTGATTGCTTAACGTACGGGGAAATAAGTACTTACACTTCAAGAGGACTCAGTTTTGTCTAGGTGCTAGATCAAGTACTCCTATTTGAAGTGGTGGTCTAGTTTTGACGGGGCACTGGTGCACGTCCGTTATACAAGACAGGCCTGGTTGCTTTTCAGCAGGGCACAAAGTCAGGTTCGGGTAGTACGATCCGGCGCTTCAAAACAGCTGCTTTTGTTGGGTATACCTGGGCGACGTACTTCGACAGGTCAGAGTACAACTCTGAATTGAGTACTGGACTGTGGAGGTGTCGCAAATGTTGTGGAGGCACTGGTCATGAAGCGGTGCGTAGAACTGCAGGGACCAGGTACGCAACAGCTGGGGTAAGCGAGCGATCTGGCTGGCTGAGATAGCCTACTACCCATCATGGGAACTCTTCAGGGCCAGTGAGTATGGGGTCAGCGATCAACTCATTCAATAACACTGGTGTCACTGGATTCTGTAGGTGTCTCAGGGCCTGGACTAGTTCCTTAGCATTAAGCTTTGCAATGTATACTACCAAGTTGGCGGACAGCTGGTGCAGGCGCCCAGAGGCACATGGATGTTGCCCTAGCTGAGTCTTTCCAACTCTGGGAACGCCGGATTTTCTTGGCACGGAGGTGTAGTAGAAAAGCTGCGTGCACCGAGCCAACAAGCTGGTCTAGGATCAGTGTATCTGTGTAGGCTATGCCATTCTATCTACGAGGTAGATAGAATGGTTGGCCGTGCTAGGTGCTTGTGGTTAGAAACTAGTGTTTCGGCTCATCTGAGTTACCTTCCTGGGATCACCTGTTTTTCCTTCACATGTGGAGTCATCTGGGAACTAGGTGCAAGTCTACAGTGACACATGGCACATTCCTGCGCATCTGTAATGCGCACTTTATATTTCGACTTCACCCCATCTCAAGAGTTGTCATGCTTCTGGGGGAAGTCATATAAATAGGAGTAGTTAAAAAAAGAGCATTCTGGTGCAACTGGTATCCAGGGCAGAGAGCCAGGGAGCTGCGGCAGCTACCTTAGATCTCATCACGAAGGAAAGTACCAATTTCTCCCAAAAATAGCCCTAAGTTCATGCCGGTGGCCATTTTGCCAGTCAGTATGTAGGTGGCGGCCATTTTGTTGGCCATATGTCTCCAAACTTCCTGCATTTGCATTTTGATCCCCACATGTGTTTGACTCATTTACGAGGAGAAGGATGTGGGATTTCACCACAACACTTCATGCTATTGCAATCCAATTTGTTTTTCTCTGGGTGCTCCCAACCGAGTTTTCCTTCGCACTGATAGTCCACACTTCCTGCATTGTGTTTTTTCTGGATGTTTGTATCCTACTGAATGTCTCAACTTCATGCTCTTGCTTTCCACCCTGCCTCCTGGCTCCATAACCACAACACCAGCCCCGATCCCTGCCACACTGAATGAAATGTACCCAGTAAAGTTGGTAATGATGGAGGGAAAGTAGTTCACAATCTTAACGTTGAATAAAAAGTGTTAGGTAACCATTTGTGGTGATTTAAATTATTAATTTTGCTATGTTTGTTTTAATGCATCGGAATGTAAAAATGATCAGAGTTTTAATATATTTATTTCTATAATAATTTTGAAGTCTCACTTGCTCAACAGATAAATACAGTGATGTGGCCCATGGCAATGTTAATTTTACATAAGGCGAAAGACAACAAAGCGTGCATATCAGTAAATCTTAGGCGGGGCTTTCAAAAATGTCCATTTTACCCTGCCTATATAATACTCTTTCCTCAAGGACCAGCATCACCGTAGGCAGGCAGGCGAAACCTCTCCCTTCGACACACACTGACGAAGTACAATCTTACTTATATTGAGCGGCAAAAAAACTACTTAAAACTGCAAATAAAAGGATTCAGTATTTACCATGAACAGTCGGCAAGAAAGCACCAAAGGAAAAAATACTTAGAACCTCAAAAAAAAAAAAAAATTAATTTTTCCATGAGCAGTTGGCAAGAACGCACCAACATGATTTGATTACTTACAATGCATGATATAGCAAAGTACGTTGGCAGGCAGGTAGGTGCTGTGCGTGATGATATAATCGGCGAACACTGGCTGGTGAGCAGGAGTAAAATGATACCCCAGTTGTGCATAAATTATCACCAAGTTGAAATGAACAATAAGCCAGACCGTGGCATTGCACATAAGCCTAACATACAGCATGATATGGCCTGTGTTTACATTTCTGAAAAAAAATTTAATGAAATAATATTTTAACATGTAAACATCATCTTTACTTCCAAACTGTACTCCATCAGTGTATGTACCAAACAGATGTAGAAAAATTTAGGGGAAATAAAGAGTACTGATACAATCTCTGATAAAATGTGTTGGTAGCAAATTACATTATGAAACATATTATCACAGTAAAAGAAAAGATCCATTTTTAAAAGTAAAATTACTTTAATTGGTAAATGTGTTGTAATTAAAGTGCATTTAGTAAACTCTGCTGGCTCAAAACACTATTTCCCTCCATGTAAAAAAACCAGTGCTTTAACGGGAATAAGATGGGTGGAACAGACAATGAAGAAAAAGGAGCGTAAAAGGTGAAGTTATTTTATTTTTTGCTACTACAGTGTACATCAATATAGACATTGGCTTGTATTAATGCCACGAGACACAGGGTGTGAAATATGCTGCGCTGTGCATGCGTATCTCAGCAGACAATTACAGCGCAGAAAGAGAACTGCACTAGTGGAGGCCACACTATGGAACAGTTGACAGGTGAACAACCTTGCTTGTATGTTGCGCAGTAGTGAACGTAAATTTTAGTGAAATGCTGCTGGGTGTCTTTTATTTTATCAGCACAAAACACAGCTTGAGAGTAGCGTCCATACAACGCATATTGTTTTTTAATGTGGCAGCTTGCAATTGTGTTTCTAAAGAGGTTTGAGTGTATATTTAAATTTTGTAATTTTATTCAATTATATGTTTTTGGGAATAGACATGTTTGTATGCAGTTTACAGATTATTTTGGTCTTCTATACAGTCCTCTCATTTTTAAAACTCCTGAAAATCCACACACTTGAAATAACAACCCTAATTTGGGGAACCATGAAACAAATTTAATTGAAAAATCTCGTTCAATAACATCACCTTCAAAATATCAATCCTTTTCTTGTGAACCATGAAAGGTCTGAGAATTTAGTTTACTGTAATTTTTTGTTTCAGTAATTTATTTTGTGTAGAATTCCTAAAATGTTCTTTTTATAAATTAAGACAGCAAGTTTTTCTGTGCCGTGCCACTTTTTCCAAGAATTCTGTGGTTTTTTTAAACCACTTTTAAAACACCTACTTTTGTAAACTATAGAATAAGTAGAGTAAATCATAAGTCAAGAATGTGCAACACATGTTCTACGATACTTTAAGATTAATTAAAATTATGGTATATTAGTGAATTTCATTCCACTGAAATTATTTTTATTTTTGTAAATTGTCTATTTAGAAGTTCTGCATTTTGTTACAGTAGGTGATGCGTGCAAGCGGTGTTGTCGCATGAACTTGAATGATACATGCTACCCCGTCGATCCGCAGGACATCTTGCCAGACGGAACACCTTGCATCCAAGGATTCTGCAACAAGGTATGATGATGTCTGGTGTAATGGGATTCATTCTCCTTTGTTGGTGTAATGATAGCATTTTTGATCCCATGTTTCAACAGGGTCTGTGCGAGAAAACTATCCAGGATGTGGTGGAAAGGTTCTGGGACATAATTGAAGACATCAACATCAACAAGGTGCTTCTTTTCCTCAAGGACAACATAGTGGGGACTGTGATACTGGTGACGGCCCTCATATGGATCCCAGCGAGCTGTGTGATCAGCTACATTGACCGCCGTCGCCGGCACTTCCAGGAAGACATTGCCGCCTGGAGGAACAGTGATGAGTTCCACAGGTTCAGCGACCGCCGCAACATTTACGTCCGTGTGCCAAGCAATAAGGCAAATGCCCATGTATCTTCACAGTAGTGGCCATTGCCTGTTGAAACTAGAGTTACAGTGTTGCTGTAGGCTACAAACAAAACCAGTAATAATAACAATTACAGTACCATGTTGACTTAAGTTAACTGTTTAATGGCAGTAAACTACTTCTTTATTTATTTAAATTTATTTTCTACTTAACAGCGTACTCTTAATGTTAGTGCACATTTTTATTGTGTAGATTCCACTTTTAGACATTTATGAATCATAGTGACCATCTTGAGTGTGATGAAGTTACCATTAGATTATAGCTGTGGCAGATTCACAAAATTATGTTTGTAAAGAATGCCTAGGGTAAGGGGGGGGGGGGGTATAAAACGAATGAAACTGTCTGTGAAATTTTGAATCTATCTACAGTGACAGCAAACACATGGTTGGGATTGGCTGGAAATCTAGAAAAGGAAAAATTCATCACTTCAATCATCAATTCAATCCAATAACTTCTGCACACTCTGCGACTCAACAATCGGCATCTACAAATGGTTACACGAAAACCTGTAATCATGTGGCTACTTCAAAGGTCGACAAAACGACAAAACTCTCAAACATTCACAACCTTTAAATCTCAAAACGACAGCTAAACAAGTCTTTAATCATCGTAGCATCCACAAAGCATAAATGAAACAGCTACAATCACTTCTAAGTATCAAATAAACATCGCAGTTTGAACAAGAATGCACTTCTATAATTATGTTGGGCAACCTTTGAAGTAACAGGGGGGCAGTTTTACCATCAGGACTGTTAAGTAGTATTCCCGGGTAGACAATGTGAACGACCTAATATCTTAACCAAAAAAATAATAATTTAAAACTTCTGGACAGAATAAAATATAAGACCTTAACGCTCACTTAAACCACTGATTCTTATTACAGTTTTACAGTATTATGATTTTGACTTGGTTATCTCATACAAGTAATTGTGTATTATTTAAATTTAGTTTTTTTCTTTCCTAACAAAAGTAAATTATTTAAGAAATGTTAACCTAGGAAGTTTAAAAAATTCCAGCACCAATATTTCACTGTTCTCTTCTTTACAATGTTTTATCAGGTCATCCTTTACATTCTTGTAAGCATTATACCTTCTTAAATGATGTTCATATTGTACTTTACAGGGATCATTTGGGTTAGCTGCAAGTTTCACCTTGCACTCCAAACAGTAATCACATAAATATGTTTTCGGTAAAGTAAAGCCATAGTTAAATTCAG
This sequence comes from Dryococelus australis, assembly GCA_029891345.1. Lineage (NCBI taxonomy): Eukaryota > Metazoa > Arthropoda > Insecta > Phasmatodea > Phasmatidae > Dryococelus > Dryococelus australis. The sequence continues at coordinate 28,107,010 of CM057007.1, read as the reverse complement.
CTTCAAAAAATTTGTGGTATTTCTTGTATTTTGGTAATTTTGACATAACAATATTTTCGTGCCTACAGAATATTTTGAACATGTCATATAAATTTTTTGGGTGCAAAATAGGATTTAAAAAATAAATTTTACTTTGTCTGTTTCTTGAATAATGGGACTCACTGCTTGGTATAAGACTTAAATGCTCTTTAGCAAGATCCCAAATATTACTATCAATAGAACGGGGTCGGTTGTTGTGAGTTCCATGTGTCTATCCAAATGATTCACCGTTAAGAACTTTGCACTGGATAACGCGTAACCTTTTTGCTGTAATTTGGTAGAGGCCACGAAGAAACGTTTGGCAAGCAATAACTTCGGAACCATTCAATTTCACACTGTATATCCATACATTGTCTCTCCTACGCTTAACCTCAACTTGATGAGTGGAAGAGCATTTACATTGCATTAATCCAGATAAAAGAACATCTTGCTGTTTCTTAGAACCATCACAAAAAAATTTGTTGTAAAGGTGTTCTTGGTCATTAACTGATATTTTGTTGAAACATAAATTTTTTCAACATTTTAAAACTAATACAAAAGTTTTACCTGGTTTTTTTTGTTCCCAGTAGAAGAAATGCAACTTTCGCCAGAATGTCTTCATTTTTTGCTATCACTTTCATCTGAATTGCTACTCATTTTGCACTCATTACAACACAAAAACACAGAACACCATTTACTGCATAACCTACAATGATTGTAATCATCAATACACAGTAAACAAGATGGAGTCATTCTGAATCCTTTGCACTCTTAGAGAACACAGCCATGGAGAATTCAAAAATTGCATTTCTCTAAAAAGGGTGTATACAGGAATATACCTTTTTTACATAGAACTCCTCAATTATGTACTGTATTCATTTGTGCCAATGTAAAACATATTGTTTTACTAGAAATCACTGCCACTCTACATTGAGGTAGCAGTAGGAAAATTTATATATGTGGTATTCTGTACTTCTCTTACATTATCAGTTTTTTGTATTTTTTTTGTTATATTTACTGTTATTAAAATATATGTACTTACTGTTTTATAAAAAATAATATATCATTATTTACCTTTACATTTTAAGTATGTATAGTTGATTCACGATAACTTCGGCCTTTTCTGAAGCCCTGCCAAATTTCTACTTTTGGTTACTGATTATGTATCCTTTCGCTACATGTAAACATAAACACTAACATGTGACTTGTACTTTTATAACTGTCAAATGCGTGGGTTGCTGTTTTTAGCTGTTCAAAGAATTATGTCATATTGCTGAAACTCCGACCACCTGTACCCACTACCCCTTTACCTCAGTCAACTTCCCTAGACTCCTGCAGTAGTAGGTTGTTGCATTATTAGCGCCCGCTGGATAAACGCCTTTCTAACTGCAAAAATGTAGGTTCCTTCCCAACTTGTCAAATTAATTGAAATATAAGAAACCTAATCAGAAGGCCTCTCGGCCAGTGCTGATGGATAGAACATAATTACCTATGAAGTTGCAGCCATTGTCTCTAAACACCTCCTACACCTTCGCATGCAGCGGCCTACCTTGTCTTCAAGCAACTGACTACTATTTACTAAAAACTTATTATCTATTGAAAGCATGGCCGGGGCCATTCTTCCTACTGTGGACGGAAGAACCCGACCACTCACCACACCTCAGTTTTAACCCATACTCATTGTGACTGCGGCCGCCCACCAGCCCCACACCCTGTGACTGCTCGCACCAGCTGCTCCCACTCGACTGCCGCTGTCCCACTTACGACTCCTTTAGTCAGCCCATCCGGCATCCATGACCTCGCCACACGCAGCCAATAATAACAGCCGCCTCCCCTAATGTCACGAGCGAGGTCTAGTCATGGTGGGCCAATCAGAGCCCGCCATCGCCATGATAGATACATCAATAGTTTGCAACCAACTCCTTTCCTCGAATAGCCCTTATGGACTAGCAGCAAAGTGAACTCCTCATCAAAAGAATCTTGGCACTACCAAAGAAACTGTTGGCACAGCTTAGAGCTGCAGCCCGGGGCTCCGAACGAGCAGAAGATAATTCTTCCGATATGCTGAAAGGGGGATAATTACCCGCACCTGGGCTGAGGAAAATATGGCCAGCTGCTGTCACTTCAGAAGTAGCCTGCTGATTCAAGTGGTGACGAAACGCTTTCAAGATTAAAAATAACGGATGACCTCAGTTCCTAAAGAACCTCGGCTGGCAATAAAACATTAAAAAGTGCCTTTATTCTGAAAGAAAAAAACCGCTGAAGTAATGGTTTCCTTATTCAATTCCATCATAACTCAAAAGGAACTAAACAATAATGAAATTATTTATCACCGCATTACTTATAAAAATATAGAAAAAGGCAACACGAGTTTCTTATCAAACCTAATGAACTAGTAACAAGGTGGGCTTAGCCCAACCAAAACAGCCCAAATCCCAAACCTAACCTCCAAGGAAGGGAATGTCATATGAAAATACAAAAAGTAAAATTAATTCAGGGTAGGCCTATCAAATCTTAGCAAAAAACAAAGGGATAAGGAACTTCCTGCTTTCATAAAATCGAAGGCTTCAGAACAAAAAAGATAGCCACCAAAAATACCACTATAGACATCACACTTAAAAAAAACTTACTTTACCTCAAAATCATAATAAAAAAATTTTAACCACAAAATTTGTGTCGTTACAATATAAAGAAATTTTCTTCCTTTTTGATTCTCGGCTGCCCGAGGGGTGCGGGGATAGCTTGCCTTTCCTCACAGGGGTTGTTTAATTTAGGATTGTGAGCCACACCACCATTTCTTATCTTCCACGAAGCTCTGGCAGTAGTGACATTGTGCGAAGGGTGTTGCCCTCATGCAGCATCCCTTCCAACTACCTTCTCTTGCTCCGGTGTGTCGATTGATAGCACAATTTCTCAGGTGTAAATGGGCACCCGCGTCGACTTTTGGGTAGGCACTACAATCTTTATAATTTATCCACGTGTGTCCGTTGAGCTACGATGAAAACCACACTGTCCTCTCTGGCAGTGTTAATGCCAACACTACCCAGTCTGGTAGTGACATCCGCATGTACCTTCTGGACAATGGTTAGAGTTAGTTAGGCCGCCCAAATCTCTTCACTCACTCACTTACAATCCATCCTGTTCATTTCAGCAATTTACACTCGGAGAGTTGCTGACGTAATATTACTGATTCTCGGCAGTGTCTGTAATGAATGGGAATGTTGGAATACCACTGCAAACTCCACACATCTCAGTTAAGTTCAGGCGACCTATTATTACGATGACTGCACTCAAAGTGATAAGAGAAGTGCTCAGTTTATCACAAACAGCCTTTAGAACGTGGCACAGTTCTAGCGACTTTCGCACACGACGCACAGCAACAAACCTCGCTGTATAGTGCGCATATCCGCAGCATGGAGGCCGTGAAGGAGAAACACAACTCAGGTAATTCTCACGGTGAACTAAATACATCCTTGCTTATAGAGGGTGTGGGGGGGGGGGGCAAAGGGTAGATCGCTACTACATTAAGTAATTGGAAGTAAATTTAAATTTTCTGATGCGCAGATCCCTTTTATAATACCTGTGTGAAGGGCAACCTGTGTCAGCCCTACAATACATTCTTTTTTTTTTTCCCTTAATAATTTAATTACTGTAAGCAAATGTGTCATGAATTTTGTTTATTTATACCTACATACCTGGTAGTCTAAGAGAGCTAATTTTTGACTCATATCCTGTAAAATGTTTTTATTGTTTCTGTTATTTAATATTATTTGATAACCTGTTAATTTACATGTTTGTTTTTAATAAAACTACACTTTTTTTTTATCATAGTTCTTCTTGTCAGTTAATGATAACCCCCCCACCCCCCCCCCCCCCCACCCTTCAACTCTTTCCACCATTTTGTAGGTCTAGAACACCTCAGATAAAATTAGGAGCATAGTATTTAGGCACTGGGTGCCTATTAACGGATAAATGGTTCTATTTTATTAGTTTTTACCTTGATGCATGGTCTCTGTCTGTGACGGACCCCTGAAGTGTTCGTGGTTTTCCTCTCTATTGCCTTCCGAGTAAACCCCCACCCCCCCTCTTGCCATTAACCGCCCCCCTTTTTTTAATTTCCCTACTCCCTGTCCCTTTTGGTTTAAATGAGCCTTTTTTTTCATTAAAGTAGCTGGTTAGGTTACAGGGTATTGTGCTGGCCCTGCCAAGTAAAAGTTGCAGCACATGGTGGAGGCTTTGCAGGATAGCTTTTGGCGTTGGCTCATTTGTCTACTATATTTTTTTTGTAAGTCAAAATTTTATCCTTCCCTCACCCTTTCTCTACCCCCTCTCCCACCTCATAATATTTGGTGTGGTCGCCAGGTAGTTTCCTTGGTTGGTTAATCCTGGAGATCACACCTCCCTACTTCCCACCCCTCCTTGTAACAATATGCCTTGCTGCAGCAGCATGCCTCGCAGTTTTAGACGTGCTGGCACACGCCACAGCTCATCCCGTCCCAGATGTACCTCTCCCCTACGTTGCATAGCATTTCTTTGGTGCCGCGGGTTTCCAGCATGTGGGTGGTCGTGGCAGCAGAGATCCGCCCAAGTTCAAATCTTCGGGGTTGGTCCTGGAGGAGACGCTGGCTATCCAGGTCCTTTTGTTGGTGGTACGCAATTTGTTCTCTACTGAGCTATAACTGCAATAGCCAGAGGTGTTCTACGAGGCTTTGGGCAAGAGCCGGAGGAGGGGGGTCATCTTCTCACAGTCCTTATCTTCCTTTGGATCCCCGTTGAGGTCTGGCTGGCGTGACAGTACATCAGGTATTACTCTTGCCAGGCCAGTGTTGTACCTCAAAATTGAATTCCATGAGGAACATCTCCCACCGCCCAAGCTTAACCTTGGTGTTGCAGGGTTCATGCAGCCATTGGAGGGCTTTGCTATTCATATGGACCATGAAGTGCGTACCGCCCAGATCACGGTAAGACACTCCTCATTTATGCGATAACGTTGTTCCAATATGTTCAGTCGCGTGCTTGCATAAGCTACGACCTGCGACTGACCAACAGAGTTTTCTTGATACAGTGCAGCTCCCCACCTGTTCTGGCATGCGTCCATCTGTAGGATTACTGGACTCTTCCCTTGTGGTCGGTGGAGCTGTGTAATTGTTTTCAAACTTGCCTTCAGCGCTAGGAAGGCATTATGATGTTCATCCGTCCATCGCCGAGTCTCCTCCTCTAGAATGGTATGAAGGGGGAGGGGGCCATCTTGAGAGTGATATTGGGCACAAAGTCACGTAACCAGTTGCATAAGCCGATATGTAGGCAGTTTGGGGGTAATTTCCCTTGGGCATGACTACGTGTCTGAGGTCCATTTTCTTTGACTCTTAGACAACTTGCAGGTAAGGTCGTGTAACTAGTCTCTTCAAGACTCGGAAGTGGCCGTAGTGTTATGAAGAAAGTAGAAGAAAAGATACAAACGGTGAAGATGAAGGCAATGCTGTTTGTGGGTGACCTAATGGTGTGAGAAGAAAAAGAACAATAGGTGCAAGAACAGTCCGACTGAGTGAGGAAGAGCAGAATGAAATTCAGCACCAAAAAGAATGAGGCCATGGTTATGACAAGCAGGATCTTAGGCATTTTATTAACTAGACTGTCCCAAACAAGCAGGTAAAAACACCTAGGCAGCATGGTGGAAGCTGAAGGAAGAAACAGGGCAGAAACAGTTGGCGAGGACAACAGGGTGCGAGAGATCTGAAGGGAGAAAAAAACATTACATTAAAGGGCAAACAAATGTCGTGCAGGTTAATAATTCTCACATATGCAGTGGGAATGTGGACAATGGGTAAGATAGATGTAGGAAAAATAAGTGACGGGCATGGGCATGAGCATGTGAAAATGAGGCGGAGCAGGATTAGAAATAAAGTCGCACAAGCAGGAGTACAGAATTCAAACAGGTTCTCTGAAAAGGCTAGAATGAAGTGATACCAAGCGTAGAGCGAATGAGGGGAAAAAGAAAGAAAGAAAAAATGACAAACTTTCTTGACCCAGTACACACCTGTGTACACAATTTGGTCTGGAATGAAAATGCAATCATCCATCCGCTAAGAGACACACATACCTGTGACCCACACTCCTGGATGTCACTGGATGAACCCGCACCATTCTGGTTCACTGCAGACAGAAACTCCTTTATTCCTTTCTGCCACCCAGGGGTCTTCATGTTCTTAGGAACACGATTACCACCACGGTAAACATTCTTACCTAAAAGAATCATACGTCCACCGAGTCTCACCAATATCTTTTCATCACACATTCACAACATAGAAAATGTCAAGTAACTACTAATGCCCAGTTGCACCATTGTGGTTCAAAAATCCATCTTAGATTGGATGTTCAAGCTTCCAACCAAAGATGTTAGATGGTACAACAGTTTTCTGTGTCAATCTTATCTCTGAAATAGGGCATTAGTAAGCTGATGGATATTAAACATCTTTGTGTAGGTCAGGGTATGCACAAAGTGAAGTCAGATTCAGATTACCAACTCCGATCTGTACAGACTCTATAGTCCATCTCACACTTAGATTACAGTACAGGGCTTATGGCGCTCACTGTTGCCACATTGCTTCAGCTTTGTGACATAACTGGCAAGCTGAGAAACAAATAGGTGGTGAAGGAAATGGACTGATTAAGATAATTTTTATCTGTTTACCTCCTTGCCAACTCGTACAGGAATTCAATCTTGCAATGCAAAGCTAAGCGGCTCTTTTGAAACTAAAGCCTGTGAGAAACCCTATCATTGTGATTGGATGGCGCGCACGCAAAGTAGTTTTCTTTTTCGAAGTTGCAAAAAAATAACTTATCAAACAACAGTGCCCGCCGGAACAAGGACAGCATTAATGACAGAAATCATGTATTGGAAAGAGAGCGTGAATGTCCATTACACTGCACACTGCTATCGAAGAGCGAGACGCTATATGGACACAGAAAATCCTTGTCGCCGCAGTCATGGAATTCAATAGCGAGAATGCTATGCGTTTACTAATTGCTACAGAAAATGATAGCATAAAATAGAAACAAGAGAAATGAGGGATACATAAAATTAATCAGCTAAGAGGATAGTACAGTAAATATCACCCTTTACCTCTGTAAAAGCAAAAAGAGGAAGGTGTTTTGAATATATCAGGATGCATATTGAAACCTTCTACTATATTATGGAGAAAACTAACATAGATTGTCCAAGAACTGGTGTAATCATTAGCATAAAATTCTTCCAGAGGGACAACTTGCAGTAACTTTGGGCAAGAACACATTTTTTTTAAAAATGTAACTGTGTAATTTGTTTTCATAAGGATGTTTGTTGTGGATCCTTTGGTCCACTGTACAACAGCGACGAGTATATTACAAGGTTAGATCCATTACTGATGAAGCAATGAAAAAAATCCATGTAACTTTATTACGCTGATGTACGCGAAACTATTAAAATACAAATGCATAAATGCATTGTGGAAAAATATCTCAATATAATGAAAACATTATTAATGAAAAGGTATGTGAAGGATACAAATTTATGATTAGTAATAAAAATAATCAGCTCGGTATGCAGTGTTTAATTACACTACAAAGAAAAATGTTGTCAATCAAATAGTATTTCAGCTGCAAAGAAATCAGAAAACTATATCACCTCTCTAATTAGGTCTATTACCAAACAAAATACAATAAAACTTTCAACATAATTTAGTAATTCCACATAAGATTGGAAAGGATTGTAGCACGCATCAGTTAACGTGGTTTGGTTGCTAGCTAGATGCCAGCGCATCTATTGCGTTCTCTATCCACTGAGCTACTGCGGCTCTTTGGAAGGAATGTATTAGAGCCCATATACACAAAAAAGAAAAGGAGAAACTACAGAATTTGTTTAAACAATGCTTTTTTATGCAGTAATCCTAAGAAAAGTTTAAAATCCAGTACCTATGTACATTCCTGATCATATTTTTTGGAACCGTTCCAGCTATTTTCCTGGGATAAAAAGTAGCCTATGTCACTCTCCAGCCCTCCAATTATATCTGTGCAAAAAAATCACGTCGATCAGTTGCTCCATTTTGACGTGAAAGGACAAACACACACTTTAACATCTATTCAGTAGTAAGGATATATATATATATATATGTATGTATATATATCTGTGTGTGTGTGTGTGTGTGTGTCTATATATATATATATATATATATATATATATATATATATATATATATATATATATATATATATATATATATATATATATATATATATATATATATATATATATATATATATATATAAATTAATTTCTAAAGCTTATTTGCTTTTAAATTTTATTCTCACAATTTTCCCATAGTTAAGTTTTTTTAGGATGTGTGCTTGATACTAAAAATGTATCTCTGTAGGCCTATATAATTCTGAAACTTTTGTCAACTATGTAATTGTGGAAGTAATTGATGTGTGGGGGAAATATTTTATTTTCCTATACTTTTGAGGATAAAGTAATTTACTCAGTGTTTGGAACTTGGTGATAATAGCAATGTGTGTTTAATTTATATATTTTAGATTTTCAAAGTTTATAATTTCATTTCAAGTCGTTTGACTATCATTACTAATTGTAAGAAGATGTAACATATTTTTCTTTTACTTGGAAGCTAAGGACACGTAGTTGGCTGTTGCAATGTGGTGCAATATAGGCAAGATAACAAGGGTCACGCTGTGGCGACTTGACTAGATACATGCCCGCCCGTGTCGGGAGGGGTATGTGTGCTATTTTTAGGTATGACAGCATAACGCGACACTCTAATTGGGCAGTTTTCAATAGTGCAATAAAGCTTTGAGAAGATACTTACAATAGGCATGGCCTCAGTGCTAGTCAGTTTGTAGTAGAGTGACCAAGAGTAGTAGTTTCAGTTTTAAGTCAGTTTCCAGTCAGCGAGGACCCAAGATGGACGTTTGGAGAGTACACAAAAGTCGTAATTGCAACTCAGACCGGCAGCACCCGCGATCCTTCATCATATTTTGGAATAACCTCATCATACTAAATTATTTTCGCCTGTGTGAGGGGTCATTCATCCTGGGTGCCAAGAGAGAGAGCATTTTCTCTTCCGCCTTCGTAAATACCCTAGCGATTTGAGTATTTTCGACTGCAAAATAATTCATACTGTGATTCTCATCTCATACCTGCTCGTTTGCTGTGAAGTATTTTTTTTTGTGCTGCTGTTTGAGATTGAACTGAAAATTTTTCTGTGCCGATGATGTAATTGAAGCGCAAAGTATAATTAAATCCAGTTGATCTACATCTCCGGCACGTCTCATTTTATTTTGGCACCTTTATAAACTCAGTGTTCATAGCAGACAGCTAGGCACACTAATAATCGACTGTGTCAACAACTGGCACATATTGCAACATTACATCTACCACAAAAATAGGAACTGAAGTGGAAAAATTTACAATTTTTAAAGCCGATACCAGAAAACTGCATAAATGTCACCACAGGATTCTTAATGAATATGAATGCAATTTTTGCCTTCAAATTTTTTTAATTTAACTGGCTAAGCATCTTTAGGAAATGATTAAGCAACCTATTTCTACATCAGTGCAACAGTGGTACATGGTAAGAATCAAACATATTCTACACATAATGGCAAATTGTGTAGTGTATATTGTTACGGTGTAGATTTTGGGATATTTTTTTTTTTTTTTTTTTTTTAAGTATGATCTCTGTAGTGGAATTTTTGCTGGCTACCTCTTTTTTGTTCGGATGCCATAGATTCTATGCCAGTAGGAAGTTCCCTTCCCCTTTGTCTTTTTTTGTTAAGACATGATAGGCCCACTCTTAATTGATTTTTCGTTTAGTATTTTTCAAATGGCGATCTCATCCTTGGGGGTTAGGTTAGGAAATTAGGCTGTTTTGGGATGGGTTACGTCGTGACTCAATGCATGTTCAGTACTCAAGGGCCACATTCCACTTCCCCTTGCAAAATTACTGATATGTAATTTTACATACTATTCTGCTTATCAAAAACTGACAATGGGTTTGTGACATCTGGGTTGGGGCTATACTTCCCCTGAAACTATTGTGTCAAGAGGTCAGCGTCTCAGAAAGAACTAAAAAGCAACATGGGGGCAGTAACAACAAGTTACGTTTTTTTATTGCAGAAAGCAGGGGAAAATATATTTTCACATTTTTTTGATACATAATCAATAATGAGTCGGTAAAGCTAATATGAAGAAAAAATTTATCCTTTGAAAACATTTTACCCACCCCCACACACATAGCAAAGCCAATATTCCTGCTGAAAACTTTGCTAACCATGTTCCACCGGTTCCACACTGAAGGCAGTTTTTACCTGACAATATTCCCTTCTGGTATCTACAGTCAGTGCTGTCTGAACCAAGGGGAACCAGCCAATGATGCTGTAAAAAAAAAACTTGACGCGAATGACTATTGATTTTTTAGGACCAATCGTTTTTCCGAGACTCAAAACCCCACTAACTTTTACTAAAAGTCTTGTTAAAAATACTCTTATAACAAGCATCCCTACTGCCTAAAACTTCCCTCCTACAATCATAGGGGGAACGGAAAGGGAAGGAAAGGGGGGAAACTATGTTTAGACTTTTTTGTTTGTACAGAAGAATATAGGATAAGCAACATTTTTTTTTAACTCCCCAAGAGTATTTAAAAATAAAAAACGGGAAAAACTAAATTTCAAATTTTTTTTTTTAAATTTCAGTAAAAAAAAAAAAAAGATAAATATTAGTACAAGTAAAAATTTGCACATTGCAGTAGCCCTCGGTTCACAACTGTACTGTAATGGTACTTGTAAAAAAAAACAGAAACTTTTTAAAAAAATTAATAGGTTAATAAAAAGAAATCACAATGTTAAAAAAACAAAAATTTAAAGTTTAAGTATCAGTTTACAGATTATCATTTACAATTCAATAAATTTTTAAAGATGTAGTTTTTTCCTTTTTTTCAACTTAACGCCTTAATTACAAGCCTGAACCAAGCATGTTCAAAAATTTGGGCTCTTCCTAATTTTATAAAATTCCAAATTTTATTAATTTTTTTATTAAAATTTTTCTTTTTGAATTTGAAATTAAAATTTTTTGGGAAATTTCAATAGCCCATAAAAGGGGACACATTCTCTGTAGGTTATAATGTTAATTGTGTTAACACTGTTTTATTCCTTGGAACAAAGGAAAGTTAAGTGCATTTTGATTATTTCTGGAATAACTTGGAAGTATTTTTGTTATATATTTTTCTACGAAGCCTACAAAATGTTTTTTTTTGTATGAAGTCACTCAAGCCAGCAACATCAATTTTGGGTTTAGTCATGTTTAAGGGGTTGCCAACATAAGGCTGGATTTGTTCACTTTTTGGGGCCATAATTTAAAAATTTTTCCTCGGGGATGAATATGAACACTGCTGGTATTTTCAAGGGTGTCCTTCCGGGAAGAATAACATCGGGGTTTCCACCACACTGCAGCCATCAATGCCATAAGCTACAAACAATTCAATGAAATATGAAAATTATGATAAAAATTTGATATTTAAATTTTGGGACTCATTCAAATTAAAACTAAATTTCCTCAACAATAGGCGTTTCACAGTAACTGGCATTTTTTAAAGTCCTACTTACCCTACTGTATCAAATTGCATGTTCTTCCTCCACATAAAAAATTTTAACAATCCAGGGGCCGATCACTTTATACATGCATCGCACAAGGAAACTTAAAATTTTAAAAAGACAAATTTCACATTCCAGTAAGTTAAAAAAAAAACTACACAATAAAAATTTACAAACTTTTTTATATTACTTAAAGAAATATTTTAGGCAATTTTTTTTTATTAAATTTTATAATTTACAATATGAATTAGTTATTTTATTTAAATTTAAGGGGTTTTTAAATTTCAAAATGGATAAATGTATAATTATTAAACAAATGAGACATATTCTATTATATGACGAACTCTAATCTTGGGCACATACCCTTTACATAAGGGAGTGATTAAATGAAATAAATAAAAAAATTTACAAAAACAAGAAATTAAAAATAAAAATTTAAAAATAAATAAGTTATCAGTCAAATAAAACATAAAATTGGAAATTTAAAATTTTTTACCAAGATATGTTTCAATTTTAAAACAAAGTCAGAAGTTTTAAAATTAACAAATTTTTTTTTGGTAGAAAGCTTTTTTTTAATAGAAAAACGTACAATTCTTTTCTTGTTTCAAAATTGATCAATTCGACGGGTTCAGATAAGTTATTATATAGCTGTTTAAAATCTTAGAGAGTATAATGAATTCCTCTAGATAATACAAAACTGGGAAAAAATTTCTAGGATTCAAGATAAATGAGTAATTTTGAAAGCCCTCTCTTTTGGGAAATAAAGTCAATAAATATAATTCATTTAGTCTTAACATTAACTTTATTTTTTTAATTATTACATAGGGCAATTATATATTTAAAAGGGGTTTAAAATGAAAGAAAGGGCTGAAAGAAAAAAAAGAAAATTGGGGCCTCAAAATGCCACTTTAAATGACATCCTAAAATAAGATTTGACTATTTCCACACCTGTTCCTTGTGCATCAATTTCCTTGTTTCTCAAACTTTTTTTTAAACTGCATCACTTGGTCCGGGGACGAGAAGCAAGCTCTGAAAACAAGCAATTTTCCCTTCTCCACAACAATGTCGCCTCTTTCAGGAAAAAAGAGTCACGCGCCCACAAACTTGTTCTGCGAGGGAATCGGAAAGCGAACCTATCACTCCCTAAGATCGGTGCCCTTACGGAGCGTTTCCCAATCAGAACAAAACATCACAGTAAATTTTTTTTCTGAAAATAAGAGACAACTCTGACCGCTAAAAAGCAGAAATTAAGACCAAAAACTTAACCTAATACAGGGGCTGTCGACAACATTGTCATTATGAGAAACTTTAGCATTCAAAGAAAAGCCCAGCTCTTCCTTTTCAAGAAAAAGAATTAGTGTAGTCCCAAAAATAAGTCAAAACGAGGAGAGAAATTTGGGGCAAACTTAGCAGAGATTTTGAGTGCTGAGGGGATGATGCCCGAGGGAAACCACAGTGAGGGGAATGCAGTGGTGGAAGAAACGGAACACCGAGACAACTTGCCGGGCACAGCAAAAACCCCCTGGCTATCGGCAACATCCATCATGTTTTCTACATTAAAATTCCGGTTTGCCCAAATTTGAACGAACAGGTTCACGAAAAAAGGAAATGAGGGATATTATCAGATTAAAACCCAAAAACCAAAAATTTTGAGATTCATTTGACAAAGAAAAATTATATGAGACATTTTTTTGCAATTTGTAAAAAGCTTTGACCTTGTTAACTAGCAATTTTGAAAAAAAAAAAAATTTATTAGGGCATTACAGGTCCAGCATCCGCTGTTTAAATCTCACTCGGGAAAAAGGTATCGAAGAGTAAAATGTTGAAAAAAGTATTGATTAATTCTGAGGGGAAAAAAGATTACTGAAAAAGGGCGTACCTCTTAGTTACTTATTTATGTTCTTATCTACCAACTAAAATTAAACTTGTACAACAAGTTAATTTGCAAATACATCGAAAAATTTTTAATAAATAAAACCCCAAAGGGTAATAATGATTAAAACGATGCTGCAGTGAATTCATGGTAGGGTTCCAGGCAAAAAAATTAAATTTTTAATTTTTACAAAAAACCAAATTTGTACAATTCAGTAAATGCAGTTCGGAATTATAAAAAAACTACCATCAATAACATTTTTGGGGAAAAGGTAAAAGTTAAAAAAATTTTCTTGGTTTACTACTGAAAAACTTTTAAACTGGAATAAATATATCGCAACTTTATAAAATAAGCTCTGTTCATCCTTTTTTTTTCGTTAGATCATTAAAAGAAAAAAGATAAAACTTTGAAATTGGCCTATTTTTTCACATTTTTAACTTTTTACTGAGATGCATACCGATTTTTTAGGCAACAAATTTAAAAAAAAAAACTAACCCAAAAGCAAACACTAAGAATTTTTGCCATGGTTAATAATCTTCCTCTTGTGGGGGAATTTTTTAAAAAACAAACAACAAAATACATTTTAAAATGAATAATACGCAGTATGTATAGTCAAATTTGTCAAAAAAAATAAATTATTCCCCATAAAAATGAAAACATGGCATTACTTATAAAATAAATTCTTTACAAACTAAAAATTAACCAGTATTTAAAAAAAAGGTTCATTTCAGGGACGCACAACAACACATTGCATACAGCCAGGGGTCTAAGAAGGAGAGGCGGGACACTTGCCTGATAAACCTCCAAAGTCCACCATATTTTTCGCGAGGTAGCCTTGCAGCGCTACATGCCCTTGTATTGAATTTTGCCATAAAAAGCTTGGTTATGTTAAATTTATATTTTTAAATACAGACAAGCAAAATAAATTAAGAGTTTGAAATAAAATAAAATTCAACGTAAGGAAGTAAAAAAAAGGGAGCTTCACTGGTGCTAATGAAAATAAATGTACATATAACCTTTTAAAAATTGCATTTCTCCTGGGGTTCCGCCAAAAAACTTTTTTAAATTTGACTGAAAATAATTTTGTCTAAAATGGGATGCAAGCGCAGTGTAGCTGCTTTAGTTTTCGTGTCTTTTTAAATTCCCACCTTTTTTTAATACAAATCTTACTTTAAATACAAAACATGATAAAGTAACCCTCAAAGCAAATGTATCGGTATCACAATGGTAACTTTGGGGGTTTTGGGTGCCAAGGTTGCGGAAATTTTTAAGATGTTTTTGCATAAATTATTTAGGGGAAAAAAAAAAATTTCTCGCAAGATGGGATGCACTGTTTAGGGAAACAAATTATTGCAATCAATTTTTTAACTAAAAATCAACACGTGAATAATGGGGAAAACGAAATTAACAAATAAACGAAGGGAAAAACAAAATTTAGATTACTCATCACTGTGCCCACCAGCCCAATTTTTTTTAACGTAAAATTCAATACATTACATTTTCCCCCATCTAAAATGAAAAAACGTATTACCTTAGACATTAACAAAATTACATGATATTCCGACCTGTTTATTGTTTTTTTTTACCTTATAACTTAGCATTTCAGCATAAATTACCCTTGAAAGTAGTTTTAAAAATTAAGGATTTTTTTTTGGGAAAAAAAGCATTCTCCCCCACATTTAAAGATTTACAAAAAACCCCCGATATAAATATTTTTGGGCATAAAATTTACCTGTTTTTACTGAAAGCCACCCCAATTTTCAAAGCTCTTTTCACAATCACTTTTTATGGGCTGGTTCAAATTTACCCAGCAAAGGGCCCCCTTATCTGGCTTTGTGCCCTTAAAAAAGTGCATCCCGGATGTGACGTCACGTCACTGTCCAAATTCCCCAGCAAGGGCACATTAATGCGCCCTAAATGTCCCCCTTCAGCCAAGGGCACAGCAACTTGCCCTTCTCAACCCCTCGATATTTTTTGATTCACAATTGTTTGAAATATTTCAGCTTAATCTGATTCCGGATGTACCATGAAAAACCCCTGTGCTCTGCTAATTGTGCTGGGGTTCACAGCAAATGCAGCAAGGGAAAAACTTACAAGATTCACAACGGTGTCTACTTCATCGAGCGATGCTGCAGATCCAATATGAAGACCCCTTTTCCCCACTTCTGTTTACGCTGCCACTGCAAGAACCCAAACACCTGCCAATATAGAAGAATGGTTCCACAGCGCCTGCGCCTTCTGGAATTCCAGGGTCTGCAGGAACGCAGACAAGATGAGAGACATTTTTTTAAGGGCCCACATAGTTAATATTGTTAACCAATTCCTTTCTGAAGTTTCCTTACCCAGCAGAAATAAAAAATCGCTCACATTCCTTGGAGATGTTGTAACATGGTGTTGCGACGTGCTAACTATACGTCACTAAAGTCATTACTCTCAATGAAGAAATGCTAGCTGTGCAAATAAAATGAGAAACAAAGTAATGAAGAGCTCCATTAACAATTTAAACCTCACCACCCCACAGCATGCCTGAAATCAAAAATCAAGTTGGGGCCCTAAATTAATTCTATTTCAAATCGATTTCGATCCATACAAGTAATTTCAATTCACAGGAAAAGAAATTGAAATTCACAGATACAAAGTCAATAAATGATAGGTGTAGTTCTAGAGTTAATCAATAATATTATCAACGAAATCAGCTTAAATTCATATCTACAGGTATGTCAGAAGAACCCTTTGCTGTTACAACTATATCAAAGTCAATGTTTAACGAGAGAATTTTTAAAAGGGCAAACAAAACTGGCAAATTGGATCTCAAACTTAGCATTCCAATTAATAATCTAATAAAGGTATTGCTCTGGTGCTATAACAAATGCCCCTTTCCACCAACACAAAAAATGATTAAAGTACAAATACCTCTTCAAAGTACAAAGTTTATGTGGCATTTTTAAAAACCACAAAAATACCTTATTTCATTAAAATTGAATCATGTACGATTGACTTGCCAAAGGAAATCATTGCGTGGATTTTTACTCCATACAACAAGGGGGGTAGCTGAGGAAAAGAATCATTTAATGGTATGTATTTAATATCTAAACACACAACAGAAACAGTAAAGTAAGCTGTTTTAAAAGAGGTAATTAAATTGCACAGACTTGAAAAACTGTAGCATTTAGAAAATTTTACGTGCATTTCTAGAAAATCAAATACAAAAACCCTATTCAACCCCATCATTATGTAATAACAAACCCGTTCTGGCAGATTGGCATTACTATAGTTAATAGGACTCTCAGACAGACAATTCCTAATGCTGAGATTGGCTTTTATTGAGACAAAGGTTCCATGTGGGTGCAAAGTTACAATAAAAGAAGTAACTATAATAGAAGCCACACACATGAGACATAAAAAGCCTGTAATAGCAGTCACTAAACCCAAATTTACCCAATTCAGTGGCTTAAGGGTAGCCATTTCAAGCAACACAATTATTGCTAACTGAGGGAATTCTTTTTATTCCATTAATGATACCTTAATGAGGAATGGAAAATTTTGCATGAAAATTTGCCAACTGTAGAATATGCCCCTGCCCAAAATAATTTAACTCATAACTCTGTCTTCGTAGTTTATGTCGCAGGAGCATTTTAATTACTTAAGTCTGTCCACTATTGTGGCTTTGATGGTGGCCCTAGGGTTGCTATATTATAAGTTAGTTAGAATTTCTATTTTGCTGGAGAAGGCTGTCTAGATAGGCATAAACAAAGATATAATATACAATCATATTTGATAATTGCTTACTACATAGCCTAATAAAGGGGTACCCTGGGAGTGAGAAAACGCAATTGAATAACGAGTGATAAGATTAGATTTACAAGTTGAAGTAAATAAGTTAAAAATAGCAATGTGCCCAAGCCGGCATGTCAGGCTTGCGAAAAAAAAAATTTAAGCACTATTGGTATGCTACAAACTTGTTTGCTGTCTACATATGTATCTTTAATTGTTAGGGTTTAAAATGTTCAACTGTGTTATCATCAAAGTATTTCTACCAACAGTTTTCACATAAAATTTTTTTAGAATCATTAGTTCATATCATCTGGCACTATGGCGGAGTAGTAATTGGTAATTAGTGCACCTAATTGCCCTCTTTTCCCTCTACCCTAGCCGTAGGCGGTGGCGATTTTATCTTGTTTAGTACAATTTTATGGGGTTAACTTATATAATTCACGGAGCTGAGCGCATTTCCATCACAATACCGCAGTTACATGAAACCATAGTGGCCAACAATCATCGTGCTGGCAGAGTAACTGCAATTCCTATGTGAATTACTTTGAAGTGTACTTGAAATAATATTAGTATGTGTATTGTCGATTACAAAAATTAATAGCTACAGTAAATCTCAAAACTATACGTGTGTCAAAACGTACAAGTAAAAGTAATTAAGACACATCAATATAAAATGTAATACTTACAAAGGTTATCTCGTATAGTCATGTTGTTCCAAATAGTCATATCAGTTAAACTACTTTTATTAAGAAATTCTTACACGCACGTACGCACGCACGCATGCACACATGCATACACACACACACACAAAAAAAGTTCTATTCCAAATATGTGCTCTTAAATTAGTAAAATTTCAGATGGACTGACGTATTTTTCTAGCCAAAATGTAAACGATATCCCAAATCTCGCGATGACAGCGCCCTAGAGAGATTCTAAACACAGTGTGTGAATGGACACTAACTAGTAAAACCCTGATGGCAGCCACGAACAAGAGAGACCCCTTTCGTGGCATACTAGAACCCTCTACTGATGGCACCTGGTCAACCCTTCGCCGCAGAGCCACCATACTTCTTCAGCGGCCCGGTCTCACTCATTACCTTCCCCTTCCCTTCTTCGGCTGACCCCATACTCTCATGCGGGGCGCATGAGTTTCATGGAAACGGGGGGGGGGGGGCCATGGTGTGGTCACCAGTAGCCAGGGCTGGCAAGCGACATACGAGAGCACAGGAAGTGCGACCTCGACAAGCCAGCCCCAGCTGTTATGTTAGGATGAGTCGCAGTCGTTTAGTGTAACTCATGTAAGCGGCATTCATCAAACATTAAAAAAAAACTTGTATCCTATAATGACATATGGCTTCATTGCACACTGGCATGCAAAGTCCCAATTTAGTTGTAGGCAAAATAATTTAAATATTTTTTATTCTATTCCAAACATAATGTTGGCTATTGAAGGTAGCATTTCTTATTTTATACATATTTTGCTTCTGAATGTTCACCTATTCTACGGCTGAGTGTCCAATGCTGTCTGTATCTTTCCTGAAGGTGATCTTATTTGTGAACATTTTCATGTTATTGCCGTCTAAAACCACAATGCTAGGCTGTTCCCTATAAAGTGAGCACTTTTGAAATCAGCCTCTGAAAAATGTCACTGCCTCTACCTGCATATATTTTAACAGGCTCACTGAGTTGTATGCAGCCAGTGGAGTTGGTAACAATGGAGGGAAAGTAGTTCCATGTGTTAATGTTGAATTGAAATGGTCAGGTAAACATTTGTGTATATTGAAATTATTTCTTTTGTTTCCTGTTTTCTAATGCATAAAAAAACAATGATAAGCAAGTTTTTCAAATATTTACTTTTGAAATGATTTCACAGTTTCAGTTGACAGATGCTCAATAGAGTATTGAGGACCATGGCAATGCTAATTTTACATACTGTGGAAGAATACACTATGTGCGTACAAGTAGATTTTAAGCAGGGCTCTCAAAATGTTCATATTATTGTGAACAGCCTATACTTGGGTGGCACTTGAATAATGACCAGGTCTGTTGTAGTGTTAATTTTACATGTGGAAAGGAAATACAAAGTGAAAAGTAAAAGTAGATTCTAAGCAGGTATTTCAAAAGTGGTTAGTCAATCTTGAAAGTCGGTGTTAGTTGGAGAGTTTTTAAAGCATCAAGCAAGAAATTTTATGGAGCACTTTGAAATTTTATTTGGGCAGTATAGTTTTTCTTTTAAATTAGTTGTAGTCCCCCTCTGTTCTATTTCTCTCTCTTTCTTCCCCATGTAACTGTAGTAAGTCAGTAACACTTCAGATCCTGTGAACAGAGTACTTCAAGAATGGCTACACCCTGTATCTGAACTCTGGCTTGAGTTCAAGCAGAAACCACTACGGGCAGCGGGTGATCACACGGGAGGCAGACCTGGTGACTGCACATGAGTTCGGCCACAACTGGGGCTCGGAGCATGACCCCGACATCCCAGAGTGCAGCCCGGGAGCAAGCCAGGGGGGCTCGTACCTCATGTACACGTACAGCGTTAGTGGCTACGATGTAAACAACAAGGTGAGTACCCTTGAGTAGTCTGCACTTCTGCTGATGTATGAATTGTAGGTAATTTTCTGCTGATATGACAAACCTAACATTTTGCAGGTACTAGTTGTTTTGAGTCATTATTTAGTATAAATAATTGTTGATTCTTACCTTTGAGAACATTGAAAGTTTTCCAGTGTAAGGAAGTGTGTGCTTTCACCACTAGTTCACGGAAACGAAAGCCTCAGCGCAAAAAGTTGCTTAACTTCCAATGTTTTTTTCAAACAAAGTTGGTAGTTTTTAACCCAAGCTCTACCCTGCTGTGATAACAGTCTAACAGTCTACCCATCAACAAAAGGTGTTGGCGAGGGGGTGGTAAAGTGTTTGTTCGGTGAGCAAGACATCAAACCTGATATCACAATTGGGATGTCTGTTGAACAGCAGACTATGGGAAACCATTCTGTGGTGTGGGTCAAGCCAATCCTCCTAGCTCGTGTTTGTAGAGATCAAAGATTCACCAGCTGGTGTTCGGAGTCTAAAGGAATGGATAATGGAAACAGCTGCATGCCACCAGGCATGTGACCTTGCCATGCTCGCACAAACACGTGCCAGTGGTAGGGCTGCTAAGAGGAGGGTGACCGACTGTGAGAAGGTAACACAAACATAATGTGGATTTTCTATTTCGAAAAATTCTGATGCGTGGCCGAGGGACCATACCAAGTTGAGTGAAATTGTAACACATGGGTGCACTCCACTATAGTAAATAGAAAAGTCTATATGACTCTCAGTAACTAAACTATCAATTTCATGGTAATATTTTAAGTCCAAGGTGGAACCCAATTTTAAGGCGACTAGTATTTAAAAAAAATTAAATATGTTATATTGAAAACTGTTCAAAGTGTCTTACTAGCATGTTATAAAACACCCTTTAAAATTATGACAATATTAATTGCATATAAACTTCACACTTTATGCCAGCAAGTTGTATTGAAAGCGCATTTCTGAAGCAGTTATCTTTAAACTGGGGTTCTGGTACCTCGACTTGTAAGCATTACAGTTATGTGTTAGCAAGTTGTAATTGGTCTGGTATTTATATATACCTTATTTTCTAGTCTTTAAGCATGAAAACTTCAGACTTTGAGGCAGGATGTTACACTGAAGGCACATTTCTTTAAACTGAGATCGCTGTACCTCGACTTTTAAGAATATTTGCATACAGACGTAATATGTGAGAAGGGTTTAATTGGTCTGTTTTGTACATAGCTTAGTTTTTTTTTTTTTTAATAATATAAATTTCAAACTATGTGTCAGGATGTTGCACTAAAAGCATATTTCTGAAGGGCATATCTTTAAACTAGATATCTTGACTTAAGAGCATTTTTGTATACTACAGGCACGAGCAAGGCCTGCAAACTATTTTATAAGTAACAGACTGATGCCTGACTCATTTTTTAACAACTGTGATTCGACGAATTCAGCTTCATCCTACAATTAGTTTTGCTTGTGAGTTTTAAAGTTAGTATTATCGTTTGTCCCGACTTGAGATGAGATTATTTTATGTACTGTGTAGATTGTTTTATTCACCGGCCCACTGTAATTCTGCATACAGGCAATGAGTTCTTTTACACGCCGCTAGATAGCACTACTAGTAGGATTCTCGTTTGTCTTTGCTTACCATCCACCAGCCAGCTGGTGATGTCACATTTTCAGTTGTCAGTCATGCATTCATTACCCCCTGCTCAACGATCACCGCTCCCCCTCATGATGTGGGCCAATAAACATAGGGAAGCTGCCAGAAGGAGTATAAAATGAGGAACAGTTTTTGACTCTGGAGCAGTCTTCAGTTCTCCGTCACGGAGTTCTAATCAGTCTGCGACACCAGTCTACAGTTATCCAGCACTCACTGCGTGGACACTGACCAGCCTGTGCCCTTAACTCTTCTATGCTGCAGTCTTCCAGCACTTGCTGCTCGTAACTGTGTGCTTGTTAAGCCCTGTCTGTATGAGTAGTCTGACCACTTGACCTCTATGTTAGTCAGGTCTTTCTCTTCTCGACGAACCCTGCTAACCGAACTCCTTCTTTTGCACGGACGTGTCAGTTCAAGGGAATTCTATCCTCACAATCCTTTTTAGGACTAATCCCATTCTATCCTAGCTTAGTCATCCTAGCGACATGTTGGTATCTGAGCGTTAGTTCAGGACACACAGGCAACTGTAGGAAAGGGAAACTGCATAATTTGCTCAACGCTATGAACCCATCTTACCCCAGTCAGTTCTCAACCGGTCGCCGCAACCGGTTTTGCCTCTCCCGGATTTACAGTACTTTAGCTTCCCAGCAATAGCTTGTGCCGACGCAGGAGTTAGAGTACGTCATCACGTGCATTTCCTGTTGAAAGGAAATAAATGTTTGCTAGCTCAGTCCTTGGGTACCGCATTTCCTGAAGACTTAGCAGGTTACCTCCAATCAACTACTCACGGGACGGGAACGCAGGTGATCCCGGGAAGGGTATTCAGACGAATCAAAACACACCATTTTACCCACAAGCACCTAGAACAGCTATCATTTTCTATCTACAGCGTAGATAGAATGGAGGTGCCAGCACAAGTACACTGACCCTTCACCAGCTTGTTGGCTCGGTGTTTGCCCTCACATGGTCCTACACATAAATTGCTATACAAGAAGCATGCCTTCCTTCTCTCCTTTACCAGGAGGCGGGGATTGAAGGAGAGAGTGAAACTGACCTTACATGCCTCTGGTCGCCTGCAGGCCTCTGCTCTTGTCGTCTCGATAGCAAAGCTCAACTCTAGGGAGCAGGCCCAGGCATTAAGGCACCTGCAGGATCCAGTGATTCTGGAGGTTCCGAAGGAATTGTTCACTAACCCTGTACACACTGGCCTGGTAGAATACCCGTGGTGGGTAAAAAGCCACCTCAGCCAGCCTGATCGACCACCTACACCAGCCATCGCCCACTTGGTCCCAGCTATCCTTCGCCCAGTACCTCCACCCAGGCCTGCAGCACCCGCATCAGCTTCATCGCAACCCGTTGCTCAACACAAGCCCATCGCCCTCCATTGCTCAGATATCCCCATCAAGGCAGTGCCCCGAAACGCAAGAAAATATTAGCCGAACCCAACTTTGTGTTCTGCCAGCAAGCAACCAGGTCAGTCGTGTACGACGGACGAGTACCAGTGCCGCGTCAAGACTAGACCCCAAAGGAGATAGGAGAACTCGATCTAGCACCTAGAAAAAAAAAAGGACCATGCTTCTGCGACGTGTAAGTACTTAACTCCCGGGTATGTCACACATCAAAACTGTAATGTTAGACTGATATAAACTAAATATATTTATTTGATCCAAATTCAAGTATGGTAGCAAATGTCTAACAGTATCTTTTTTGGAAATTTAAATTTTTAAAAATGTTTCATATTACTTTAGTTCATAAATTACTTTTCCCAGTATAGTTACAGAACTAGTACATCGTAAAATTTAAATGCATACTGTAAACAATCTTCAGAGACACAAGTATCTTGGGCCAGGTAACTTGGGATACAATAAAAATGTTGCCCACAGCACAAACTTGAGATTTTGGTTTGCCTTCCACACAGCAAACTTTCCACGCCCCAGTAAAGCATGGTAACTGCTAATTAATCAAATGAGCTGCTGATGAAAATAATAATACTGAATGATCAGCAGGACCATTCAAAATGGTGCCACCTGAGTGGTTGCATCTAATTGGAGTTCTTAGAGATTGTGCTCTGTGGCTAAACCTTGAGATGATATGAGAGTCTGTGTGCACAGTTTGTATTTGGCAAGTTTCATTATAGAAAGAAATCCTTTTGCGCAATAAATTTGCATACATTAACATGACATGTTATGCAATTTTCACACATTTGTTTATCTGAAGTAGAAAGTGTTGTAATATTTGTTATGTGATACAGTGATGTTAATTATAAAGTTATTTTATTTTCTTTCTCTTGTTGGTTATTATGTATGCAGCAGCTATTGTATTTATGTATTTTATTGTGTTGCAGTTGTAATCATAATGTGTTGGTTCATCCAAGTTGGCAATGCGTTATGACATCATTAACCCTGAGGTAGTTTAAATGAATGTGCCTTACATTTAATCCCTATGCCTCCCAGGTTAACTTAAATTTAGAATAATCACTGAATTTGATATTGTACTGAATGGACCTCGTCTCCATCTTTTCAAGAGAACCAATGTAGTCATTCAGGGATGCTGATGCTCCATTAGTACTCTGAGAATTTTAAATTGTGTAATTATTTCATCTGCAAGCAAATCAATGCTCATAATGTTGTCTGTGCTCTGTTAGCTGGCACAGAAGCCAGGTACGGAGTAGCCAACCCCTTGTTCTGGAGCAGTGAAGCAGCAGAGTGGAATCAACAGTACTGTGTTGTTCAGCACAGTACAACTGCACACGAAGAGTCGCCAGTTCCAGCCAACCAGCAACCGCTTCCACTTAAGTGACTGAAGAAGTCCCTGGTTCAGACGATGGGAATACTATCTCAGCCTTGTTCAGGCCAAGAGTGTCTAAGAACTTCTGGTTTCAAGAGGATCTAGCGGTTGGAAAGCTTTGAATTTGGGGCTCGTAAAGAAATAGTGAAAATGCACTCTCTCACTTTGTCCAGGGTATACTCATGCCTTCCTGGGTCCAGTCTTTAACTCAGATTGGGACTGAGGTAATGAGTATTTGTGATGCTGGTTAAACTAGGGTAAATCCTATTGGAGGTGCAGGCAATTTGGACAGTATTTTGGATATTCCCAGTATCTTCGACAGATTAAGGAATATTATCCTGGCTTTGTGCAAGTTGAGGATAACCAAATATATTCAGGTCTTAAGCACCTGTCAGCAAGCAGTTGCTTATATTAAAATAAGCCAATTAATTTAAAGTGACTTTCTAGGTTGCTCTGAAATGAGCAAGAAAACTATTCAAGTTACAATTAAACTTATTTTTATTTATATGTGGAAACACAATAATGGGGAATGCGTAGCTTTGTACATTGATAAATAAAATTATTTTAATATTTAAGGCAGGTGAAGGCGCACCTGTACCAAGAGAAAAGAAAATGTAGTGATTCTAAATTACGTCATTCTTATGAAGGAGGGGAGGAGGGGGGGTCCAGAAGGGACATAGGCATGACCTGTTACCACAGAGCTTACAAAGATTAGTTTGGCGGGTAGGAAACAGGTGGGGACGTCGAGATATCTCTGGCTGATGTGGTGATAGCGTCCTCGGCTGCGGACGGCGTCGGCAGGCGTTGCTGGAGACCATTGCTAGTAACCAACACTGAGTCTTTACAGAGTATGACTTCGGCGCGTATGACTTGGTGGTTATGAACAACACTGGTTAAGATCTTCTCAGTCTTTTGCAAACAGTGAGGTCAGGGTGACAGGCACTTCCCCAGTTGGTGCTTTCAGCCTTGTACAACCTGGAGGGCTGACGACTGTCCTGAGCTCATCTCGGCGAGAGGCTGTTGACATATCTATCGCGTCTCCACGAGGCTCTGGCGGCAGTGACGACCTTGTGTGTTGGGTGTTGTCCTCCTGCAGCATCCCTTCAAACCAGTTTCTTTGGATATGGCATGTCAGTGACTCATCGAACAGTTCAAATTCTCTAGCGGGAACTGGGCGACCACGTGGCAGCTTTTGGGTGGGCAGTACAATTTAAATTAATTACTGTGTGTCTGTAATAGCTCATTAGGCTAGGAGCAATCCTGTAGGCATGGTATTAATTGTCTTCTGGCATGTGACTTGCCCATATGAGTTTATTTGCTCGATGATGGGGGAATTTGTCAAGTAGTGTGTGCATGCCCAATGCACAGGAAAGTGACATGCTTCAGTAGTTATTAAGCAGTGATTTATTTCAAAGGTTGATTTTGAAAGTGCTCACTTTATCGTGAACCATCTCTAGTACAGTACATGCATTGGATATTACAAAAGTCGTTGAAACGGTAAACTAAACTTTGATATAGTTTAGAACTGTTAGGATATAATTTAACTAAGTTGTATGAAAAAAAAAAAAGTTTTAACATGAGAGAGAGAGAGAGAGAGAGAGAGAGTGTGTGTGTGTGTGTTTTATTATTATTATTATTATTATTATAAAAAGCATTGCATTCATATAATAGGCTACATTTTAATATACGTGGTTTCTTTTATTGTGTAGCGTTTCTCACCATGCAGTCTGCGCTCTATTCGGAAGGTGCTGCAAGCAAAGTCGGGGCGCTGTTTTTCGGAGCCAGAAGAGTCTTTCTGTGGGAACTTGAGGGTTGAAGGGGATGAAGAATGTGATGCTGGCTTACTGGGAACAGAAGACAATGATTCTTGTTGTGATAAGTACTGCAAGCTGAGGCGTACTCCGGGAACTGTCTGCAGGTATTTCTGCCTCACCTCATATGTTCATTTTGAAGTTTATGCTTGTGCTGAATGTATATTTTGCAATTACCATAAAGCTTTTTCTTCTGCAGACTTTCAGAATAGTTTGAAATGACACAGAAATTTTTGTTTGTTTTTCATAGTTCATATGCAGAGATGAAATTCACATTTTGTATCAGCGGGAAAGTGAAACATGTGGGTGTAACCAAACCACAGCAGGTCCTTCTCACTATCTACGTGTGAATATCCGCTTGAAAAATGCCTAAATTGCTGGAGCGTGGGTGCAGAAAGGGAAATTACAAGTTGGAGACTGTTGACTAACAACCGAGACAGTTGTCGATGTAGACATCCAAGATGCTGGCCTCCAACTTTCGTAGCATTGTCTGGTGAAAAGCTATACGGTGGCTCTGCATAACCGTGACAGCAGTAGCAGCTTTACTATGGTTGTTCACTCATAGTTATAAAAAATAACACTTTAGTATGAACTTCGGTTATCCTGTCTCCATTGCATGCTTTACTGCATATCTGTAAAGAACTGTGTATATATTCAATATGCTAAAGCCAATATCAATACTCTGAAATTTCATTTTATTTCAGCTACAAATTTGATTGCCAAATGTTAAATTAACTCAACATTTTCAAGCCCAGAAAATTTTCAAAGTTTATAAGAAAGATAAGTTCATTGACTATTAATGACATTTTTGTTGTGTGTGATTTTTTTTACTTTTGCCATTACAGGTAGGCCCCTATCCTGCTACCACAAGTAAAATTAAACCTGTGATATTGTAGGTACCACTGTTTTAAATTTCTCATAGCTTGTTTCCCCTTACTCCGTCCTCTCTTCAAAGGAGTTTTTTGCAGCTTTTATTTCATTACTTTGCAGTCCTGTCGAGTCACTTGTTTGACGTTAACCTTTTGATCGGAAAGATCTACACTTCCTACGTATTTGTTGTTTAAGCAAATCAGGGCTGGACAATCTACTTCAAACTTGCTTCCATCAATTTGTTTGTTACTTGATGTCTATACTGTAATATTGTAGCTATAATTTTTTTGCTGTCCTGCCCCCTTGTTGCAATTGCCCCCTTGCTGATTCACAACAAATTCGCATTCTCCTCCATTCACTTTTCCTTAGACTGTTGGTATGTGTTTTCAAACTGATAGCAGTGCCCTCTAAAGGAAATCGAATACTTGTATTTAGCATCTGGACACTTGTGAAAAGTCTGACAAAAACAAGTGTGATATCTATATTTCTGATAGTATTTTATGCGCGCTCCTCTTGGCGAACAAGTGTTTAGGGCGCTTATTGCCCTCTCGGACCTTACGAGGTGGATACGATAGGTGAGAGAATGGTGTGGTGAATGATCTGGCTTGAACTGACGGGGTTTATCTACTGCAGCCTCGTTGGCTGTCGAACGGGGATAAATTTGGCTGGGGCTTGTTCTGGGTACATTTGAGGAATTACCTTGGCAGGGATTTGAACCCTGATCGTCTTTCTGGATGCCAACATTATCGTACAGAAGTTTGGGAGTACTTCTGTTCTCTGGTGTCAAACCCGAAGTATTTTGCCAGATTTTAATTTTACAATACGTGATCAGCTAGAGGGGTCCGGTGTGTCTGTGTAGGGGTTGGTTGGACAGGGGTTTCCTCGGAGTCAGATTCTTCATCCGGTTCACACCAACCTACCAAGTGCTTCAAGCGAGTTTCGTGGTCAGGAGTTAATACTATATTGTAGTCAATAGAGACGCTCTCGGGTTGACTGGAGATCAGTGTACTTGGGCTTGAGTTATCAATTACCTTATTTATTAATGCTTGCTTCAATGTGGCGCGCCTCTCGTGTTGCCTCTGATGGCTTCCAGCAACTCCATGCTGTTTTCGCATTTAGCAGTGAAATACAACTATTAAAATAAGGCTGTCAACAGGGGTTGCGGACGAGCAGCCCTAGGCGGGGCGAAATCTGCAGTCACTATCGTGGACCTGCTGTTCACAAGGGCAACCCAAGTAACTAGACCTTGTGTCTCGTATCAGCTGCGGGTGTCCTGGAATATCAGAAATTGGTCCTTTATCAGGCCTTACATCCTGAGGGATACAGCACACTACACAACCAGATAGAGACGTGAGGTTAATTAGAATTATTGTGCAACTGATTGAACACACAGCACTGCAATTAGAGACAAAATTAATAAAGCAATAACGAACAATGACAAAGGATCTAAAATTAAAATTACGGTAGCCAATACACAAAAGAGGTAAGTTTGTAACATTATATTTTATTACGCTTGAATCAACACTTTAGCAGAGACCCTGCTAATGTAGTACACACTAAAAGCTAGGTAAAGAAATATTAAAACACTGTCAATTATATTGATCCACAAATTTCTGTACAAAAAAACAGACGAAGACGAGCCTGGGAAAAATTAATCTAATAATAAGTTCCTTCCTACCAAACATTCCTAATTAATAATAAACCAATGTACGCTATTTACAGTGTGAGCGTAACACAGGGCTCTATCCAGGGGGACGTAATCACGCAACTACCTGCTACCGGGAGTCAAAGGAAGTTGACTGAGGTAAGGGTAGTGGGTACAGGTGAGGGATTTACCAAATGTGGAGAGCTGGCATCCTTCAAGCTGTTGGCTGGAGGTAGAGGTTTGAGCCCTGTCTCAGGCTGCTGAGATGAAGGAGGTTGAGCCCTGGGCGGGCTGCAGAGGAGAGAGTCTTCTGCAGACTGTAGGAGAGCTCACGAACCTATGTGGCCGGTGAACCCAGTATCTCTGCTGGACCACAGGGCTGCGCTTCTATTTACATGAAAATCACCCTGTGTCAGCGATTCTCCACCGGGAGGGGGGGGGGGATAGCTTAGCTTTCCAACACACGGGCTGGTTTATCTGCTGCAGGAGCGCCCCTCAATTTCTTATTGCCCCTGTTGGAAGCGATGACATTTTCATGCACCCCGGACTGAGGCAGGCGGGCCGTGACGTCAGAAGGTCACTGGAGTGCTGCTATCTTGAGGGTTGTTTCGAACTTCTTGGCCAGGCAGTGTAGCGTAGTATATTTCAAATAATTAATATTATTTCTTCTTCAGGGTTGCTCTGGCACGTTCCTTCTTGATTGGATGTGGAAGATCATAATTTCAGCCGGGTAGTTGAATTACGTTGATGACTAACCAATGCATGTAGTCTTGTAATATTGTTATTTCCAAGTCTCAACGGCCAATGAATTTTATTTTGCACCGTGCTTGGCGCGCTCAGATGAGGCGAAGTCTATCGTGGAGTGCGCATCTTTGTAGCGCAGCATGCTGGCAGGCATCATATTTTATAGCACCAAGCTAACTCTTTCCCCTAGCATTGTCATCTTTGGAAGGTTTTATCCTGTTTGTTTCCCAGGTATACATTCAAATCATATGTATACCAAATTACAGCATCGCAGCACTTCCAAATTTTTATAATTTTATTGTGAAGCACTAGGGGTTTTAAATTAATTAAATGCCACCTGATACAAGGGGAGACTTCTACGTCTAACATAGGAGGTGGCAGCAGGATGAGGTTTCGATCCTCGGTTGCCAATTGAGGTACACTAAATAGCAGATTGAACATCTAAGTAAT
Source organism: Dryococelus australis (assembly GCA_029891345.1). NCBI lineage: Eukaryota > Metazoa > Arthropoda > Insecta > Phasmatodea > Phasmatidae > Dryococelus > Dryococelus australis. The sequence continues at coordinate 28,077,185 of CM057007.1, read as the reverse complement.
CACCATGGGGAACTCGCCTACAATTCCCGGGGATTGCTCTATCTAGTGGGTTGCTTCCCACACTGGTAGGTGAGATTCTGTGGCATGTTTACTGGTGGTGACCTGGGGATTGAGACCCAATGAGCAACCTGAATATAAGGGTACTATCATTTACTAGGCGGGTACGAGAGGTTGTGGTGGCCCTCAAATATCTCGACGTAAACGCTGCAGTGATCATACCCTGGGGAGTTAATCCCTCTTGGGCAGAAAGCCAGTGTAGAGTTTATGTTTCTGGGAGGGAACAAAATCGCACACTGCAGTAGGTATGGCTTTCTGACGGGTTAACTGTGGCGTCAAAGGAAGGGAGCTCTCCTCTGCTCCGTCAACTGTGCTGAGGCAGCCGGCTGTGGAACAGTGGCCGATTTTGCTTGTGGCGGAGTCGTGCTCATACTGCTTGAAGAAGGAGGGGATGGGCGAGGGGGGTATGGCTGTGTATTCCTCTGTGAGGTCTGTTGGTTCTTCTTCAATTCCTGAATGCCCACAGTGTAAAAGTAATAAATCTTCATGCGGCAGTCTGCCGTTAACGCTGTAGGGTAAAGCAAATGGTGACTTACTTTCAGCTTTGAGTACTTTGAGGTCTCTTAAGTTTGTTATTTACTCCACTTTTGCGAGCCGGTTATCATAGCGGTCCTGCTGTGTTTGTCCAGATACATAGCTATTATGCCCAATGTGTGTCACTGCATAACTCCTCCTAGCTATTCGCTAGCTAGAAGGGTTATACAGTCGGGACCCGAAGGCAGTCGTAATACCTAGGTGTAGTGAGTTCCTAGTAAAGGGCTCTCCCGAAGATTAGCCTATGCAATACACTGAGCATTACTGTGGTCAAACTTGGAATACCGGTCAATGTTCCTTGTATTTGCTGTGTGGCTGGTTCGTAAAGCCGGCGTGTCTTATATATTCAAAATAATAAGAAAAAGAATTTAATTTACTGAGCTTTTACAAAACTTGGGGATAACAAGGTTACTAACAGCTAGAATGGAGAAGGTCCTAGAATTCAATTGCAATATGGCTTTTATTACAATTACGTAAATTGAAAGTAAATAAATACAGTGAAAAGTATTTAATAATATTACGTTAAACAAGTATAAAATAAATATTCGTTGTGTATAAATATACTGCGTAGTTGCAATCACAGCAGTTCAAGTGAAGGCAACCTGATTATGTTACGTTAAAGTGATTACTGGAAATGAAATATTTGATAGTTAAATAAATTATTCAAAATCTGAATAAGCCCTGGGAGTCCTAAACTTAACTAGGGTATGTCCAGAAGGAACCTCGAAGTGGACAAGGTTCTCTTCCCACCTGATAAAGATGGCCGGGCTAAGGCCTTATAGGGATGTCCTTAAGGGACTGTCAACGAGATCTTGGTGTACCTGGAGAGGTAGAGGGGTGGGAAGAATAGGTCGACGTGTAGTAGCTGCTGGCGGTGAAGACGACCCAGAGGGTTGGAGGCACTTACAGAAGTAGAGACCCTCTGGTGGCGGTGCCCTGTGAAGAGGGTGGCGTTGTCGAAGTTCACTCGCAGCTATCGGCACGGTTGAGGGTGTCCAGTCCGTGTCAGATTGCCCTGGCCTTCACAGCCACGGGCGTTACAAGACAGAGTAGCCGCTGCGGTTAAGGGATTTCCACCCTTAGTATCGCCCTCGCCTTCGCAGCCTCAAGGACAGTGAGCAACTCCTGAGCCCCAGTCAGCACTGCCTTTTATACTAATTTATGCCTACTATAGACGCTCAGAGTGGTGCTGGAGATCTAGCCCCGCCTCTCGGGGGTGGAGCTTTTGATGTCACATGTATGAGCCCAGGAGCCTTATTTTGCCTACTGCTCGGTGCCTGATGGCGAGTTCTCTGGTCCATAGGCGCTCGAGGAGGCAGTGACTCTTCGTTGATTGGCCCATTTCCTCTAGTGGCGTGAAGTTTGAAAAGTGTGCACTCGCTCTAGTGGGTGCAGCAAAATATAATGGTGTTTTATATAGGCAGGGGCAGCGATGTGACAGCTTCTTAGAGATTCGGCTCGATGGTAAAAGCTAGGAGCAAGGGGTTGGAGGTGTGTTGTCTCTCTGTCAACGTCTGGAAGTCCCTCATGTCCTGTCTCCATTACTGCAAACGAATGGAGTTAACTTGCCCTTAGAACTTTTCCATTATTAAGATGGGGTGAAGTCGGAGCTAAAATGTGTCATGCGTCAATTGGTTTGAGAGGTTGGTACTGTTTTAGAGCGTATATGCCCTTGAACTTTGTTATTGATTCATCATACTGTGGTCGAGGCTTTCTTCCCTTGCCTCTGGTAAGGTATGTTTGAAACAAGAAAGTATCTCGTTTATATAGGTATATAATATGTTTCTGAAGAACCTACAGGTTGCTTGGAAATATTGAAATTTAGCTTGGATATGTAATGTTGGAATCTGTTGGATGTAATGCCTGCTTTAAGTCTTTCATTTCCGAAGGAGGGATTATGGGACCAATAATCAGAAATACTGGGGACCCTATTATATCTTGTTATGAGCTTGCAACCAAGCATCAATATTAGTTCTGGAGATCAGTGTCTATCACAATTATTTTTTATTTTTGCATAATATGTACATATATGCAAATGTGTATTGGTACATTGGCTGATGAATATAATCAAGCTGCGAGGAAACTCTTTTAGAAAACAGTCCACTTCATCGAATGACCTCTTCAAATTGCACAATGTGGTTGTCAATTGATATGCAGTTGCAGCATGTCTAGGCATGGATTACATACCTGTTTGGAGTAGACAGAAAAATCACGCCATTAACATTATCTTGAGTTGGTGGAGTAGAATTAGAAGATTCGTCAGTACGCGCTTAAAGAAAAGAAGTCACTTTCTCACAATCATATTATTCTGTCTGTAGGGCCAGACTGTGTTACCGTCCACAGCACTTTCTCATACCAGTACACTAGTCATAAATGTTTACTTAATTATGTATTTTATAATAGAGGTACTATTCAACTGTTTGAACACTAAGATATTTTTATTTGTGTATCACAGTAGGTATTTTCTCATAAAAATATAAAATACATTCAAAAAATTGCCACAGAGTATGTGAGAAATTAAAATTGTACGGAATTAAGTATCAAACTATGGCTTGTGTGTCTTAGACATTGCATTATGTGAGCAGTTGATGTAGGATGTGACACGTGTCTGCAGCGACAAGAACTCACCGTGCTGCCAGAACTGCCAGTTCATGCCGGTGGGCATCAAGTGCCGAGATGCGCAGTATGCAACATGTGAACAGGAGTCACGCTGCACGGGAGCATCATCGGAGTGCCCACGCAGCCCACCCATGATGGACGGCACGGGCTGTCTGGAGCGTGGCCAGTGTCGCCGTGGCAAGTGTGTGCCCTACTGCGAGACACAAGGCCTCCAGAGCTGCATGTGCGACACCAGTGAGTACTCCCGACTGTGTATTTTTCAATAATGTGATGGATATGTTGCTAAAATATTAAAATTTTTGTTGAAGCAAGTTCACGTGACCATTCATAAATGGCTACTAATTACTAATAATGTAGTTATTATGACTGTGTGAACAGTAACATATTTTAAATTGTGTGTTACTGTACGTATTTAAATATTTTTTCCTCAAAAATATTTCAATATATTAGAAAAAGTCTTGAAAAATTACACTGGTACAAAACTATGTATCAAATTATGCCTTGCCTGTCTTGGGCCTCACAGTAGGTGTGTGAACCTGTTCGATGTAGCCTCTGTATGATGATGTACCAATTACCAGCCATGGTATTCAAAATGCACTTACTAGCTGCGGTGGTCGAGTGGTTTGACATTCCATATAGGTGATCCCGGTTGATTCCCACACATCTGACTTTTGCTTGTGAGAAACATGGCAAATGTTGCTGTTGTCTGGCAGGGATTCACAGGATATGCCAGTTTACCTTCTCTTTGCATTCCCTCTTTCTTGTATCCATGATTCATCTCACCTTCACCCATGCAGGTGCTAAAGACATTATTTGGTGTCTTCCAGTTCTCTCAACAAACTCGTTTCATCCTTTGTGTTTGTACATGTGTAATAAAACCTGGTTATAGTATTTTTCTCTATACCGTAACATTGATTAGGAAAGACAGTAAAACCCCTGTTTTACACTTTTTAAAGAGACCAGAAAAAAAGGTAGGAAATTGTAAAAAGAGGGAAATTTACACTTTAAATTTGTAAATAGGACCAAATTAAGTAGGTTAAAGTGCAGGAAAGTGCACAATCAAGGGGTTGTAAGAAAAATGTGGTTCTGTTGATTGCTTAACGTACGGGGAAATAAGTACTTACACTTCAAGAGGACTCAGTTTTGTCTAGGTGCTAGATCAAGTACTCCTATTTGAAGTGGTGGTCTAGTTTTGACGGGGCACTGGTGCACGTCCGTTATACAAGACAGGCCTGGTTGCTTTTCAGCAGGGCACAAAGTCAGGTTCGGGTAGTACGATCCGGCGCTTCAAAACAGCTGCTTTGTTGGGTATACCTGGGCGACGTACTTCGACAGGTCAGAGTGCAACTCTGAATTGAGTACTGGACTGTGGAGGTGTCGCAAATGTTGTGGAGGCACTGGTCATGAAGCGGTGCGTAGAACTGCAGGGACCAGGTACGCAACAGCTGGGGTAAGCGAGCGATCTGGCTGGCTGAGATGCCTACTACCCATCATGGGAACTCTTCAGGGCCAATGAGTATGGGGTCAGCGAACAACTCATTCAGTAACACTGGTGTCACTGGATTCTGTAGGTGTCTCAGGGCCTGGACTAGTTCCTTAGCATTAAGCTTTGCAATGTATGCTACCAAGTTGGCGGACAGCTGGTGCAGGCGCCCAGAGACACATGGATGTTGCCCTAGCTGAGTCTTTCCAACTCTGGGAACGCCGGATTTTCTTGGCACGGAGGTGTAGTAGAAAAGCTGCGTGCACCGAGCCAACAAGCTGGTCTAGGATCAGTGTATCTGTGTAGGCTATGCCATTCTATCTACGAGGTAGATAGAATGGTTGGCCGTGCTAGGTGCTTGTGGTTAGAAACTAGTGTTTTGGCTCATCTGAGTTACCTTCCTGGGATCACCTGTGTTTCCTTCACATGTGGAGTCATCTGGGAACTAGGTGCAAGTCTACAGTGACACATGGCACATTCCTGCGCATCTGTAATGCGCACTTTATATTTCGACTTCACCCCATCTCAAGAGCATTCTGGTGCAACTGGTGTCCAGGGCAGAGAACCGGGGAGCTGCGGCAGCTACCTTAGATCTCATCACAAAGGAAAGTACCAATTTCCCCCAAAAATAGTCCTAAGTTCATGCCGGTGGCCATTTTGCCAGTCAGTATGTAGGTGGTGGCCATTTTGTTGGCCATATGTCTCCAAACTTCCTGCATTTGCATTTTGATCCCCACATGTGTTTGACTCATTTACGAGGAGAAGGATGTGGGATTTCACCACAACACTTCATGCTATTGCATTCCAATTTGTTTTTCTGTGGGTGCTCCCAACCGAGTTTTCCTTCGCACTGATAGTCCACACTTCCTGCATTGTGTTTTTTCTGGATGTTTGTATCCTACTGAATGTCTCAACTTCATGCTCTTGCTTTCTACCCTGCCTCCTGGCTCCATAACCACAATGCCAGCCCCTATCCCTGTCGCAACGCCAGTCTCTCACTCTCTATGCTTCTATCCTACCAAACTTCCTGCATTTGTATTGCAGTTGTGTTTGTTAGCCAGTATGGTGGTCATCTTGGATTCTCGACTTCATTCTCTTGCATTCTCGTCAATTTCCGCCGATGACACACACTAACGGACACACAAACAAAAATTAGAATCTCTATGAGGAAGGTTTGTGAGTGAGTGAGAAACTCTTAACAATAGGATCTTATGAGCTGAGGACGGTGAAGCGAGGTGAGAATGGAGCAGCATCAGAATGAAAGGGTGGGGAGATCCCGAGAAAACTCACCACCGCTGAGCAGCATTGTGTTAATTTTAGAAGATTCTATAGTCTGTACACTGTAAAGTGAGCACTTTTGAAATAGACCTTAGAAAAAAGTAATTGCTCCTACGTGCATTTATTTTAATGGGCGCACTGAATGAAATGTACCCAGTAAAGTTGGTAATGATGGAGGGAAAGTATTTCACAATCTTAACGTTGAATAAAAAGTGTTAGGTAACCATTTGTGGTGATTTAAATTATTAATTTTGCTATGTTTGTTTTAATGCATCGGAATGTAAAAATGATCAGAGTTTTAATATATTTATTTCTATAATAATTTTGAAGTCTCACTTGCTCAACAGATAAATACAGTGATGTGGCCCATGGCAATGTTAATTTTACATAAGGCGAAAGACAACAAAGCGTGCATATGAGTAAATCATAGGCGGGGCTTTCAAAAATGTCCATTTTACCCTGCCTATATAATACTCTTTCCTCAAGGACCAGCATCACCGCAGGCAGGCAGGCGAAACCTCTCCCTTCGACACACACTGACGAAGTACAATCTTACTTATATTGAGCGGCAAAAAAACTACTTAAAACTGCAAATAAAAGGACTCAGTATTTACCATGAACAGTCGGCAAGAAAGCACCAAAGGAAAAAATACTTAGAACCTCAAAAAAAAAAAAAAAAATTAATTTTTCCATGAACAGTTGGCAAGAACGCACCAACATGATTTGATTACTTACAATGCATGATATAGCAAAGTACGTTGGCAGGCAGGTAGGTGCTGTGCGTGATGATATAATCGGCGAACACTGGCTGGTGAGCAGGAGTAAAATGATACCCCAGTTGTGCATAAATTATCACCAAGTTGAAATGAACAATAAGCCAGACCGTGGCATTGCACATAAGCCTAACATACAGCATGATATGGCCTGTGTTTACATTTCTGAAAAATAATTTAATGAAATAATATTTTAACATGTAAACATCATCTTTACTTCCAAACTGTACTCCATCAGTGTATGTACCAAACAGATGTAGAAAAATTTAGGGGAAAAAAAGAGTACTGATACAATCTCTGATAAAATGTGTTGGTAGCAAATTACATTGTGAAACATATTATCACAGTAAAATAAAAGATCCATTTTTAAAAGTAAAATTACTTTAATTGGTAAATGTGTTGTAATTAAAGTGCATTTAGTAAACTCTGCTGGCTCAAAACACTATTTCCCTCCATGTAAAAAAACCAGTGCTTTAACGGGAATAAGATGGGTGGAACAGACAATGAAGAAAAAGGAGCGTAAAAGGTGAAGTTATTTTATTTTTTGCTACTACAGTATGCATCAATATAGACATTGGCTTGCATTAATGCCACGAGACACAGGGTGTGAAATATGCTGCGCTGTGCATGCGTATCTCAGCAGACAATTACAGCGCAGAAAGAGAACTGCACCAGTGGAGGCCACACTATGGAACAGTTGACAGGTGAACAACCTTGCTTGTATGTTGCGCAGTAGTGAACGTAAATTTTAGTGAAATGCTGCTGGGTGTCTTTTATTTTATCAGCACAAAACACAGCTTGAGAGTAGCGTCCATACAACGCATATTGTTTTTTAATGTGGCAGCTTGCAATTGTGTTTCTAAAGAGGTTTGAGTGTATATTTAAATTTTGTAATTTTATTCAATTATATGTTTTTGGGAATAGACATGTTTGTATGCAGTTTACAGATTATTTTGGTCGTCTATACAGTCCTCTCATTTTTAAAACTCCTGAAATTACACACACTTGAAATAACAACCCTAATTTGGGGAACCATGAAACAAATTTAATTGAAAAATCTCGTTCAATAACATCACCTTCAAAATATCAATCCTTTTCTTGTGAACCATGAAAGGTCTGAGAATTTAGTTTACTGTAATTTTTTGTTTCAGTAATTTATTTTGTGTAGAATTCCTAAAATGTTCTTTTTATAAATTAAGACAGCAAGTTTTTCTGTGCCGTGCCACTTTTTCCAAGAATTCTGTGGTTTTTTTAAACCACTTTTAAAACAAATACTTTTGTAAACTATAGAATAAGTAGAGTAAATCATAAGTCAAGAATGTGCAACACATGTTCTACGATACTTTAAGATTAATTAAAATTATGGTATATTAGTGAATTTCATTCCACTGAAATTATTTTTATTTTTGTAAATTGTCTATTTAGAAGTTCTGCATTTTGTTACAGTAGGTGATGCGTGCAAGCGGTGTTGTCGCATGAACTTGAATGATACATGCTACCCCGTCGATCCGCAGGACATCTTGCCAGACGGAACACCTTGCATCCAAGGATTCTGCAACAAGGTATGATGATGTCTGGTGTAATGGGATTCATTCTCCTTTGTTGGTGTAATGATAGCATTTTTGATCCCATGTTTCAACAGGGTCTGTGCGAGAAAACTATCCAGGATGTGGTGGAAAGGTTCTGGGACATAATTGAAGACATCAACATCAACAAGGTGCTTCTTTTCCTCAAGGACAACATAGTGGGGACTGTGATACTGGTGACGGCCCTCATATGGATCCCAGCGAGCTGTGTGATCAGCTACATTGACCGCCGTCGCCGGCACTTCCAGGAAGACGTTGCCGCCTGGAGGAACAGTGATGAGTTCCACAGGTTCAGCGACCGCCGCAACATTTACGTCCGTGTGCCAAGCAATAAGGCAAATGCCCATGTATCTTCACAGTAGTGGCCATTGCCTGTTGAAACTAGAGTTACAGTGTTGCTGTAGGTTACAAACAAAACCAGTAATAATAACAATTACAGTACCATGTTGACTTAAGTTAACTGTTTAATGGCAGTAAACTACTTCTTTATTTATTTAAATTTATTTTCTACTTAACAGCGTACTCTTAATGTTAGTGCACATTTTTATTGTGCAGATTCCACTTTTAGACATTTATGAATCATAGTGACCATCTTGAGTGTGTTGAAGTTACCATTAGATTATAGCTGTGGCAGATTCACAAAATTATGTTTGTAAAGAATGCGGTTGGAAAGGTGATGGGAGGGGGGGGGATAAAACGAATGAAACTGTCTGTGAAATTTTGAATCTATCTACAGTGACAGCAAACACATGGTTGGGATTGGCTGGAAATCTAGAAAAGGAAAAATTCATCACTTCAATCATCAATTCAATCCAATAACTTCTGCACACTCTGCGACTCAACAATCGGCATCTACAAATGGTTACACGAAAACCTGTAATCATGTGGCTACTTCAAAGGTCGACAAAACGACAAAACTCTCAAACATTCACAACCTTTAAACCTCAAAACGACAGCTAAACAAGTCTTTAATCATCGTAGCATCCACAAAGCATAAATGAAACAGCTACAATCACTTCTAAGTATCAAATAAACATCGCAGTTTGAACAAGAATGCACTTCTATAATTATGTTGGGCAACCTTTGAAGTAACAGGGGGGGCAGTTTTACCATCAGGACTGTTAAGTAGTATTCCCGGGTAGACAATGTGAACGACCTAATATCTTAACCAAAAAAATAATAATTTAAAACTTCTGGACAGAATAAAGTATAAGACCTTAACGCTCACTTAAACCACTGATTCTTATTACAGTTTTACAGTATTATGATTTTGACTTGGTTATCTCATACAAGTAATTGTGTATTATTTAAATTTAGTTTTTTTCTTTCCTAACAAAAGTAAATTATTTAAGAAATGTTAACCTAGGAAGTTTAAAAAATTCCAGCACCAATATATCACTGTTCTCTTCTTTACAATGTTTTATCAGGTCATCCTTTACATTCTTGTAAGCATTATACCTTCTTAAATGATGTTCATATTGTACTTTACAGGGATCATTTGGGTTAGCTGCAAGTTTCACCTTGCACTCCAAACAGTAATCACATAAATATGTTTTCGGTAAAGTAAAGCCATAGTTAAATTCAGCTTCAAAAAATTTGTGGTATTTCTTGTATTTTGGTAATTTTGACATAACAATATTTTCGTGCCTACAGAATATTTTGAACATGTCATATAAATTTTTTGGGTGCAAAATAGGATTTAAAAAATAAATTTTACTTTGTCTGTTTCTTGAATAATGGGACTCACTGCTTGGTATAAGACTTAAATGCTCTTTAGCAAGATCCCAAATATTACTATCAATAGAACGGGGTCGGTTGTTGTGAGTTCCATGTGTCTATCCAAATGATTCACCGTTAAGAACTTTGCACTGGATAACGCGTAACCTTTTTGCTGTAATTTGGTAGAGGCCACGAAGAAACGTTTGGCAAGCAATAACTTCGGAACCATTCAATTTCACACTGTAGATCCATACATTGTCTCTCCTACGCTTAACCTCAACTTGATGAGTGGAAGAGCATTTACATTGCATTAATCCAGATAAAAGAACATCTTGCTGCTTCTTAGAACCATCACAAAAAAATTTGTTGTAAAGGTGTTCTTGGTCATTAACTGATATTTTGTTGAAACATTAATTTTTTCAACATTTTAAAACCAATACAAAAGTTTTACCTGGTTTTTTTGTTCCCAGTAGAAGAAATGCAACTTTCGCCAGAATGTCTTCATTTTTTGCTATCACTTTCATCTGAATTGCTACTCATTTTGCACTCATTACAACACAAAAACACAGAACACACATTTACTGCATAACCTACAATGATTGTAATCATCAATACACAGTAAACAAGATGGAGTCATTCTGAATCCTTTGCACTCTTAGAGAACACAGCCATGGAGAATTCAAAAATTGCATTTCTCTAAAAAGGGTGTATACAGGAATATACCTTTTTTACATAGAACTCCTCAATTATGTACTGTATTCATTTGTGCCAATGTAAAACATATTGTTTTACTAGAAATCACTGCCACTCTACATTGAGGTAGCAGTAGGAAAATTTATATATGTGGTATTCTGTACTTCTCTTACATTATCAGTTTTTTGTATTTTTTTTGTTATATTTACTGTTATTAAAATATATGTACTTACTGTTTTATAAAAAATAATATATCATTATTTACCTTTACATTTTAAGTATGTATAGTTGATTCACGATAACTTCGGCCTTTTCTGAAGCCCTGCCAAATTTCTACTTTTGGTTACTGATTATGTATCCTTTCGCTACATGTAAACATAAACACTAACATGTGACTTGTACTTTTATAACTGTCAAATGCGTGGGTTGCTGTTTTTAGCTGTTCAAAGAATTATGTCATATTGCTGAAACTCCGACCACCTGTACCCACTACCCCTTTACCTCAGTCAACTTCCCTAGACTCCTGCAGTAGTAGGTTGTTGCATTATTAGCGCCCGCTGGATAAACGCCTTTCTAACTGCAAAAATGTAGGTTCCTTCCCAACTTGTCAAATTAATTGAAATATAAGAAACCTAATCAGAAGGCCTCTCGGCCAGTGCTGATGGATAGAACATAATTACCTATGAAGTTGCAGCCATTGTCTCTAAACACCTCCTACACCTTCGCATGCAGCGGCCTACCTTGTCTTCAAGCAACTGACTACTATTTACTAAAAACTTATTATCTATTGAAAGCATGGCCGGGGCCATTCTTCCTACTGTGGACGGAAGAACCCGACCACTCACCACACCTCAGTTTTAACCCATACTCATTGTGACCGCTGCCGCCCACCAGCCCCACACCCTGTGACTGCTCGCACCAGCTGCTCCCACGCGACTGCCGCTGTCCCACTTACGACTCCTTTAGTCAGCCCATCCGGCATCCATGACCTCGCCACACGCAGCCAATAATAACAGCCGCCTCCCCTAATGTCACGAGCGAGGTCTAGTCATGGTGGGCCAATCGGAGCCCGCCATCGCCATGATAGATACATCAATAGTTTGCAACCAACTCCTTTCCTCGAATAGCCCTTATGGACTAGCAGCAAAGTGAACTCATCAAAAGAATCTTGGCACTACCAAAGAAACTGTTGGCACAGCTTAGAGCTGCAGCCCGGGGCTCCGAACGAGCAGAAGATAATTCTTCCGATATGCTGAAAGGGGGATAATTACCCGCACCTGGGCTGAGGAAAATATGGCCAGCTGCTGTCACTTCAGAAGTAGCCTGCTGATTCAAGTGGTGACGAAACGCTTTCAAGATTAAAAATAACGGATGACCTCAGTTCCTAAAGAACCTCGGCTGTCAAAAAAACATTAAAAAGTGCCTTTATTCTGAAAGAAAAAAACCGCTGAAGTAATGGTTTCCTTATTCAATTCCATCATAACTCAAAAGGAACTAAACAATAATGAAATTATTTATCACCGCATTACTTATAAAAATATAGAAAAAGGCAACATGAGTTTCTTATCAAACCTAATGAACTAGTAACAAGGTGGGCTTAGCCCAACCAAAACAGCCCAAATCCCTAACCTAACCTCCAAGGAAGGGAATGTCATATGAAAATACAAAAAGTAAAATTAATTCAGGGTAGGCCTATCAAATCTTAGCAAAAAACAAAGGGATAAGGAACTTCCTGCTTTCATAATATCTAGGGCTTCAGAACAAAAAAGATAGCCACCAAAAATACCACTATAGACATCACGCTTAAAAAAAAACTTACTTTACCTCAAAATCATAATAAAAAAATTTTAACCACAAAATTTGTGTCGTTACAATATAAAGAAATTTTCTACGTTTTGATTCTCGGCTGCCCGAGGGGTGCGGGGATAGCTTGCCTTGCCCCACAGGGGTTGTTTAATTTAGGATTGTGAGCCACACCACCATTTCTTATCTTCCACGAAGCTCTGGCAGTAGTGACATTGTCGAAGGGTGTTGCCCTCATGCAGCATCCCTTCCAACTACCTTCTCTTGCTCCGGTGTGTCGATTGATAGCACAATTTCTCAGGTGTAAATGGGCACCCGCGTCGACTTTTGGGTAGGCACTACAATCTTTATAATTTATCCACGTGTGTCCGTTGAGCTACGATGAAAACCACACTGTCCTCTCTGGCAGTGTTAATGCCAACACTACCCAGTCTGGTAGTGGCATCCGCATGTACCTTCTGGACAATGGTTAGAGTTAGTTAGGGTTATTTTCATAGCTACCTAGCTGCATCGCGTTGTTCAGCTTAGGACCAGGTCCCCTTCACCTGTCATTACGTAGTCTAATTTCTGTTCAGTTCGTGTTAGGAGGTAGTATTCACTGCTGTGTTTATTCCTCACTGAATAAATACTCGTTTTTCTCAAAACCTTGGAGAACTATTTTCTAGGATGACTGCCCATTACTCAGTAGAGAACAACCCACCAGAGAAAAGTTAGGATACTGTGCACTTGACTCTCACTTTACTGAATCTAGTGAACAACTGCAGGCTCCCTTAACCGGGCGCATATACATCCAAAACTCAATCCAAGAATCATCAGACCGCTTGTCCAGTTGATCCATTCCATCCACCTTACTGTACTGTTGCCGGAGGGAATGACATACTTGGTCTGGAGGTATGCCCTCACTTGGACTCACACCCACTGTTTTTGCCTGGCACCCAGAAGACACCCAATGCTCTATAACCACAGCACCATGTGTCGCTAGTTAGAGGAACACCAGGTACGACTCTTTTTTGTTCAGCTTCGGGTTTGGTAATACACCTAGCCAGGGAACTTCGTCACCTGCTCTCCTCACATGAGGCTGTCCATTGTACCTACCATATGCCATACACCCAACGAAGTGGTACCAGGTGGCATGGCACAGAGGCAACTACTCTAACCGACACCAACAGGTCCGCTTCTTGGCCCACTTAATCATGTTCACATAATAATGCCCTGAACAACCTCTCAGGAGTAAGTGTACATTTGGGGAAGTCCTACAGCTCCCTTTAAATGAGGCAATATTGGATTTAGCTCTACGATATCATCATCATCTGGAACCGTCTTCCAGATACAGTGAAGCATCTGGGGGACTGCCACATGGGCCATCAACCACACGACCCCAACACATCTCATGTTCTACGACTAGTGAACTGATGCTCTTCGGAGTACAGCACCGATTCCTGTCCATGTAAACTTCATTCCGCCCACTGTCCAGCAAAAAAAAAATGTCAAGTATTAAGTTACAGTTGGTATGCGGGGTAGTCAATCCACGCTTGCGAGGTAGGCGAAGGAGTGTCATTTAATGTGGGGAGAGGTGATGATAGGGGAAGGTGCTGGGAAGGTTACGAAGTTTGTCACATTCTCAGGCACAATAAGCATGTAATTCACCATGGGGATGTGAAAAATGTGTTTGTAATCACCAATGAATAATTTGTAGCACTTTTAGTAACATACAAAGTGTCAATGTGTATGTTCACGTAACTTTTGGCGCTGGCTTCGGCCACCACCAGCAGAAGCTGGCACCGTGAAAGTAGTCTGACTTCAGCACTCGACCCAAGCTAAAGCACTGGAGTTTCGATCTGCACAGATCCCCTCAGCACACTCAACTTTTGTTGCAAACATTTTAGTCCTTTATAGTATTTAATTTACTGGAACATTTTCGCATTTTCGTTCCAAGGGGAAGACCAGATCATTTGTCTTCCTGAGTTTCAACCAGGACTTAACGAGTTACACACCATCAAAGTAATTTTCATGTCTTAGGCCATTTTTTGATTAGGTCATCAGCAGACCAGAGGGGCGGGTATGTCTCACCAAACATAACAGTGTAACTATTCATGTAAAGATATAAGTAAGTTAACTGTTGCATGCCACGTTCCCCTCTAAGGCAGTTTGCCCTCCACTTAACAGTACTGCAATGCAGCATTCATCTGTATTCTATACACGCAACCAGTGAGAGTGTGTGTGTGTGTGAGAGAGAGAGAGAGAGAGAGAGAGAGAGAGAGAGAGAGAGAGAGAGAGAGATGTCATGCAGTGTATTGTAAGTGTAAGTGCTATTCAGTGCAGCGTCTGGCCACAGAGGCCACGAGCCGCATGGCGCAGAAGAATCGGAATACTCACAATCTATGTTTATTTTTAAGGGCAAGCTAAAGCTTTAAGGCTGACACCAATTAATATATAGCTGTTAGACGTGAACAGGCATTCAATAAAGCTGCCCATTTTCTTATTAACCACAGTGAAGTGTGTTTTCTCACTCCCCTTGTTTGTTCTTATGTATTTTTAAGCATTTTGTGAAGGAGTTTTTGTTTGCGTATTCATAGCATGCAGCAAGCATAGTGCTACTTGTGTTAGAGAGTAGGTCCACGTGACTCGTTGGCGCATCACATCTGCTTCGTTAGTCATAGCTCAGCATTCGGAGGAGTAGGTCGCATACATGGTGTGTCTTGCATTTCGCGCCCAAGCAGCACTTCAACTTTTGTGAACCTATCATCAACTTGCAATAGACTTTAATTTCTGAACAGTTTCGTTTAACCTGCTTGGGACGCTTCGCCTCCCCTTTCCAGTGCTTGTGTCGCCTGGGAGCTTTACATTTCAACCTAATTTTATTGGCCACATTCCGTTTAGTAGTGCAGCCTTTTACGGCATGCCTAATCCCAGCTCGTATGAATAAAGCGGTCTCCTAGAGGGACATGTAATCATAACCTGTAATAAATCTTACATGAGGGAATCTGCATTTATTATTTCAGGTCAGTCTACAGACTAATAATGGTGCTGGCGCTACTTCCAGTCGAAGTATAACCTTTGTCTATTGTATCATGTATGTTTGCTTTTATGAGCTTTTATGTGATATCTCCATACCACTAATGACTTCTCTGCCCACCGCCGCACCCCATCAAAACATCTCAAAGTAAAAATGAGTGTTTTATTTATTTTATCCCTGTGATATTTCGGCTACTGCGCCCTGTAGCAGAGTATATTCAAAAGGCATGTGAAGTGTCCTATAACTTCGCAATTCTAATAACTGAAAATTTTCGACATTAGCAGTTTATTGGTAAGTTCATCTACAAGCAGCATCCAGACTGACCGAGGACTCCAGGGTCCCACAGGGCTGTCGGCCGCACAACCCCCATCGCTAACCATCCACTGAGTTATGATGCCGGGCAATGTCTGCAGTTTTCGCCTCAGTCTGGTAAATCAGACAGGGTGGGGACCAAATTCTACAACCCTGGAACCCTGAACACCTCAACCTTCCATGGTCAAAGCCTGTAAATTAATGGAAGTCTCCTATGCTATTTCTCAGAACTAGTTCGTATGGGGGACATGTGGTCAATGACCTGTGGGACCCTGAAGTATATCATTGATGTCGGTCGTGTGCGCACGTAGCGCTGGCTACCAAGCCGGCATCCCGTGTGTGACCAGAAAAAAATCATAATATATAAAACTATGATTTAGATAAAATAATAATGAATGAACATATGGCCCTGACATGGAGATGGAATACAGCAGCATTTTCCTCTAAAATATAAAAATTCTGAAATAAAATATCACACAATCACTTTACAGACCACAAAAAAGCAATGTTAAAAAGTTTTAAAAAAAAAACTTGAATTATTTTAACAAAGGTGTATAGACAAAATATAAATAAGAGAATTATTATTTGTGTAGACCACAATATTGACTGTAGTTCAGATGTACATGAAAAGCAGCAACTTTATGTAATTGCTCAAACCAACACGCAAATAACAATGGTAAATACAGATCCAGGATAACCAGATCATTATACACAAATTATTCAATTTAATTTAGAAAGCAAATATATTACTGGAAGGAAAACAACAATAAGAAAAGTAAGAAATTACAGTCCTGAAAACAATAAATATTTTATTAATAAGTTAGCTGCTGAGAAATGTTTAGAACTTAATGACTTTAAAGATGTAAACACTAACTATATCACATACCTGAAGACATTTTTACTTCATTTTGAAGGATCCTTTCTTTGTGTTACAAAACAATTTCAAACAAATTACACATGCTTGACCAGTAAACCAGAATGGCTTAGTCACGGAATAATTAACTCTAGTAGGAAATTGAAACTTTTATATAGACCATATAAGTAATAAGATAAGGGAATGCATGAATGGTCCAAATGAAGTGTGGCGAATAATCAATAATGCACTAGGAAATAAATCAACTAAAAATAAAGAGAATATATAACATAGAATAAATTATGCCATGATTGCATCTGAAAAATAAATTGCATATATTTTTAACGCTCATTAAATAAATATTAGCAGTAAATTAAATGTTTATAAAGAGATTCCTATAACCAAAATATAGATATTTTGTAAAAATCAAACTCTAAATCTGCTCTACACCCAACAGATGAAAAGGAAATTTATAAAACAATGCTTACAGAGTTAAAAATAAAAAAATCACAAGATATTCATGGATTGTATAATGGCTTGCTTAAATCTTGTTGTAACTATATACTGCAGCCTCTGAAGTTGATAAATAACCAGTATCTTTCCTGACAGATTAAAAGTAGATAAATTTTATCCATTGCCGTATATAAAAATGGCAATAAATATAAAATAGATAACTACAGACCAATTAGTTTACTACCAATATTATCAAAAAATTTCGAAAGCAAACTACATGAAAGATTATCACAGTTTCTAGTAACAACAAAGTGGTTTTCAAAAAAACAATTCTACAATGACCAATTTTTCAATTAACAACAGCTTGATGCAGTCTGCGGCCTCCTCACTAGACCGTTTGCCCGCCTCAGCTTGCAGTGTTCGTGGTGAGTGTCAAGTAGTGTAGGACAGTGCAGGGTACAGTAGGGTAAGCCAGGGTGACAGGGTTCAGTGTAACATTGTTTGTGTTTACCCAGCCACCGACTCCACGTGGGGGAGTAATGTGCAAGTAGTGCCAAATTGTGTGGAAATCATAATATATTTATTTTAGAGTTCACGCAATACACAAGCTTATTGCGAGAGGATGAGAAAGACGTGCATATCAAAGCCAGCCTTGATGCATACCCATTTTCACACGTGTTCTCTCTGTTAGTTGTTTGTTTACATTTCAAGTGTATCAACTTCACCTCATCCATTAATATGTTTTAAGGTTTTATTATGTTACTTGTAGTTTATTGTGTGCCTCCTGCCCCTGTGTTTGACCCAAAGTAAGTTTTATAGTGTTGTGTATCATTAAGTAGTGCCATGTGGCTTGTCGGCCCGCCAACGCCAGCTCTCGCACCCTTGCGCCAAGTCAGTCAGCGCTCTGCAACTGGAGGGGTGAGTCATGTCATATTTTGCGCCACACATGCCCGAGTGGAATTCAATCTTTGTTACCAATCATACTAACTGCAATATACTGTAATATTCTGGAACCTTTTACGTTTTAACCACCCGAGAAATCACCCTTCTCTCCTGGTTGCTTTAGTATTGCCATCAGGAGCTTAATGCTAACGTAATTATTGTGTAGCCCATTAGGCTTTTATCTGTATTACCGCTTCCGACTGGTGAAATTTGATGTCAAATGTAAAGTTACATTCATTGAAAAGTGTATAGTTTCATGGCGAATAAATAGTGTCACTGGAACTGTGCGTGTTTAATTCGATCTATGCCTTCGGGTGCATAAGGGCACGGGACCCTCATTTCCCGCCGTTACTGAAGTGTTTATTTTACATGCCAATTCCAAGAGTGTTCTGTATGCAATGTTTCCAGGTCAATGTATTTAATCCAGGTAGTATGTGGTCTGCTCTAAGAATCTATAAAGATTTCCGTAAGTGTTTTATTAATTAATCTACGAGGAGGAGGAGGAAAGGCTGCCATTGGTTGTCAGCGACACAACCCAGAGCTTCAACAGAGTCAGCTCTCCAACTTAAGCACCGCATCTGGCAATACCTAACATATTTACCATATTTTCCACTAAAAGCTCCCTTTACATTTCTCCACAGCATGGAGGCCCCCCAAACTGGTGATAAGCTATTTCAGAAGCACTCGAAAAAAGAGATAGTGCCTATGTAATATTTTGTGACCTCTGTAAGGCATTTGATCTTGTGAATCATAGCATATTACTTCAAAAACTTAGTAACGTAGGTATCAATGAACTGGCTTTAAATCTACTAAAATCCTCTCTATGTAATAAAACACAGATTGTTGAAATTAGTAGTTAAAATAATAAAGTAACATCAGAATGGGAAACAATTTAAACTGGAGTACCACAGGGAAGTATTCTGGGGCCTTTGCTTTTTTCTTGTTTATATTAATGACTTGCCGGAACATATAAAATATGTGAATCTTACATTGTTCGCGGATGACACCAGTATTTTGGTTAATGAAAGTAATCCAGAAATACTTAGTCTTGTCTTTGGAAAGACCTTATCAATACTCGAAAAATGGTTTCAAACTAATAAAATGGTAATGAATGCGGATCAGTCTCAGTTTGTCCAATTTAGCAAAAAACCACATACACAAAGAACAAATCCTATTCACACACAATATCAGCACTCTAAAGGAAACAGAAGAAGTAGCATTCTTGGGCCTATGTATAGATAAAAGATTAACATGGATAGAGCAAATTATTAAACTGGAAAATAAATTATCATCCATTTGTTATGAAATTTAACAGACTTCAAAACCCTAAAGATGGCATATTATGCTTTCTTTCTCTCAGTGATGGTTTTGTTATAAAGAACTGCATGACACGATAGGCTGTATGAAGCATTTGTGATTTTTCCTCATGCAGGTTATGCGCGAGACTGGCCGGAAGTAGAATGACTCCTGCCAGAAAGGACCGGAACTACTTTGCTGCGCATATTTCGCATTGTGCGGGTAAGAGAACACGGCCATACACACAGCTCTGAAATTACACATGGCATCTTTCTCGTTGCACTTAGTGCACTGGGCACACTTTCCTTAGGCTTTCACAATAAAAACAACTTTAATTACATTAACTTAAGATCGCACACAACCACTGCACCGACGCAACTGGTGTGCACACACGGATTGGTACGCACCTGCGTCGCCATGCATTTCATGCAGTAGAAACACTGTAAGTTACTGCTAACCATAAAATATATGGCGCAGCCTTTTTAACATTATTCAGTGCTTTGTTTGCAGTTTGAGAGAGTTTTTATGTGTACTGTAACTGATGTGTGCAGAGTGTATGTGAATCCTCATATAAATAAGCATTGTGTTTTGCATTTATAACAGTGCCACAACATGTAGAAAAATACAGTGTAATTTTCAATCACACTCATTACGAGCACAAGATGCTAATTCGTAATTACAGAGCTGTGAGAAGTCCAGTATACAGTAACATGATAGTATTGTGAGGTTAGGATGTTACGAACTCCATGACATAAACAATGACCACATGGGCTTCCTAACCACACTTTTGTCACAAAGCTATAAAGACTGCAAAGTCGGGAACTGCTACTATGAACATTGAAAAGTCAATATTAATTAAACTGAGTGAAGTGACATATTAGATGATCAAATGTATAAAAACATTTATTTTGAATGCTGTAAGCACTTTGAAGTAGTTAGTCTGGACCATCGTGGAGAAGTGTTATGCGGATAGGATTTGCAGATACTATCAAGATTGTCCGGGGGGGGGAGGCACCAGCGTTCTTAGCAGAGAGCACGAGTACAGTTGGGGCATTTGGCCGACGGCCTCCTTGATGTCCGGCGTCTCATTGCAGAAGTTGTAGTATCCATCCTTGATATATTCTAATCTACCTGTTCTACTGAGAGTTTTTTTGGAGCTACTCTCATACATTCACTCACTTCCTGAGCTATTACAGGCCGCCTTATGGCTTATGAAAAATATATGTATGAGGACTGGTTACACAGTCAAGAATTGACCATTGGAATAAGAAAGCAGTCAAGTCGGCGAACATACTTACTTATTTCAATTTACCTCCAAAGAGCACAATCACATTTGCCCCCTTATAGCAGGGTACGCGCTAACACTTATACGCTGTTCACGTTGTGGAACTGTACAATCCCCAGGCTAGGCAAAACAAAGGTTCCAGTTAATTACATGACAAACTATTACAAACTATATGACCGGTACAAAATGATGTGCCCAGGGATGGCAAGTGGCACGACCGTTCCACGCAGTAATTAAGAGAAGAATGACTAACGTGGTGGCGGGCTGCCGCCTCCCCGGCACAAATTCCTGCCACCACATCACGTGACCAACAACGTATTCTAATAGTATAATACTGTAAAACGAAAGTGGTGAACGTGACCAAAATAGATATAATGATGACGTACAACACAACACTATAATGTACAATTCAATATTACGGGAAAAATAAAACATATAAAAACATAAATGTAAACCTTCCATGTAAGGCACCCTAACCTCATTTTGGTACCTTTCATGTTTCCTGGGCACGGCCCTACTCATGCCGGGATTACTCTGCATTCATTTCCACATCATTTATTTTACACACTTAATACAATAAAAATACCCTGAAAAATATATATTACGTAAAACAAATGCTTATTATTAATCGACCGCTTTCAGTATGTGGCCAATAGATTATGTTATTAAGTTTGGTGGTTTCTAATCCACGTAACGGAAATATTACCTATATCCAATGTTGTACTCTTTTGACTACTGGTTCATTCAGAATAGTAATAAAAAGCACGCACATACATATATATAACTATAAAAATTCCCATGTGAATATTCCTCGTGTGTGGAGTCCTACCATGTGGTTGCACTATTTGTTTACTTTTTGTGCCCTAAGCATTTCAACACTCTGGTGATACAAAATATATTTCGTGACAATGGAACACAATAAACCCTTAAAACAATATTACACAACACAGCACTTAATCGCATGTGCGATACACAAGCTGATACACAATGACAATTGTTCCATTGACCGTGCACTTGTGCACACACGGTGTGGCATGTTCGAGATCACGTGGTCATGAATGTATACAATAACATGGCAATCTGCATAGGCAGAGAAAATTATGTGAGAAATATATTATTCACTTATTAACACCTGAAAATCAAATAAAAACAAAATGAACTCTTTAGGGCCACGAGAGAAACACAAACAAAAACACTAGTATAGATACTTTACAGCACTCATATTTGGATCGTATTCGAAACACGCATTCGGTACACTGGCTGATACACCAGTGCAGGTAGTGGTGCCGATATGTTCTGGCGGGTTCTCGTAGACGTGGTGAACTGTCAACTTGATGCTAAGGTAAAGTGGCCACAGTGTGGCGTAGCAAATTATAGTTCTTATTTTCATAAAGGGAAATTGTAGAGCTTAGTGAAACTATCCACACATTATATTCCAGCATTTGGTATCATCTTAAAATATCATTCATTTTAACATGTGCAGAAAAGTAAATTTAAGAGTTTTTTCATACGTTGTGCAGGACGGTCTGGCCAGTGAAAAGGCAACCTGCCCAGCACAAGAGAGTAGCTTGGTCGCCTCGGTGCTGTGTGCACGTACATCGTAGCGTTCTCCCAGGATCATTGTAAATTTGTTCCATCATGTAGCATATAAGTAGGTAAAGTCTTTATTTCTGGAACCGTAGCTCTTTTTTATTACCCGTGGAGTATACCACACAGCAGCCCAACACATATTGTATGCAGCTGAGATTTATTTAACCTGTAATACATTGTTGGCCTCGTGCCATTTTTCACAATATAAGTGTACTCCGAAATTATAGGAGAAAAGTGTTTGTAAGTGCCCTGTACGAGGGAATATGTTTTGAATAAATCGTGTATGTTTGAAATCGGCGTCCGATTTGTTTGATAGAGTCGCTTCTCGATCCCTTAAACTAAAAGTGTGTAACCAGTGACTACATGGGATGGACAGAACAATCCCTCATCGATTTTAGTATAAGCATATAGAGGAAGCTTAAATAGCCTCTACTAGACTAGGCAGCATGAATATAGTTTTTCAACACTTGAAGACATCTACAGAGACGACAGCACATCTCGGAGCCACATTTAAGATGAACGGCCCATGACCCAAATTATTACCAAGTGCTCTACTCTGTGGGGAGTACCGGTGCCCGCCTGGTAAGAAACCTAACCTTCAAACATCCCACCACCTAATCGATACCCGGATTCTGCAGCGAGAGAGTGTCAAAGTTACTGATACCAGCTTATTCCCCGAAGCCCGTTAGTCTTACCATCACCAGCTATCGCTATAGGGAGCAGCACATCCTGGCTCTCGTGCGCACTAGTCCAACAGTGCACCGCATCAGTTACCGAAACCATCTACTTCGCGATTGCGGTCTGTATGGTCATTTAAGGGCTCGTGGTGAGAATGGAAATGCAGAGCAAGTGAGTGCGAGGTGCAGTGCAACTATGTGTGCCCTCATGAACGTATCTGAGAGGGAGATTGTGTGAAATCTGACTTAAGTTAATTTTCATTAACTACGAGATGCTTAAGGATTCGAAGTATTGCAAGATCCGTAAGGGCAGACCTAATATATTTAAAGTGCCCCTGCGGGCTTCAGTGTACTCTTTTCTATTTTCTGTACTTTTAATTCTCATGTGTTTCATCCCCCCGCCCCTCTCATTTATCAAGTGTTTTATGTTTATTAAAGGGTTCTTGTGTCTTATGTAATTATTGATGCCATGTTTGCAAGTATGGAAGCAATGTGTGCATATGTAAGGTAATTTCTTTAGTAGAAGAAAATCGTCAACGCGGTTTGCTTGCTTGTTAAACTTGCCAGCATGCCGAAGCGGAGAAGTTAGTCGTTCTACCGTGCCTCGAGGAGGTGGATGAATGGACCTACGGGGTCATTTTCTGTGAACACGGGCGGCGCATCACCTTTTTGAACTCATCACTTAACTGCAATAGACATGTAGCATATAGGAACCTCATTTAATTAGCTGCCCAAAAACCACCACGCCTCTCCTTCAATGGAATGGCATTGGCTGGGAAGGCTTTACTTTTAAACAAAACCTTTGTGGCCATGTGTCTTTTTACAGCGTTACCCTATCGGTGGGTCAAGCCCAGTACGTTTTTTTAAGTTGTTTCCTGTAGGAACATTTAATAAAACCCATCGAATTAATGTACGGAGTATGTATCTTCATTCGGGTTGCCTACGGGCAAAAGAGGTGCATGCCATCACCTTTCCAGCCATTTTCTAAGTGTATTATGCAAAGTGGTTAAATGCGTCTGCGATGGACAAACAGGCACAAGGGATTCGTGGACGTCACGAACATTTCAGAGTATTTTGAGGGCTCATACCGGGAAGAGCCCGAAGACCACAAATTAAATATCACACGAAAGTCTTTCAATGCGTACTTGCCTGTTTATTGAACAAGGCTTTGGGATCTACACTTTACATACAAATGCTGCTGTAGAAAATGGCATGAAGCTGATAAAATTATTAAGTGCAGTATTATGCTTCCCCAGGTGATTCTAGCACTGAGGAAGAGCGAGGAGGTGTCTCGGGCGGCTAAAATAACAACGGTTCCGGTATAATTAACCACTATTGAAATGAAAATGATTAGAGAAAAATTTGTGTGCCACACGAGCACGCAAAACCCGAGCCACAGTAATATGCAACCATACCCCCGAGATGCTCGCAGCTGACTGAATGCACGCTCGTGGCGTGCTGGCCGAGATTGGTAGGCCAGTGGGCCATATGGAACTACTTTCTTAATATAAGTTACATACACAACACTTTGCACTGCTACCTGGTGCTAAAACATACATAAATAATTATCAATTTTAACTCTGAATAAACTCACAGTTCCTAAATTTGGGTGAACGAGGTGAGGATGGCACATGTTAGGAATGGTATATAAACAGAACACTATAAAGACACTTTAGTAACACTGCTTGGACATTCGGTTACTTCCTCTCACTCATTTAGCACACACGTGGACACACAGTGTTGCTAAATCACCTACAAAACCATTTTAATTATTAACACTTAAATTACTGGGTCTATTTGCAGATCCCTGCATCTGCTACAGTGCGTGGTGCTCTGACTCCACATGTTGTGGTTTGCATTTGCACTGTGTCTCAGACTTGTGTCGCACCTCACTGCACATTGCATTGAGTGTGCATGCATATGCGCAGTTGCATCGTGTTGCTGCTGTCAAATGGGCCTCGGGACATGTGGCACACCTCATTGTGGTACGGCGCACTGTCACTTGTACATGTGATAGATATAAACAAAACACTGTAATGAAAACAGTAACACAGATTTAACCTAAGGACCATGACAATGCTAACACAAATAAAGAAATAATTTACACTATGCATATCACGCCTTGCTTTGATGCATTCTCAGAAGACACCCACACGGAACACTGTCTTCCGAGCACTGCTGCACTCATGAGGGCTGGGGCGGATTTTGGTGGATTGAATGACGACGTGGGGAATGGTCTTGGGGTCAGGGACATGGCACATGTTTACCTCCCCCCCCCCCCCCTCACCACAGGAAAGTGGATATTCTCTCGTCGCTAACTGGCTCTTTATCTGCAACATTTGGGCGGCAAGTGAATTCCGCGCTGCAGTCATAGATTGTTTTAGATACCCTGTTGTTTACTTCTTGGTGGGTGGTGCTACTGCTCCCGTATGGTCGGCTGTTTTATGAAGGTTGTGGATAGCGTGTCCATTTGCCTGCAGGGTTTGTCAATACATATCATACTTAGATGATACAAATGCATCGGTTTAAATAATATCAAAATACAAATACTATCACAATAAAATTAATAATTCAATTAAACAATACAATAAATGATACGATATTACTAAAATAATACTAACAAACAGGATAGGCAAAGTTATTGCTTGGATAACTAGGGAATGCAACTATCTACATTTACCGAGCTCAATGCATGGTTAACCTGCAATTCATTGAAAATTGTAAGGGATTTGATGTGATTTTTTTTTTTTTTTTTGAGTTAATTCAACTTATTGAATTTAATAAATATTTTATCATTTGAAATGTTCTTTGTCGTTTTAGAACACTAAGGGTGCAGACTAGTGTGGTAATAGATTTTTCTATGATAGTTGTGTCATGTTATTCTATGCTCTGTGATAACGTTTTGTTTATTTTCATCCATGCGCGTGAAGGCATGTTTATTTGAGGATTGTTGTTTTCTGTTACGTTTAGTTTATAAAGAATGCCTAGAAGAAAGTCGAAAAGAGTACGGTATTTCATTTTTAAAAATATAGAGTGTTACTTAATTTGTCGCCAGTTTAACGTGAGCTGAGCCAGAATTTACTCATGCTTATAGGTTAGAAATGTTTTCTTTTGACGTGTCGTAAGGAAACAGTATGACTATTGTATGTTTGATATATGTGTTGTGGAAAATTGTATCATCAATCTCCTCTCTCCAACTTACCTCCACAAAGTAAATATCTCACTGGCATTTGTGGATGACTTTAACTGATCAAATGAGAAAATGAACCTGTCTGAACAGTACCCGAAGAGAAGCAGGATACTAGTGGCTACCATTTAAAATAAAACACTGAAAACTACCTGCTTCATTAATTTTAATAAGGCAAAAGTTTATGCAACTCAAGCTGTTCAGCTTTTAAAGACTTGCAAATATCACATTCTTTAATTCTGCCACATAGGTAAATGAAGCACTATAGAATTCCCATTTACCATACAATAGCACCATTTAATCCACAAGATCAACATGAATAATTTTTAATTTCCCTTTGTTTTGAGTGCCAGCCATTGAGAATGAGATTAATATACATCTCCGTGTACTCTGGGTGAAAAAATTTAAACTAAATTTTATGTTGAATGGCTGTCCAAAACAAAATTAATTTGCATCACTTGATATGAGATGCTTAAAAGTCATTGGCAAGCCTAGTATAAGTAAAATATATTACAGTTAAACGGAAGAAACCTTTTCTTCAGATGAGCCCCAGGTCTAGATAATTACCAAAAGGAGGCACTTTTTCAAATTCGGCCCATGAGTTTTTTTTTTTTTGCATCCATAAGTTTTTTTTATTATTATTATATATATATATATATATATATATATATATATATATATATATAATATTATATATATATATCTGTACAAAGATATTGGACAAGTCAAATTACAGTATACAAAGTTTATACACTGAACATAGTAAACACACACGCGAACACACACACACACACAGATATAGATATATATATGTGTGTGTGTGTGTGTGTGTGTGTGTGTCAGACTACACGTACACGCATCACATCTTTTCCCCATAATTTGACCAATCCTCCTCCAACATGCTGTGGAGCATCGTCGTTTTGCTGAAACAAGAAAAAGTAAACGAGAAAAACTGGAACAAGAAATGCGTACAAAGACATGTTATGCAATAATTTCTTATTTTTTGTAGTTTAGATATTCATCTACATTATAAAATGTTAATTTAGAAAAAGATTCTTTCAGCTGTTTTTTTCAGAGTTTTTGGTTAGAGAAGCAAATTTCTTGAAGGAGTTTTGGTAACTTATTGAAAAGTTGGCTACCAAGGTAGGATGACCCTCTCTGGACAAGTTTTAAGTTAACTGAAGCCACGTGTGTTTTTTTTCTTTCTAGTGTCATGCTTTTGAAAGGGCTCATTTTCCTGAAATAAATGACTGTTTTTGGACATGAATACAAGTACTGAAAACATGTACTCGCATGCAAATGTTAATATCTCTGCGCTCTTGAAAAGAGGTCTACATGAGTCTGACTTTCTTTTGCCATTGATTATTCTTACAGTTCTCTTTTGCACGTGAAACACTTTTTTGCTGTCAGTGGAATTACTCCAAAAAATTATACCATAACACATGATGGAATGAAAATATGCAAAATATACCATTTTTGCTGTATTTTTGTTCAAGACCTCTGTAACACTTTACAGAGTGAAACAGGCTGAACTTATTTTAGATAAAATATACGCAATGTGAGATTTCTAGTTAAGTAAATTGTCTACTTTTAAGCCAAGAAACTTAATCACTGCAGTTTCATTAATTTTGGCTGTGTTACTGCTAACATATGAATTAATGTTTTTTTCTGTTCTTTGTGAGGAAATCCATAAGATATGTTTTATCTAGGATGAGATTTAATTTGTTTGCAGTAAACCATGCATTTATAATGTGAGGGCTGTAATGTTTAAGTAAATTGTGAGGTGGTAATGTAAATATTTTATTTTATTTATTTATTTTTTACATTCAGTTGAGCCCACGTTGTAGCCAAGCTACAGGGCTATGGAACAAGTTGAGATAACGTTGATGAAAATGCTGTAAAACAACACTTCTTCCTACATATAACAAAACTGTGTAGCAATATTTTTTTATTAATTTTTCTTTACTTTCTTTGGATCCAGACCTTAACTAGTAAAGTTGTAGGATGTAAGAAACGTAATGATATGTGTTTTACTTTACGTGAATAAAATAGTACATGCATAAAAATACCTAATCATACAATACACATGTACCTAGGGATAAAACCAACTTATTCAAAAGTTTAAATATCGCAGTGACTTAAAAAAAAGTAGGAGAATATGTGCAGCCATTTGTGCAATTTTTATGTGTACCCAGGGAAGCAGAGTGGCACAGAGTTTTATGTAATCAGTTTTCTGGAGATAATTAGTGGGGTTGCAAATATGCAGTAATCCCAAAAATCATGAAAATATATAAAATATGTCCACCACTAGCTCCAGAAAACTGGTTACATCTGAGTCCGGGCCGCTGTGCTTCCTGAAGTGTGAGTTTAGCAAGTGCAGGGGCCGTACCCGTTCATCTGATTTAGAGGCACAC